>JAZAYU010000195.1:2500-749578 GCA_038501625.1 Corbicula japonica
TGAATCGACATTTGATGTTTTTCATTTGGGTATGAAAAACAGTTGGATTGTTTAAAGTATGCGTGAAGCCCTTCGGGCTTCACACACTTTAAACAGACCAACTGTTTTCCATACCCAAATGAAAAACATCAAATATCGATTCAATCCTTAAATTAAATCCAGAAGGTAAGAATTTCACTATTAAATCCAATATGAATCACTTTGTTTAATCCACAATATTTACACTTCAACTTCATTCTCTACGATGAAGTCTTATTCACCTAAGGAATCATAATTTCTAATGGTAAACAATGTGACGCAATAGTTTAAAAGGCGTGGCTCCAGAAGAACCGTTCACAGTTTATTGGACGTTGCACAATGTTTTGACCTGTGACGTCGCCGATCATGCACGTTTTGCCACGATTTGTTGCGAAAAAGCGTGCAGTCATTCACTTTGTCGTGAACATGGCTGTTCTAACAGCCATAAGAAAAAGCCGTTATATTACGAATTCTTCTAATAATTTCTGTATTTATTAGAGTATAAATATGTGTAAATATAAGGATTGAATCGGGTTTCACACACTATAAACAACCCAACTGTTTTCCATACCCAAATGAAAAACATCAAATATCGATTCAATCCTTAAATGAATATTCTGTTCACTTTTACTTGTAATACATTTTGGTTCCAGAAGTTAGAAATTCTTGACTATTTATATACTAAACAATTGACAATATAATTACTTAATTGAAGCTTTCATAGTAATATTCATTACAAAACCAACAATCATGTACAATAATTCTGTGACTTTGGGAATTATGAAACTTAACACAAATATTAATTTCAGATCAATTATTACTTGAAATTATACCATAAATATTAAAATTAATAAAACACACTTAAAGTTATTCACAGAATTTAAATTAGTTTAACGATTTTTCAGTAATTAATATTAATCAATCGCGAGGTTCGCGACAGTAATAGTAGTAGCAGTAGTAGTAGTAGTAGTAGTAGTAGTAGTAGTAGTAGTAGTAGTAGTAGTAGTAGTAGTAGTAGTAGTAGTAGTAGTAGTAGTAGTAGTAGTTGTTGTTGTTGTTGTTGTAGTAGTAGTAGTAGTAGTAGTAGTAGTTGTTGTTGTTGTTGTTGTTGTTGTAGTAGTATAATAGCCAAAAAAGAAAATATCAGAAAAAACCGCAGATCGGATAATTGTTTGTTTAATTAAAATGTCACTTATCAATCAAACTGAGCCTGCTGTATATTCATTTTTTTCGGTGGCTTTAAAGTTCCATTTCATTTATTTCAATACCATATTAGTTCCGCAAATTATTTTCTAGTTTAGGGCACAAATTTGTTTTATCTTGGGACCATACGCCGCTGAACATGGAATGGTATTAATATGAAAATACCGCAATAAAGGTTCTATGTTCACCGCCATATGCATACCAACGTTTAGTATGGTTCGAAATTGTACTGATTATTGTGTTGCGCTTAACCCGGAAAGGCGTGGGCAGTAATATGCATTTTCATTGCTGCCCTTGAAAAGGCTCAATAAAACAGAGCCTGCAATATTTTCATATTTGCGGTGTTCGGTGGATTTAAAATTTCTCTTTTCATCTATTATAATAAATATAAATTAAGAATTAAGACTGGCGAAGCATTTACAACTTTTATTTATAGTGAGGATTTATATCTCACAGCTTGTTCGCTTTTCAAGAGCTTGGAACGATGTTAATGGTTAAAATGAACGTAATCTTTGCATTACAGAAAAAAACTTTTAAAACAATGATATCAGTATCACAAATAAAGGAAACCCTGTTGGATGTTTTATCGCCGATACCAAGATCTAATTCATAAATACCGGTGCAGTTTAAAATCACTATTGCAACAAGGTATTTCACAGCCAGTTATTTATGGAGATTTAGTTTAGGCTTATGGGGAAAGGAACCTAGAAGCTCGATTTGTTTCTTTTATCCCTGCCATCGTGTTCTTGCTGATTTTGCTCCAGGAGCTCTGGTCTCGGTATGATCATTGAGTACAGCTTTGCTAATAGCTTCTTATGTTGTATAGGTTTGTGTGCTTTTGCATGCAACATTGTTGAGCCGATGAGTGGGTTGGATTTATTTTACCAAGACAACTTGTAATTAATTTGTGATATGAGAACCTGTTGGGGCAAATGTGAGGTTTATGCACCCTAGAACCTGGTTTAAACCTTCAATGGCAATTTGATTTGCCACTGACCGTTCAAAGACGGTGGCCCCTCGGGTTCTCATTTTTTGTTAATTGTTTGTGGTGTATTTTTTGAAACTGATTATTTTGTAATACCATGCTCTCTCCCACTCTCTTCTTCTAGACTGTGTGGGGAGGCTGCTTTTTCTGAATGTGGCAATTCATGATATGCATATTTCATCTTTTAATATAAATAAAATCTAAAACGTCAAAATAATGTTAGGGGTTTCAAGAAATTCAAGGAAAACTTACTTCCTACTTTCACTTTCACTTTCACTTTGAACCAGGAAGTAAGATTTTCTTGAATTTCTTGAAACCCCTAACATTATTTTGACAAATTGGCACTAAACATTGTAGACCAGCATATACTTGTTTCAGGTATGAGTTGCTTTGGTATATTGTTCATGAATTTCAGAGTTCTCATGCAAACGGTTTTGCTTTTGTTTTTGTATGTGCTTGGTAATTAGAAAATGAATTAGACTTAATTGAGCTTGCAAACATTTACAGCATCCATAGCTAACTACATTTCTTTACTAAAATCTAGGTGGCAATAAGTATTTCCCCCAAAATTCATTTTTGAAATTTTAGCTTGTCTTTGCCATTTGCAATGTTTGCGACCTCTTAATTAAATAACTCCAACCCACCGATCAAAAGCACACAACCATATAAAACATAAGAAGTTTAAGCCCAAGCAAGTCAGTCACGATATGCAAGATTTCCATGAGTATATTCATTACAATGCTACACAGTTATAGAGGAGGCTGCTTAAAGATTTTTTGGTGGGCGAAGATAAGTTATCGTTTCCGTTGTAGGGGATAACAATGTTAAAATAACCAGAATACTGTTATTTATCATAAAATTCCTTACTCTACCACTTTGTAGAAGATAAGCAATTTTCTATAGGGCCGTCTTTATTGTCTTTAATGTACATGGAAAAAAAGCAACATATGCATATCAGGAATCGCCACACTCAAAAAACACAGCCTCCCCACGCAGCGAAAAAGAAGAGAGGAAGATAGAGAGAGCGCATGTTTTATATATGTATGTCAATTCAAATAGGACGCCACAAACAATTAATAAACAAGAGAACCTTTGGGGATACCGCCTTGAACGGTCAGTGGCAAAACAAATTGCCACTGGGGGTTTAAACCAGGTTCTAGGGTGCACCAACCTCACACTTGCCCCAACAGGTTCTCGTATCACAAAACAAGTACAAATTGTCTTGGTGAAATAACTCCAACCCACCCATCAGCTCAACAATGTTGCATGCAAAAGCATACAAACATATAAACATAAGAATTTAATAGCATTGCAAAGCCAAAGGGCGGGTACTCAATGATCTTTCCGAGACCAGAGCACCTGGAGTAAAATCAGCAAGAACACGATGACAGGGATAAAAGAAACAAATCGAGCTTTTAAGTTCTTTTAAGAAAAGATTTCCCCATAAACTTTCATAAACTCTAACGCCCCTGCCACCGTCGTGAAACCAAAGAGGTAAGCATAATGATCAACTGTAGATGGGTTAATCACCAGGCCTGCAGAGCGCTGTAAAATATCATGTTGGTAACCATTCTTTTTAAATTTACAGATGGTTTTTACGAATAACTGGGAGAAATTAACATCGCCTTTTATCTTCTTAAGTTTATAAATTAAATCACCATAAAAAACTGGCCGTGAAATTCCTTGTTGCAATAGTGATTTTAAACTGCAGCTGTATTTATGAATTAGATCTGGATATCGGCGATAAAACTTGCAAAAGGTTTTCCTTAATTTGTGATACCGATAACCTTGTTTTAAAAGTTTTTCTGTAATGCAACGATTACGTTCATTGAAATCATTCACATAGTTGCAAGCTCTTGAAAAGCGAACAAGCTGTGAGATATAAACCCCGTAAGAAGTTGCACGAGGAACATCGCCGTCTAGAAACGGAAAATTTACTATATTAAAATTAAAATCATCTCTATTATCATAAATTTTAGTAGTGACGTAACCATTTTCGATGGATAGATTTAAATCAAGGAAGTTTGCTTGCTTTTCTGAAGTGTTCGCTTTGTTAAGCTGTAGTTCTTTAGGATAAATCTTATTTACCAGTGATGGAAAATGGTTATTATCTATATTTAATAAATCATCAAGGTACCTCGAGGTGATGTTAAAAGCTGTAATAATATCATCTTGATGTTCGGTAGAAAGAGATAACATGAAATCTCTTTCATAACAGTATAAAAACAGATCAGCAACAAGGGGTGCACAATTAGTACCCATTGGAATGCCTATTACTTGTTTATTAATAGAGGTACCAAATCTCAAATAAATATTATCCAATAAAAATGTGAGCGCCTGGATAAGGTCTTGACAGGTCCATGAAGTATAATTATCATAAGAACCATCTGTAAAGAATGCCCTATGTTCATTACAAGCAATAAATGTTTTATTTTCTCTAGCAAAAGTTTTTTCAATGAGACTGGTTAGCTTGTCTCTTATTAAATTATGAGGGAGAGAAGTATACAAGGTAGAAAAATCATATGTAGACAAACAGAACGCCTGAAAATTATTTGATTTAAGTTTCTTCAAAACGTCATTGAATTTTTTATAGACCAAAATAAATTTTTGCCAGTAGTTTCAAAAACTTTTTCGCAATACCTAATTACATGTTCTTTTATAGCTGTAAGACAAGATGTTAAGAGCACGGATAACTTTGTTGTAGTACAAGAACTAGAGTTAGCGATAAATCTTGCTTTGTACGGTGTTTTGTGCATTTTAGGCAACCAATACATAGTAGGTACTTTGACTTGTTTAGGCTCAACACTGATTCTAAATTTTGTAATTTTTTGTAAGCATTCGTATCTTTTTTTATCACCCGCTTGCTTAATAAATTATCTAATCGCTAGTTAAGACTTTTGTTTATTTCAACATAAGGCATAACAAAAATGTGCCCTTAGCCTAGCAGAAAAAAATAGAATTATAAGAGAAACGTTCACTGGTTTAAGAACAGTTTAAATTATTTTTCAATAATAAAATAATAATTATTCGTATTTGTAGTTAGATTTTTTATTACACCAAAACTATTTTAGATACGAATGGAGATGAGAGTGGAAAAAATGATGAAGAAAAACGAGAAAATGTGCTACATGCATTGGCACCGTGAGATAGCTGAACTTTACAAAAAAGAAGTCGGATTAAAGACGGACTATTTCTACAACGGCGGATACCAGCAATACAGACACAAGTTGCGTGCTTTACAAACAACATGGAAAAAGCAATTTCCGCCCGAGAAGCAGGTACCGTTTCTAATTACTCTTTGAAATTTAACATTGTTATACATGTGCATTGTTAAAAGTCGGTAAAACAAACTCTATCAAACATTTACCGTTTAACTAAAATACTCTGAAGATTTTATTTAAAAAAAACAGACGTGTTTGAGCTACTTACACTGGCTGTCTTTTGATATTGTTACAGGAATATTTCGATGCAATCGGTATGCTATCTAAGTCTCCAAGGGTATGCCGACAATATCAAAGATAAACCAGATGTTTAATATATAGAGGATAAAACATGAGTGATCATTTTATACTGAAATTATTAAACGAGTCATCTAAATCGATATAAAACGAGGCTTTTGCCGAATTTTATATCGATTTAGATGACGAGTTTTATAATTTCAGTATAAAATGAACACAAATGTTCTATTCTATTTATCACACACCCTGAAAAAAAAACAAGCATTTTAAAAATCCATGAATTGTTCCTTTCTATCGCCTAGTAGAGCGAAATGAAAACGTGTGTAATTCTGTCGTATCGGATGATACATAAGCTAGTCCCCAAAGAATTTATCCTACCGTTTACCCTTTTGCCAAAATAAGTAAATTAAAAAAAAGTAAAATTAACTGCGCTAGAGTCTAGATATTTAAAGAGTCTACAAGTTAGCTTCTGAAGTTCTGTTTTATTTAATAAATCGATCTACTGTATGACGTCATTTGTGTAAACTTTCAAAGCGCCATATGACAACATTGAAATTTGCTGGATATAAACTCATAATTTGGATTGAAATTGTGGTTCTGGTGTTTTTATTTTGTTTTGGGAATGTTGTTAGATCACACCGACGATGTTCTGAAAACGATGACCAGCGTCTGGGTCATTTTGTTTTCGATTTAAACGAAATGAAAATGGCTTTGTTGCTGTTGTTGAATTTCATCATGGACTTTCCTATTGCTATATTACGGAGTAAACAAGTGTCAGAAAGTTATATTTTCCGTTGATATTATCAATATAAGTTCCTTATAGAAGTTGATAGCTTGCCTGAAGTGATCAGATTTCAAAAGTAAGTCAAAATCATAAATTTGTTTTGATCGCTAATAACGCGGATGAATAGTGATTCGGCTGCGAAAATAACTAGTTATATATCGAAAATATATAACGGGTGTTTTTACACTCCCACACCGGAAGGTATGTGATAAATTATTATATTCATTTATAAAATGATCGACATTTTATTAGCCGTGCTAAGCGAAGCGGACCCGGAAATAAGCTTTTCTTGCATTTCTTGAAAACCCTAAAATTATTTTGACGAAAAGGCACTTATGATTGTAGACCAGCATAAACTTTTTTCATGTATTAGTTGTTTTGGTATATCGTCCATGAATTTCAGAGTTCACGTGACTTAAAGTGAGCTTGCAAAGATTAGTACATCCTTAGATAAATACATTTCTTCTAAACTCTAGGTGGCAATGAGTATTTTCCCCAAAATTTATTTTTTGAAATTTTAGCCAGTTTTCGTAATTTGCAATTTAAGTGCCGCCTAAATTGTCATGATATCCTTGAAGCCGATTAAATGTCAAAGACATCGTTCAGGTAAATTTAAATATTTAAAGGCATCGGTAATTTTGGTTGACGGTCTATGTAATGTTGGGGATGCGCGAGGAAGACAAGCCAAGTAACTGTAAAAAAGTGAAATATGCATATCAGGGATGGCCACATCCAGCTGACACAGCCTCCCCACACAGCCAAACAGTAGAGAGGAAAACAGAGCATGGTATTACAATACTCAATCTCAATATGGACGTCACAAACAATAAACGAAAGTGAGAACCCGAGGGTTACCGCCTTGGAACGGTCAGTGGCAAAACAGTTTTTCACAGGGGGTTTAAACAAGGTTCTAGGGTGCACCAACCTCACACTTGCCCCAACAGGTTCTCGTTTCACAAAACAAGTACAAGTTGTCTTGGTGAAATAACTCCAACCCATCCATCGGCTCAACAATGTTGCATGCAAAAGCACACAAACATGTAAATCATAAGAAGCTTATAGCATTGCAAAAGCCAAAGGGCGGGTACTCAATGATCTTACCGAGAGTAATTAGCAAGAACACGGTGACAGATATAAAAGAAACGAATCGAGCCCGAGCTTCTATGTTCTTTTAAGAAAAGATTTCCCCGTAAACCTTAATAAACTCTTAAACTTCTGCCACCGTAAAACAGCTGTAACTGTATTCACAGCAGTGCTTCAAATGAGACCAGTTTGCTTATCTGTAAATGTAATCGATTATGATTTCACCATTAAATGCAAATGTCAAACGTTTTAAAGTCAGATGGACCTCACAAAATAGGGCTAGTGTTAATAGCTAGATGTACTGTTATAAGTGCATTTGCACGTACAAACGTGTATCATTATACAATATAAATTAAATAGGCTGTTCTTTTCTTTTTAAGGCATTGCTCCGTTCGTCATTGCTTTGTGATTGAACAAAGAAACATATTAAAATATATATAACGGCAAACTACAACTCAATAAAACTTTGCACAAGCCAATGTTATTACTATATAATAATTTACATATGCTAAAAAAAGTAAGAACAGTAAAGAAAAATAGTTAGATCTAAAAAATGTATTTGTAATTTATCATAAAAACGAAGCAACAAATTAAATGTCTTCATGAGTAATGACTTACTTACAAAAATATCTAAAGTTCTGTGGTCTAACAAATGTATACAATGTGATAAAGATGAAAAGGGAACTTCGAAAGCCAGCGAACACGACAAATATGAAAATACTGCAGGCTTGGTTTGATTGAGCCTGTTCATGGGCAGTAATGGGATTGCATATTACTACCCACGCCGCCTAGCCCCAGGTTGAGCACAACGCAATATTTACACCTATAAAAACCTATAAACAGTCCATCCCAAACGATGGTTTGCATATAGCGGTGAACATGGAACCTTCAATGAAGAATTTTTATATTAATACCTTTCTATATTTAGCGGCGTATGCTTCCCAGAAAATAAAAGAATGGGCTTGCCCTAAACGAGATAACAATGGGCGGAACTAAACAAAATAGAATTTTGACATGGGATCTTAGAATATAAATCCTGCATATCACAGACAACGTCAAAGGCAAAATTTAAAAACCAGGAAGTATATACTTGGCGGTGATATGACAATATCCAAATCCATATGAGCTGGGATATTGAAACCAACTAAAAAAAGTAATTTTAGAAGTACTATTAACATAGTACATTAGTATCGTGCTCAACGACATTTACAGAATGTTAGCGATAACAGCACTGATTGAATGTAGGGCAAGACATTCTATAGCCCCGACACGGCACAAACAATTACGCTACTGTTTTATTGAAATAGATGAGTTATTTGTAAAAGTGTGTTTGACCTTCAGTTTCCTGGTCGATTGCAAAAATGGATGACCAAATCAATGACGAACGGAGCAATGCCTTGATTTGTTTATTTCTGAAAGTTCGAGTTATTCCATTCTTCAAATACATTTTTGTACAACTATTACCAGTCATTAAATGCTGGAATTGTCATCCATACACCTGGTCCCGTGCGATCTGTCCTCTTTTTGAAATTGAAAAAGCAGCTATCCAAAATTGAAAAAAGCAAATGTTTGTTAGATGATATACGTCCCGAAGTGCGCTTGGATCTGGACCGTTATCAAAGGTTGATTATAGATTTGAGAATATCAGGTCATTTCAACATTTTTGAAACATTCGTTAAAATTAATTGGTCATTAAAGAGACATTTGGGCAAATTCGAACAATACGAAACTGCGAAAAATGAAAAAAAATGTCCTTAAACAACATTACAGCTTTTCAATTTGCTACATGACAAAGCCTCATCCCAAAAATCATCGAATGTAGTCCAGATTTTTGTCAGTAAAGATTAATGTATTGGCCAGTTTGTCTTAGAATCAAAATCATCACTGTTTTATCACAAAACTCTTTTAGATTTAGCTGACGATCTCTCTGACGGTGTCAAACAGAGGGTCTTTTTCGGTCAATAACTTGAGTGTATATCAACCAATCTTGCCCAAGCTTCGGATATAGCTAGCTTGCATGTCAAGTTAATGTCAATAGTACTTATAATAGAAAAGCAGTTTTAAATCTCAAGCATCTGAAATGCAGTTTTCGCTTAATCATTTGTGTTAAAATTGAGGTATTTTGCTGAAATTTCGTTGAAAAGTAGTTTATGTGCAAACTTAGCTTGGGAATAGATTATGTGTCAGTGGGGTCAATGCCATTGTTACTGAAAATAGAATAAAAAACAGTTTCCGCTCAATTACTTGAGTTAAGATGGGGGGTTGCTTATTTTGATTCCACATACCTTATTATGTAAGATCAGCTAAACACAACGTATAAGCTAAACATACGGGCTGCTGTTTCTTCATGTCGCATTCATTTTAGTCGCATTGTCATTTTTTATCCAGAAGAGCTCAGCTTTTAAACCCCAGAAAAATCCATTTTTGAACAAACAAGATCTGCAATACAATCCTGCCAATCATGAACACCCTGGTTATAAACTTACATCTATTTACTGTTGCATGTGTGTCTTGCCTTACATCTGCATATATGCTATCTGCTACATGCACACTGGTGTGGTTTTTTTTTTCAATTATTTATATTACAACTATATTACTGCTGCCTGTTAAGTCTACTACAAAAAATTATTGTAAAAGCGTTGCAGATCTAGTTTCCTGGCATGGCCAGGTTACTCATATATCTAATAAATTCGCAATAAACCTTTTTAGCGTGAACGAGCTTACAATGAGTTCATGGAAACAAAAGCTGCAGACAAAGAGGATATTCTGAAAGAGGACAACAAAATAAGAGAGCAAGAAGAAAAAGGTACAATTTGGTTTATTTGTTTACTCAATTATTATACAATTTGTCCGCATTCGAGAAATATACACAATTACCACCAAATAGGTGCCTAGTTCTATACCCGTCTTTATTTTAATTTTTACATGGTCCAAAAATTAAAGCATTATACCCCAGTCAAATGTAGCATTTAATACAAAAAAGTGAAAACGCATAACAGAAATTGTCACACCCAAATGGCACAGCCTCCCCATGCAGCCAGGATGTAGAGAGGAAGAGAAAGCATGGCTTTTAAAATGATAAAATTCGAAAAATACCCCGCACACAATTAACGAAAATGAGAACTGGAGGAGTTTCCATCTGGGAACAGTCAGTGTTAAAATAATTCTGGGATGGGGTTAAACCAGGTTCTAGGGTGTACCAACATCACATTTGCCCCCAACCGGTTCTCTTATGAACAGACTATTATGTCTATGAGAAATAACTCCAACTAACCCATAAGTAAAAGTTTAAGAAAGGATGAATGCGGATAAGTTAAAACCATTAACAACAAACAGACCTAGAGGATTCGATGATTAATGCCAGTGTATTATGTTCGTAATATTCTGCGAATTTCTTGTAAATGGAATACCTCTACAACAAAGAAAAATGTAATTTAACTGTCGGAGATGGATATCATTATTTTAGAATGCCCAGATTTTAATGATAAACCACAGAGACTGTTAAAATGGAGTTGATTACCAAACAAGACACAATGTTGTGAAATTCAACAAATTAATGAACTTAAACACATTTTCCAAGTTATGGAAAATGTGCATTTTAGTAAATGATATTGTTGTAAATTTTCAATAATGTGCTAAGTCAAATAAATATCCTTTAGGTTATTTGTGTATGATGCAGTTTATCTTTTGGTTTTTCGCCCGTAAATAATTTGTTTGTTTTGTTCTTTTTTCGACAACCTGTTTATTTGTTTGCAAAATATTGTGTTATTCATATTTTCATGTGCTCATGTATTGAATGTTAAAGAAAACAATTCTTATTTGCGTTTCAATGTAACATTTTTGAGTGGTGTGTGGGCAGTAGTTTACTCCAATTGTTTGTTAATGTTAACCTGATGCGGCAAGTAGCATTTGGTTACTCTCGTACCTAGTTTAAACCCCAACTGACAAAAAGCTTCGCCGCTGACAATTCCAAGGCGAAATCCCATCAGTTTTAATTGTTAAGGGTGTCGTTTTTATTGACGCATCCTCATTTTGCTTCTTTATTTACTGTGCCAGACGCTGTTTTTTCTGAATGATGCTTTAGACGGAAACATAAAGATATTTGGCTCTTTTGCCTCAACAATATATGTATAATGGATTTTAAAATGTCACTGTATTTCAGTTTAGTTTAAACATAAATTATTCCAAACCGCATGTTTAATGTACATAAGCAAACATGTATCATGAGTTTCTAGAAGCAAGTTTCCGAAGGAACTTTTTTTATTAATCCATCTTCTCTGGTTGATAGGCTGTTTCATACGTAATGTGTTCTACTTCTGATACTAAACCATTTAATTTAAATGTTGTGATTCAACGATAAATTGTAGTTGGTAAAAGGAATTCATAATCTCATTACCTTACTATTATGAATGTTATTTTACAAATGAGCTATTTGTTTTACAAATATGAACCATTCATCCCCAGGTCTAAATTGAAACATGCCAGATCTAACGGCTCATGCCGCGCAGCGTTAAGCGGCAATAATGATTGTTTGTATTTCACGGGTTTTTTTTGCGTTCTAGAACGTAAAAGAATTCTCGCAGAAAAGCAAAAGAAAGAAGAAGAAGAACGAATCCGAGAAAATCAACGTAGATGGGCTGAATTTCAAGCGGAAGAAGAAAGAAAACGAAAACAAGTGCAGATACAGGAGAGAGATAGACAGGAACATCGAAGACGAGAGCTCCAACGGTTAGAATACGAGCAAAATGCATACATGCGCGAACAAGAAAGGAGAATGCAACAGCTTGAAATTGAGAGAAAACAATTGGAAAGGGCTCGAAGGGAACAGCAAGAAATGGCTCGGAGGGAACAGCAAGAAAGATTTGCAGAAGAAATGCTTCGTCAATTATTGGTTGCGTTTATGATCTTATTAAAGGATTGAATTTAGCTGTGAAGACAGTGCGTGTAAAACCATACCTTTCTTGAATCATAAACTTGTTTATAATAGACTTGTGCACATAAAAACGTGCCCATGTTTGTAATGTTTAAAATAGATAAAGTAGATATAAAAGGCAGCGGTTCTAAAAGTTTATATCATGTAAATGAAGGTTACCTACACTTGAGTAACTTACTAATTGACTTTAACTCGTATTAATATAGAGAAATAATGTAAATGGATACACCAAAATCAATAACTTAAATTTAAAAATAAAACTTAAAATGTATTATTTATGTAGTAGCATAAGTTATTCAATTAAAAGACACCACGTGTCTTTCAACGATGTTGTTTTTGCTGATCTCATAACGAAATGCATATTGAAAAAAACACAATTGATGAATGCACTTATACACAAACGAAGTAAAATCCACCTATTTATCCTTTAAAATTTGGCAAGATAAGCCATCTCTGTCGCAAGAAACTGTTTTATATCTGTTAATGCGACATGTGTTAGACTGGTATTTTTCTGCGGCAAGATGGCAGCATCACTTAGTAACAGTAAATCACTAAATTGGGTCGCGTACTTGGAACGAACGACCCTAAAATATAATTTAATTGATGGTTCAATAATACATTCAAACCGAAACTCACGATGCATCAAAATGGCGAGATATAGCCACAATAAATTCGACCACGCTTCCAGCAGCTTTTCCGCAATAAACCGCAAAGATACCATGCTATAAGGCCCACTATGCTTGAAAATATAGAGTTTTTCTTGTATCAATTTCAATTATTGTCGTGAAGTACGTGGTTTTACAAACGATGCATAAATTGAAATTATGCATATGCAATTTGTAAACAAATTCTAGACCTGTGTTTAAAAACAAAACACAATTTGATTTTACGAATCAGAACGCATGTTCATGAAAACAATTTGTTATTACAAAATCATTAACAGCTAGATAGACTAGTCAACGCAAATAGATTTAAACTTAAACGCAATGCTAGTTAAAGTATTAAAGATTTAAATATATCTTATAACATGTTAAAATGTGAAACAACAATATGTTGGCCAGGCCAAACAAGAAGTTTCACAAAGAAAGAACAGTCTAAATTTTTACATCAACACTCTTGCTCCTAGTAAAGATGTGCATTTTGAAAAATCACTGCAATGAGGATTTTAGTTTGTTACCAAGTTGTTAGTGCTGTCTGAGACTTTTTGGTTGCATAAGCTAGTGAATTTTTTTCCAAATAGTTTATGTACACATATTTTATATAATGTATAGTTTTTCGTTGCAGTCAACTTGTAAATAATGATTACCGTAAAATTGTGTTATGACAAAATATAATTATTTTGTTTCTTTAAATTTCAATGAATTTTTTTACTTAAAAAAAAACAATTTGTATAATATGATTCATGTCTTATCTTGAGTCGTCATATTGTGTTATGTCAACAGGGCTAAAATTTATTGCATGTTAATAACATAGTGCACAATGTAAAATAGTTTATGACAATTGTGTATTGTTGTTACTATTCCAATGTTCAAAATATTTCGTCAATTCTTCTCTAGTCTACGCTTTAAGAACGGCAAAACGCGCGATCACGGCATAAGTTATGCAAAGCTCGTAACCGGCGTAAACGGAGTTGAGAAAAGAATTTTTTGAACTGGGGTATGAACATCTCAGAGATTTAAGATTTAAAACAAATTCCAAATGGTTAGGCCTAGACGGCAGTCAAATCATAAAACTTGATGTTTCTAGACTTTTCTGTATCCACAATATAGTTGTTTGCTCAATAATGCGTGGAAATGAAAATGTCTAAGCTGCAATATGCATTGCAATTCTTGTTCAAACTTACTTTTACTTTTTCTGGACCTAAATTAAAATTATCTGCATCAGAGGACAACACCTATTTGTCTGTAATTTGCATGATTTTTGCAAACAATTGAGAGGCTACGCAACGTACATCGGCACTAATTTTATTTTGCAACGCTGCGCGTCATGGTATTTCATGCAATGTTGTTATTTGGTATTCTCGATCTCCACGCCACAGAAACTCTGACAGCGTTTTCACCATTTACCTATTTGACCGCACCGTACTCTGGATCAGAAATGTTTGGTTATGAAAAGGTACACAACGCACATTAGTTGAAGATAGGCGATCAACTCCAATGTCTATTTATTTCTATAGTAAGTAAGGTCGGTTCCCATTTTCAATCGCTGTATAAAGTCGAATGATTTCATATCGTTTACTGACGAGAAAAGTTCAAAACTTTAATGTCGATCCAAGTTATTAAATATATGATCAATCAAGCTAACAATGATTACAAATGGCCAAGCAGAATTAAAGTGTTTTTTATATGACGACCAAATCTTTGAATGAAAAAAACAGTTGTAAATTCGAAATAAAATATCCACAAACATATTAAACAAATAATCATAGATCAGATTAAACAAAAAATGCAACGATGAGCTACAGCTGAATACTAAAGGTCGGATTTATTGCAGTTTTCAAGAATAACGTTAATCCGCAAACATGATACAACTCGTTATAGACCTTGAGCTGCCAATAGACCCCCTCCCCCCTTGGGGAATTTTGAAGGGTATGTTTTTCTGAAAGCCTATACCATTCTAAGCATTTTGCAATTTGTTTGCACTCTGGCGTGTGGGGCGTTTTTCCGTAACGCCTGTTTGAATATGTTACCTTTAAAAAAATTGTGTATGAATTAAATATTTGACATTTATAAAAGTTCTAAAATAAACCTATTTTTTCTACACCAGGAAACTCTTATCTACATTACTAATGCAATAAATCATCTGTAACCTAAGGTAATGGTAAAAAAAGTGATTAAGTTATGTTACTTATCATAAAAACCTAGTAAAATAAGATGTATGAAACAGTTCTTACATGCAGTAGCAAGTAATTTGTGCTTATAAGTAAAATATTGTAAGATAAATAATAATTCAGGACAAATACAGTGATATACGCTGGGACATAAGCCCGTAACGCTATATTGAAATATGTTACCGAAAGAAAAGAAAATGGGAAAACAGGCCATAAATGTATTAGACCTTGAGCTGCCAAAAGAGCCCCCTCCCCCTGGGGGAATTTTGAAGTGTATGTTTTTCTGAAAGCCTATCCCATTCTTCGTATTTTGCAATTTGTTTGCTTTCTGGCGAGTGGGGCGTTTTACCGTAACGCCTGTTCGAATATGTGACCTTTGAGAAAATGTTATGCTATGAAGAAATAATTGGCAATTATAAAAGTTCTGAAATAAACCTATTTTTTCTACACCAGGAAGATGGTTCTTTTTATTTTTTTCAATGCAATAAAACATCTGCAACTTAAGGTATAGGTCTATAAATAGTCATTAAGATATGTTACTTTACATCAAAACCCAGTTTAAAAAGTTATATGAAACATTTTTTACTTGCATTAGCAAGTAATTTCTGTTTTATTTGTTTAATTTATTAATAAATAAGAACGCAGTATTTAAATGTAATAAAGTCACATTGAGACACACTTCTTGTTTAATGTATGTAAATAAAAACATATATTTGTAAATTCCAAAAACCAAAATATCTGAAAAAATGGGGAAAAACAATCTCAAAGATGGCAAATAAATTATCTTTAAATAAAATAAATTATAAAGAAATAAACATTGAAAGACATATTGTGTGATAAAAGGTAAACTGTGTTAAACACTTTGTTAATAATATCCATAACTGTAGTTATATGTGACTTTAGTATTATGTTATATCATATACTTATGTGTATGGTTAATAAATTTGAAGTTTTGGTGTAATTTTTTTTTGTTTAAAAACACCTCTTCATGAGTTTAAACGATAAGTTAGCTTTATATCATAAAAAATAAATACCATATCATAAATCACCATTTTCAAATATGTTACCCAAAAGAACGTATTTTAGTTACCAACCTTCCTGCACTTTATGTATCTTGTATTAAAATAGGTAATATATAATTTTATTAAGAATTATGTTAAAAAAGGAAATTAAGTTATTGATGCTGGTGATATTAAACAGTAATTATTTTTAATTTAAATATGGTTAAACTTTAGAGGTTGATGATCTGTGTACTGCTCAGTATGTCTTGAAATAAATGTGTAAGATGTAGATGGTTCAAGTTCGTCCTATTTTAAATCTTTTTAAGTTAACAATAAACCTATCAATATGACTCGGTGACAACATTGTAGTACAGCTTACGTTTGCACTAATTATGGGCTGTAGCATCCAGTCTAAAGCTTAGTCCAGATACTCTCCATTGAAACAGATAACATAAATTTGTTCTAGCAAAATGTAGAAAAGAAAGAATAATCATTAACAATGTTTTATCATTTTATTGTTCTATTTATGTCTTTTGTCATCCTATAATATGTTACATATTTTTACTTTAATAATCAGCAAAAAAAATAAGAAAGGAAAAGAAAGAAACTGCAAATAATTAGTTAACATTTTGATAAATATGTTTATATAATATTATATTATGTTTAAGTTGATCTATAACAAATTTAAAAGCTACTTAATTTAAACTTTACACAAATTAGCTGATTAAATTATCTGATGTTAGAAATGTTCTCAAAAGTAGTTATATTCATCTAAAATACTAAGGTTCGGTGTAGAATTTGTAAAACATTGAAACAGCATGAGCATTATATAGCAATTTTTTAAATCAAGTAAAAGAATTTTAACCAAAAAATTATTATACATAAGTCAAAGATAACTTGTCTATTAGCTTTCCATCACCTGCATTACACAGATTTTCTTTCTAATTAGGATGTTTCTCTTTAACAATTATTTGTCTTTAAGAAAAATAACATTCTACAATGAAAAATTCAGGTGATGGAAAGCTAATAGACAAGTTATCTTTGACTTATGTATACTAATTTTTTGGTTAAAATTCTTTTACTGAATTCTTAACAAAGTCTTAAGCTTTCTTTGAACACTGGAAAAAATAATGTTTTATTCAGGACAATTTATTTTTCTTATTTCACATGTTTTATTTAACAGTAATGTCAGTTATTATTGCTCTAAAAGACCAGAACTGGTGCTTTCAACTTTGTTTTTTATAAATAGTTTATAGAAAGTTCATATTCACATTATGAATGACTCTACAGTAATCTAGATACAAACTATAACACGGTTTAGAAATTTATTTTCTTTATTCTAAGACATCTTTCTAAAAAACATTATTGAAATAATTAGGTATCATATAATTAAGTTTAATTAGTTTTCTTTGTAACACTTTTCAAAGCAATATTTTTATCTCTTGACTTTTTACTTTTTTGGAACCAATTCTAAAAATTGTTTTTAGAATTTAATTTATAAACACATTTGACTTTGTCAATATTGTAACTTAACAACTTTATGTTACGGTTATTTGAAGGTTAAAAAAAAGGAAAAGCTTAAACACTTAAACATTTTAACCACATAACATAACATAACATAGTAAACACTATAAACTTCTTACTTTTATTATTTTATAGTTTAATCTAAAATGGTTGCATAGTTGTGATACAGTTTTGTAAATGTGTTCAGTTCTTTGTACAACAATATCAGTTTTAGAGAAAATACTTCATTCAATCAGTAATATTTGTTCAAGAAACGACTGTCAATGTAATTAGAAATCTACACAGGGTTAACAAACATCAGGGCATTGCACAGAGCACATATAAATACTTTCTTCAAATAGATATAAGCTAACACTATTAAAAACAAATAAAAACAAGGAAATAAGCCTTATTTTAATAAGTAACATATGTTACGTATGTTAAAAATTTGAAGTCATGCAAGTTTCAAGAACACTTACATTTATAAAGCTCAATAATTTAATTAAACTCTATATTTTATGCTTGTTTATCCCAAAACATGAATATAATGTTTTAATTAGCGATATGGTAACATATAAGATTATGGTAAAATTATTACAATTGTCAGTGTGATTATTATAAAAACACACTGTTTTATATTGTTTGATCATGCAGCTTTCAAAAACATGTATTATTGCCGATTACAAATAAAAATAGTACAGGTAAGTTTCTGACTTAAATTTCATCTTTTTAGGGTTATGTATGTTATACACTAAATATGTTACCTTAGTGCAAAAAATTTGAAATGTAAACTACATCAATCAACAGATAATACTTCATCCTTATATAAAAATATAAGTTTTATTAAATCGTATCTGGAATAGAGCAGAATTAAAGGTTCAAAATCCATATATTTTTTATATCCATATATAAATTCATATATTTTTTCTACAAATTTTAGGGGTAACGTATTAAAACCTCCGTAACACCCTTATGCCCCACTCGCCAGAGGCTTTCAGAAATATCATGTCTACGAAATTCCCAAGGGGGGTGGCAAACATGTTCCTGGCCACCGGCCTATTAGATTTGTAATTCCGTAGTAGACAATGTTGTTTTCCAATTCTTAAGTTTGCAGGTTCCCGTGATTTATGTGACATCATATACTTCCTCACACAATGATGTCGTACTTCAAACTACAAATTAGAAAATTTCCATCACAGTTTAACAACGTTACGATATTTTACGTAACTCGTAAAGTTTCAACGCTATTTATTTACGATCGCGTTACTATTTTTATTTCTGCTATTATGTTAACCACGTTGTTGATTAAACTTTTATTGTTTAGTTTCTTTAAATTTGTTTTGAGCAAGCGTGAAGGGTATATAATAGAAGGAAAATTAGGACAGTATGCAGTCTGTAGGTTCGTATTATTTATCATTGTGTATGTAAATCACATCACGCTTGTTCTTCGGTCTCGCGTGATATTGTTTACATACCCGAGTTGAAAAATATGAACCTACATAATGTAACTGTTATAATATTCCATATAATATTGAAAAAAAGTTAAATATGCATATCAAAAAAGGCCACATCCAGCAAGACACAGACACCCCACACAGCCAAAACGTAGAGAGGAAAAGAGAGCATGTTATTATCATAATCAATTTCTATATGGACACCACAAACAATAAATGAAAGTGAGAACCCAAAGGGTTACCGCATTGGAACGGTCAGTGGCAAAACAATTTGCCACTGGGGATTAATACCAGGTTCTAGGGTGCACCAACCTCACACCTGGCCCTACAGGTTCTCATATCTCAAAACAAAAAGTCAAATCGATAATCGACGTGTTAAAAAGATTTAAAAGATTTGGAAAGTGTGTTGATGTAATCGGTAATAAAAGTGTTTTAAGTTTTGTATGTTTAATAGTTATTGAAAATTATTTTAACTTGTTTTTAGTTGAAACATTCTAATTGATTTTTCTTTGTTTCATGATATTGCTTTTTACTTTGTGATTATGTTGTTTTTTGGTGTGGTTGTTTTGTGTGTTGTTTTTTTTTCTTATTTTTGAACTGAAACCTACATACGATGTTTATTGATTGTATTTATTGTGTATTCCCACGTTGCAGTGCACTCTCTGTGTGAAATAAAGGATATCATCTGTTCTGGTAATGTTCGATCTTTTAAACAAAAGGAGCAATGTTCTTTAATCTTTATACAACCAAATGAAAGTTTTCATGAAAGCTTAAAATCTCTTGATCATTATGCTTACTTCTTTGGTTGCACGACGGTGGCAGGGGTTTAAGAGTTTATGAAGGTTTATGGGGAAATCTTTTCTAAAAAGAACCTAGCAGCTCGATTTCTTTCTTTTATCCCTGTCATCGTGTTCTTGCTGATTTTACTTCAAGTGCTCTGGTCTCGGTAAGATCATTGAGTACCTTCCCTTTGGCTTTGCAATGCTTTTAAATTCTTATGTTTATATGTTTGTATGCTTTTGCATGCAACATTGTTGGCTGATGGGTGGGTTGGAGTTATTTCACCAAGACAATTTGTACTTGTTTTGTGATACGAGAACCTGTTGGGGCAAGTGTGAGGTTGGTGCACCCTAGAATCTGGTTTAAACCCCCAGTGGCAATTTGTTTTGCCACTGACCGTTCCAAGGCGGTAACCCCTCTGGTTCTCACTTTCGTTATTTGTTTGTGGCGTCCATTTTGATACTGATTATTGTAATACCATGCTCGCTTTTCCTCTCTACTTTTTGGCTGCGTAAGGGGGGCTGTGTATGCTGGATGTGGCCATTCCTGATATGCATATTTCATTTTTTTTACTCCCGGGCTAAAAGCAGTACTAGGCGGAAAAAATGTACTAGCCTTCGGATTAGGATTGACTAGCGAGGTCATTGATGACTTAAAACTTTATAGAATCTGATACTTAATACTCAAACATGATCATACCATGTGCAAACCGTCTTGAACACGTGCGCCACATTATAATGTATAATTTGCAACGCCTTAACATATTATGTAAGGCATACAACGACCTACGAGCTCAACAAGTTACATCTGGCAGACACATGATAACAACCCAAGACGATCCCTACACAACATCTACATCTTGTGATAACTCTTACGGTGGTAGTCTTTCTATAGAGTTTGGTTAGTAGCCAAATCGTCATCTACTGTAAATATGATATCTTTTCCACATTTGTAGTATAAACATCAATAAATAAAATATGTTTTATATATGCTAACATACTGCTTTTGAGCAATTGGAATGTGAACAGAACACAACAACTGCACCAGAACAGTGGCATCACAATTATAATTTTCTTTTTTCTCTAAGATAATTAAAAAAGGTGAAATATGCATATCCGGAATCGCCACATTCAGAAAAAACAGCCTCCTCACACAGTCAAGAAGAAGAAAGAGGAAGAGAGCATGGTAAATAAAATTATTAGTTTCAAAAAAGACAACACTAACAATAAACAAAAATGAGAATCCGAGGGGTTACCGCCTTGGAACGGTCAGTAACAAATCAAATTGCCACTGGGAGTTTAAACGAGGTTCTTGGGTGCACCAACCTCACACTTGCCCTAACAGGTTCTCATATCACAAAACAAGTACAAGTTGAAACAACTCCAGCCCACCTATCGCTCAACAATGTTGCATGCAAAAGCACACAAAGATATAAAACATAAGAAGCTAATAGCATTGCAAAGCCAAAGGGCTGGTACTCAATGATCTAACTGAGACCAGAGCTCCTGGAGTAAAATCAGCAAGAACATGATGACAGGGATAAAAGAAACAAATCGAGCTTCTAGGTTCTTTTAAGAAAAGATTTCTCCATAAACCTTCATAAACTCTTAAACCCCTACCACCGTCGTGCAACCAAAGAGGTAACCATAATGATCAACTATAGAAGGGTTAATCACCAGGCCTGCAGAGCGCTAAAATATCATGTTGGTAACCTTTCTTTTTAAATTTACAGATGGGTTTTACGAATAACCGGAAGAAATTAAAATTGCCATTTATCTTCGTAAGTTTATATATTAAATCCTGTTGCAATAGTGATTTTAAACTGCACCTGTATTTATGAATTAGATCTGGGTATCGGCGATAGAACTTGCAAAAGGTTTTCCTTAATTTGTGATACCGATAACCTTGTTTTTAAAGTTTTTTTGTAATGCAAAGAATACGTTCATTGAAATCATTAACATCGTTGCAACCTATTGAAAAGCGAACAAGCTGTGAGATATAAACCCCGTATGATGTTGCACGGGGAACTTCGCCGACTAAAAACGGAAAATTTACTATATTAAAATTAAAATCATCTATTTTACCATATACTTTAATAGTGACGTAACCATTTTAATGCACAGATTGAGATCGAGAAAGTTTGCTTGCTTTTCTGAAGTGTTCGCTTTATTAAGTTGTAGTTCTTTAGGATAAATCTTATTAATCAGTATTAATCTGTTATTATCTATATTCAATAAATCATAGAGGTTCTTCGATGTGTTGTTAAAAGCTGTAATAATAATAATAAAGCAATAACATAAAGTCTCTTTCATAACAGTATAAAAACAGATCAGCAACAACGGGTGCACAATTAGTACCCATTGGGATGCCTATTACTTTTTTTATAAATAGAGGTACTGAATCTAACATAAATATTATCCAGTAAGATAGTTAGAGACTCTATTAGGTCTTGACAAGTCCATAAAGTATAATTATCATAAGAACCATCTGTAAAAACTGTCCTTTGTTCATTACAAATGATAGTGTCTCTAGCTGGGAGCGAACCCGCACCGTCACGGCGACAGCGCCTAGCCATGCAATTCCTGCGACGTAACCAACTGAGCTAACCGGGACAACGCCAAAAACGTTGATCGGATAGCCCTGATATACGTAACAATCACTGCATGACATCGGTAACGGGTTAATTTACTGATAACAGTACTGACTAAATGTACGGGGAGACTTTTTACGGCCGCCACACTGCACAAATAGCGCTACTGTGAATTTCAAATGATAGTGTCTCTAGCTGGGAGCGAACCCGCACCGTCACGGCGACAGCGATGACAAAGTAGACAAACAGAACGCCCGAAAATTATTTGATTTAAGCTTTTTCAAAACGTCATGTGAATTTTTAATCGACCAAATTAATTTTTTGCCAGAAGTTTCAAAAACCTTATCACAATACCTAATTACGTGTTCTTTTATAGCTGTAAGACAAGATGTTAAAGCTGTAAGACAAGATGTTAAAAGCATGGATAATTAAATAGTAGTGCACGAACTAGAGTTAGCAATAAATGTTGCTTTGTACGGTGTTTTATGCATTTTGGGCAACCAATACATAAAAGGTACTTTGTCTTGTTTCGGCTCAATACTGATAGACCGTCGCTGTTAAAATATTCTTTCTATTGTAATGTAATTCTGTCTGCTATATTGAATGAGGGTATTGAAGTTACTATGATAGCCTAAAACACAAATTCAATTCCTGACCAAATAATAACCAAGCTTAACAAGGAAAAATCAATATTGAGCTCTGCGGTCATGGTCACATTAACTGATAACAGAAAATATCAAAAGATTCACGGGTATTATTTGAACTTATTAAAATACAAACACGTATCTAACCGTTTCACTGTGTATAAGATCACATAAGATCAAACAAACTGAAGAAAGGAAAACGTAACTGGAAAACACAACGATAAGGTATGTACTGCTTTTTTTATTTCTTTTAAATCGCACACAAATTAGCAATATTTCGACCAGTTTTGTTTTCTTCGTTTTTCGTTCCTGGCCGACAGGAAATACGAAACTGAAGATATCAGCAAACATAATGAATTGAACTGGGTTGTTTTAATATTATTGAGGTAATTTTTTATATGTATTTCCGTTATTTTAACTAATGATTTTGTCAAAACTGTTTCGTGAAAACTATATATTTTTCAATGCATCATTATCTAGGTCAAACCACTAATTATTATAATTTTAAGCTCATTATGTATGACTTAAAACCTGCCATTTTCTGGCAATACGATTTGATACATGTGTGTGTTTTATGTGTTTGTGTGCGTTTGCATGCAGCATTGTCGAGTTATTGTTTGGGTAGGAGCTAAGTCACCAAGATAATATGTACTTTTAGTTCATATGAGGACCGGTTGGGGCAAGTGTGAGGTTGGTGCACCCAAAAAGCGGTTCAAACCCACCCCCAGTGGCAAATTATTTTTTCACTGACCGTTCCAAGGCAGCAACATCAAGGATCCCCATTTTCGTTAATTTTGAGTTTTGTCTATTTTGAAACTGATCATTTCATGAACCGTGCTCTCATTCCTCTTCTATTTTTCTATGTGTTCTATGGTTATGACCCTTCCTAATATTTCACCTTTTATGCTCCCCGTAGAACTCGTTGGAGCATATAGCCGCCGATTGTCAGAACTTCCGTCTGTCAGTTATCCGTACGTAAGTCCCGCATTCGTGTCCGGCCCATAACATTTTTATTTGAAGTCGGATTTTAATTTGTTTCATATAAATGATCACCACATGGAGACGATGTGTCGCGCGAAACATTTTGGTCGCTACCTCGAAGGTCATGGTCACAGCATGAACCATAACTTTTTATTTGAAGTTGGATTTTAAACTATTTCACAGAAATGATCACCATATTGAGACGAGGTGTCGGGGGCAACATCTGGGTTGCTACCTTGAAGGTCACGACCACAGCATGATCTTGTAGCAAAATCGTGTCCGGCCCATAACTTTGTTATTTGAAGTCGGATTTTTAAATCATTTTACAGAAATGATCACCATAATAAGTCAACGTGTCGCGCGCAAAATTTTGGTCGCTACATTGAAGGTCAATGTCACAGCATTACCTTGTAGAAAATCGAGTCCGGTTCATAATTTGTTATTTGAAGTTGGATTTTTAAATTATTTTACAAAAATGATCACCACATGGAGACAATGTGTCGCGTGCAGCATTTTGGTCGCTAACTTGAAGCATGACCTTGTAGGTACATCGTGTTCGGCCCATTATTACAAACAAAGGATCACTGTAATAAGATGACGTGTCGTGTGCAACATTCTGGCCGCTACAAGCGGTTTGTTGAAGTATCTACCTACAGTGTTTGATTATCAAAACCGCTATCAGTATATTATTTGAATGTATTTCGATTTGAATATCGATGTTTTCATAGATTTGCGGAGGAGCTATATGTTAAGGTTGAAATAGGTTAAGCTTTTGTAATACGGAATGGACAACCCATTAAATGCAGTAGTACGGTCATACATAATATGATTAATCAGCTGAAATATATGGTGCACATGTACTTAATTTTTTTATCGTGTGGTTGGCATTTATTTAATTGAAGCTTTTACGCAGTAATAGGGTACGAGTGTGGGCGATTATTGTTTTAAGGCGCTTTGATTTTTATGTGTCTTTATATTCCAAACGAAAAATTTCGGAAAAGAAACGTTAAAGCTCGCGTCTTCAAAATATGTCAAGTCTGTTTGATAAGTCAGTATTTTAGGATTTAGCAATAGGCCATAGAAAATTAATTCCTAGATTCTCATCCCCGCCCGCCCCTCGAAAATCACTCCGCCCGAACGCTTTTTATTTTGAAAAAAAAATGTACATCAAAATTTACCTTACGTTCATTTTTATTCAACGTTATTTTAATAATAGCATTTCTGTACAATGTCCTTAATTCTTATAATGAAAAAGAAAGTTGTTAAAACTTCAACACATGTATATAGATACGTTCACAGTGAGAATGAAAAATAAAAATTAAAAAATAAAACCCGCCCACCCGCCCCATTTTTTCCCAAAATTAGGATGAGAATCTATGAATTAATTTTCTATGGCCATAACATGACTTAATCTAAAAGGTCCCAAGTATTTTTCTCGACGGTGATAGCATCGAAAGATACTTTGTAGGAATGCATTGAATTCTTTTTTCATGTCTGAATATTGCAACCAAACCAGATTGCATACATATAAAATATTTGACTTAATATATTGATGTTAAACATTGTCATGATTGTAGCCCATATGATTTTTAACAGTAAAATGTTTATCATGTTATCCACACAAACCAATTCAAGTGGATTGAAGTACCACTTTAAATCACAAGCAACATTACCTAACCCATGGCTGTTATAAATAATACTGGTCAAAGGAAGATAAAAGGTAGATAATTAAAGTTGATAGAATTCAAAATATTGTTATTAGTGTAAAGGTATCATTGTACTGATACCTAAAACGAGATAAATCTCGCAGAAGTAACATAACTAAACATATTTTTGAAACTAAAAAAATGATACACATATTAAGAAAAAAGTTTGGTTTAATAAAAGATAAGTCTAAGAGCATCACTGCTAGTATGGTTGAGTTGTAATCTATATATACTGAACAAAAAAAGGACCGACTTTTTGTGCTTATATTCCCATTAGGATATCTTCATTTAATAAGGAACGCTATGAACAGTATTGTATTACTTAATTTCAGTTGTTGTTGTTTTTTTTTAGTTTAATTGATCATGGACATAATCTTATCACATCAAGACCTGAGCAACTGCTTCTCGAATAACACTTGATGAAGGATTGAAAACACTACTTTTTTTTTATTTAAATGGATGTAACTGCAAATGTTTTAATTACTATTTTTATCCTGCAACGGCTATTATAACAAAAGGAACGATGACTCTGTTGTGACTGCAGAATTTCAGAATTTCAGAAATACAACCGATAAAGTCTTTTCCCGAAAGTACAGAAATGTGTTTTTTGCTATTATGTGTTGTGGTTTATCACGTATGTCCCGCGTTCAAAGGCAATCTTATTTATATAGTGATATGTAAACGTTTCATCGTCGCCACCACAATCACAAGTGATAATTTTATATGAGGGTGTCAATAGATCTACATATAATTGTTAGTGGTATTGGTTACACTTAGTGTGAAAAAGGACTTATCATTACATTTTTAGCCTGACAAAGGACAACAACAATACCCTATACATACCACTTTTCATGGGAAAAGGCGACCTACTGTCTTATTGACTGCAGTATAGATTTTAAGACTTAAAAATCAAACATAACGAAAATTGCATTCAATTTATAGCATTGAATACCAATTTGAATGTCTTTATAAAAATGTTACTTGACCTTGTGAATTATTGTTGTTGTTTTTTTTGGTTTCAATTTGGTGTTTTTTCCATTAGTTCCGTTTTACAGTACTTATCAACCGTAAACAATTGGAACTTAAGGCAGCAAAAGCGAGTCCTTGTATGACTGTTTTGATGTTTAAGGTGAACAAATTACCATCCAAAAGTAAAGGTAAATATTTTAATTGTGTTTAATCCAGATATTTAAAATACATATAAATTAAAAGATTGGCCGGATTAAAAGTGATTCCATAGATAAATATTGATATAAGAAGTTCTCAGGTGATCTAGCTCAGTTGTTTGCGTCGTCGGAATTGCAGGGCTAGGCTGTGTCGCAGTCGGTGTGGGTTCGCTCCCAGGTAGAGACGATATCATTTAGTATATTTTTACAACGAATATATTTATCACCAGATCTGGTTGACGAACTGTTTCAATTTACTCTTATTCTGTCTAGGTTTTCGCTGAATGGGGAAGCTGTTACTACTAGAAGTGGCCATTTCTGATATGCACTTTTTAAGGGAGACTTCTCATTATTCAATAAGTAAAGACTAAACAGTTATCTGCTCTTTATGTCGATATCACCACTCAATTTTTGTTGTGTTTTATTTAGAAATACTAAGTCCTCGTTTAGTATTACTTTATATAACATTTTACCTTGAATATATGAAACATGACATTTAAGGTGACAGACAACAGTACCGGTGATTGATGTCTTTGTCGGGATCTTGTGAGGAATGAAAATCCACATAATAACTCAGCAAACATTAGATAAAAGATTTTTTGTTCAGCCTTTGAATGATGAGTGTGGCAACCTATAGTGAACATTTTGCCTTTCTAAAGTTGAAACATATCGTGTTTCAATGTCAGTACACAAACTTTCCAATTCATTATAATAATCAATACGTAATGATGACTCAATATTCATGACTAGGCCTAAAAAAATAGGTTTGTTTCTGGTTACATCCTTGAAAAAACAATGGGTCGGTATGTAGGCTTTTTTAAGGGGAAGGAACCAAAGTCCAGGTATATACCATCTTGGATGTAGGTAAGTACATCAAAGATTAAAATTGTTAAATTAATATCTATCTGTATTAGAGGTATTTTTAAGGTATTGAAGTCAAGAAAAGGGAAAACTCACTGCATTTATTGTTATACTCTTATTCCATTGAAACTAATAAACCAGTGTTTCAACTTCAAGTTAAATTGTTTTGCTTAATTATTCTTTTAATGACAAGTAGATGTGTAATGCCATAATTTGGTTTAATGCATGGATACTGTTGATTTGTTTATGACTATTTTTGTAAAAAAATATATATTGGATATACTTACCATAATACCTACCACTTCTGACAACCGCTGTGCCTCACTTCCAAATCGTATTAAGTCGTTTTAGCGTTACATTCGTGATATTGTTGCAATTAACACATAATCAAATATATACATATCCCGTCAATGATGGTAAAAGTTCTATCACTACCACCAAAGCAGGGTTAATAATTTGTATCACGTATGCACTTCGAACAGAAATCTTAATATATTTGCTTCCTAATTCTTCAATGAAGTCGAACGTTGACAGCCATGATTGTTTACCTCGGCGAATTCAATTATGGAATTAGCAACCTTGACCCGAAAGCATACGCAACGGGGTTTACATATAATGATACACGGACAAAAATCACGCGTTTAACAGTTAAAAATAGCACCGGAGAAGAAAGTGAAAGTAAATTTTCCAAAAATGAAACGATGCTGGCTGTTATTTTGCACCGGACTTAGTGTCCGACAATAACAGAATTTTTTATCGGTCAAAAACAAGGTCGGCTTTTCATACATTTTTGGGGGAGGGCTGAAAAAAAGTTACGGTCGGCGCTAAAAAGAGGCGGTCGGTCGGGTAACCAGAAACAAACCTAATTTTTTAGGCCCTAGAGATCAGTTGAATAAACTGTTATAAGCATATTCATATAGGTTTACATAATTCTCTTTAAAATGATTATACCCATATATTGCAGTATGCAAAGCGGTTTACGAACCAAATATATTTGAAATTGAAGGCCACGGTAACGTGAGTCAAATATATTTTGATCAATATATTTTGATCTTAAGGACACGGATTTCATCATAAACGTAAGTAATTTAGGGGTTATTTCAGCTAAATAGATTCACACGAGTGATTTTTAAAATCATCAATATTTTACCGTAATATTAAACTGACTCAAGTATTATCCCGCTTTTATTTCATTATTATTATTATTATTATATGGATATTTGGTTTCTTAACAGGGTATGTGATAATAAATGACGGTCTGGGTTTCATATTATCTGAGCCATAGGCGTCGGTTTATTTGACTCACATAGGCATAGTCTTTCAAAGTAACAAATATTTTTTATTATACTGCAAAACATTTTTCCAGGCAAGAGATAATTAGAAAATATGTGGGGGGTTGCATTTGTTTTGCTCATTTTCCTGCGAGTTAATAAGATATTGACATGAATGTATCATCCATGTCTAAATCTCTAAGATAAAAACTCTTTATCCACTCTTTATCAAAATGCATATTTCATTTTTTATCAAAAGCGATTTCAAGACGATATAGTATGTAGTTATATGTTTTATTTGCTAAGTTGTTTTATATTGGGAATAGGTTCCGAGACGCTGCCGAGTCAAAGCCGTACAAAAAAACATGCAGATTCAAAGATGTATATATATATATATATATATATATATATATATATATATATATATATATATATATATATATATATATATATATATATATATATATATATATATATATATATATATATATATATATATATATACACTTCAAATTCGCCTTGAAGTGTCAAATGAAGTCTTATTCATCTAACGAATCATACTTTTCGATGGTAAACACTTTAAAAGGCGTAGCTATAATAGAACCATTTACGATTTATTGGACTTTGTTTTGACGTGTGACGTCGCCGAGCACGCACATTTTGCCATGAGTTGCTGCGAAAAAAAAAATGTGCCGTCATTCACATTTTCGTAAACGTGCCTGTTCCAACAGTCATTCGAAAAAGCCGTAATATCACGGTTCAAGAAAAATGTGTTGATTAGAAAGGTCATTTTATAGCCTTTGATTTGTGTGTTTTAGGTAAGAAAATCTCTCTAGTAACTTTATAATGGTCCTTTTTTAGATGAAACTGAGTTTTATAATAATATTTTAGTATCATTTAAAAGTGTGGAAATGATTCATTTCAATCTTTGTTGATCTTAATTTAGTGCTATATCCAGTTTTAGACTATCATAGTTACAAAACAATCAACAATAGAAAATAAAGAGACAAGTTATTGCATATGTTACTGAACGGAGTTGTTTGAACCTTACTTAAGGATTGAATCTATATTTGATGGTTTTCATTTGGATATGGAAAACAGTTGGTTTGTTTAAAGTGTGTGAAGCCCGAAGGGCTTCACGCGTACTTTAAACAATCCAACTGTTTTTCATACCCAAATGAAAACCATCAAATATAGATTCAATCCTTATATTTACACACATTAATACTCTCTTTAACACAGAAATTATTAGAAGTATTTGTGATATTACGGCTTTTTCGAATGGCTGTTGGAACAGCAACATTGACGACAAATTGAATGACGGCACGCTTTTTCACTGCAACTCGTGGCAAAACGTGCGTGCTCGGCGACGTCACAGGTCATAACATTGTGCAACGTCCAATAAACTGTGAGCGGTTCTTCTGGAGCCACACCTTTTCAACTATTGCGTCACACTGTTTACCATTGGAAAGTATGATTCGATAGGTGGATAAGACTTTATCGTAGAGAATGAAGTTGAAGTGTAAATATAGAGATTTCAATCCCGAATTCAAAAGATATAGATCTAGATCTACTTGGAGAAAAGTCAAATCCTCTCCAACAAGGGAAATTTATTGTTTAAAATTCATTCTTTCCTTATTTAAGGAAATGTGATTTCTTGCATACCAGATCAGGTCATCCGGTGTTTTCACCCATGTAGGAAATTGTGATTCTACACCACCCATGTAGAATGAGTCACGCGCCTTATATGACGTAACGACGTCGTACGCATTTATGAATGAACGATGGAATGTCTCGTATATCACTCCGCTACTATAAAAAAAGTAGTGCAAAGAAAAATTAACAGGAACATACCCCAAAATGCGCAAAATAAATACGGTATGCAAGAAAAAGTATCATTCACTTATGTTGTGTTAAGATCGCGTGATCCAGCCCAAGTGAAATATGCACTTAGGCGGTAACTCGGCAGAGCCTCGTTACCGCCCTTGTGCATATTTCACTCGGTCTGGATCACGCGATCTTTACCCAACACACGTGAATGATACTTATAATCTTTCCAAGTGTTCAATCTGATCACTCTTTGTTTTATATTGATCTTCAGCTTACAGATGTTAAACATGCAAAAGGTTTATAGAAGCAAAACAACTATTTACTAAAAGACATTTCTTACCTAGAAATCATGAATAAAAATAGATGAAATTACTAAGCAGTATGCTTTACCTATTTATAACATGGAAAACTTTCACAATATTTCAATTAATGTGATACAATTTGTAATTGATGATTTTTCAAATTAGGTTGTGTTGTCAATCAAATTTTTGTCGCTGTTGCTTCATTTCCGTTGCCGATGTTGAAACAATAAAAAAGGCGTGGCATAAACTAAATCAACCTTAAGGCGTGATTAACAATGAACAACGTCCTGTCAATTATACTTTCCCGCGCTACTTCTAAACGAAATTATCACGCGCCGCGCATCATGTTTGATACTTTGGTTGCAAGCCAAAATCTAACTGTAATCGAAATTTGTAGTATTTTAAATGTTTGTTTCACATTTATTCAATGATTGTTTCATTCATTGTTACAATTCATGAAATTTCAAACAAAAGTTGTCTTTAAATGTTTGAGAAAACGGCAGCCGATTGATATTGGAGGTTAAATGTCGATGAAAATGATTGTAAACAGAAGAACGGTGCACTTTAACAGCTCAAAATAGGTCCAGAATTAACTACGAAATAAGCAAAGAACTTACCGGATGTGAGTGACTTTTCCGATAAATATGTGTGCACGACATTCTAAAAGTCACGTGGTATAACCACACTGTCTCTGTAGTCGTGGTTTTCGTGAATAAGAACTAATATATTGTAATATATTCTTATCATCATGATATTGCTGATTTAATTTCTGGTGCCCTGGTCTTGGTCACAACCACTGTTCGACGGTGCAGTAGCTGCTCTGTTTGGTTTGTAGTTTTGCAATTATCAAATTGTATATTAATTTGCTGAAGATTGATAAACGGATTGCACTAAACACAAACAATATTTGAAAAATCGATTTGAGTCCAATCGTTAAAAACGTTCGTGCACACTTTCTTATTCGATATTTTCAGTAAAAACGACTGCAGTTTTGATAATAAATTAATTCTTCATATACTCTTGAAATCACGTAAAAGTATTAGGTAAATAAAGGTCTCGACTTGATTGAGTCGGTTTACGAGCAATTTTGATTAAACAATATTGCTCAATTTGCTTTCCAAAGACGTCGGTGAAATGAAGTCAAAAGCAACTAAAAATAAAATCACGGAGTCGAAAAACGTAACGAAATATAACGGATGTAAAAAAGCTCCAAGCGACTTATATACTTAGAAAAGTTTTTTAGATGAGTTTAGGCCCTTTAAGGGCAACCCCGTTTATTTACTTTTGGCTTTGCGTTTTGCGGCTTAGCTTTTTATGTTTTATATGTTTGTGTGTTTTTGCATGCAACATTGTTGAGCCGATGGATGGGTTGGAGTTGTTTCACCAAGACAACTTGTACTTGTTTTGTGATACGAGAACCTGTTGGGGCAAGTATGAGGTTGGTGCACCCTAGAACCTGGTTTAAACCCCCAGTGGCAAATTGTTTTGCCATTGACCGTTTCAATGCGGTAACCCCTCGGGTTCTCACTATTCGTTTATTTTTTGTGGCGTCGAAACAATAATTTTGGAGTCCAAAATAAGGTAGTGTTCGAAATTTGGAACACTTTTCTTCTTTTTCATTTTAACAAGAAAAGTATAACACAGATGTGTTATATGAGTACGACATTTAAATTTGAAAGAAGTTTGATATTCGGTGTAAGAGTTCATTCAGGTGATGGATTGTTTTGTAAACAAATAAAAGTTAAGTGATAATATATCGGTGTCTTTTATTGGCGAAGAGTATTGAACGTTAAATGATATGCGTGTGTATCAGTTGCGGAACGCGTTGTATACAAGTAAGGGAGAAGTTTGAAATGAAATATACCGGAAAATGTATGGCATGGGGTTTATGTTGAAACTTGTTTACTGAACATTTACAAGTTTGCAGTAATAATGTAGTGAATGTTTTGAAAACAAACGAATTGAACAGTTTTTCTTTCTAATATAATGATAACTTGCTGGAAAATTGTGGAAGAGATAGGTGCAACGGTAACATGCATTATGATGAAGAATTGCCAGAACTTTATGTATCGATATGTATTTATTTTAGGATATAAAGAACTTTCTAACATTTTAAGGATTTACTACACTCCTCCTTGCACCTTTATCGATAAAAAAGAAAAGTATCAAATTTCAATAACGGCAAAATGACTTTCAATGAGACTTTGCACAAATGAATGTTAATTTTGTTTAGTTTGATTATTTTCTTTTTAATCAATTGTCGAACTAGGAGAGGTGAAGTGGATCGTTAAGAGCACTCAAAATTTCATAAATGTAACCGATTTTTTTTTCACTATTGTCATTGTAGTTTTTCATAAGTAGATGCTCTACTGAGAGCTATGTAAGTCATTCCTCCTTGAAATATCGTTTTCCCAATATCAACAGCTGCTGAAGATAATGTTAGACCTTGCACTTTGTGGACTGTTACACCAAAATTTTATTTTCATGAAGGAGTTGCAAGGAAGATGGAAATTATCATAGCACTAACCACATTACAATGAATTGCTCTAGATAGACTAAATAGTACCTTTCAAAATTGTCCTACCGAGTACATGGTAATTTGTTTTGTACTTTCAGGATGAAAATATACTAACTATCTATATTCAGACACAGCATCTTGATCCTGTAAACCAGGGGGTGGGGTCACACTGCTATACCATCTCAAACCAAATTATTCTGAACAACAGAAAAAGACCCACAAAAAGGGTAAAACAATCATTATATTCTATAAAGACACGAAATCACATTCTCCTTGTAAAACAAAAACCCACTAGAACCGTCAATTTCAACATCAGAAACATTTGTAAACAAAGAACCATGATATATAGGTCACACTAACGCGCCAAAATCATGTCACTTGATCGCCAATATTTGTAAACTGTAACAAACCACAATCTTTAATATTCCGCCAAGAATAACTATCTTAACAATGTCTCTTACTACATTACACTCTTTCTATAGCTGCTTACAACAATAAACTTTCAATTCGCATATATTTTGATTTTAAAAAAACCAACTCATCGATCTCACCTATATATATATAACCTTGAGCTGGTAACTAACGTTCGCTAACAACCTATATATGAAGCCGGGCCACATGGTACTCAACATTCACTTAAAACGTCTATTTGAAACCGGGCTAATTATTCTTTTGGGTCGGAATAAATGTACGTTATAAAGGTTATCAAGTTATAGTATAATAGTACTTATAAGTTATGACCCATAATTCGTCCAGAAAAATATAATTTGTGCATGCTATTGTAATATAGTTTATGCTTCTGTATTTCGTTGCTTTATTTGTTACACATAAACTAATATATTCCAGATTAAAAGATACAGGTAATCCATTCGTGTTTAATAACGACTGTAATTGTGAACATAGGCGTTGACTATAGTTTTTGGATGATGCTGTTATAAGAAATTCAAACTATCATTTCAGATCATTAAATAATGGGGCAAACGCAAAGCCAACGGCGGGAAAGAAAAGGTGAGCAATGTTTGTTGCTCGTTAATTAGAAAGCGGCACCCCTCGCGACTATGGCAAATTTCAACGTAACAGTATAAAGTTGAATCATTTGCATATTGCTTAGGGTTGTTGGTCTGTACCGGCAATATCTTCATAATGCATTAGCATATTTTGAAATAGCTTGTTATATTTCATTTCCCTAAGAAAAGTAGGATAAATACGCTAACCCTAAAGTCATGGTAAAGGTGCTAAGCTGCAGGTATATTTAATTTTTAACCCTTTCCTCCATAGAAACACCTTTATTGCGAGCGCGAACAGTTTAGATCCAGATCAGCTGGCACATCCGTACCGGATCTAACCTGCTCGCTCTTTGATTTCTTAGGTTATTGCTGACCAAACTGCGACCAGTGCAGATCCAGATCAGACAGCACAGATGTTCCAGCAGATATGGATCTACACTGTTCGCTCATGCAATAAATGCGTATCTATGAAGGAAAGGGTTACTATTACTGTATAACTGTTATGTCCTGACCTTAACGAGCACCAATATATGTTCAAATTATCTGGTATGACAATCATTAAAGGATATACTTTCTGCTATTGAAGCTTTGCCTTTGGCGTTGTCTGTGATACGCAGGATTTATATTATCAGATCCACTCATTTAGTTCCGCTAATTGTCTGTTAAGGGTAAACTAATCAATTTGGGGTACTTACGTCACTGAACATGGAATGGTATTAATCTGAAAATACCGCATGAAATGTTCCATGTTCACTGCAATATGCATACCACCGTTTGGGATGGATAAAAGTTTACAGTTTATTGGTGTAAATATTGTGTTGGGCTCAACCCTGGGCTATGCAGCATGGGCAGTAATATGCATTTCTATTATTGCCTTTGAACAGACTCACCCAAACCGAGCCTGCAATATTTCATATTTGTCGTGTTCGGTGGTTTTCAAAGTTTCCTTTTCATCTATTTTTTTCAATATGAGTATGTAACTAATCCTCTCAGCCAGTGCGTAGCCATGATTTCTTACCACGAAGAATTAAAAATGCATTTTAAAATGCTTGAAATTTAACCCCTTTAATAATGTTTATGAATCATTTGTAGATTTATTTGGCGACAAAACAGGTGAACAACTCCAAAACAACTTTAGAGAAGCAAAAAGGAAGTCAGAGAAAAGAAAAAAAGAGTTTTTAAGTGAGTTTTAATGTATTTAAATAGGTAACACTATATTATCTTTGATCTTCTGAATTATGCTAAGGTGATCATTTCTCGTTTGTATATAAATAATATTTAACGATGTCATCTGAAAGAAAGTCTCTGTCACGAGATTTCGTATTGTTCATCTCATATAAAAACAGAAGAATTTATATTGACTGTTATGTCTCAGACTAAAGATCAGTATTTCTCAATGACAATGTGTTTTTTTTTCCATTTTCCATGTATGTTTAAAAACCGTGAAATATGCATATCAGGAATGGCCGCATCCAGCAGACAAATTATAGCCTCAGAAAACATTCTGGACTTATTCCTCACTTCAAATCACACACTCAGATACAGTAACACTCCATCCAGGCATTTCAGACCACAGCATATTCTCAGTCATTGCTAATCTAAAACCAAAAACAATAAAACAGCTTCCCAGAAATTTCATTCTTTATAGAAAAGCAAACTGGACAGAATTTCATAAATTTATGGACTCTGAAAAAGATAGGATTATTAAATTATGTAACTTCCAAAACTTAAATGTTGATAAACTATGGGAAGAACTTAAATCATCTATTAATGCAGGGATATCAAAATACATACCAGTTAAGAAAATAAGGTCAACATTCTCACTGACTTGGATCACTCAAGAAATTAAAAGACTAATTCGTTGTCAATGTTGCTGTTCCAACAGCCATTCGAAAAAGCCGTAAAATCACAAATTCTTCTAATAATTTCTGTATAAAAGAGTGTATTAGTGTGTGTCAATATAAGAATTGAATCGATATTTGATGGTTTTCATTTGAGTATGAAAAACAGTTGGATTGTTTTAAGTACACTTTAAACAACCCAACTGTTTTCCACACCAAAAAGAAACCATCAAATATCTATTCAATCCTTAACTAAAAGCGGCTTAACAAGATGCTCATGGTATTCCACCTTTATTCGATCAGTCCATTGGCACCACTGTTATGTCACCACTCTTTTTATCACAATTATGTATCTCTACCCTCATAAACATGAACATAAATTGTAAGTACCCCATAATGCCTAAATTGTTATTAACTTAAAAGGGATTATAAAACTCCTTGGTTATCTAAAACCTGACAAAGCTGCTGGTCCAGACAGTATTAAACCCCTTGTATTGAAGGAATTAAAATTGCAAATTGCTCCAATAATACAAGTTCTGTTTCAAAAATCACTTGACTTGGCAAACTACAAATGGAATGGATTTCTGCAATTGTCACTCCTCTTTTCAAGAAAGGAGCTAAAAATGACCCTGCAAACTACAGACCAATTTCTTTGACTTGCATACTTTGTAAAACATTATAACATCCAATCTTGCTGATCATTTTAAAAAACACAACATTTTTTATGATTTACAACGTGGCTTTCGTGAACGCAAATCTTGTGAATCACAACTTATACAACTTGTTGACGACCTAGCACGTAACCTCAGCACGAGACAACAGACTGACTTAATATTGCTAGATTTTAGCAAAGCTTTTGATAAAGTTAGTCACCTGAAATTATTATATAAACTGCAGGAACATGGAGTAGACCAACGTACAGTACAGTGGATCAAAGCCTTTCTTATAGGTAGATCACAAACAGTACTCCTTGATGGCGTAAATTCCAAGGAATTACCAGTAACATCAGGGGTGCCCCAGGGCTCAGTACACGGCCCCCCTCCTTTTTCTAATTTATATGAACGACCTACCCAAATATATTAAATCCCAAGTTCGCCTTTTTGCTGACGACACTGCTTTTTACCTGTTCATCAAAGATAATCAAGACTGCCTTAGGTTACAGAAGAATTTACAGACATTCGAAGCTTGGAATAAGTTGTGGGAAATGGAGTTTAACCATGGCAAATGTCAAGTCTATAACTAGGAATAAAAAGAAAATCAAGTTTGGTTATAAGTTACATGGACAAATTTTAGAGGTAGAACCAAGTGCAAAATATCTATGCATTGACATTTCAAGTGACCTGTCATGGAATCAGCACATTAACAGAATCACTCACAGAGTGCAAATAAAACTCTTGGATTCTTACGAAGAAGTCTACCTTGAAAAAAAAAACAACAGAAAATTCGCCAAGTGTCATATAAATCACTAGTTAGACCGCAACTAGAATATGCGCCTACTGTTTGGTCACCACACACACAGTGTAACATTAACAACATTGAAATGTTCCCACGGAGAGCAGCCCGTTGGGTCAAAGGTCAATATTTCCCTTACGAGAGTGTGACGACTATGCTCGACGACCTAAAATTGGAGACATTAAAATCCAGAAGAACCTCTGCTAGACTTTGTATGTTTTTCAAAATAGTCCATGGTTTTGTGGCAATATCAGTCCCATCATATCTTGTACAGCCATTGAGAAGAACCAGGCACATGGATCCATAAACATACAGGCAGGTTCACACTAAAATACTCCTTCTTTCCTCAGACCGTTGTTTTAAGGAGCCAGCTACCATCCACCGTCGTTTTGCGGCCTGATCCTGATCATTTCAGACAGGCTTTAAACACCCTACATTGTCTAGATAGCAAATCACTGTTTTTAACCTGATTTTAACTCTTTTAACAATTTCACCCCTAATTTTTCTTTGACGTCTTCTTGTCATTTAAAAACTTTTATTCTTGAACTGACGCGCACCTGCTAGTTATACCCGAAAGGGGCGTACAGCAGTATAAATAGATAGATAGATAGTTTAATATTAAAACTTAAAAATAAACTTAAAAATGAAAACTTAATTTAGCAATGTTAGTTTAAAAATAGTTAAGTCTATATTATCTTACTGGAAAACATAAACATAAATACGATTTATTGATTCAAAATCAATTAAAACGTTAAAAAATTTAAAAAGAACGTGTTTGATTAACAGTAAAAAGTAACAATTTCTTATAGTATGTTTAATAAAACGAGAAATATACTAAACCAAAAAAGAAACTTTCGCCAAGTTTGATTGTAGATATGATAGTACAGTTTCAATACTTTTAGCTGAAAGCTCACATTTTTGTAAAATAATGTATTGTGGTTCTTTTAAAATCGTCATTTTGGAGGAAAGGATCAGATTGATTGTTGAATTTTAAATTAAAATAAGGTAGGGTTCGTTTCTAAAGTTAACCATCAGTAGCGTGTGTAACTTTAGAAACTGTACTAACATATCTACAATCAAACTTGGCGAAAGTTTCTTTTTTGGTTCAGTATATTTAATCATTTGGCATAAATTGCTGTTGATACTGTCTTCTATATCGTTTTCAGTATAAGAAGTGTTTTTCCTTGTATGTATACTTTTACAGCCTAGAGTTATATTGTAAGTAAATTTAAAATGCATTTTTTTCTGTTATCTATCTCCTATAAACCAATGCACCAGTTTGCAAGAGTAAGTCAGTCTCGTTTTTTTTATTTCAGGTAAGACAGTCATATTTAAAAGAAGTTATCCTTTGTAAGTTATCTCTATGTTATGCTTTTTTTTTAAAGAAAGCATGGGACAGAGCATGTGACATTGTCAATTTGTTTTCTCTGGTCAACCGCCTGGTTTTCGGTCAATATGCTTTCATGTGTTAATCAAAGAACACAATAACTCTTCAACTTCGAATTAAATTATACATTTTGATTTCAAACTTGAGATTTTATACATAGAAAACAACATACCGAAGTCTAGAAATTACTGGCCTGGAAAAAACAGCAATATTTTAACAATTTCAATAGGTTAACCGACTTTCACCTGTTGACAATATTTTGTCAGCAATGATCTCAGAATTCAAAAAAAAATCTTTTACGACCTTAACCAAAAAGCACATTTGATGGTTACAGTATTTCAGAATTTTTCTTTCTTAGTGTAAAAAATGCTCAGTTTGTATTATTGTCGGGTTTGCCTATGCATTGTCCATGATCTGCTCTCTGTTTTACGTGTTCAGTGCAAAGTCTTTATAGTAAGTTTAAACCTTAAAAGCAGTTTATTCATAAGCATCATACTATGTTCAAGATGTTGTGTTTTATTTCAACGAATAATTTTCTCTTACCTGATTAGTGCCAATCAGCCGATATTTGAGAAACCAATATGTCTTATTTCGAACGATGAAGAAGGAAGTTTGAATATTGAAGAAGACGCGTTAAGGCAAATTCGAGAGATAAATTTGCCTCTGGTGATAGTCGCAATAGCAGGATTGTACAGAACTGGAAAATCCTACCTGATGAATCGCCTTGCTGGAAAATCTGAAGGTTATAACTTTTTATATCTATTTATTCAAAGTTTTACTCGAACCATTAGTATATACCTGAAAGTAGCAAAGAATTCTAAACGCATAACTGGAGTTCTATTGTTCGAAACAATGTTTTATTTAAAGTGATTCTAAAGGTTTAAATAACTCAATCAAGTTAAATCTAGTACATAATTGGAGTCGTTGCGATGCTTTAAAAATTGTTCATGCAATGAAAACCTTCATAAAAATATAAACTCCTTGGGTTTTTATTTCGCTTGAATAATTAACTGTCAATTATATTTCTTGTAAACTTTCGATGAAAAAGGTACAAAAACATTAATCGCAATAATGAGGTAAAAGTTAGTAGAAGTAATTCGTTAAAAATATGAAAATATATAAAAGGAATCGAAAAAAAACAATATTAACTTAATGCACGTTCAGTAAGATTGAGCCTGTTTATTGGCAATAATGACTGCCCGTGTCGCCTAGACACTAGTTTTTACATGTAAACAGTACAAGTTCCATTGCAAATGTCGGTGTGCATTAGACGATGGACGTTATATTCAGTGCGGTAGAATATTAAGAATTCTTTATAGCGAATTGTTTTAATGACAGTTGTATTCATATTAATGCTCACACTACCACGTCTGAGGTTGGGAAGCAGAAATTAGTACAATTAGTAAATTCAAGTTTACATAAAAGTTGGCATCAACATAAGTTTTATTCATGAATCGAAGATGAAGGTAATTCGATTTAGACTGAGAAAAAAAACAGCATTACTTGCTCCTTAGATAAGGAAGATTGTTGACACCAACATTAACGGCATCCAAATAAAGGGAAATCGTCTGACATAAATTTGTTTTAATTTTTTTAAGATTTAAAGACATTAAAATGTACAAATCTATTTCGATACATAACTTTAATCATTGATTCCATTAAGAACATTTCGAAAATTCTAACAACTCAATTTCGGGGTGTTGAACTTCCCGATTGCAATTTCACTTTTTGTCAGCTAACGCAAGCTTTTGGCTCGCTTGAATATACTACTTGCAATGATGACAAAATATCGGTGCAAGATGGTGATTAAATGTAAAGCCCCAGGTGTATAAATTTAGTTTAGTGATTTCATCAGAAAGGGCGAAGCATGTATCCTGAATAGCCACACTAGAAAAAGACAGCAGTTCGACACAACCAGAAAGCAGAGAAAAATAGAAGGCATGGTTTTATAAAAACATCAATTTCAAATAAGACATCGCAAACAATTTACAAGAAAGAACCTAAAGGATTTCTGCCCTGGAAAGGTCACTGGCAAAACAATTTGCCCATGAGAGTTTAAAACAGGTTGTAGTGTAAACTAGCTAATACTTGCTTTAACAGTTTTTGCTAGAACAAAAAAGTTTTTGCGAAAAAATTCAAACCATTCATCGACCAAAAAATGTTGTACAATATATACAAAAGTACACAAACGTACAAAACATCAAACGCTAATGGCATTGTCTGGCAAAGGTTGGTATTTAATGACCTTACTAAGATCAGAGCACATGGGGTCAAAGTAGTAACAGCATGATGACAGTTATAATTAAAGCAACAGCTCCATCTTCTACGTTCTTTTACAAGATTTCTCGAGAAACTTCATAAACTCACTGGCACTTCCACGTGGAATCAGAGAGGTAAACAAAGCTAATCACCAAGCATGCAATGATCTGTATTTTTCATGTTCATTGTCTTGATCGTGTAACTGAGTCGCCTTTTTTGATCCTGAGTCTACTTCATAGCAAAGACGGACAATAAACATAAACTACGGTAGGTGCCTTAATTATGTAACGATTTCTCCCTTTTTGATATATGCATGTGTCGCTAATTGCGAATGTATGTTTACTTTACTAGACATTGCTTCTCATATTATTATGTACATAGTTTGCTCCTTATAATTTTTAAGCTATTGGCGGGAAAAGTCTTGCTTTGCTTGCTTTTTGTGAGAAAAACATGAACATTAACTTTAGGCGGTAAAGTTAACAATAAAAGAACAATGATTGATTGAATGTGGGGGTTGTGATTTTACTGTTAAAGGATTTACGTGGAGTTAATCTCTGTCGAAAGTTAAAAGATGGTTGTGTTTTTGCTCTAAAAGGATTTACGTGGAGTTAATATCTGTTGAAAGTTTAAAAGTTTACATGTGGATGAAAGTTACAAAATTAAAAGTTGGAAAATTTTATTATGTGTTCAATTTTATTATGTCAAGGAAAATTTAACGACAGCATAAGGCAATTGGCAAACAAATGATTCATTTACACTGTCGCCATTCTGTTGAAAGTTGTTTCAATACAATTCAAACTTTACATGTTTGTGTTTCAATTACTCTGTATCTTTGAGGTGCATATTAAAACATTTATGATAGTATGTGAATTGTCTCAGTCTTTTCCTATAGAAAATTATAAACATTGTTCTCGTCTATCAACACACACTTCACAAGCAGCATGCTCAATTGCAGAAATGCAGGAATTAGAGATGTGTGCTCTACGCTCTTTAGATGAAATTAGACATAATTATAAATAGTTTTGTCAAATTACATTGTTTTTCTAAGCCCTGACAATTACTAAATGTATCCCGATTCATGACTTATTAAACTTTGAATATACCTGTCTGAGCATAAAACTATACAAAAGCACTTTTCAGCACATGATTATTTTGTTGAATGAGGAGATTTCCTCTTTCGTACAAATTCAAATTTCTTCAATTTTAAAAGCATATTTTGTATAGCCAGTTTGTGTGAATAGGGCTCCATTTCTAACTATAAATAGTTTTACCACTTCTGATGATGAACCTTCTCTTTATTACGGCTCCTTTTATCAAATGGCACAAGAACATCTTTATGCCTGATCTGGATCGGCTTAATCTAAGAATTCATTTATTGCTTATAAAAATTGAAAAGCTTCGAATTTCTAAAATAAAAGGATATAAATAATAGCAAAACATATTGTGAAAATATAGTGAACATTACTTATTTCTAAAGGCTGGCAATCATAGATAGTACAATCTGATAAGAGGTCATAACTTATATGCTTTTAAACCTAAGTGTAAGTACTATCCATTTCCAGCATTAACAGAGATCTAAAACCTTGAAACCGGTGCACTGTTTATGCACTTTACTGTGAAATTCAAAACTGTTCAACATATGCCGTCTTAAAATCACGGTCTATTTTCATATACTGCATATGCAAACAAGACTTTGCTATAATTGTTTCAGTAAAAGCATGCAATTTACTAAACATTTACCTTTTAGGTTAAACTAGCCATTGAATTCCTCAAAAACACCACAATTTGGGACTATTTCTTGTCAGCCTTTGTCTTGCCCGAGAAGAAACATCCAGTAGTGTATTTATGAGTCCTTTGCTTATACGTTTAAATCTTGAACATTCAACAATCAGTGGTGTCATCAGTTCTCGGCCAATCACAATTGCACATCCATTTATTATCTAAACGGAAAATTACCCTAACAAACAAATACATGATAATAAAAGCACAAAAGGAAGAGGATTTCTGATGAAAACTTTATGTCATCTTTGATCCCTATAGGTTCCTACACAAGATTGGCATAAAACCCGAGTATAATCATATTTGAAAGACCACTGTGAATGACTGGGTAAACCCAACAGTTATTTGGTCTTATTGGGAAATACTGGACAAAAATGTTAACATATTTAAAGAAGTATTTACCCTTTAGTAATCACCATATCACACATGCATTACGATACTTATCATTAAACTTTTACTTCATGGATACATATTTTATCACATGAGCAACCGTTCTACATCCAGATCAGGTGACGCATCTACTTCAGTCCGAGTCGTGTCTACAAACGCCGCGCACAAAGTATTGAACTGTCCAAAATGGTTTGTCTTGTGGCATCAACGAGCATGCATGTTTTAAGCACTAGTTGCGAAAAAACGTTAATATAGATGTTCCCTGTTCCAACAGCCATTCAAATGGTCGTTATTTTACACATTCTTCTAAATGGTTTGGTAAGAATTGAATATTATGACAATTCATTCTAAATGGTTTGGTAAGAATTGAATATTATGACAATTCATTCGCTTCGATGTACTGTCAACCTCAATAAATTTGACATATATTATCGTATCATTCAGAGCTTTTGTATTTAGTAATACATAAGGTCCGGCACCTACCACCGTCACTGATAACGTAACATAACGAAACGATACATAAGGCGATTGTTTTTTATCTTTTTTATATACATGTAGATAATCATGGCCCGTCACTTTAACATCATACTTGAAAGAATCAGACTTTGCAAAAGGCCAAAAACTCTCTGCATTCAGTGTCTCAAAATACAAAATTTTGTCAGACCGATTCCTTCATAACTGCTTGACCTTTTTTTTACTTTTTTTCAAAACATATTTACCTTAAAATTTTGTGGCAAGTTAAATTTTATTGTTATCTAACAAACACATGGATGAACTTCTGATAAAGTGAATCGAGAAACAAAAAGGCTGTTTTCTAGTTTTTAAAAACTCAGATAAGAAATATAAGTTTAGAAACTTACGTAATGGTCATTGTGCATGAAACGCTTGAGAGTGTTACCTTACATTTTAATGACATTTTATGTGCAGTGCAAGCTTTTCAAGGTAACAGCTTGCTTGATCAAACATTCTGGACTATGTTAGTCACAAGGACCAATCAGAAAGCTTGAATTTGAAAACCCGGAAGACATTAAATTTTCTCTAGGTACTGCCTTATGCTCATTTGCATTACCGTAATTGGAATCAATTTGGTCAATTACGTATTAGTGTCATTAACTTCACCTCGAGTTTGCAGACGAATTATTAAATATATTCGAACAAAAAATTAAAACTAACCTATTTAAAATACAGAAGAATATAATTTATCTGTAACTTAATTTGTTGTATTTGAACGTATCTGGACATGTGATAAAAAGGTGAGATGTTGTAATTTTCACCGAGGTGAGATGTTGTAATTTTCACCGGAGGCCAAGGTTATATCGTGTTATCTAAATAATGATGAGATCGATATTTTCTAAATAAAAGTCTCAAACATGATTATTTGACAATCCAATTTAGAAGTTTATGGCATGCACAGAAAGAAAAACACAATAGGTAAAGTCCACTACTGCAAAGAAATTAGATGCAGTTATTTAAATATCCGTTTTAGTAATTACCACCTTTAATTAAAAGAATAAACAAAATCCAACTCTTAATATGCCACAAAAATATCTTGTTTATTTGTTTTAGTTTTCTTAACCGATAGATATTGAACAAACAAGTTCTAAGATAAACATTTTAGTGATCATATTCTTCCAGATATTTTTATTCCTAGGCATAATTAATTTAATATTAATTTTTCTAATGTTTAAAATATTTTGTTATGTTTTCCTATTGAATCAGTATAAACAATGCCTAAGTTTTAAATTTTCCATTATTTAATAATGATATTATTGCTGGTTAACTCCTGGTGCTCTGACATGTAAAGGCATTGAATACCTAACTTTTGAAAATGCTGTTAGGTTCTTACGTTTTAAATGTTTGTGTGTGTACATGCATCATTGGCCGGTTGATGGGTAGGAAGGAGTCCAATTGGGTCATCATTTTCATTTCTTGAATGTGGTGTCTCTTTTTGAAATTGCTGATTTTCTAAACCCGCGCTCTCTTTTCCTCTATACATTCTACATTTGGCTGATTTTTGGGGAGCGGGGCAGCGTTTTCTAGTTGTGGCTTTCATGATATGCATATTTGACTTTTTATATTATATGCCAAAAATATTGCTAACATCGATGATTTTTCTTTTTGGACTCTGTTTTAAAATTTAAATAAATGGGTTTATGCACACAAGATTAATGCAATGCTGTTTTTGTATACCTTCTGAATAATTCACGTTAGTTAATCTCTAAGGTTTTGCATTGGGAAATTCGATACAAGCAAAAACTAAAGGGATCTGGGTGTGGTGTAGAAGACATCCGCAATTACCCGACCATGTACTGATGCTCTTGGACACTGAAGGGCTTGGAGACATAGCAAAAGTAAGAAATTAAATATCTTTTCAACTATATTTAATGACTTGCAAATCAGAGCACACGTTACTCTGATTCACGTGTACATTTCATAGTTTCCTCACATACGGTTAATATTGATTTTTTTGTGAAGTAGCCCGACTCGTAAAATGTTGTTTGATATTTTAACTTCTCATTTGATTTCTGTTGTTACGTAAACCAACCATAACGAGCACAGTTTTGAGAACAATTAGATTTTAAAGCATACAAAAGGCGAAAGACACTAACAGCCAGAAGTTAAATAATTGTAAAATACTGCTTCGTTATTTTAGATAAAAAAAAACTTCTTGTTTTTTTTTCGAATACAGTTAATTTTAAAAATTATATATCATTTGCAGACTTAATGTTGCTACGTATGAATTGAATTATATTATAAGCTATGTTTGCTGCAGGGTGATATTGGACACGACAACAAAATATTCACACTTGCTGCCCTTCTTTGCAATGTAATGGTTTATAACATCATGGGTGCTTTTAATCAAGATGCAATCGAGAAGCTGACGTATCCTTTATTTGCATTTTGAATATCGTGGATATATGTTTAAACAATCCCCTAGGATATAAAATGTAATTTTAATTTTAGGAAAGAACTTTAAAAGCCAACGGAAATACTCGGCCAAAGAAATTCTGCACACTTGGACATTTTATAAAATATCTTTTTTAATTTCACGTAACACAACAAAATGATACATATCAAATGAAACAGCAATTCAAAGTTAATAATGTAAAGAAGTCAGAAATCAAATCACTACTTCATAAGCAATTCATTGTTAAAGTACCCAGGGGTTACTACACAAAAGTTGCAAAAATCATTAAACCATTAGTGAGTAAATCCACCACTGTGGCAATGAATCCGGTATTCTTCCAAGCGTTGTCTCAGGGAATTCACCAGCCGGCGAATTTTCAATTGTGGAATTGAGTTCCATTTGTGAACAATAATATCAGGTAAATCAACTAGCTGACCAACTGCACATACTTTGTATTCTTTAGAAAGACGTCTTGGTGGCCGGTGTGGTCAGACAATTTGTCATGACAGTCAAATTAACAATGAAAACCTTCTTAGGTGACATTAAGAAATAAATTAATTTGAATTACAAACAATGCAGATGTGTTTCGATCAAATAAGATTGGTTGTTGATTGCATTCGTTTTTGCTTTTATAAACAGGATGCTAAGACTCAATACTAGTAATACAGAATTGAAACTAACCTGTTTAGATAAGTCTTTATACCCTTTAGGTCAATTAGTGAGAAAATGTGATAATCAAATTATTAAAAACTAAAGTTTGAAATGTTATTCTGGCAAATGGCATGGTATCTTCTATTGATTACTTCCTTTTGCCATCATCACAGTACATGCTTATTTTTGCTAGAAAACAGACAACAATAATTGAATAGATTTCATACCTCTACCTTGTTACCGCAAATTTTGCAACTTTTGACTGTTGACCTCTATCATACTGAAACTGATATTTCTTGGTTATTTACCAACTGATTTTTTCCGTTTTCGTCTGCAAACAATTACTCTTGAGGTAAATATAAGTTACAAATTGTTTGCTAGATAATAAAATTCACACAAAAGAACACTTGTGTGCAGAACTTTTTGGTTAGGTATATTTTATTTTATAAGAACCTAGAAGATCTGTTTTTCTTTTTCCCTGTCATCGTGTTCTTGCTGATTTGACTCTAGGTGCTCTGGTCTCGGTTAGATCATTGAGTACCCGCCCCTTTTGCTTTGCAATGCTATTAGCTTCTTATGTTTTATATTGATTTGTGCTTATGCATGCAACATTGTTGAGCTGAAGGGTGTTTTGGAGTAATTTCATCAAGACAACATGTACTTGTGTGTTGATATGAGAATTTGTTGGGGAAGTTTGAGGTTGTTGCATCCTAGAACCTGTTTTTAACTCCCAGTGGCAAATTGTTTTTCCGTTGACCGTTCCAGGACGGTAACCCCAAGGGTTCTCTTTTCGTTAATTGTTTGTGGTGCCTTATTTGAATTTGACATACTTTTAAGCTCTTTCTTCCTCTCCTCCTTTTTCCTGCTTGGGGAGGCTGTGTTTGGTGAGTGAGGCGATTCCTGATAGGCATATTTCACTTTTTCTTGTTTTTTCGGCTATGTTTCTACAAATATGTTTTTAATATTTTAAAATTTATAGTTATGTATTTTCGTATTTTACTTTCTTTTGATAGCAGTGCATCAATAGCATTTAAAATAAGGACCAAGTTCATTTTGGAGCATAAGTGGATCCAGAAACTTCAAACGGGATACCTGCTTGATTCATCTGATAACATTTACCAGACCAGAAAGGCATAACAAAAAAATGTTATTACGACATTTTTGAATTGCATGAAATTCAAAATGGAAATTGTTGTTTTTTGCGGAAAAGTAAGTGAGGGACATGTTCTGTGCGGAACAAAATGGCAAAAAATTTCAATATTTTGTGCATTTCTGGATATATTTTGACCTGGTAAGTAGGTTTTTATATCACTGTTATCGAAATATAAATACGCATACCCGGAGGCCAGATGTGTAAGCTCCACTCAGTTTTTCAACCTATGTTTCTAGAGGCCTTAACAAAAAAGATATTGAATGTATTAACTGAAAAATTGTTTGTTTACAAAGTGAAAATAGAAAATTGCGTGACTTGAAACTGTGATTTTAGTCAAAATATACCGTTCTTGGACCTAATTTAGCTAAATTATTACCGAGTTTTTGCATATATTTCTTCAGTACGGCTTCCTGATCGGTTATTCAGGTATTATCAGGAAGTCTATTCCTATGGAGGACTTCATGTTCTTCTAGATGTGTGTTTTTTGAACCATGAAGACGTTGTTTTGACTGACATTAAGATAAAAAAATGTGGAATTTCTAATGATCAATGTTTGTTCGAGCTTAAATAACCTTCACATAAGCTTCAACAATGTCAGCAAAGCTCACAGCCATTTTATTCATATAACTGCATAAATAAAAAAAAATTGTTGGTCAAGCATTTGTGACAATATTTCATCTGGGGCAACTGGGAAAACCATGACAATGTTTATGATGTCAACACGAATATTTCAACAGGTATTCAGAGACCAGTCAATGTCCCAAGATCTCCCAAAATTAACTAAATCTACAAAAAAATCTGACATCAAATGAAAGATAATAATTAGATCTACTTATAAAACATAACTGTACTTATCGGACAAAAGTTAATGTTTTATTCTTGGCAACTTTCAGTTTTTATAATGGTAATAAAGTAATGGTCAGTTATGTTGACTGAAGTCAATTTTGGTTTTTAATGTAGATTTCGGGTATCTAGGTACGAAATATTGAAATAAAATAATATTTCATATTTGACAAACTAAAGATTTATCCTCAACAATCTCTTAAGACAGTAAGTGATATTCTTGTTGATTTAATTTATCGTTTTAGCCTCAACATGGCACAAATCTTATTTCTCCGATAATGAATTAATTGAAAGAAAACAGACACATACAATAGCTGCATTATTTGTTGTTGTTTTCTGAGCAAGAGTTATATTTTAACACTTAATTTTCTTCCAATATTGTTTGAATCCTTAACTAAACATTCAGATTTATTGCAGAAATATCCAAAAATTTAAGTTTCAAAAATAATTCCGACGACCAAACTAAATGTGAACAGTTGAAACTTATTTTACCGAAGTTTGTACTTTGCGTGCGAGACTTCGCTCTCAAGTTAGAAATAGATGGACAATCAATTACTGCTGATGAATACTTAGAGATATGCCTTCAGTCGAAGCCCATCGGAGAGAATGAGAAGTACAATAAACCAAGGGAATCTATAAAAAATTATTTTGCGACGAGAAAGTGTTTTACATTTGACAGCCCGGGTACACGTGAAGTGATACAGAAGCTAGAACAAATGGATTTAAAAGACCTACCAGCAACCTTCAGGAAGGATACGGAATTATTCCTTCAGTATATTAACAGTTGCGAACCTAAACAGCTTCTACATAGCAAATCCGTTACAGGACAAAGTAAGTAAAAGTCATAACAATTATAGTTCTGCTGAAATATGATTTATATCATGAACAAGGACACATCTTAAATGTTTCTGATAAGCATAATTATTTCACTATTAAGTATGATCGGTATATATATATTGCTTTAAAAGCGATTACATGTAACCGACGATTGACTCACTTCACAAACATTATATTTTACCGATACAATATGAATACATGTATAACATAAATGACAAAATTTAATTCAAAAATACTGGTGAAATTTAAAATCACTTTTGCAACAAGGTAGTTCACTGCCAGTTTTTATGGAGATTTAATTTACAAACTTAAGAAATTAAAAGGCAATGTCAATTTCTCCCTGCTATTCGTAAAACCCGTCATTATATTTAAAAATAAAGATTATCAACATGATATTCTACAGCGATCTGCAGGTCTGGTGATTAAACAATCTACAGTTGATAATTATGCTTACCTCTGGTTGCACGATTTGTTTCTTTGATCCATGTCATCGTGTTCTTGATGATTTGACTTCAGATGTTCTAGTCTCGGTAAGGTCATTGAGTACACACCCCTTTGGGATTTCAATGCTGTAAGCATCTTATGTTTGATATGTGTGTGTGCTTTTGCATGCAACATTGTTAAGCTGATTGATGGTTTAGAAGTATTTCGCCAAGAGAACTTGTACTTGTTTGCTGATGTGAGAACCTGTTGGGGCAAGTATTAGGTTGGTGCACCCTAGGACCTGGTTTGAACCTCCAGTGGCAATTTGATTTGCAACTGACCGTTCCAATGCGGTAACTCCTCGGGTTCTCTCTTTTCGATTATTGTGTGTGGTGTCTTTATGAAGTAGGTCATTTTATTAACCAAACTATCTCTTTCTCTCTTTCTGTTCTCCATGACTGTACTGATGTGTCTTTTAAATTTGGCAATACTTGATATTCATATTTCACTTTTTATAACTTGAAGAACTGGTTAACTTTGAAAGCCAAAGAACACGACAAATATGAAAATATTGCAGGCTCAGTTTGATTAAAACCTGTTCGTGGGCAGTAATGGAAATGCATAGTACTATAATGAACTTGACGGAAATGAAAGGCAATATCTGTTTTTCCATTTTATAAACCCAGCAAGATATGTTACCGACAGCATATGATACAGCGTTCTGTAAGCTTGGTGACTAACCCATCTAAAAGAACTGTTGATTTCTTCCTTGCCTCTTTGGTCGCGATTCGTATACAGAGGTTTAAGTCTATTTATAATATTTTTTCAGTTTGGCAACATTTAAAAATATACTCATTTTCACGTGTTTGCATTGTTGAATACGGAAATGAAAATCAAGGTCGCATGGGACAAGATCGAGTGGCTACAACAAAATAAAATCACGTGTTTGTTGTTTACTTATGACCTGCAAATTATTTTGAAACAATTTTAATAATCTTAATATATTGTTATTGGAAGTTAAAAAGCTACAAACATTTTTTTAACATTTGGTGAATTGATCATATGATACAGACATCCAAGCGTGAACGGCTTTTTGAAGATCCATACAAAAGTGTCTTAAATCGTGACCTATTAAAGGGAAGGTACACTCTTTAACACTGACCGACAACGAAAATACCCGTGTCGTTAAAATAAGACACATAAAATTAGACCGGTTGGTTTAAACAATTATTTCTTCGATAATTGTACATCGTGAATATTTGCAACAGGATTAAGAAGAAAATTATAATAACTTGTATAACCTCTGTCCTGAATTAGACCAATTGTATCATTAATTAACTTTTAAGCAACAAACAGAAGCAAAAAGGCTTTAACGAATGTTTGATTATCATTTGATGACTCAGGTTGCAGTTTCACAATAAAATAAATAAATAAAAGCTCTTGTGTGTCGCTCAACCCGGAGCTATGCGGCGAGGGCTATAGTTTGCATGTTCAATAACTGCCAGTCAACAGGCTCATTCAAACCGAGCCTACAATATTTTCAGATTAGTTATGTTCAATAGCTTTTCAAGATTACGTTTTCATCTTTTTGTATTAGAAAATTTGCATCAAAGTACCAGCATTAGATATTTTATGACAAGTTACAATTAGTTGTTTGTTTGTTTTTAAAATGCTTGTCAGTTTTTATTTATCTAAGCTATCTTTACGTTTACCATTATAGAACAAGTTTTCCTAAATACGCGCAATACATTTGCAATAATAAATCTGTTCTGAGAAACGTGAATTAGAAGTAATTTCAAAACCGTGAAAAAGTTTTTGTTTCAATGATGCCATCAAATTCTCACTAATTTTGCAAAAACTGTTGTATACCATGTAGTTTATCATGTAGTTTGACTTTCAAACAGTGTTTGCAACATTGGCCGAGTCATACGTCAACGCCATTAAAGCCGGGGGCGTCCCTGATGTAGACGATGCTTTTCTGGCAGTTTCCAACTTCGAAAATGGCAGGCTAGCCAAAGAAGCAATCGAGGAATTTAGAAAACACCTTGTTGAAGTCTCACTTCCAATACCTAAGGCAGAAGAACTTGACCAGCTTCGTCAGGATTTTGTGGATGAATCATTGAAGAACTTCAGATCACAAGCGGTTTTGAAGTCGAAAGATTTTGAAGAAAGAGCCATTGTAATAATCTTTCTTTATAATTTTATCCATATCTTTTTTTTAATCAGGAGTGTTGGTACAGAAAATTAACGTTTGAAATTATTACTTTGATACTGCTATAGTTTGTATTATGTGTGTACTATTTAACGAGTGCTTGAAAAACACTTAATATTTTATCTTTTCTCCACAGATGGAAATGAATAGTTTATGGAATGAGATAAAGGAGAAGAATCTTGAGTTGGCGATAAAGTTCTGCGAAAAACAGTTAGACGATGTCTACACTGAAGTACTTGAGAAAAAAATACAGAAGAAAAAATACCATAAGTCTGGAGGATTTGAAAAATATAAAAAAGACCGCGAGTTAGTGGAAGCCGAGTTCAAAAAAAGAGTCAAGGAATTCGACGATTTTGTGGTAAGAATTAGTGTATGATCCGTAAGTTACTACTTTCTTGGAGAAATATATAGCCTTCATTTCATATTCAATCAAGTTTATTTCATTTTTAAAAGTATTCAGGTTAAAAATAAGTATAAGGGATTTCATATAATATATTACTTAAACATATATTCCAAAATTTGTTTTGCTTGCATGAATCCTATAACATTCCAAAATTGGCCCTTAAAACAACTAACTGGTCAATTGTTTATTGTTCTATCTTATCACAAAATAAATCTATCAAATAAATAAGGATTTGGAAATTGTCCAAGATGACTGTAAACATCCTCTTTAAACACTAAACGGTAATAGGATTGGTGAAAATAATGGTGTTTGGTAAACGTAATTTCTGACAAAAAAACGTCAGCTAATAAAGAAAATACGTCTATTTTAATTGCGTAAATTACTCGAAATGCTTACTTATCAGTATGAGTTTATTTTTTCAGGTGAAAGGTGTTATTTGTTCTTTAGCACAAAACCTAAAGGAAATAGAAGAAGAGATCATGAACGCTGACAAGAAGCTAGATGCGGAAGAGAAAGAAAGTAAGTATCGACGTAACATTTAGGTTATCAAATTACAACACTCAGCGCATCATGAGGAAAAACGAACAGAACGGAAGAAGTTTATTCATATTTCGTTGACCAAGAAGTTTATTCGCCACGCAACACTTTTAGGTGATACGGGCTTGCCACTCTCCTCCCAACCACGTTCATCGATAAAAAGAAAATTATCAAAATCTAAATAGTGGCAAAATGCCGTTTAATGAAACTTTGCACAAATGAATGTTATTAATTTATCTTTATTTCGCATATGGTAAGACACATTAGAACAGTAAAGAAAAAATAGCGAGATCTAAAAATTCCCTTAATTTCTATTTACATAAATTCACAAACAACACAAAACATCATTTTAAATGCCCACACTATAAGTAATATAATACTGACAACAATTGATTGTGTCCTCGTGACTTACATATGTAAACTTTACGAGATATAAGTTAAAGTGTGATCTTGAATTTCCTGTCGCTTCCTGGTCGCGTAAACGGATGACCATCACTGATTTCTCTTTCATTAGTTGAAAGTTTTTAGCTCACCTGAGCCGTAGGCTCAGGGTAAGTTATTTGGATCGATCAATGCCCTGCGTCCGTCGTCCATCCACACTTAATTCGTTAACACTCTAGCGGTCACATTTTTGCCTCGATGGTTTTGAAACTTGGTCAGGATGTTTGCCCCAATGACTCCTCGGATGAGTTCGAATATGGGTCATCTGGGTCCAAAAACTAGGTCATTGTTACTATAAATAGAATTTTCTTGTAAACATTCTAGCGGTCACATTTTTGCTCCAATTGTCAAGAAACTTGGTCAGGATATCTGTCCCAGTAATTTCTCGGCCGCGTTCGAATATAGGTCATCTGGGTCCAAAAACTAGTTCACTGTTACTAAAAATATAATTATCGGTCTTGGCTGTAAATTTGTTATTGGATTTCAAAATGACTTGGCCATCTTCAGATATAATCAAGTTCTGATTAAAATCAATTTAATCAGATATTTTTAGTAGGTGCACTTAATCCCTACTGTTCCCTGTGTTATTGGCTTTTTTGCTGAAACTTTCAAAGTTTATATAATTTCCAATCGACCAGTATTTCGACATTGTGTTAAATTGACTACATGCAAAACATATTTATTATGGTGATTTTAGTACACGCATTTGTTCTCCTCACCTTTTTTATTTTTATGTGGATGTATTCTTTTTAGGGATGGCAACGAATAGCAAAATTGTCATTAGAATATTTTGATGTACAAGTATTGTAATATTCGATAGTTATTTGTATTTGCGATCTCTTTGCTGGAGTATGCCGTATGTGTCTGTCAAACAACACTTCCGGCTTAATAACGACTTTCCAATTATAAAAACGTTTCACATCAGGTCATGCTAAAGTAAGATCAAATCTCGATTTCTAACATTTAATGATCATGTGCTGTCCGCTTACTGATAAATAACATTAAGTTACTATAAAAGAAGTCAGTGTACTTTCGTCGTCTTTTGTACGTGCATTTACGGGACATAGTAATTTTATGGTGATACCGTTGTCGTCACGACAGTTACGCATGTTGAATTGAGACGATAACTGCATTAAACTTTTAAGTTTCTAACTATTGGAGGAAGCAGAATGAAATCCAAGTGTTGTTAGCATATTTAGCATTTCATTTGTTTGAGTTTGCACGTGACTGCAATACCGATCGGGATTGGATGCGCGTGATACTGATTATGCAAATTATCTTTATTATGACAATCATTTGATAGGGCTTTTTACCTTTTTAGCTTTACCCAATGGTAAAGTTTTGAATTAAAACAAACACCGGCATTAGTGAATTCACACCTCATGGCAAAACTCTTTATTAAACACCGGTCCGTATTGTTATCAAGAAGCCCTGATAATTGATATTAATGGTCACTCAAACTGCCAATCACTGTTAATTAGTGGAAGTATATTGACTATGACACTTCTTATAATAACACCAGGTGTTTCTGTTCATTGTACATCGAATTAAGTGGAAAATTAAATGTCCTGACCAGAAATAATTTACATTTATTCGCTATTCTTTGTATTTCGTTTTACAAAAATTAATATTCGAACACTTAAAAGTATTAGAATGTCTCGTTTCACAGATGTTGATCTAGGTGATAATAATTTCAGCGGTGATGGAGACGTAAGACGTATTTTTTTCTTTGTCGTCTTCAGTGGTGAGGAGATATGGGATAATTTTCTTTTTCTTTCGGTTTCCTTCCATTTTCTTCTTAGATTCAACACGGGTTTTCTTTTTCTCATGTTTGGAACTAGGCCTAAAAAATGAAAACAAGAGTTGGTGTTAAATCCATTAACAATGGCTTTCTTATGTAAGTCTCCATGAAATTGTCCTAAAGTAAGGCGGTTCTCCATGAAATTGTCCTAAAGTGAGACAGTTCTCCATGAAATCGTCTTAAATGTAAAAAAAATGAACACAGAGGCTCCTATTTGAACAGAAAAACGTTCTAAAGTGTTAAATAATGTATGCCGCACCCCGCAAACACAGCAAGGCGAAATCTAATTCTCTAAAGCTCCCAAAATCAGTCTGCAGACATTGCAGAGTTTGGACCCCTATGCCGCTATCCCTTCTTTCACGCTTGAACCACTGCATGGACAGACAAAAACGGACCAGAAGCAGATGTCTGAAACAAGCGGCTAGGTGGTTATCTCATACACAATACCTATAATACAAGAAAATGTACTTACTTTACTGAATTAGTGGTCGATGTAAACAAAACAATGCTGTTTTATCACCAATTGACACCACTCTCCATGAAATGGCCGTCTTAAAGCATCGATCTTCTTACTTTAGGTTAGACCCCTTGATAAATGTTCACCATGACAAGGCGGTGTGTCGATTACAACACCCATGTCGGTTGGTCCACGGTCAAGGTCACTGTTACTATAAATAGAATTTTCTTGTTAACACTCTAGAGGTCACATTTTTGCTCCGATTGTTATGAAACTTGGTCAAGATGTCTGTCCTAGTTATTTCTCGGATGAGTTCGAATATTGGTCATCTGGGTCCAAAAACTAGGTCACTGTTACTAAAAATATAATTATCTTGCCTTGGTTGTAAATTTGTTATTTCTCATTGGATTTCAAAATACTTTTGCACAAGTGTTCCTGACAAGGTGGTATGTTGAGTACAATACCCATGCCGGTTGGTACAAGGTCAAGGTCTCTGTTACTAAAATAGAATTTTCTTGTTAACACTTTAGCGGTCACATTTTTTATTCTCTGATTGTCATGAAACTTGGTCAGGATGTCTGTCCCAGTAATTTCTCGGATGCGTTCGAATATGTGTCATCTGGGTCCAAAAACTAGGTCACTGTTACTAAAAATAGAAAATTCTTGCCTTGGCTGTAAAATTATTATTTCTCATTGGATTTCAAAATAACTTTGCACAAATGTTCACCATGACAAAGGGCTGTGTCTAGTACAATACCCATGCCTGTTGGTCCACGGTCAAGGTCACTTTCACTAATAGAATTTTCTTGTTTACACCCTAGTCGTCTTTTTTTTTGCTCCGATTGTCACGAAACTTGGTCAGTTCGAATATGGGTAATATTGGGTCAAAAACTAGGTCACTGTTACTAAAACTAGAAAAATCTTGCCTTGGCTGTAAAATTGTTGTTTCTCATTGGATTTCAAAATAACCTGGCACAAATGTTAACATGACAAGGCAGTGTGTATAGTACTATACCCATGCCTGTTGGTTTAATGTCAAGGTCATTGTTACTAAAAATAGAATTTTCTTGTTAACACTTTAGTGGTCACATTTTAGCTCTTATTGTCCGATTGTAAAGAAACTTGGTCAGGAAATATGTCCCAGTTATTAATTGGACGAGTTTGAATATGGGTCATCTGGGGTCAAAAACTAGGTAACTGTTACTAAAAAATAGAAAAATCTTGTCCAGGCTGTAAATTTGTTATTTCTCATTGGATTTTAAAATAACTTGGCTCAAATGTTTACCATGACAAATTGTTGTGTCGTGCCTGTTTGTCCAAGGTCAAGGTCACTGTTACTAAAAATAAAATTTTCTTGTCTGTGCCTTTCTAATGAATGGAGTGATTTAAAAATAACTTAACCTAGATGTTCACCATGACAAGGTGGTGTGTTGCGTACAATACCCATGCCGTTAGGTCCAAGGTCAAGGTCACTGTTACTAAATTAGCATTTTCTTTTCCAAGCTGTTAAGTGTTGTTTCTTATTGGATTTTAAAATAACTTATTGTAAATGTTCACCATATCGAGACGTTGGGTCACGTACAACACAACTTTGTTGTATTCACGTGAGCGATAAAGGGCCATCATGACCCTCTTGTTACAAAGTACACAACATTTTTGTCAGTGTCATTGCATTGAGAATTTAAAATTTTGATTTGCATTGCTTAGTTTTTGTGAATTATGAAAATAGAAATTTAATGCATTTTTAGGTCTAGCTTTTTTCTTTACTATTCTAATGTGTCTTACTGCATGCAAAATAAAGATACATTAGTAACATTCATTTGTGAAAAGTTTCATTGAACGGCATTTTGCCATTATTGAGATTTTGATAATTTTCTATTTATCGATGAACATGGTTGGGAGGACTGTTGTAAGCCCTTAATTTACATTCTGTATTTTATTTTTTAACACGATTTTCCATTCAATCGATTGGCAAGAATTTCAAATAGTCAATACTTCTTTCCTGTTAAAACCACACATTGCTAAATTATTAAGTGCCAGTCAAGAACTCAATATTCATAAGATAATAACAGTGTCCCCAGATAAAGGAATGGTTTGCCCTAACTGCCCTTAACGAGAAAACTATGGGCGGAACTAAACAGAATAGAATTTTGACAGGGGATCTGAGAATATAAGTTCTGCATATCACAGAAACGCCAAATACTAAATTTAAAAACCAGGAAGAATAAATTGCATCTACGATTTGTGCTTATGAATGTAGCTTAAAAAAACAAAGGTTGAGTTTCGCAGTATATTTTCTTTTTAACTTTAGAATTAAATGAAATCTAGATGTGAACGCACATGTGAATCGACGCAAAACCATCGTTCAACCGACACACATATTAAACACTTATAGCTAATGGTATTATAGAGAAAACATGCGTAGGGACTAAACGACGAAGACCTTTTTAAGTCATGCCATGTCAGAAAATGTGGTTTTATGTAAAACCATTTCAGATTTAAAGAAGTCGATGCAGAAAGATATCGATGAAAAGGAAAAGGAAAAGACGAAACTAATGGAACAACACAAACAGGCGGAAGAAATGCGTGAAAAGGAACATCAACGACAGCTGGAACAGGAAAGACTAAATCACGAGAAGCAAGAGGAGCGAAACATGAATTATTTGAGGCAACAGCTCGATTTTCAACAGGAACAACAACAAAAAGTAATAGACACTTTAACGGAACAGTTAAGTAAACGTCAACAGGAGAACGATGAAGCTATGATAAATATCCGAATAACTCCAGGTAAACTACTCAGTTGGTTTCTTTAACAGAGGTCTAGAGAGGTGTAGAGAGGGCGTGTTTGATACACGCACAAACACACACGCAAGCACGCACGCGCGCGCACGTATTCACACAAACACACACACGCACACACACACACGCACACACGCACAGTCACTCACACACACGCACGAACAAACACGCACGAACGCACAAGCAAAAATAGAAAATCAAGCTTAAAGGACTTGTCATGGCGATGGATTGTGGTAACGGGTGTGATACCTTATTTTATCGAGCTAAAGACGACTAGATTATTAAGTTGGGCATGTCCTATCTCAGAATCATTCAGTCTACATTTTTATGCTAAATCGAATACATTGTTATCACTAGCGATCTACAGTTTAATAGAATACTATCCCCGTTATGTTGGCGTGTAAATTCCATGTCATATCATGTCAAAACTTTAAACTACTAATATTTTTTTATTTAAACTAATTAACACCTTCGCTGTTTATCCATTCACGACGGTTTTGTTTCTGAATCAGCAGTAGTACGACTATTAAAACTAGTATTACTTTATAGGTAGAGCTTGGCTTAATTATAATAATTATAATGTTCATTTCTTACTAAGTCGTGAGTAAATTAATTCTTTACTATTTGCAGTTTCTTTCTAAATAACAAACAGCAAGAACATGGGTAAAGTTGTTAATATTTGACAACATTGTAATGTACGGTAATTTTTAAATCGAAACCGGACCAAATATCAAACAGAATGCAGGCAGCTGAGGAAATGTTCATTTTAACTGCACATTTTATATTATTTTATTTCTTTTATTCAACTACTTTCAATAACTTAAATCTCATGTGGTAACAAGTTGCTTTGACTGGTGTCAAGGTATCAATATTAACTTCGCGTAGAACGACTTTATTCACGGTGATTTCCTTGCATTGTGGCAGAAGTTGTCATTCTGTTCACAGAAACTCTTCAGAATCTCAAATCTTGACGATACCCGTACTAAAAAGACCTTTCCATTATCAAGTAATGAATCAACATTTTATTTTTGTCTTTTTACGCGATCAGGAAATTTAAGGTTAAACGCCCTTGCACAAATATCTAATACTGTATAAATTTGTAACACAGAATATATATACATTGTTGTCAGTGACTTATTACGCATGTGAGCATTTTAATTGATGTTTTGTGTTGCTTGGTTTTTGATTTTGGATGTAAATAGAATTTTAAGGAAGTTTTTGAAGGAGTATTTTTTCTTTACATTTTGATTGCCTTTTGTCGTTAGAGTTATTTTGATATTTTTTCTTGTTTTATCGATGAGCGTGCCATTCCCTTAAACGACGCTAGACATATAAGGTGATGTTTAAAAATGGGAGTAATGTAAATTTTCGTTGTTTGATATGTCTGAAAATGTATTCAATTTTTATTAAATATTTTCACAGAAACAAATGTATTTTGTCAATATTTGCTAATTATGCCCATAAATTCATATTAAAACTGTAATTTTTAAAAACATGAAACGGGAAGATTAATGATTAAGTTGTATTGAGCAATTGTTTATTTGATTTGTCTCTTCAATCTTTCATCGTGGCTGCTTTGAGTTCCTGTTCTGCTATGGTTGCAGATCGAGTGCAATAAATTTTAGCCATGAAGTTCAAAATACGTTGGCCGATTCCTATTTATAAATTTGCTTGGTTACTGGTATTTTTATCTGTCTGTAGCATTAAAACTTATAGCTTATTGTAGCTTATTTGTATTAGTGTGCGTGCCTGCGTGCGACGGTGGGTGCGTGCGTTCTGCATATAAATTATGATTGTTAACATTTTGTTCTTTGTAAATATGTATGCATTTCTTATGAGGAGTTACAGAATATCTTTTCTGACTTCATTTCTATATATATACGGTCTTTAAAAATAGAAATCTACATAACGCGATTGGCTCAAAAAATTATTGGTATTACGTCATCGAATAATTTTAAATTGGTTAGATGAATCATAGTTGCTATACGAAATTAGACTTAAACATTCTTTTCTTGTTATTTTGGCACTTTTTATTCATATCGAGGTTACCTTTTCTACACACGTTGTTAGGTACTTTTACTTTTTGCATATTTGATTTACTTTAAATTTAAAATTATATTTATTGTAATCATCTTTGTCCATTTGAGATTTATACATTTGTAAAAATGAATAGCATGTTTTATTGTCTTTTCTGAAAAAGTGTATATGTTCAAATACTTTTAGAAAAGCACATTAGAGTGAACACATGTTTAGTGGAATCACACTTCATAACCGGTGCACATAACAGATCGTTTTGAATGAAGAAGTTAATGTTTCTAGAGACTTTTCACAGTATTGCCTGAATAGCTTATTAGGCACAAAACTTTCAATGCTGGCGTTTTTTCAACATGGCCATTATGCAAATCGTACATTCAACCATATAAATAAATATTAGTTCTAAACAATACATATTAATAAATATGGAAAACTTACCACCACCGTTGACTATTTTCTATTTTCATGGGATATGCTGAAACATGCGGATTCTGTTGCGACGTGTGCCGGTTATGTAGTGTGATGATAGGAATAAAGTTGTGCGCAGTGAATTTTTTTTTTCCAATTTGTTACTGTCCTAGGTTGTACCCTAGTTATATTGTTTTATTGTTTTGAGCCCATGTTGTCTTTTCTGTGTATTGTTGTTTTTAAGAACTTGCTTACTGGTCTAAATTGGAAGTTCTTTAATTTTCTATGTGTATGTGTTAATCTTCACCATTTTCATTTTGTTAAAGCACACTTCAACTTGTCATACAAATAACTTTTAGTTAAAACTGTTAGTTGTATATTAACTCGTTTTTTCTTTATATTCTTTATAATTTGAACAGCATATATCAGTTAAATGTTATTTTTTCAATAATTGCCAAAGATGTTTTTGTTGATATTATTCTGCGGTTTTTTAATGTCTCTCTGAAATATTTTGTGGCAAAATTCTTGTCAGAGTCACCAATTTGTTAAGTGGCAATGTGTGCTTTAGTTTACTATTTTACTATCTTATTATTACCTTCTTTTTGCAAGTTTATGTAAATAATAAATGTTATTTCTGACATTGCGTGACAACATAAAATTTAGTACACTTAAGTGCTAAATGAAAAATTTGTTTGACTTTCAAAAATAAAAATACGAAGCCTAAAATGACACTTGCCAGTGTTATGAGTTATCATTTCGTTTTTACGATACAATATTTCATTTTTACAATCTGGATCTATCCACGAAGTATGAATTGTCCCTATTGAACATAAAATATTATTAAGTTTTCAAGCGAAAAAATACCGGTATTAGTTTTAAATTTTAAGCAAAGTCTTATATAATCAACGTTTTATAACGTTTGTGTCTTTCAAACAAACAGGCATTCTGTTGAAACCGCAGATTTGTCTTTAATAAAGACATTAACTTTAATTGCGATATTTATTTTTCAATAATTATTTACTCAAAACTAATGTAAATCTGAAATGTAACTTAAACAAACGTTTCTATGTCTAACTCAATATATTTTTTACTTAGCGGATAGTTTTCGTCAAATTTTGTTTTTGATAGTCGACTTTCTCAACTTATTGTTTACATTTCCATCTTATATTTAGTAAAATGATAGCTTTTTAAGAATAAGACGGTTCGTATAGCATATTGTAACAAAGTGGATGAAACTATATGTAAATGCTTGCATGGAAATTGAAAAGAGAATTGTCGGTGGCCAAAAAACTTTACTGTACTGTACAAAAGCGAAAGGAAAGTGATTAAATAAACTTACAAATGTAAGCCTGAACGTTTTTCTACAACACTTAAGTATTATCAACTGAAAACTGGAGAACATAAAATGCACAAACAAAGTATAAGTAATGATTAAAATATCAGAAACTAAGTATGTCGTAAACCGGCGTTTCCGTCCATTATGGTGGGGCACTGTACCCGAACATTCCTAAACATGCACCACTTTCCCAGATTACTGCGGAAATTCTTCGTTATGATGTGGTAACATATTATAGATATTAAATAAAACATTACTCAAGTTATTCGGTTCATAAGGGTCTATTAATTGCTTGATAATAGACCCTGTTCTCATCTTCCATCTAACATTCTTCCATAGTGCATACACACCATACACATCGTATTCATTTAAAGATCACTGAATATGACTTATCTACTGCATGATAGTATGCACATAAGGAAAAGTAGAACTCACCATCGACTGAAATGACTTTATCGCCGTTTAAGGGGCATCGGTAGAAGACAGCTATGGCGTTCCATAAGATAGTGACATATATTTGATACTTTCCAGCGAATTATTGAAATATTATATGTGGATTTTACAAGGGAAATGACGTTTACTTTAGGAATTGTGTTTAAATAGTTATTGATTTCAATAAATTACATGACTTAGTATTTCTACTTTGTTTGTCTTCTTGTGTTAGTTCTCTTAACATTTTGTATAATGAATTTTGCAGTTTTCATGACAGATGATATGTTAGAGATACAAAAATGTCATTTAAATGTTAACTTTGGGCATTTGTTTGATTTGAATAAAGTTTTGCATGATAGATGTGTGAAGTTAGCGGCCTGGCGGCCTAGCGGCCTGGCGGCGTGAAGTTAGCGGCCTGGCGGCGTGAAGATAGCGGCCTGGCGGCGTGAAGATAGCGGCCTGGCGGCCTAGCGGCCTGGCGGCGTGAAGTTAGCGGCCTAAACTTAATATTTATCATAATTTATGTTTATCTTTAAAACGGCTTGAAATCGATTTTAACAGCATGCAATGTACATTTCAGGGATGATTAAGTGAAATATCAACAAAAACTAGCTTTGATTTTTTTAAGTTTTCGAAGCCTGGCGGCCTAGCGGCCTAAACTTAAAATTTATCATAATTTATGTTTATCTTAAAAATGTCTTGAAATCGATTTTTACAGCATGCAATGTACATTTCAGGGATGATTAAGAGAAATATCAACAAAAACTAGCTTTGATTTTTTATAAGTTTTATGAAGCCTGGCGGCGTAGCGGCCTAAACTAAAATTCATCATAATTTATGTTTATCTTAAAAATGTCTTGAAATCGATTTTTTTACAGCATGCAATGTACATTTCAGGGATGATTAAGTTTATGCCGCTAGGCCGCCAGGCCGCCAGGCCGCTAACTTCACGCCGACAGGCCGCTAGGCCGCCAGGCCGCTAACTTCACGCCGCCAGGCCGCTAGGCCGCCAGGCCGCTAGGCCGCCAGGCCGCTAGGCCGCCAGGCCGCTAGGCCGCCAGGCCGCTAACTTCACGCCGCCAGGCCGCTAACTTCACACATCTTTGCATGATACATACCTATGATGAATAAGTAGAAGTAACTACTGAAAAATCTCTATTGCCGAGGAACAAAGATATAATTCACAACAGACAACTTCTGAAACTGAAGTGAGCATTACCTAATAATAAAAAAAAATCCAAAATCATTTCTGAGTGTAGAAGTTGACATGTTTTAGAACAATCTGTTCACAAAAATACTAAACGCAAAACCAACAGCGACATGAAAATTTTCCTAGATTTTTTAAAATCAAAAGTAAAGTGCAAAATATTTAAACTGAACATGAACAATTTGAACATCTACAATTACCTTATCTTTAAAATTTTTACAGCTGGCCGAAGGCAGGATGACAGTACAATGAATATTGTGTCAGATCCGACATCTTCAAAGAATAAACTGACGACAAAAAAGAATGTCAAACCAAAAACAAGAACTAGCATATGTTAGCCAGAAGATCCTGCATAAAATTTACTCAGTACTGATTATTCTAGCGCGGAATAGAAGGGCGCCTCGCCCTTCCCCTTTTAAGGTCCGCCCGTTTGCCCGAACGAAGCTAGCCTTAATAATGCCCGTTTATAATTGCAATCATAGTTGTCAATCACTTATTTAATGATCGTAATGCGCCGACCTGACACCTTTTCACCAGTGGAACACTGTTTTAAATTCTTATACCGAGCCGTACTAACACCTTTTCGTTAAATGATTGCAGCTGATCGGGAGTAAACAAGTGAATACACAAGCATCGGACTCTTTGATGACAGCTTACCAACATGATATTTTACAGCGCTCTGCAGGCCTGGTGATTAACCCTTCTACAGTTGATCATTATGCTTACCTCTTTGGTTGCACGACGGTGGCAGGGGTTTAAAGTTTATGAAGGTTTATGGGGAAATCTTTTTGTAAAGAACCTAGAAGCTCGATTTGTTTCTTTTATCCCTGTCATCGTGTTCTTGTTGATTTTACTCCAGGAGCTCTGGTCTCGGTAAGATCATTGAGTTCCGCCCCTTCGGCTTTGCAATGCTCTTAGCTTTTTATATTAAATATGTTTGTGTGCTTTTGTATGCGACATTGTAGAGCCGATAAGTGGGTTGGAGTTGTTTCACCAAGACAACTTGTACTTGTTTTGTGATATGAGAACCTGTTGGGGCAAGTGTGAGGTTGGTGCACCCTAGAACCTGGTTTAAACCCCCAGTGGCAATTTGATTTGCCACTGACCGTTCCAAGGCGGTAACCCCTCGGGTTCTCATTTTTGTTTATTGTTAGTGGTGTCTTTTTTGAAACTCATCATTTTATTAACCATGCTCTCTCCCTCTCTCCTCTTCTTGACTGTGTGGGGAGGCTGTTTTTATGAATTTGGCGATTCCTGATATGCATATTTCACCTTTTTAGACCATAACCCGAAAATTCTATCACGGTAAAATGAATGACGTTAACAGAACTACAAGGTTGGTGAACAGCAATCTCACTAAAGTCAGATCTAACAAATTGTTAGATCTGATGACGGCCCGCATACACCGAACATTAGCTGTAGCGGTTTTCCCCGATTACTATTTTTAGAAATTGTCAACGCAAGAAGCTTGAGCTATAACGTTCACAAAATGATCTGAAGATGCCATTGCATTAGAAATGAATGCACTACTACATAAACACATATATCTTCAGTAAAATATGTCTTAGGCAGGCTGTAAACACTTTCCGTGGTTTAAAATACTATGTTTACTTTCACATTTGCGATTTTGTAGGCGACAATCTGATTGGTTCAACGGGTTAGTGATAAAATCACGTATTAGTTACTCGTCGTCAGATCCTGATAGCGTAGCGGTTTTCAGGAGATGATTTTAATCAGATTGGGTGAACAGCGTCCCTTGATACATGTGCGTATGTACTCGAATATGTCGGCGGCGTTTTTCTTTAATCGGCGTCTCGCGCAACGACAAATTAAACATTTATCTTACGCGTTTTTAATGAATCTTGAGTTATGTACGTGTATTTGAGGTAACATTAATGAAGACACAGAGGTATAATATGGATAAACTGTTATGCCGCCGTCAATAATACCAGGAATCTAAAACATTGACGTCTAAATATTTCTGGTAATACGAATTCTTCTTATGGGATAACAAATTGTTGTGCATAACGTAAATACCAACGATCGAGCTTTGAATAATAGTTCTGCAATTATTTTCAACTGAATTATAGTTTTAAATGCGATAGAATTATACTTTTGGTAAAAAGTTTATCGCAATATTTTAACAGACAACCAATTGAATCCGAATTGTACATATCTACATTTTCACGGACGTCGCTCCGTTTTGCCGATTTATTTCAACAAGTTACACCTAAAATGAATAGGAGAGTTTGTTTATATGGAACACCTGATTTTACGTCTAGTAATACGATGAGCAAAGCCATCATATGCCAAAAAAAGGAAAAATATTCTACGTTGAGTAATGAAAAATTGTGGATTTGTCTACATTCTGCTTTTGATTTTGTCCGCTAAAATAACCAGATTTAAAATTCAATCAAACAGTCACACATGTTCTTACAATGTTTTTATCAATATAATTAATTTGCTGCCGAAAAACGTCGTCAACACACCGAAAATTTAAAGTTGGGGTAAGTGTACATAAATTCGGATTGTCCGAATTTCGGAAACGAATTTTAAACACTTTTTTAATCTACAATTAATTTACGAACCCGAATTTTTTGTTTTACGTATCTGCAAGACAGCTAATGAATCATTTAAACATATAAAAGTTAAATAAGTGATAACAATACAACTTGAAGTAGCAACTAAATAATCTAAAAGAAAAACATTTGCATACCGGAAACTTGCACATTCAAATTTTTTAGCATTTATGCCCTGCCTATGAGCAATCAGCACCCTGCCCCTTTTTGCGCCACCCTGCCCCTTTTTGAGGTCTAGAATAATCCCCTTTTACTTTATCTGTAAAAGGTTTACAGCTACATGTATAAAAGGCCACAAGTAACGTCGGGTGACATGGCACATTTTCCTGACTCCGTGTATTAGTTATTACACAGAAAAAAGGGGGTATTAACAGAATCAATGGACAACATCGTTAACAGACAAAAGTACTCATTAATATTCATTTAAAAAATACGCAACGTAGTTGTACATCTTCAAATTGCTGCTGAAGTTGAAAACTTAAAAAGATATTCATGATATAACTTTATGTCGGGAAACTTCAACGGTTTCGAGAAACTTAAAATAATATTTTCTTCTGTAGTGTAGTAATTGTGAACGGTATCCGTTGTTTTAGGTTTCAATTGTATTTTCTTTTAATTCTAAGTTTCAAGGCAATAACGGTCGCCATTCAAATTATTTCCTTGATAAACTTTGAGTTCAGGATTCATGCAATTGTGTCGGGTTGATTTTATTGCTTCGATCAGATATTGAGCTTGAAAATTTTGGCAAAAGAAAAGGCCTGGCAAGACTAAAACTTATCCGAAACTAAATATTTGTACCAGTGCTAATTTGTTATACCGAATGGTTCCAATATCCTTCAATGTGAAATCTTAGGTAAAATCGGTAACTTTCTATTGATGGTCAGAATACGCCTTTCCAATAAACAGTTTCGCAGTCCTGTACGAGTTACTTCCCGCGACTGAAAATCAATCCAAAACGAGGCTCTGCAGGATAGCTAAACGATCGGGCTAATGGCTTAAGCACATAATAGCTAACCTTATCCGCTATAATGCAGGTCTGCGTTCGTCGCCGGCGGTGAAAAAATAAGTTGCTGGTCTGTTATTCTAGCCAGACTTTTTTATGTTTAATATTTGTTAGATATTTAGGTTTTTAATGATTTAAGAACATGTACCATTCTTGTTGATAGTAGGCAGTATGAAACGCAATCTGGATAAACATAAGCATTAATTTTACCAATTATGTACAACAATTTCTTCTAAATATCGTTTCTGCTGAAAATATATTTTACTGGTGTAAATGTTGCAAATTGCTAACGGCTAGTAATGCGCTATTATCCGGAAATCGTGATATGTCAACATCTGGTTACATGATCTGTAGACAAAAATATACAATCTGAATTTGTTGATACTTACACATTTGAACAATAGAATTGTCCTAAAAATTTAAGGCGTTTATGGTCAACGAATAAATAATTTGAATATTTAAAATGTTACGTATACTTCACAGGCAAATATGATTGATTCTGTCTTGAAATAAAACAGGATCGGTAATCTGATTGTTTGTTGTAGAAGTATCATTCGTAGAATAAAATCCAAGGATTTGGATGCCGGCTTCCAAAAAGATGGGAATATTTATATCACAATATGGTTGCATATCCAATTTAGATTTCTTAGGTTTGACAGATTGTAATTTTGGCATAAAGCCCAAACTCTTAATTAAACATATATAAAATGTTTTGACAAGATTTGTTTCTTATTGACGGCTTTTGTATCTATAACGTGTCGTAATGTTGATTAAGAATCCATTTAAGTGCTAAATCAAATACATTTGCTGGCACATCCAGTAGTTAAAGGACTCCGAAATACTTAAGAATTGGGAGGTGTAGATACCTTGCAAATAGAAATTACACGATCTCTATTGGTCAATGATATCTGCCCCTTTAAGTAATTGACAGATGACCCCGTGTGCTAGACAGTTTGACATGTTTATGGCATGCCGCCTTCAAAATCAATCGCCGCCGACATAATCACAACATGATGTCAGTAGTTGAATAGACACGCTAATCCGGAAACGAGACTCAATTAAGCCGTGGAGAGAACGCAGTGTTCTCTCCACGGCTTAATTGAGTCTCGTTTCCGTTAGTCTGTTAGTTCAAGTCGTTTAGTGTTTAATGCGAGGAATAATGAATTGACACTTTTAGTCAGAAACCTGATTGTTTTATAAATTATTTTCAAAAATATCATGACGCTGATGTATTATTACTAATTCAAAGAGAAAATATATTTTTCAAAAAAGAATTTTATGATAAAAAAGAAAGTTGTAGGTACATATTACGTTATTACAGCGAGCAATCATTTTTCCTGTAAAGCAGTCACGTGACTGGACAGGGGAGGTAACCAAATAAATTCATCGAATTATTGGAAAGGCGTATAGATTAACTATGCCGGACAAGTGGTAAAGAAAGAATTATTCGACCGGTTGTCAATCCAAATGTATGTAATACAATTCAAATATTTCGTCCTTTCGTCCTTTATAGAGACTCTGGCCAAAAGGTAAACAAACTCTATTCAGGTATACAAATTACAGTATTCGGATTTATAAATTGAAACTACCGTATGTTCCTATTTTGACATGGAGGTCAAACAAGAACAAACATAACAGCTTTTATGGTGCAAGATAAAAGTATGCAGGCAAAGTGTAATTTTTAAAAATCGCAGTAGTTAAATTTTTAATATATTGCCCCTTTTCTGTGTATGTCAATTTTTCCCGTTTTCTAATAACTTTAATTTTCGATAACTGATACTCTCTCAAATATCAGATAAACTGCAATACACAGTAACAATACGTTATTGTTTTGTTGGGTTTGGTGTTTTTATTGTTGTGTTGTTTTGTCATTTCTTTGTACATATTATGTGTGTAACTGGTGCCGCAAATGTAAATGGAATGTACCTTTAGTAACGTTCATGACATTGTAATCTTTGAATTTGAAACAATTGCTAAAAAATCAAACGATTCTGTAGGTATGAACATCTTTGACAACATGTGTTTCGAGTTCAAATTTGAACATTTCCGGCTACCGATTTTCATAGTTTTAGCCTTTTCTGACACATTCATCTTCGGTTAATCGGCACGTGCATAATCCATGCTTCAGAGGTAGATCATCGAGGACTCACCTAACAAATTAGGACCACGCTTCTGCAAAGTCATTCTTATCAGACAGCCTTCTTCCCCCCAAAGAAAACAAACCAAAATAAGTGTCTCCATTCGTTGCATTTGAATTGGTACGACTAACCATTGATGTCTAGCATTATATGACGCCGGTAACTAATTATTTGTAGGGATGGAAATACTGCATTTTTTACACGGGGCGACGTTTTACGACCGCCTTATATTCATCAAAAACAATAAAGAGGCATAACTGGGAAATATTTTCCCTTTTTTTATATCTTAAGATATAGTCAACAGTATTCAACTCAGTCGCAGACTTAGCATAGTATTCTTGAATTAGGCAACGGTAAACCAGCTCTGAAAACTATTCATACAGACTTGCATGGTTAAAGTGAATAACAACTTTCACCACTAGTAGTATTGTTAAGCCTTTAATGCATAATGTTAAACATTTTAGTTGAATGTGGTCAATGATAAAGGCATTCACGCACCATTGCTAATAAATAGGCATAATATTTTGTTAACTTCTTAAGCGCTGTAATATATACGTATTCGAATACGTTGTGACGCTACTACAACAGTAACATGGCATGGAAATACCGCTATCTGAGGTAAATCTCTTTTATTCATCTAGTTAGTTCATGATGGTTCTTTAATCTTCTGTCTACATTGTTTTAATAATTAACCTTTGACGATCCAAGACGAGTGGTTGATTAGTAGGATTTCATTTTCACCTATCAAATGTCTCCGAGTTCAAAGAGGTTCCGAGTCTCATTTTACGTAAGCATAGCTGTTTAAAGACCTTATTTGTATCTTAATTAGTATTTTGGACAAAGTCCATTAGAAGCAACCCGCAAGTCGTTTAGAACCAAGAAAGGACGGTACCGTAATAAGATAACCGGGAGCCAACCAGTTATAACTAACCGTTAGCCTTTAAGAGAACCAATGCCTATACATTTGGTTGCTCAAGCCACTGAACTGATTTCGACTTCAATTACGAAGTTCTTAAACTCAATTCAAAATCTATATTTCCATTCTCCGTCCATATCCGTTTCAAATTTGTTCCAGATTTACACCTATACTGCAAACATACCTGTTTTAATAAATAGCCTGTTTGTTTTTCAGCTTTGGTTGTGTTGTAGTGCTGGCGTATATATTCATTTCGCAATCGGGTGATCAAAACTACTTTCTCCCCGTCAAACTGAAGCAAACTGTTTTGCATACAAGAAGGCAGCAAGATGTTTCTGGAAACATGAAGAGTTATGTTGCAGGCGGCATGGATATGTCCGACTCTGACAAAACCATACATCGTGATGATGCGTCAGATTTTAGACGTTTCAATGACCAAAGCGTAAAACAAACCTCAGACAATATGACTAGAAACTTGATACAGGATGTGACGAGAAAAAGAATGGCCAACACTTCTTTTGTGGAGTTCGATTTGTCTGCGCAGGACAACGTCAAAACCAAGATTGCTAAAACTCATATAGCATTCTTAAAGGTTCACAAAGCCGCTTCCACAACGTTGCAGACGACATTTTTTAAATATGGATTCGAACGCAATCTTAGCTTTGCATTGCCATTGAATAATAAAGAACATTATTTTTCTAAGACGACAAAATTCAACGAGAAACTGGCACCGCCTCGTTTTGGTAACCATTATGATATCGTCTGCAACCACGGTTTCTTCAACTACTCGGTATATGCTAACATAATGCCAAATGATTCCATTTATATCGCTGTGGTCCGGGATCCGTTTCACCAGTTTATCTCAGCAGTGTCCTACTATACCACTGTGTATAAGTTTGGGTATTTAGTAAAAGTTCCTGATAATAAAGTTGAAAATCTCATAAAGTATCCAGAAATATATGACCCAATATTGTCGTACACGATGAACTCCATGGCGCGTGATTTCGGCTTCAATGACGAACATTACGTCAACATTACCAAAGCAAAACAATACCTGCATCGACTTGGACAAGTGTTTAACTTCGTTTTGATAGCTGAATATTTTGACGAATCTTTGGTAATGATGAGACGACTTCTAAATTGGTCTTTACGCGATATTCTGTATATTTCAAAGAACGTTCGAGGGTCTGAGGTGAGCCTGAGTGGAGAACTCATGAACAAGTTCAAAATTCGCAACCGGCTAGACTACATGCTGTATTATTACTTTTTAAATAGATTTCAGGAATCTTTTAAGCATTCTGAAGACAGCATAAAAAGCGAAACTAATACATTTAAACAGATTCTTGTTCGAGTTCAAAACTGGTGCTCCGACCGTAACTTCGGAGAACTTAAGATTGATGCAACACAGTGGAATACAGAATTTCAGATGACATCTCGAGACTGTGAACTGATGGCTCTTAAGGAACATCCGTTTATAGCACTGTTAAAAACTGAATGATATCATGTACGAACAAACCACGAACCAGTAGATTAATATGAACAAACCACGAACCAGTAGATTAATATGAACAAACCACGAACCAGTAGATTAAAATGTAATAGTTTCAGTAGTAAGTTTCATGTTGTAAATCCACAGAAAACGGACCCCGTGTTAAGTGTTGGTCTTTATAGATATTTATTGAGTTTGTTGTGCAGTTAATATTTCTACGTTTAGTTATAGAGCCGGACGTTCTTACAACGTGATATCGTATCAAATAGCGCAGGCACCGTGAGAGAATTTGGGTAATCATAATAAGTAATTGTAATCAGCTGTAATTATTATAAACTTACTTTTCAAGTAATTTCAAGAATTCAGATAACAAAAATGATAATTTTGATTGAAATTACTGTGATTTTGTAATAACTTGTAAAACGTTCCCGATTAAAAACAATGAAAATCTGCCAAGGAAATCTCAAGATTACAGTGCATATGGTACTGTATTGGGATGTGTAACGAAACCGGGGAAAATATAATCATAACTTATTTGACAGTATAACCCATAATCCATTTTATACTTTGGATTCCTTTATTCCTATTTAAGTTGTCAAGGCAGGCCAATCAAAATCATCTTAACCCTTTCCTCCATGAAATCACCATTATTTAGTGGGCGAAAAGTGTAGATCCAGATCAGCCCGCACCTCCCTGCCGTCTGATCAGGATCTGCACTGTTCGCTTTTTTATATGTTAGGTTATTTCTGACCAATTTACAGCCAGTCCAGATGCTGATCAGACAGCACAGATGTGCCAGATAATATGGATCTACACTGGTCGCACATGCCTAAAAATGGGTATATATGGAGTAAAGGTTAAAGTGTAGAGTTACAGGTTTTTCAATGAAAAGTTTTTTTTAAGGAAAAAATTTCCAAAATTTAAAGTTTATCAGAGGTTTTTAATGTTTCACTAAGGCTCAAGTGTGGTTTTTTGGCTTTTACAGATCTATGTTGTTAAATACAATTCCACTCTTTATCACAAATAATGAAATCAATGTCTATGTTGTTTTTTTACACAAAAGGCAACTCTGCAAAGCCAGGACTAATTATGACAACAATCATTACAAACAACATGGTATTAGATAATTATTCTTTACTTCGGCAGCATTTCATCATGCTTGGTAAAATATATAATCACATTAACAAGCGGTCTTCAACAAAACCTGTGACCAATCATGGACAATTCTGTAGTACATTAACATTAAACACATTATAATTAGCAGGCACTGATCTCTACCACAAGGGATGTACAATTTTCAGGGCATGATTTACTGTGACGAACCTCTGTTCTTAAATGTTCCCAAGAAATTAACTGTAACTTGTGCTTGTTTGTTGTTTTAAAACTAATCCCATTATCTCACTGGCCTTTACATTTTAATTCTATTTCGTTAAGAAAGTGAAGTAAAGCCCCAATGTCTCCACAGAGAACTCTCATACCTCCAGCAACAGAACAAGTACATCAACACGTTAACTCTTTCCTTCATATATACAACTTTACGGCATGGGAGAACAGTTAAGATCCAGATCAGCTGACACATCTGCGCCATCTAATAAGATTCTACACTGTTTTCAATCTTTTATTTATTAGGTAATTTCTGACCAAAAAACGATCTTGACCACATGGCACGGATGTGCTGGCTGATCTGGATCTACACTTGTCGCACATGTCATAAAATGTATTTATACGGAGTAAAGGGTTAACTTAAAGAGAATGCTTTGATTAATGAAAAATAAACTAGATTTCCAAATATATCAAGAAACTTATTTATAAACGCTAACATATTTCTAAAATTATAAGTAATTGTAAAACATAAATAATGATCTGATGTTGTTTGTTTTTTTTACAAGAAGTGTTCTGAAATGTTCAGACCAGAAAAATATACCAGACAACTTTGTGAACATTTGAAGTAATTCTACTGCAAAACATTTTTTTTGCAATAAAAACCAATACATTTGGCATTTTTGTCTCAAGAAACTACATGTAGTAGATAACAAGAGGGCCATGATGGCCCTGAATCGCTCACCTGAGTATGAAACTCAAGTTATTAACCAGAAACTGAATTTTTATTTTTAAACAACAGTGACCTTGACCTTGATCACAGACACGTGGGTAGCAATCCCAATTTGTCTCTTGTTATAAGCTACCCATATACCAAGTTTGGAGTCAATATGCCAAAGCAAACTCAAGTTATTAAGTGGAAACTGAATTTCTATTTTTAGCAACAGTGACCTTTACCTTGATAAGAGACACCTGGGTAGCAATCCCAAGCTGCCTCTTAATATAAGCTACTCATACACCAAGTGTGGAGTCAAAAAACCAAAGCAAACTCAAGTTATTAAGTGGAAACTGAATTTCTATTTTAAGCAACAGTGACCTTGACCTTGATCACAGACACGTAGGTAGGTTTCCCAAGTTGCCTCTTAATTAAAGCTATCCATATACCAAGTTTGGAGTCAATAGGCCAAAGCAATCTCAAGTAATTAAGTAGAAACTGAATTTCTATTTTTAGTAACAGTGACCTTGACCTTAATCACAGACACCTGGGTAGCAACCCCAAGCTGCCTCTGGATATAAGCTATCCATATACCAAGTTTGGAGTCAATAGGCCAAAGCAATTTCAAGAAATTAAGTAGAAACTGCATTTCTATTTTTAAGAACAGTGACCTTGACCTTAATCACAGACACCTGGGTTGCAACCCCAAGCTGCCTTTTGATATAAGCTACCCATACATCAAGTTTGGAGTCAATATGCCAAAGCAAACTCAAGTTATTAAGCAGAAACTGAATTTCTATTTTAAGCAACAGTGACCTTGACCTTAATCACAGACATCTGGGTAGCAACCCCAAGCTGCCATTTGATATAAGCTACCCATAGACCAAGTTTGGAGTCAATAGGCCTAAGCAAACTCAAGTAATTGAGCAAAGACTGAATTTCTTTTTTTAGCAACAGTGACCTTGACCTTGATCACAGACACCTGGGTAGCAACCCCAAGCTGCCTTTTGATATAAGCAACCCATACACTAAGTTTAGAGTCAATAGGCCTAAGCAAACTCAAGTAATTGAGCAAAGACTGAATTTCTATTTTTAGCAACAGTGACCTTGACCTTGATCACAGACACCTGGGTAGCAACTACAAGCTGCCTTTTGATATAAGCTACCCATACACCAAGTTTGGAGTCAATTGGCCTAAGCAAACTCAAGTAATTGAGCAAAGACTGAATTTCTATTTTTAGTAACAGTGACCTTGACCTTGATCACAGACACCTGGGTAGCAACCCCAAGCTGCCATTTGATATAAGCTACCCATACACCAAGTTTGGAGTCAATAGGCCTAAGCAAACTCAAGTAATTGAGCAAAGACTGAATTTCTATTTTTAGCAGCAGTGACCTTGACCTTGACCCTGTGGTCATGATTTGAACAACTTTTGTAGACATCAGTGACAGGATGCTTCAGGACAAATTTGGTTAAAATCCATCAAGTGGTTTCAGAGGAGATGTTGTTTAAAGGAAATTGTTGACGGACGACGGACGACGGACGACGGACGCCGGACGACGGACGCCGGACAAAGACGGGTCACAAAAGCTCACCATGAGCCTATGGCTCAGGTGAGCTAAAAATCTGGGCAGACCTTGATATTTCAACTGGCATATTGTCCAACCACCCCAAATAGTCAATCTCAGTCTCCATTTGTATACAATATAATTACAGTATAACTCATATATGGCTTTGTCCTAACCTGTTAAAACATGACTGCATAAAATCATGTGTAAAAAATCCAAATACAAATTTTTATTCTGCTATATTTCTACAAATTAATAAACTGCTGTGTTTGAATCTGAAAAAATGACAGGAAATTTTCCTCTATCTTTTTCAAAAAAGCATTTTTTAAACCTTATAACTGCAAATAAGTGTTACTGTTAGTATTTTCGCTTTAATAAGAAAGCAAAAATGGGCATCTATGTATAAAAACAGTAATTTAAGACTTAACAGGTCCTCAAACAGTGAAGTATTAAATGATCCAAAGATTTAAGAATCGAAGATGAAAATTCTTGCATCCCAAACTGATTTACATAATGCCACTTCTAAAATTCACCATGTTTTTCATACAACCTGTCGTATTTTACAAAAAGTTACTCCGTGATGCTATTAAACTCCATTTTAGATTTAACCAATGCAAATAATTCAGCTATTTATGCAGACATCTGTTTACAGTTGTCAACATGTCTGTTTTTTAAATTTTGAATTTTAGCCATTTTTTTCTTCCCACTGTTCTTATCCCATTTAACAACTGACCTGTTTAAAGCACAATTTCCCAGGTCTGTTATGTTTCTACATGCCTTCAATAAATCTTGAGCAAATAATTGTAACCATTCTGTAATGAAATAAAATGGTAGAACTTGTCAAATCAGTAAATCATGACATGTTGAAACTCGTTATCCCAGGCTGGGCCCAAGATAATAAAACTGAACTGGAAACCACTCTCCATAAGTTGATTCCTTATTGGTAAAAATATAGAAAGCATAGTATCCAAACTGACTAATCAGTTCTGAAAATGGTCTCCAGTCAGTTTTATGACCATAGGCTCTGTTCAAATATACTTCAAACCACATTTATGTGAGCTAAATAAAATAAAATAAATTCTGGAAATACTCTCCAAAAAATCACAGTTCACACACTTAGACATTTGGCCTAGCCAGATTACTCCTCAGTAAGTCAGATGAGCCAACATGGACTATTTGCTCACTGCATCCGACTGCTGTTTGTGTTGCATATTGTTGAACCGTTGGCGCAGAGTTTCCCTCAATTCTTCCCGTTTTTCCTTCAACTTTTTCTCGTTGGCTTTAAACCTCATGATCTCTTCTTCTGATATGACAGCCTCATCCTCCGAAGAACAAAATTGCTGAAAAACGCACAGGAAGTTAAGGGTTGGCTGCTGAAAGCTTAGTTACAAATACAAATACAAGTACATTTATATAGCACAAAAATTATTGTAAAATATTCGATTGCGCTTTACAGTCCTATTTACACTGCTCTCGTGCTTAGTATGTTTTAGTCAAAGAAAACATTAAACAAATGAGTCTTAAGTTTGCATCGGAACTGATCTTCTTTCTCAATGCACTTTAAATGGTTCGGAAGAGCGTTCCAGCACTTTGGGCCTGTAACGGCTATAGATCTATCAGCCATTCTTGTTCGTGTTCTGGGGATGTTAAGATTTATTTCATCTCTTGACCGTAGTTTGTAGCGACTGTAGTGTTGAATCATTTAATTTTACATGTACAAAGTTTCGGTAAAACAGCATTGAAATTTTATATAAACAGACAAAAATTCATACAGTTATAGTCATTATGACTGTTAAGATCCCTGGATGTTTGATTTTGTGCACTTCCCCTTGTACCCCTTGTAAAAATATGTAAATCTTATCTTTAAATTTAATCTTCAGTGGTCTCAATGAGAGACAGGGGCATGGATTTCCCCTCCTGACAATACTGACCATGTGACCTTGATATTTTTAGAAACTGCAAATAGTTTGTTTTGAGCTCAGACTTCCCTTTCTATTTTCATAAAACCCTCTTCTTCTTTGAAAGATAATGAGACCACTGATCTTGTTGAATAATCAAAGATCAAAGACAATGATACTGCTTGAATACAAGTACTATTATACAATACTTGATAATGAGTAGTAATGTGACAAAAACACATAACCTCATACAATAATATCATTGAAGAACTAATAATTTTAACCATTTCCTAAATACATAAGCATTTTATGCATGTGCGTCCAGTGTACAGCCAGATCAGCTGGCACATCCGTGCCGTCTGATCAGGATCTGCACTGGTCACATTTTGGTCAGAAATAACCTAACAAATATAAAAGGGAACAGTGCAGATCCTGATAAGACTGCACAGATATGCTGGCTGATCTGGATCTACACTGTTTGCCCACGCCATAAAGCCTTTTATATAGAGGAAAGGGTTAAAATTCTCAAATCTTAAGAGGCTTGTCTATCTAATGCCAGCTTAGAGGTAATAGAAATATCTCTCTACTCAAGATGGAATACCTATACATTTTCACAAAATTCTGAAGCTCAGTCTTTTGCTTGTATTTACAATTTCATTTGATTGCTACATTCAGGTCAGAATTCAGTTCAGATTTCTACAGTATTTTAGGCAGTATTTGCCTCTTAAGGAGTATTTTCCAGTTCTGTAAATACCACCGGTGAATATGAGGGGTGGTATTTACCGCCCAACTTTAGAAATACATGATCCACAGTTCATTCTTTATTAAATTATAATAACTGTTAATACATGATATGTTCATGCTCATGCTGCTGTTTCAGATTTGTCCTACTATTTTGAGATAAAATGCTTCACATTTAGTGGAAATAATGATGCGTGGAGGACTGTGATTGAGGTTTGTACTATTCGATCTACACTGTTCCTCCACACAATAATGGTGTGTCTATGGAGGAAAGGGTTAACCCTTTGTTGATGATAAGTAATAAGTTATATCCCATGGGCAAATCAGCATATATCCAGATCAGACAGCATATATATCCATGTAGTCTGATCGGAATCTTCACTGTCAACATCCCATCATTTAACTAAGAATTTGAATAATTCTAAGATGGGGGAGTCAAATGCATCAGTTTAACTTATTTCATTCTAAACTGACTGTGAAACAAGTTATTTAAATTTATATTAAATCATACTCCATCACCCCTTTTCCTGGAATGAAACCAGTACACGTTGTTGTAGGTTGTGGAAAACTGCAAATTTAAAGTATCTCACTTCTGGTGGGAATCAAACATGCAACCTCTGGATCTAGACTCTAGCCTCTCTAACATCATGACAACCTATGATGCATTCACTGATAATGAGCAAGTTAAATCTAAAGAAATCACTATTTACCTCAAGCATATCCTCTAAGCTAAATGTCATTTTGTATTGGCCTTGTTTTTCACTGTCTCCTTTACACGTAGGAATGATATAATCTTCACACTGAAATCAATCAATGTTAAATTAGTACCTATGTCAACACTTAGTTATCTGTGCTGTTATGAACCAAAAACTGAGAAAATCAAGCTCACAGCAAATACAAATATTACACCTACAGAAGAAGAACAAGAAGAGGTTTTCTTCTTTAAGGTGAAAAATGGGCATAACTAAGACAAAAAGAGTCGAGAGTTATGAAAGTTGTCCTGATAATTGCTATTGTGATGTCAGACAACTATCTCAAAATTCAAAGCTCTATCTTGAACAGTTACAGAGAAAGAGTGAAATTAAACAAAACACTTTTAAATAAAAAGGTTGGGGCCCGTCTGCCCAAGGACATACCCCAACCCAATAACCAAGGTTTTCCAAAGAAATCCTGGTTAACAATCAAAACCCGATAGGCTACTGTAAAATGAGCTTTTTCCTGCACAAGTGCTAGTTTGAATAATTATTTTGAAATTACAGCATTCATCGAGACTTGTAATATTGAACTGAAGCATAAAAAAAGTCAATTCTGAACTAAATGTTTTAATTCCCTTGCCATTTTTCTGAGCCAACAATGAACTCTGTATGAATGTGCTGGTAACTAACAAGCAGAGGTAAGAACAATCTTTATATACCTTGTTTCCTTTTGGAAGAGGGGAAGCTCTGCCACGCTCCGGGGACAGTTCTGACATAGGACATCTCTCGCGACCTCGACGGTTACACACATGCACCCCATCATCACCTGAAATATCAGGCAAGTAAAAGTTAATATAGCATTTATGGAAATCGTAAATCAATGATAATGGTAAATCAATGATAATTACATTAATGGAAACGATACATTTGATGGAACTGGTATTTCTATTGAAATATCTTTGTAGGAATTCAACATAATATTTAGTGAGCATCACGATGAAAAATCAACAAAAATTTGAAAATAAAAATGGCCTATAATTTAGAAGAGGCTTGTTCAAAAGAGGCACCAAACTGTTTAAAGACACTGCCTGCAATTACGATATAACCCTTTACTCTATAGATATGACTTTATGACTTTATGACATGGGCGAACAGTGTATATCCAGATCAGCCAGCACATCTGTACTGTCTAATCAGGATCTTTTCTGTTTATGAATCCAGATTGACACAATAAAGCCAATACATAAGTAAAAGCATAACCATTATTAGCACTAATTCATCAACCAAGATATAACCCTAGTAAAATTATTGCCCATCCAATTATCCATGCATTTTGTAATTTAATATTAAGTATTGATCGATAGGAGTTGTATTTGTTAATTGTAGCAAAATTAAGGAGGATGGCATACAGTTTATAGGTCAAAGCTGAAAAATATTAAATTGTTTCATAGAGCTTTTAGTTGAGTGCAGTGAAATCAAGGAGCATGACATCTGGTTTGTAGGTCAAAGCTGTAAATAAAGTGGCTGGTTAAATCATGCTAAATCAAATATTACGAGCAAAAAGTCACCTTCTATCCCCATACAAACTCCCTCTGAGCAGGCGATATCTGAGCCGTCATTGGAACTTGGCATGCTACAACTTTCACACCCGTCACCACATGATGAATATCCATGATCACTACTTCTACTACCGAGCAACATGAGGGGCTTCAAGGGTGGCCCCGTGCTCGGGGACCGGGGATCACAGGTACGCTCACAACTTCGACAGCTCTCCATGGAGGCAAGGGTCGTGTTGGAATTGTGGTCGCCACAGTTGTGGTGTGAGCCTAGAGAGCTACACGACTGAGGTTTCTTCTTTGTCATGCTACAGGCTGAGCTATCACACTGTCAAAACAAACACAACTTCTTTATATTAAACTGCTAAGAGTATAGGTCAAACTATCACAAGTTCTTTAAATAATTTACAGGGAACGGCTTAGATTGAGTTTCCCAGACTTCTTCCCCATCTGACAGCATCTTGAGTAATTCTCAATTTATGGAGTGCTTGTAAAAGCATGAAGATGTCATTGAAAAAGAGTTTTTGTTATACTTTCTCCATAATGAAATATAAATGTATTTTTCAACTTAAAAGTTTGTTATCCTACTATTCACTCTAAGTTTTCCTGAAATTAATTTAAAAAGATTATAATTTAGAGAGAAGTTGGTTGATGTAGAATATGTTTTTGTCTCTTGGTCTAAGATTGCTTATTGTATAATTCAGTGCTCCCTGTTCCTATAGAAGTAATGGCAGGGAAGGGGATGATGATCAAATGATCATATGACATACTAAAATGACCTTTACACACTAATCAACTGACCTATTTGACTGCAGTGAGTTTTAAAACACTCTAAGATCCAAGATCTATTTTTAGTGCCAACTGAAACTGAACATCATATTTTGATGTGATACTGATGTTAAATTCATACGCATATTAAATTTTTCTAAACAAATGTCACACTTGAAACTGCATCAGTGGTTGATAATGATGACAATCCATGACATGCTGGACAGGGTCCAATGCAAGATTTCATGCCAGAGGGTTTGTTTCTCACATTCCTATGCTAATTACATGGTAACTTCCAAGTTTGTGGAAAAAATTCCCATAAATATTTAATATTGTTGCACAAAAAACATGTTCAAGCAAGCCCACTGAATCCCCTTTGGATCGGCCCCTGCTCAAGGTACTTACATTGTTACACCGGTCGTCGTCCTCCTCCTCCTCATCTTCTACAACATGATTCTCCTTCTCGTGTATCTCATGCAGCTGACCCGACTTGGCCTTCTTCTTCTTCCTTCTTTGTCTCTTCTTCTCCTTCTGTTGTTCCTTCACTCGTTCCTCTTCCAGAAGCTCTTCACACATCAGCTCCAGGTTCGACACGCCCTGCTTACGTTCTAACGCCATCTGCAAAACAAACAGGTATAAATAGCACGACATTAAACAATAATGCCCATACAAGATCCATAATAAGCACACCCTGTTTACATTGTAGACAATATTTTGGGGTTTTTTTTGCATTATTTGGATATTTCTGTTCTGTTTTTAGAAAGAACTAAGTTTATATTTGATTTTCTACTCATAGGGCAGTACTGTACTTGATAAACTATGCTTGCCAAAGTATGCTGCCCTGAAATTAGGGAACAAGTCTCTATGTTTGAAAGGATCTATAATTTAAGGGTGGAAGTCACAACAATGTGACAATGGAAATCACAACAAACCAACAATCACCTTTTTCAATTTTTCACTTAAAAAAAATTTATGTCTAGCTTTATATCTGATGTTCATGAAATTATTCCCTACACTGCATTAAAGAGAGTTTTGCAGTCACAGTTTGAATGAAACTATTTGTTCAGGATGCAATCACTGCAGATTATCAATATCAGTTAATCTGTACAAAGCTGTAAATAATACAAGTCAATTAAAGTAAAATTGATCAAGATGTAGAACCTCACACTCCTGGACCTTGTTTCACGAGTGTACTTAAGTACTAACACAGAACTTAACAAAACTCCTTGTTTACTCACATTAAACTTTACAGTAATGATTAATGAGAAGATGTTATTTTAACAATTATTGATACCAGTAATAAAAGTTGAAAAGACTTATAAGCTCACCTCGAAGCTTTGCTGGAGAGCGTCGACCCCGAGGAAGAACAAGATCTGCCATGTCTGTTCCTCGGCTTTCAGTTTCTGCCATATTTTGTGTAATCTCTCGTAAGTGTGGATCCCAAGACATGTGAGCACCTCTTCCTGGGCAATGTCTAATGTCTTCGCATGGCGGTCCCTCCTACCATTGCTGAGATAAATAATAGCACTATTAATCAATACTTCGTCTCTTTAACAGATTTACCATATTTTGCTGTCAAGTCTATGAAAATAATGTTGTAGTTAAAAATAAAGCATGAAACTTTATCACAGAATGCAGTTAAGTAACAAGTAAGTAATGCAGCTATAGCAATCAAACAAATCTTGACAGAGTACTGCAGTTTAAACTAATCAATGTTTTAAATTTTAGCAAAGCAGCAGAAATATTACCTTTACTGATAATTTACTCCAACTACCTTGACTGTTCAATGCAAAGTTACAAGATATGAAGTCATATAAAATAATGCATGTATTTAAGACTTTACTCCATTAGTTACTGCTGCTATCATTAGCAAACAGTGTAGCTTACACATCTGTGCTGTCTGATCAGGACCTACACTGTTCACTTTTAGATTCTTTGGATTGTAGATCATGATCAGATGGCATGCATGTGCCCACTGATCTACTAGTACATCTACACTGGTCGCACATGAGATAACAACATATATATAAGGATAAAGTGTTAACATGTTGTTGTTGTACCTTCCAATGATTTCTGGCTCAGCCCTCCCAATGAGATGAGCTATAAAGTCTGTATCACATAACATATGTATATGTCTTTCCTGTGGACAGCACCTGAGGCCCTCATATAACGCTGGACAATAGCCCTTCTCCTTAGCACTATCCACGTCCCCCACCAAGATACTGTAGGCTCGGATTACTTTAGACTTACACTCAGAACAAAACCTGAAATCAAATCATTGGAACATTGATAATAATCAACAAATTCCAATTCTTTCAACATTCTTTAGTTATTAAATATGCTCTTCAAAAGACCAAATGAGAGAAAATACTGACAGAAACACAGCAACTAGCCACTGTAAAATACAAGAACATATTGAATTACTAATAGGTAGACTACATCTTTGTGTCTGAACTGGTCACAATGCTAGCACAGTTATCTTCCACAAAATGAGGATAATTTTACACCACTTCCACTGAAATAGGGTAAATGTATCCATGTTTTTTACATAATTGGAAAAAAGTAAACAAGAAAAAAACGTCGCCACACGCCGAAAACCAGGTTTTCATTTAATACTTATACTTTTGTAAAGAAAATATCTGATATGTAGAAACTGAACTTCTATTTTAGCAACAGTGACCTTGATCTTGATCACAGACTTCTGAGTAGCAATCCCAAGTTGTGTCTTGGTATAAGCTACCCAAAGAAAGTTTGGAGTCAATAGATCACAGCTAACCCAAGTAATAAGGGGAAACCTGAATTTCTATTTTTAGCAAAAGTGACATTGACCTTTATCACAGACACCTGGGTAGCAATCCTAAGTAGTGTCTTGATATAAGCTACCCACCAACCAAGTTTGGTGTCAATAGGCCAAAGCAAACTCAAGCTATTGAGCAGAAACTGAATTTCTATTTTTAGCAACAGTGACCTTAAGCTTTATCACAGGCACCTGGGTAGCAATCTCAAGCTGCATCTTGATATTAGATACCAACACTAAGTTTGGCGTCAATATACCAAAGCAAACTCAAGTTATTGAGGGAAAACTGAATTTCTATTTTTAGCAACAGTGACCTTCACCTTGATCACAGATACCTGGGTGGCAATCCCAAGCTGACTTTTGATATCAGCTACTCATATACTAAGTTTGGCATCAATAGGTAAAAGCAACCTCAAGTTAGTGAGGGTAAGGTGAATTTCTATTTTCAGCAACAGTGACCTTGACCTTTATCACAGACACCTGGGAGCAATCCCAAGCTGCCTGCTGATATAAGCTAACCATAAACCAAGCTTCAAAGTTGTTTCTTAAAGGTTACTGAGAAAAACACAACTTTCACAAAAAACATAACAAGATTTCTAAGTGAAAAAGGGGCATAACTTTGTCAAAATACAGTCAAGGATTATGAAACTTGTCCTGATAATTGGTATTGGTATGTCAGACAACTATGTTAAGTTTCAAAGTTGTACCTTCAACAGTCATTGAGGAAAATGCAACTTTCACAAAAAACTTAACAAAATGTTGACGCCCGCCCGCCCAACGACATACCCCAATCTAATAACCAGGATTTTTCTAAAGAAAACCTGGTTAAAAAGTTGGGTTCAATATAAAAACATGAACATTTAATGAAAACACAGAACATTTTGATAGATTTAGAGGATATTTGTTTTTACCAGTGTAAGATAGAAATATATTTCATCGAGTGAGCTCCAGAATTTGTATTTTCACGAGTGACGAAGCCGAGAGTGAAAATACATAATTCCGGAGTTCACAAGAAGTGAAATATAATTCGATCTTTCACTGGTAAAAACAAATTTTCTTTTTATTTTATGCTTTTAATAGAACAATTGATGTGAATTTGACAGAAAATTACATGAAATGGCACCAAAACCGTTTGTTTATGGCGTGACGTCATGACGTCATATACCCAAACTTTAGCCTGTTTTCTTAATGTTCTCATTCAGATGTTATGTACGTTTGGGTACCAATGTGAAAAAACAGTGAAAATAAAAATGATAATCTGCTGTTTGAAAACAGTGGAATACCACTTTTATTTCATCGACAAAATTCTATATTTCACTGGAAAGCATAAAATAAAATATTTTAAAGGTTACACATATTAAAACATAAAAATGCTAGAAATCTGTTTAAGGTGGAATGCGCCGATTTTTCAACTTTCGAGTATTTTAATGAAAATTTGCATGCAGTTAATTGATCATATTTCCGATATGGAACAGAATATCTTGTTAAAATCTTTTATTTTGTCTCAAAGATACATATCTTCAAAGATGGCCACTAACGGCAGTTTTTGGACATGACGTCAAAAGAACCGTAACTGAATGTTTTCTGCTGTATCTTTAATATCTTTCGAATGTTCCGATTTCTGTTTTGATAATAATGTACAATATTAAATTCTCATTCCACTGATGTAATTTTCATGAGTTTTCACCCAAGATTTACGCGTGACGTCGCCGAAAAGCGCCGTTTCGACCTGAAAAATGACGTGGAGTTTTGCTAAAATTTCGTCGCTTGTTTCGGAATTGCGAAAAATCTTATCAATAAAATTTTGATTTTTTTGCATAATTCGTTTGTAAATTTTATTTGGAAAATGTTTGACAAATAAAAAAGGGGGGTCACCGACTTCATTTTTGCGTTATTACGTTCACCTTTACCCCTATCCCTTATGCAAACGTTGGCGTAAATCGCATCATAAAAGGAATTTGGCGGCGAACAAATAATATTTATTCTGACAATATTTAATTTGATTAATATTTTTAATCAAAACATGATAATTGTTTAATTTGGAAAGAAAAAAAACACATAGTATTTGATTGAAATTACAGATTCTGCTTCAATCAAGGTTTGTTATGAAGGTTCAAACACGACTTAAAACTTGTATTTTACATGGTTTTGCACATTTGTTATGATATTTAAAGCTGCAAATACCATTTTTTAAATGGAATGCAAGTTTTTGACTTTAGTACAGCAATTAAACCAACATGCCCCATGCAATTAACCCTTTACTCAATGTGATATACATGTAGCTGTAATCCAATGGGCGGACAATGTAGATCCAGATCAGCTGGCTCATCCGTACGGTGCCGTCTGATCAGGATCTACACTGTTCGCTTTTAGGTTCAGAAGGTTATTTCTGAATGCGACCAGTGTAGATATATACTCAGCAAAAATAAAAAAATCCACTTTCCTTCCTGTGATTTTGTAGAATCTTAAAAACGTAAAATCGAAATATATCAGACGACACGGATTTCCCAGCTTACTGGTGCTACACTGGTCGCACACGCGATAAATCCTGTACCGGTGTATTTATATATTTCGATAGAGTAAAATGTTCAGGAAGGAGGGGAAGGGGGTTAAGCGCTGCAACTTTAATTTATGTATCGCCCTCTCTATAATCGCGCATAGTTGTGCACTTCCTTTTACTTACAGTTTTTAAATAAGTACTTTCTTACAGTGATAGACATTTGTTTTACATGGAGTGTAATTCTCATGTTGGAAGTATGGAGCAGTAAACTAGGCGAACATAATTCAAAACCTTATATTGCGCCGTTGTAGAAAAACTTGTTTTAACAAATAGAAAGAAACACAAATTAAATAAATGCTATTTCTCTTATATCTGAGGAAAGGGGACATAATAATATTATAACGAACCAAACATCTTACATAACAGCGCAGAATATTATATGAACTTTGTTCTGGTGCGAAATAAAAACAAAATCAGGAAAATTAAGTGTTGCGTTGAAAGTTTAGTGTAGTATATAAGCGACACAAAGAAAAAAGAGCTGCTTGATCAGTCTTAATGGTGTGACTAGCTTTCAGCTATCGAGTTATTTTCGTATATGCTGGTTCTTGCCTTATTCAAACGCTTCTTTTTCTCGCATTATGTTGGAACATTTGGTGGTTTTAAACAGAAAAAAGCTGGTGTACTGTTAGCCTTTTCGGACAGTGACCGCCATAAATATTTAGACCACACTTTGAGATCAGCGAAAAAAAAATGTTGCTAGCGAGCGTACTGAAATTTAGCGAGTTGATTACTATTGGCGAACAATTAGAAATAAATAAATCAAAAGTAAAATTATTTAATAATGGAAAATACATTTTGTATTGAGTTAAATACGGAAGCTCATTGGGGCCATTATGAGTTAGAAGTTAGAAGGCAACAATTCTAACTTAGATGTTAGATTTGAGAACTTATGTCTTTAACTTAGAATGTAGAAATTTCTTGAAAGCGGGGGACAAAAGTAAGAAAGCAGATTTTTCCGGAATCAGCTTGAAGACTTATGAATTTGTGATTGAAAAGGAAAATTGAATCTGTTTAAAACATGTGCGTGCTTTTTAATATTTCTGGTACATGAAACCAATGTTTTGCTGTTAATTTAATGTGGGTGCAAATAAAAAAAATCTTTGTGTATCAAATAGTTCTGGAAAGTTGAATACTGCCAGATTTCATTTTTTGTTGAGTATATTTGATTTTTTTTATTGAAGTAACGGAGAAATTGATAATGAATTCATCTCTTTATAAAAATGTCACACAGCGCTAAGCTCATCTTTTAAAGGGAATGGGAGCACACGCAACTACTCGGGCTGTTCAACGGAAACCTCGGTCCAGCTTTTTAACTTCAACTATGTTCAGTCATAGACTGATTAGTTAGTGTTTTCGCTTGATTCATTGTGTTATATTTTTGTGGAATATTTATTTAAACAAGAGCTGTCAGAGGAGACAGCATGCTCGACTATTCGAATCATTTGAAACAAATGCAATTTGAAGATTAAAACAATAACAACTATGGCCATATATTGGTGTGAAATCAGGAAAAATGTTAACAAGTGAATGGTAAGGGAGAAATTCATTTCAAATAACAGAAATAATTCCTTAATGTACCATAAATATTAAACTGAATAGGGGAATAACTATGAAATATTTCTGAATTTGTTAGAAAACATGTTAGTAATTTTTTATGAGAGACATTTACTTTTAGTCAAATATCAATCACTTCAGTAATGTTAAAGAAAAGAACTGAAATGAAAATATAATGGAAGTTTGAAGTTGATACCTTAAGTATTTTGTGCAAAGTTATCGATGAGGTGCACTTAAGTGAAAATATAAGTGAAACTAGAAATGTGTCCATAGGACACAGATGCCCCTGCTATGCATCATTTTCAGACGCTCAAGTGAAATGATGGGAATAATAGCATTTCAACGACAGTGATGTTGGAGGAATTATAAGAATATGCATAAACTTGAAGATAAGTAAATTATTTGTATTTGTGGCACTGTTGTCTTCACATTACGGAAATGTCTGCGAAGAAGTTGGTGGTAATGCAATGCAATGTCATAGCGAACATTTGTGCCAAGTTATTTTGAAATTCCTTCATTCATAAAAGAGTTATAGCCTGAACAAGTAAATTCAATTTAAGTAACTGTGACCTTGACCTTGGACTTACAGGCATGGGTAATGTACGCAACACACCGCCTTGTCATGGTGAACATTTGTGCCAAGTTATTTTGAAAACCCTCCATTCAAAACAAAGTTATAGCCCTAACAATAAAATTCTATTTTTAGTAACAGTGACCTTGACCTTCGACCTACAGGCATGGGCATGGTACGCGAGACACCGCCCTGTCATGGTGAACATTTGTGTCAAGTTATTTTGAAATCCCTCCATTTATAACAAAGTTACAGCCTGGACAAGAAAATGCTCTTTTTAGTAACAGTGACCTTGACCTTGGATCTACAGGCATGGGTATTGTGTGGACACACCGCCTTGTCATGGTGAACATTTGTGCCAAGTTATTTTGAAATCCCTCCATTCATAACAAAGTAACAGCCTGGACAAGAAAATTCTATTTTTAGTAACAGTGACCTTGACCTTCGACTTACAGGCATGGACTTGTACTTGACACACCTTCTTGATATGGTGAACAATTATACCAAGTTATTTAAAAATCCAATAAGAAATAACTAAGTTAGAGCGGACAAGATTTTGCAAGAAAATTCTATTTTTAGTAACAGTGACCTTGACCTTGGACCTACAGGCATTGGTATTGAACGCGACACACCGCATTGTCATGGTGAACATTTGTGCCAAGTTATTTTGAAATCCCTCCATTCAAAACGAAGTAAAGGGCCAAGTGTATATTTTGCTTAACACTAAATGTAAGTGAAAAAGGGGCATAATTTGAAAAATATTGGAAGCAGGGTTATGGGTCTTGTTGGTTATGATGTAGATTTTGGTGGTGAAAATATATTTCAAGTTTCAAGGCAATATCTCAAGTAGTTTTAAAGTTATGGGCAAAATGCATATTTTGCTTAACACAAAATATAAGAAAAAAGGGGCATAACTTGAAATATATTGACAGCAGAGTTATGGGTCTTGTTGGTAATGATGTAGAATTTGATGGCGAATATATATTCCAAATTTCAAGTTGATATCTCAAGTAGTTTATAAGTTATGGACCAAAGTGCATATTTTCCTTAACGCAAAATTTAAGTGAAAAAGGGGCATAACTTGAAAAATATTTGTAGCAGAGTTATGGGTCTTGTTGGTAATGATGTAGAATTTGATGGTGAATATATATTCCAAGTTTCAAGTTGATATCATAAGTAGTTTTGAAGTTATGGACCAAAGTGCATATTTTGTTTAACGGACGCCGACGCTGACGCCGACGCCGACACCGGGGCGAGTCGGATAGCTCCCCTATTCTTCGAATAGTCGAGCTAAAAAGCAAACTTACGAAAAGCATCAATACTGTTCTTACTGATTACATGTACCTACAGGACTATACAAGTTCAGACCGACGAAAAAATAAAGATGACAATTTTCGAAAGTGTTAGGCCGGTATTCCATAATTCCGTGATGCGTGATCCGTGTCCGCGTCCTTGTCCGTGTCCGCGATTTTTCACTCAGCGGATATAGTTAGCTTTATTCCATACTTCCATGTCCGTGTCATTCATCACGGAACTATGCAAAAAAGGTCTAAATGTGTGGTGCCGTCGTCTAACTTCATATGGGTGTTTTTAAAAATGTGCGTCAACTTACCAAAATCTATATGTTTTATGCAAAATTGTTTTGATTTGATATCCTGATATATGTCATTAAAATTGGTGTTGGCTGCTCTGCGTCGTAGGGGGCCTCAAAATGATTTGTATTCGATTTTCAATGCATACATTTGATCTTCTTTCAGTTTGAAAACCTTACGTAAAATTGAGAGCAACTTTAAACAACAAATGATAACACTTGATTAGGTTTTATTGCTTTGTGTTATGATTTGATTATTGATGAATTCTGATGTAGTTCCTATATAATTACAAGAATCTTAAACTGCAATTAAAGCAAAAGTATGATTCTTTTATAACTATAATTTTAATTTTACCAACATTATTATGGTTCTTAAGTATGAACGCGCAATGGAAAGGTTTTATTGTGGCGTTAAAATTACGGGGATAGGGGTAAAGGTGAACGTAAAAACGCAAAAACGAAGTCGGTGACCCCCCTTTTTTATTTGTCAAACATTTTCAAAATAAAATTTACAAACGAATTATGCAAAAAAATCAAAATTTTATTGATCAGATTTTCCGCAATTCCGAAACAAGCGACGAAATTTTAGCAAAACTCCACGTCATTTTTCAGGTCGAAACGACGCTTTTCGGCGACGTCAAGCGTAAATCTTGGGTGAAAACTCATGAAAGTTACATCAGTGGAAAGAGAATTTAATTCTGTACACTGTTATCAAAACAGAAATCGGAACATTCGAAAGATATTAATGATACAGCAGAAAACATTCAGTTACGGTTCTTTTGACGTCATGTCCAAAAACTGCCGTTAGTGGCCATCTTTGAAGATATGTATCTTTGAGACAAAATAAAAGATTTTAACAAGATATTCTGTTCCATATCGGAAATATGATCAATTAACTGCATGCAAATTTTCATTAAAATACTCGAAAGTTGAAAAATCGGCGCATTCCACCTTAAAACCAGTTTTATCAGAAAACAGCATATAGGAAAAACTGATTGGGTGCATGGATGAACCATATTTATGCCCTGCTTCAGTATCTCCTAGAGGTTTGTTTCTTGTAGTACTATTGAATAATACAGGTCTCAAGCCTTTTATTGTCATCGTCTTTGTAAGCAATTGATGCTATACCTGATGTAAATTTTCTTTCAGAAAAATATTAATGGGTACAAGTACACGGGGATTTTGAAAACTTTAGAACAAATTATTATTTCTTTGCGAATTACACAGATTTAAGCATGACTGGGAATGCAGCTAATTACAAACCTGTGTTTTCTAAGGTAGTTTTCAAGAGTTTCCAACAAGCTATCAGCATCAACAAGCACAACTTCCTCGCGGCATTCCTGAGACAACAGGTCCCAAATGTCTATCCAACTTCTGAAATTATCCAACAACAATCTGTAACTAGAACTGCTTTTGGGAAAAGCACATGTCTCCCACAAAGGCATCATCTTTGATGATGCACAGGATAAAACTGGTGAAGTGAATATAAAGATGGCAATTTATTAAAAGGGCATACGGAAGTTCTGTGCAATATTAGTCATAAACAATGTCACAAATTTTTGGAGGATCAGGAAAAACATAAGTTTCAATTTCTGATGGGCCATAATCCTGAAGTGCCAGGGTCAATGTGGCTGGTTGTCAAACTTGTTGTCATTAACATTTTGATATATCAGTGAAGATGCACTGAAAAAAGACCATGAGAGTGAGTGTACAAGGCTATCAAGGCCAATTGTAAATAAATAATGGGCCATAAGTCTTATGTGCCGGGGTCAAAGCGGCTGTTTTTTTATTACACAGATAATTATAGCATTTGGTGAACATCATATAATAAAAATAGCAGAAAATGAGAGAAGAACCAAATCATGAGTATGGAACAGATATTGTAAAATGAAAACTTAAACAGTGTAAGAAATACCTTTATAGCTGCTTAGCACAGTACTTTCTCATAATGCAATGTATGTAATGTCATGATAGCTATAGTATGTTGGTATTACTCCACTGGATACACATTCTACATTGTTCACATAGATATGGTCAATAATGGTCCTGCCAGCTGTAGTAGGCTGTGTTATAAGTTGTTTATAATTCAAAGCAGCCATTTCTTTATGGAGGAGATTATTTTTGTCACAAACAATGTTTACATTGAAATCACCAACAACAATGTTTGCTGCTGTTTCTGAATTTTGAAGCAACTCTTTATAGCCTGGTTAAGATATTATAGCCATCAACATTTTGATAAACTTTGGTGAAGATACAATGAAAACTATCTGACTTTGAGAGATGAACCAGGTTAGTGACATGTTTAAAAGGCTAATTTCGGATAAATCAAAGGGCCATAAATCTGATATGCCTGGTGCAAAGTGGCTGGTTTTCGAACTTGGCCAAGATATTAAGGCCACACACATTATCATAATGTTTATTGAAAATCAGTTGATGAATATTTCAGTTACATAGCAAACAAGGCTTAAACAGCCAATTTTGGATAATTCAAGGGCCATAAATCCGACATGACTGGGGCAATACGGCTGGTTATCGAACTTGGCCGAGATATTATGGCCACAAACATTTTCATAAAGTATGGTGAAGATCAGATGATAACTGTTTAAGTTACAGAGTGGACAAGCCTCAAACAACTTATTTTTGATAATTCAAGGGCCATAATTCTGAGATTCCTTGGGCAATATGGCTGGTTATCGAACTTGATCGAGATATTATGGCCACTAACATTTTGATGAAGTTTGGTGATGATCCGATGAAAACTGTTTGACTTAGAGAGCGGACAAGTGTGACAGACAGACGGACAGACAGACGGACAGACAGGAGCAAATCAAAATGTCTCCCACACCACTACGTGGTGGGAGACATAATTAACAAGTGAAGCTTACTAAGGGCACATAACAAATAGAAAGCATTTGGTGTACCAGGTAATTATTGTTTTGAAGCAGGTTCCTTTTAGCATGTTCACATAATGTTATAAACAGGAAGTAATTGCTTTCAATGTAACAGTGGAGAAACTGAAGATTACTTTCTAAAAGAAAGATTCCTAATCCAGACTGTAGCTAACAATCCCAGCATGAATAAGAATTGGCTGCACATAGTACTAGTTTCAACCAAAAGCCGTCAATGTCTGATAAACCCTTTCATTCCATGGATATGGTTTCTATCCCATGAATGACCAGTGCAGCTCCAGATCTGCCTGCACATCAAAGAAATCTGATTAGTTTCTGAGTCATTAGGTTATTTCTGTCTAAAAGCAAAGCAAAGGGTGTAGTTGCTGACTAGGCTGCACTAATGTGTAGTCTGATCTGTATCTACACAAGCTGCACATGGGATAGTTTCTGTATCCATGGAGAACAGGATTAATGCAAGTGAAATTTCATAATTTGTCCACTGTCATTCTGTAATGTGCTAGCATTTGTTTGAATTAGGATTATTCTGTGTCACAGTTTACATGGGTATTTTGAAATAATTTTGTAACAAAAGGGGTCCAATCTCTTTAATCTGATACTAGTCCACAAGAGTTGTAAATGTCTGAATGTTTACTCAAGATGTAATATCTGAAATATTTCTTTTCTTTGTGTAGGTAAAAACAGATATAATCTTGTGTTTTGAAGCCTCACAAGTGTCAACCCTTCTACATGTAACTAACACAATCTGGTGGTCTTACACAATCTGTCTTCCTACATTTAGTTACAATCTGGTGGTAAAATACACAGTTTGTACCAGGTAATTAATATTGATAAAATAGACTAATGTGAATTGCCTATGAGGTAATTTGCCTCTAAAGTCAAATAGTGCTTATAACACTATAGGCCCCATACAATATATCAGGAAGTAAGAAATCATGATAAAAACACTTAAGATAAAAACCTACAAATTAAACTACTGTAATCACCCTAGGTCTTAGGACAGTTAAAAAAATCTGTGTGTCCCAATATTAAGGGTCACTTAAAATATTTGTTAAAAAAGTGTCCCAATATTGTGGGTATCTTTGAATTGTATGTACATGTACCACTATTGTTTAAAATTATGACAGGACCTTATCATGGAATGTATAAAATGACACAGATTATCTATCAAGGTAATAATTTTTATTAAACCTCATTATCATTGCATAGATATATCTCTTATTTCGCACAAATTGATAATTTGAAGAATGACTGTTGGTCGTCATAACAACATAATCCAATTTAAGGATGCAAAAAATACTGTTTCTGAAAGTGTCCCAAAACATAGGGATATACCAATCCTAAAAGTTTCCCAAAATATAGGGAGGCAAAAATTATTTAATTTTTGTGAAAAATAAAGTTGTCCCAATATTTAGGGTGATTACGGTACATATGTAATGTAAAATTGTGTCACCTGTTAAGTGACTTTAGTTTTTACTTTCAATCTGTATACTATCTACAGGTTACAAGTGATAAGTTGACACTTAATAACAAAACAAGTTAACATAAACAAGATAGATAACTTAACTATTATTTTATTTTCTTAAAATTATTCTAATGCTGGTTTTTAATTTATCATGGCACTTAACACTTCACTTTATAAACATGTATGTGCCTTTATATGCATGTGCAACAAGTGTAGATCCAGATCAGCTGGCACATATGCTTCAGTCTAATCTGGACCTGCACTGCTCACATCTTGGTCAGAAATGACATAATGAATCAAAATACCAAGTGTGCAGATCCTGATCAGATGGCAAGTATATGCCAGCTGATCTGGATCTATACTGTTCACACACAATAAAGGTGTATCCATGGAGTAATGGTACCAACATGCCATCTTTGTTACATATATTATAACATTTGCAATATTGAAAGCAGTATACCCTGTAGTTTTAGTTTTGTGAGTCTCCAACGAGTGCAGATTACAGCGTTTGTTCTTCTTACTTTTGGGAATAGCATCTACCATTGTGGATAATTTTGCCCTAAAAATATAAAACACATCAATTGCATTCATAAAGAATTTTTCCATACATTGATGAAAAATATAATTATGTTATCAAATTAAATAGTGAAATATCCTATCAGACAACCATCCCACAGATAATCACTGTTTTAACAAGGTGTTAAATTTACAATTTACTCTGTATACAAAACTGTTTACAGGTTTAATCATGTGCAAAAATTGTAGATCTAGATCAGCCAGCACATCGGTGCTCTCTGATTAAGATCTGCAGTTGGATTCTTGGTTAGAAATAAACGAATGAATAAAAAAGCGAACAGTGTAGATCCTTATCAGATGACACGCATGTACCAGCAGATCTGGATCTACCTTGCTTGCACATACACATGCAGAAAAAAGCCACAATCACTGGCAGCCATTTTACGTGAAAAAAAACAACAAACAATGCTTTACAACTATTGAGGAATATTTATATTTTAAAAATTGGTCCAGCAGATTTTAGGAATTTTCAAAAAATGCCCTTTAAACATTGAGAAAACCTGCCCTGGGATCCAGGCCCTTGGCAGCTATGATTTTCAATGGAACAACATCGCCTAAACCACACTGGTAAAGGGAAACCAAAGAACATTCTAATAAATATTTCTCAAATCTGAAATCTATGAAACAAGCCCTACCCTCCGGCTGCCATACACTTTCACTAAACAGCAAGTCTTGAACCGTTTTTATATATATGGCTTTCAAAGGAATACATATGCCTGTGATTTTTTTGTAACTAAAAATATATGTGGAAGGTCTTAATTATAAGATGCTCTATTGAATAATGTTTGAAATCTTGCTGGCACTAATATGCAGGCAGTCTACCTACCAAGCCTCTGGACATGACCAGCCAGCCTTAAAACTATCTATGATTACATACTCACAACCCAGACATGCGAGTTGTGAATAGGTGCGACTCGTAAGAGATGTGAATAGGTAGTTTGTTGTTGTTTTTTTATATTATATTCTTGGTAGTGCTTTAAGTGCTGTGTAGATAGCAAATGGGGAAACAATATTTCATAATTATTTGGTCTCAAGAGTGTCAAATATATCTAATGATCATGCAGAGTTCAGGCTTACCCGTGAATGTAGAATAGCGAGTATAAGGCTCTGGGATCAAACAGGTAGTTTCTATTGATGGACATAACAGCACTTTTGGTGATGATGAGGGGCTCTAACGCAGGATGCTGTGATTCTACGAGCTGATTAAACAACCTCTCTACACTGTAAAATATGTAACAAAGCACTTGTTACTATAATTAAATGTAAGTAAAATGTATGAACTTCAAATCATTCCTCTACAGCTCATATTTTTGAAGAAATATGACAGAGTCTCTCATTTAAATTTTTTACTAAAAAATATCACATATCGGATTATACCTGATATTTAATAAAAATTATTACTAACAAGTAACTGAATGCATTTTTAAAAGAAATACCTATTTGGCAAAGAAATAACCAAGCTTATGATTGGAGAGTTCAAGTTTAACAAACTCATTTACAAACTTTTATGCATCCGTCTAGTTTAAACACCATTTTAAAGTATGAAAGAAATTTCTGCATAAAAATAGTGTAAATTTATCATCTTAACAAATGCTATACATACTTCATTCTATTAACAAGAGACTCCACTAACTGTTTTAACAGTTTCACTACAACAAACAACTTGCCAATTATTTAAACCCTATAATTATTTTTAAGTTTGAACAGTATTACATCAATCCCTCCCAAGAATCACTTTTACATGTACCCTCTCTTCAAACTTCTAGGTGGTTTAAATGACCTAAATCTTTTTGATATTGTACCCATGAAAACTTAACACTTTATGTCTATGCAAAAAATATTCAAGAGAAAGATACCTACCTTCTTCTACAACCCACACAAGGAACAAGATGTGTTAACAAGTTCATTATATCTTTGCTTGTAACCATCATCGCCACAGCGATCTCATCTTTGGACAGAGCACTAAACCTCTGCACAAACCTCTCCATGTCCTTACACTTGATGCCATTCAGTTGGTCACAGTCTATGCACTTGTCTGCAAACTGTACAACCATCTGAAATGTATAACCATTGTATCCCAAATTAGAATTAAGATGATGTAAATTATTGAAAACCTTTTATTTCACCGATATGGGTTTTATCACAAGTGCCACCAGTATAGATCCACATCAGCCTGTATCTCAGTGTGGACGGATCAGGATCTGCACTGTTTGTTTTTTTTTACAGTGAAATCATTAAATAGGAGCAAGCATTACATAGTTTTATTAGTCATAAGTGTAACAAATAGAAACCTTAAATTTTGCATCCAGTGTTAGAAGCAATGATTTACATTTTATACAGCAAAATAAAAATACATTCCTTGCTGCAACAGTAAGCAAACACAGTGGATGAAAATGGGATCAAAGTATGAGGATATTAATGTTTTCAGTAAAAAAAAAGAATTTGCAGAAATTCCTTTTCCATTGAAGAATGGTTGTAATTACCCACTTTTGTAACATAGTATTAATCAGTACAATAATAACTGGCATACATGAATCATATGGACATTGTATGCATTTTGAAACTTTCCGAAGTAAAAGTACCATCATTTATTTAGATATTCTATACATGTTTTGTTTTGTGATACAGCCAATGCTTGCGGTATTCCAATGCTCAAGGAATATCTTTGGCATAAATAGGCCAAAGCAAACTCAAGTTACTGAACAGAAACTGAATTTCTATTTTTAGCAACAGTGACCTTGACCTTAACCAGAGACACCTATGTGGTAATCCCAAGTTGCCTCTTGATATAAGAAATCCACATACCAAGTTTGGCGACAATAGGCAAATTGGCGTCAATAGACAACTTTCACAAAAAAAAACAACCTTAAAACTCTAATTAAAAAATGGGCATAACTTTGCCAAAATACAGTCAGGGGTTATGAAACTTGCCCTGATTATTGATATTGTGATGTCTGACAAATATGTTAAGTTTCAAAGCTGTACCTTAAACAGCTACTGAGAAAAAGACAACTTTAACAAAAAAACTTAACCAAAATTCTAAGTGAAAAAGGGGCATAACTTGGGCAAAATACAGTCAGGGGTTATGAAACTTGTCCTGATAATTAGTATTGTGATGTCAGATAACTATCTTAAGTTTCAAAGCTCTACCTTGAACGGTTACTGAGAAAAAGACAACTTTAATAAAAAACTTAACCAAATGTTGACGCCCGCCCACCCACCCGCCCGCCAAACAACATACCCCAATCTAATAACCAGGATTTTTCTAAAGAAAACCTGGTTAAAAATTGTAAACTAATTTGACTGCAAGGATCCTTACAAAGTACAGCTTGTTATGTTTAAACCATACTGATATATGGGGCGGTCACACCATGACATTCTGGTCCTATGTTCTCTGAATGTTTCAATATTTAGTTCAATTTTTTTTTAGCTTTCTAGAATGAGGATGACACATCTGGCATGTGATTAATGTGTGTATTACGCATAACTAGAGTGTGCCTAATGCATGAGAAGCATGTAACTTCGACCAAGTAAAATATCCCTGAAAACCATGAGTGTGTGCTAACGTGCCACTGGTGTGCGACAAACAATTTGTCAACATTAGACTAGCTTGTTGATATATGAATGTTCGAGAAATGCTCGTATGTCACTCAATGGATGCCAAAAGTTGAAGGTTTAATTTTAAATGCCGAGAACGTTTAAGAATGGTAACAATTGACTAACGATAACCTTATGTGCAATGCACGGCTAATGTTGGTAAACATGCCGCAACCGTTCTTATACGTTCTCGGCATTTAAAATTAAACCTTCAATGCTGGTGTCATTAAGAACTTATGTGCCTGTTCAAAAAAAATTTCTGGACCAGCATTCTCCACCAATTCCCAGCAACATTCACACAACAGTCTTCTGGCGACTACCAACATTTCCTCAATTGTCAAGAATGCTGATCAGAAAGTCATGGTGTGGCAGCCCCATTAAGTAGGTTTCATTTAAAATAACAAACATCGGTATTAAACTATTATTGTATCATGATAACAAATTGTTGGCAAAGAATTTAAGAAACCTCCATACCGGTGCCCCGCGGTATATCACCCACCACTATTAACTGGAAATTTTCAATATGGACAAGATATCTAACATGGGGTTGGCATGGGGTCCTGTCGGATACATCAGCCTATTATTAATCTGTTACTGACAGGCTCTGATAATACAGATAACAGAGGGAACATTTCAGTTCACATGTTTTTTATCTAGGACTAAGTTCCGTTTGCAGTGTTTTAGGTAAAAACACCTTTTTTTTAAATTCGCAAATCTATATTTGTCATCAGTTTAAATTTATGTCTCAATAATAATAACACTTAAAAACAAATATAACTTATAAGATCAAGTGTTTATTAAATTTGACAGCTTGTCAAAACTTGTGGGTGGGGTGTGTTTGACCTTATTTTTTGGAAGTCTATATAAAGATTTGAAAAGTAAAAGGAAACTCGGTGCTATTGTAAATGTGAAATACCGTCGTCATATAAGCCTTTATAAATATAGGAACTCACGGTGAGAGACTCGTCTACAATAAGAGGGATTTGTCTTCTTTCGAATTGATAATCCTCGGATCGACAAACTGCTATCAATTTCGCCATTGTTGTGCTTCTAAAATACGTGACAGTTCAATGTAAAAAATACGTGATCAGCGGCTGTTCGCTATTATGCTTTGATTACAAGCAACATTTAGTAGCAGGAAGTTTAAGTCATTGAAATGTTTTGCCCCATATAGGAATTTCCTTGACTTCAGTCAAGCCGCACAACACAGCCACCAAGAATGTCAACTTCCGCCAAAAAAATTGGGTCAAACCTTTCAGCAAAATAATCAAGTATTTCAAACAAAAATATATGCTTGTTGTGTTTCAGATGTTTGTGGCTGACCAATTTTGAACACTGACTGCTACATTAAAGCATAAATGTTATAAAAATTAAAGAAAATAGTTCTTCTAGCACTGCCCTCTTTCGGACATTATAAACATCTTGAAGGGGAGGCAATTTATCCAACTAATAAAAGTTGCCCTTGGGTACAAAACGTAATTCTAAGGTAGTTGACTCTTACTCAGTCGATATCTGTGAATAAACATTAATCGAACCTAGAAGCCTCTGGTCTACTGTTGAATGACGTCATGTATATGTGCCCTACCTTTCTGTATCTATGGTATATCTATTTAAAGAATTCTTTTAGCTGCATTCTTACAAGCTAGGCTTAATTTTTGCTCATTACAATTATTCAATTTATCGGTCAAGTTATATTTACATGGATATAGTTTGAATATGTTCTGCCCGTGATTACCCTAAGAAGAGTTATAGCTTATATACTTAAAGAAACAATTGAAGCGATGGTCCATTTTTGACAGTGCCATCAGTTTCATTTGATCTATGTTTTGTGTACTTGTGCACCATTATATCCTTTACACGACCATAACGTATTTAAACGTGACAACAGTTTGATTTCCCAAAACACGGACCACACCATAATGTCCTCGGTCAGAGGCGGGAGGGTCCATAAACTGGGAATGAAGAATTACAACAACAACGACTTCCCAAAACCCGACCCTGTTTTAAGAGAGGACACCCGAAACTTATTTAAACGTATTAAAAATCGCCTTTCAAAACCCGACCCTGTTTTTCCGTCGGAAACCCGTCGATTTTTATTAAAAAGTCCTTACTTTGGTGGCTATTTAGAACAACACGGAATCATCGATCAGCATTTTTCACTATTAGTCCTTTGAACGCATCGCATATTTTCTCTCAAATATCATTAAGTAAGAAATTGTTTACATGTGACTTAGATAATCTGATAAGAAAATTAGTAATTTTAAAAAGTCAAATTTTAACAAAAAATCTAATAACAGTGTTGCTGTTTCTTCATCTTTTATTGTCAAAATAAAAAAGTGGCTCCAAAACAGTTATCCATTATGTTAGAAAATACCTATATCTATCTAGTAATTACTTAAAAATACATTTTTGCAGTGTCATAAAATTTAATGACTGTTAATTAGGTTAATTGATTTACGGAATTTTCCGTTACAGTCTTCCAGCGATTAACCGATTTTTTTCGGTTTGGTTTCTCCCATTACGTAAAAGAGCGTTGAGAATCGGGATTTTAACGCACTATTTTTGATATGCATATTCCACCTTTTTTTACAGAAGAAAGACCGTAACGTTAGATTACGTATTTAACAGTTCTTTAATCGGGTTTCTTACCATGTTGAAAATTCCGAATTTCATTAAAAGGTAGAATACCTGTAACGGACAAAAGCGTATATGCTTTATTCAAACATACGCTTATAAACGGGCATTAAAAATATACGCAGATTTACCTTGTGGGTATTAAAATTCTGAAAAATAAACATACGTTTAAATACGTTTCGGACGTCCTCCAGTAAAACAGGGTCGGGTTTTGAGAAGTCAAAATTTTGTCACGTTTAAATACGTTATAGACGTTTGTCCGGAAAACAGGGTCGGGCGCGGAAAGGATATAGAGTATGTGGATGGGCATAAATAACTTGCAAAGGCAAATTGTAAATGTTTGTTAATATGATGTCTTTGACGGTAAAAGAATGATTTTAAAATAAAAGCTCTAGTGATTTAACTAGACTCTCGGTCTGTTTCTTTAATTCTGTCATCGTGTTCTTGCTGATTGGACACCAAGGGCTCCGGTCTCGGTGAGGTCATCCACTGCTTTTAAATGCAGCATTGTCGATATAGTCGGTATGTTGAAGCTAATTCACCAGGACAACTTGTACAGTTTTCAGAACCTGTTGGTGCAAGTGTGAGGTTGGTGCACCCTAGAGACCTGGAATAAACAAATCTTGGTGGCAAATTGTTTCGACACTGGCAGTTCCATCAGGTTCTTAGTTTCGTTAGTTGTTTGTGTTGTCATTTTAAATTAATCATTTTTAAGCTCTTGCTCCGTTTTTCCTTTATATTTTTGGCACTGTGTCTGTTTTCTGGGTGCTATTCGTGATATATAATTCACTTCTTTAAATTTACTGTAAATTTTAAACATGTTCATGCATTTTAATCAAACGTTGATACCAAACATACAAATTTTTTGTCAAGAAACTTTCATCCATACCGTCTCAAGACTAAATAAGTAAATCACAGTTACTGTTCTGATTCTAACATTTAGTGTTCTTACCTTTCTTGAACTGTACGAAAGATTCCGTTTTGTCCGGATAGATAGGCTCTAGCGTAAACCGGGATAAAACCATCAGGATAAATTTATTTAAGCACCGCAACAAAATAAACAAACGGAGGTAGTGTTTTTTTATAGAATTTCATTGATTAAAATTATTTCATTTTGGTAAATAAACAAATCAAAAACTGAAACTATGTTCAGATGTTTGATTGGCACCGTAGGCATTCTAGCAGGTGCGTTTCAATGCAAGAATAAAAGTTTTTAAATGACAAGAAGACGTCAAAGAAAAACAGAGGTGAAATTGTTAAAAGAGTTAAAATCAGGTTAAAACAGTGTTGCTATCTAGGCAATGTTTAGGGTGTGTCTGAAATGATCAGGATCAGGCTGTAGAACAATGGTGGATGATAGATATATCCATAAAGAGTATTGAAAAATATCAATTTTAGTGTGAACCTGCCTGTATGCAAAAACCTATATATTACACAGATTCGCATCTCTCTATAACTGATATAGTAAATCTTTTTGCGATACGTGGACTGGACAAGAATCTCGTCAAGTCACAAAGTGTTAATTTCACTTTATATTATCTGCCATCTTGTAGCCGATTTGATAGGCGATAATTACGTGTTGACTTGATTTTAATCATGTTTACATGTACATCACTTTTAAATCGATCTTCATGTTATAATGTTATTTTTTATATACTTCTTGAACACAAAATATCTTATCTTTTTAAGGCCCTTGTAAGGTATGATATGATCGGCATTTCACATGGTATGTTTGCTTTCTGCTGGCCAATGCACTTTGAACGGTATTGTGCAATTTTGGTGATTTTGATTTTTATATCACATAAATAAATAGTTAACCTTAGTTTCATGATGAAGAATATGCATCTTTCTTTACATTAATGCAAGTCATATTTGTATTAAACATTTATTAAAATAGTTTTAATGATGGACAGAATTGACGAAGGCTTTCGGTATCAAAGATGGCAATCATGTGATTCGAGATAATGCAGGACGCATGCTTATGCGAGAAAATTCGATGATGCATATCTATTTATCTATATAGGTCTTTGTTGTATGTTAATGGTTGCATGTGCAGGGTTCTTCTCAATGGCCCTACAAGATATGGTGGGACTGATATTGCAACAAAACCATGAACTATTTTGAAAAACATGCATAGTCTGGCAGAGGTTCTTCTAGATTCTAATTACGTGCTTGGTCGTCAACAAGTTGTATAAGTTGTGTTTCACAAGATCTGCGTACACGAAAACCATGTTTTAAATTATAAAGAATGTTGTTTTTTATAAAATGATCAGTAAGGTTGGATGCTATAATGTGTTCTATGCAACTACAATCACTCAGAATACAAAATGTCCCACTTTAAAAAAAGCTTATTTTTCTACATCCTTAATTTATCGATACTAAAGATTACAATGTAAACAGATCATGATAAAAAAAAATATCCCAGTTGCTTGTCAGTTTCAAAAACAAAATCATCACTTACCAAACAAATATTGATTGCCATTGATAGATCATTTATTTATCTTTCTGATAAACCAGTAACTAAACATTAATTTGTCTATTACTGTATTAGCGGAGAAATTCCAAATCTGTATGGTTACGGCACAGTGACAACTGCTGATGTAATGCATCAGAGGTCAGGAGTGCTATGTGGTCAGTTGCCACCTGTGAGAGCTGACTTGAAGCTCTCAACTTTCCTGACACATGTGGCGTTGTCTTCTAGGGCATTCCAATCGTGAATTGTCTCTCTGGGTTTTGGCATTTTTTGTTTTGCAACAGTAAGAATAGTTAATGCAAAATGTTTCTACAATGTTAACACTTTCACAGTGTGGGTTTATTTTTGGAATAATTTTGTGTTTATTGGTGTCAATTAACAAATTTATTATCAAAATCTACTGAGTTTTTTAACCAGAATCTATTACTTTCAATTAAGACTGGTTCACCATGGGATAACAGCCATATCCCATGGGTTAAAGGGTTAAGCAGTAGTTGTTTTCGAAGAGGTCAGTATCTGTGGCTGTTTTGGTAGAGAATTTGGAATTCCATGTCAAAGATTTCGTTTTTCCTCAGTTGTTGCAAAAATTTTAAGTGTGATACACTTGTATATGTACAGCACATATTACCTTTTTGCTGGATGCAGTGAAGTTATATTCTTTAGGCAAAGAACTTAAGTCTAGAACACCAGCTATTTAGGTTGAATTTGAATTTTTTTATTCTATACTTATTATTATTATTTAATTTATGTGTTCTGAACAAATAATCAAATTACCAGCTGCAATAAAATAGCTATTGAATTTCAGGGTGATGATCTATCTGTTAAGAGGTTTTGTCACTGAACAACATGCTTCGACGACATGGAAAACTGAAGATTTTAACAGGGTTGTTGATACCTGTCTGTGTCTTATACTTTATGAGTAAGATCTTTTTTTCTGGACTTTAGGATTAAATAATTTGCGCATGAAATTTTGCACATATTTATTTGAATGTACATTTATTAAGTACTTGTATCCTGTTTTGAACCCTTTATAGTGCAAAACTGAGGTAACTTCTAAGTTGAATGTTCATTTATTTATACAAATGAACTAAAATTATTAATACATGATTAAACAAGAAAAACAATTACTTTAAAATGATTACATATATATGTGACAAAGTGGGAGCAAATTGACTTTGAAATAAATGAAGACCTTGATCAAACACTCCAAATAGATCTTAACTGTTTTCTTGATGAAGTAAGAATGCTTCCCTGTTGTAAAGGCAAACCGTGTAGACCCTGATCAGACTGCACAGATGCACAGGCTTATTTTGGTCTACACTAGTCATATATGCCATAAGCCCCATTATTTCATGGTGTACCCAGTAATATATAAATGTCATAAATTAACTGAATATTTATTAAATTAAATATATTCTGTGTCTGAAATAAGTGTTAAATATTAATATTTTGTTTTATTATTTCAGTGTCCTGGTTGACAGATATATACATGAATGGTATGTATACCATATTTATACTAACATTACAACCTATTTTCAAGCCATATTTGCCAATATCATTGTCTAAAAAAAAAGCTGGGAAATAATGTGCGTTAGGGTTGGGGCTGCAAAAAAGTGAATGAGAGGACACCATGAAGTTATATTAACCCTTTTCTCCATAAGATGGTTATTATCCATGGCCAAACAGTGTAGATCCAGATCAGTTGGTGCATCTGCGCCTTCTGATCAGGATCTACACTTTTAACTTTTTGATTTATTAGGTTAGTTCTGACCAATAAGCAAAGAGTGCAGATCCTGATTGTAGGGGAATGCTACCACATAAAAATAACAGCAAACTGCCCTTTAGTGAGTGTTGGCCCTAGAGCCTCCTTTGTTGGCTGCTCGGAACGAAGCACTGAATGTCTGCATGAGTCCAATATAAATAAGCCTAATTACCTAGACTGTTTATAATTATTGTAATATAAAGTCTGCAACCAAAGTGATTATACCGGCTGACCATATCTGAAGGCAGTGTGTGTCCAGTGCAAACTGACACACTGACCTGCTTATAGGTTTGCAGTTACAAATAATATAGTATGGTGTAATAAATATCGCTCTAGTTGCTTATTATGTTACACTGATCAGATGGCACAGATGTGCTGGCTGATCTGATGCTACACTGGTTGCACGTGCAAGAAAAGTTGTATATATGGAGTAAAAGGTTAATGTGTTTGTTAAACATGTGATAATAATAGTAACAGATATTATTGATGTAATTAAATTGATGTGTATGCTGTTGTTTTGCAGTGAAGATGCCACTTGCAGATGGGAAGATATGTAATGAAAGTTTAGGCCCAACACTGAAACAAGACATAGAGAAAATACGTTCCTACAGTTTTCCTGAGATACAAGGCTACTTGGATGGTAACATCAGTCGTACTGTATTAGCATAAACATCTTAGTTCAGTTGTTCTATATGGTTTCTGGTACAATTACTGGTTAACCCTTTCCTCCATATATACATATCTTTATGGTGTGGACCAACAGTGTAGATCCAGATCAGATGGCAAATCTGTGCCATTTGATCAGGATCTGCACACTTCGCTTTTTTATTCATTTGTTGTTTTTTTTCTGACCAAGAAGTGAACTGTGTAGATCCAGGTCAGATGGCACAGGTGTGGTGGCTGATCTGGATCTACTGTGGTCACATGATAAAATGCATATATATGGAGTACAGGATAAGATGGATAGTCATGATGATAGAACCTATTATAATTTCCGATGAAATAATGTTGACCCTGTTCAACTGGTACTTATATGCAGTTTAAAAAGGGTCTACTTCGTGGTCTGTGTTTCTGCAAAACATCCATACAGAACGTGAATCCAAAGAAAGAGAATTGTGTTAATCCAATACAGCAGTTCATCAGTTCAGGAGTTGAGGACAGCTAATGCATCTTACTGGCGTGATAGAGATTCATGCTTATTGTGAACAATGCTTTCACATTGTTTTCCAAATATAGACTGTATGAAAACTGTCTGAACATATCTGTATGAAATTTATTGAATGTTTTGTACTCAAAAAAGATGTGTTGATCTTATATGGGTTATACTTTTTATCAGGTTCATGTTTTCAATTAGTGAAAATGTGACATGTGTTGTTGGAGTTTCTTTATAAGTGAAGAAATCATGACCATCAGGGCTCAAGATCCTAAAACTGAGATTGGAGACCAGTCACATGTCTCAAGCATTGGATTGGATGAAATGGAGAAAAGTCACCAAGACAAGTCTCTATTGCAGTAAATCAGATGCTTGAGATTTGAGACTGGTATCCAATCTAAGTCTTATGATATTGGGCGCTGATTTTTGTGTCGTAAACTTTATTATTATATATCTAATAAATGTAACCAATAGACAATCTGCATTTGTACCATGTGACCGTCCAATATATTCCCGTATTGGATCCAAAAAATATATTTTAATTTCATATTGGACGGTTGGGTACATGTGCACTAAAGATATATAATAATAAGGTTATTATTATACATTTAACTGTACAATACGGAATATATTTGGACTCATACACAGCTTGAAAAGTCATATTGGACTCGCCTATCGGCTCGTCCAATATGACTTTTCAAGCTGTGTACTCGTCCAAATATATTCCCGTATTGTACAGTAAAATGTATAATAACCTATAATTATTTATTATTTTATAGAATTGTTTCCACCAAACTTACCTGATGAGACGAAGCTTCCACAGTTTCCGACGTTTGTTACCGCAGCCTCGGCTAGTCACTACACTGAGGTAGTGGAACTGCTGTACAACATATCAGGCATCATCCAGAAGTACAAGGAGACTAAGATTGTTGTGTACGATCTAGGGCTGAGACAATACCAAGCTAAGGAGGTGCTGATGCTGTTAAATTCATATTACGTAGTAAAAATAATTATGAAATTTTCATTCCCATGTAATTGATGCCCGAACGAAGTGGAAGGCATGTAGAGTTGCACTTGTCCCTCCGTACATACTGTATGTCTGTATATCAGTATGTATGTCCTTCAACTCTTGTAGCATCAACTCCTCAGTTTCTACCTGGGGATTTGTATTCCTTTCAAACTTATCTAGATGATAAGTATATAGGATGTGTAGATGGTCGTAAAGAAAAGATTTTTCCTGCAAACATTTTACCAGAATTATGGCCCTTTTTAAAATCACTTATAAAATTATTTTGCATAAACTCCTCATTAACTAAATGGCAGATTTCTTTTATTCTTGCACAGATGATCAAAAAGGATGTTTAGATGATTTGAAAGTAAAGATTTTTTCCTGCGACCATTTTTAACAGACTTTTGGCTCTTTGTTAATTTAACTATTAAATACAATTTTGTGGCATTAACTTCTCATTTACTATCTGGCCGAGTTATTTTAAACTTGTAAAGATTATGAAGCATGATGAATAGATGTTCAAAAGAAAATAATTTTCCTTCAATCATTTTTATCAGAGTAATGGCCTTTGTTAATTTCAGTAATAAAATTTTGTGGCACTTACTCCTCATTTAGTAGTCCTGATGACCATATGTTGTTTATACATTATACAAACTTCTTGTTATAAATCTGCACAAGAGGGGCAAAAGTGCCCTGAGGACACACTCTAGTATTTAACTGCCTTTAAAATATTGACCTTCAAAGCTAAACAAAGGAACTATTTGCTAAATTAATGTTACCTTAATTTTTACACCCTTGCAGTACTTCAACCCCAAGCTATATATGCACTTTATGTATATTTTTTATTTTCATGTTGATATAACATGATATTTACACACTTTAAAACGTAAAAATTCATCTTTAACCATAACTTTGAACATCTTGATAAAGACATCATTGTGAGTGATACCTCACAACACTTAGGTGAGAAAGTTTCTTTGATCTTTAAGCATAAGGCACAATTTCCTTCTTCAGTGCCATGCATTAGGTAACTTTTTAAACTAAGAAAGTATGATTAGTAAATAATTAATATTTTTGTCACTTCTTTGAATTAAGTAGCATGGAAATAAAAATCAAATAATGAAGTGTATGGAATTGAGAATGTAGTGATCTTAACCCAAGATCATATCTACAGTACTCTGTTATGATATTATTTCCTGAATTAATATATTCGGTAAGCTTGAAAGTATGGAGATAATATGAGTAATCATATACATGTATTTGATACATGAATACTTGCAGATCGCCAGGTTGTGTCAGTGTGAAGTGAGACAGTTCCCCTACGAGCGTCTCCCTGACCATGTGAAGATAATGAAGGGTTATGCTTGGAAGCCCATTATTATACAGGTAACTTACAAAATACCAGACAATTTCTTTTCTTATAACATACTGACCAGGACCTTTAATCGAAGGCTGGTGAAATTGATTCCTTTGGATAACTCTACATCAGAGAAAACTCATCACTTTTCATTCAAATATCTGTCATAGCAAAATTAAGTTCCAAAAATATATTTAATAATCTTCATAATCATAATAAACAAACGCCATAAAAAATTGTCCATTGTCTTTTTCAAGTCCATTTGTAGATTTATGCAATCATGTTGGCTTTAAAATACTTCATATCATCTACATGTAAGAACATTTGTCAATTTTTTTAGGTTAGATATAGGAATTCACCTGAAAGTAAATCATGCATCAATTTCTAATATTCTTGAATATGTTATGACTTATTAACTATTATTGCATGAAAAGAATTTCATTTTGATTGCATTTGAATTCACTGGACAATGTTCTGTTCTATAATTCTTAGAGCAGCAGACAAAATAATGAACAATTTCCTCCAGCTGGTGTGTACTGGGCTGAAGATAATAAAACTAAAATCTGAAACCAGTCTCAAATCTCAAACGTCCGATCAGCTGAAATGGCAACCTGATGCCATCTCAGTCAATCAGATGCTTGAGATTTTAAGACTGGTTTCCATTCTCAATTATGATCTTGGGGCCTGATCAAAATACAAGATACACTCACAATACTGCAAAATAAACAAACTTTGCATTTTTCATGAAGTTTGATTAATACTTGACTAAACACACTGCCATTTTATCATGTCAGTTATGATAATATGCTGCTCTTCTGGCCTCTTATAATTAATTGTAGAAATGCACTACTTGAAGGTCAGGTATAGCATCTTGCATATTTGAAATGCTGAACTGATTTGTTTAATTCATAAATTGTTGTTCATAAATTAAGGCAGAAATAGAATCATGATTTGTCAGAAAATATATCAAGTCTTATATTTTTCATGCGCCTACAACTTGGGGGGCATATAGAGCTGCACTTGTCCATATGTATGTAACTATGTTTGTCCTCCAAATCTTGTGGAGTCATATTCTTCATTTACTTGGCATGATGACCACATGTTGTTATTATATTTTACAAACATTTTATGACAAATCTGCAGAAATGAGGACATATTGGTCTATTCATGACACAGGTTATTTTAAATAAGGCACACTAGTCTAGTCTGTAAGTGTGATAGGTGGACATAATTAAAATATTTTTCCCTTCTTGTCTTCAGCTTGTCGCTGTTGAACATCCGTTTGTGATTTGGATGGATGCCTCAGTACGGTTCACCACGTCACATTTAGATGCTCAGTTTAATCAAGTACGTAACCTTGGAGTCATGGCAGCGGAAGGATACGCTCCAGTAGCCATGAGAACCAACCCGAAAACATTCTACTTTCTTGGAGAGCAACCATGCATATTCAAAGACATTAATGAGTTTGAGGCAACATTTATTATGATCTATGGGAACAAATTTGTGTCAGAAATGTTTCTAAAGCCTTGGGTGTCTTGTGCATTATCATTTGGTTGTCTGGTTCCAGACAATAATTATGAAAGAGACAGACATTGTGGAAGAAATAAGGAACCAGTCTATTTTGACTGTCATAGATTTGACCAATCAGTGCTCAGTATTTTGTTATATAGACTGTATCATGAGAACATCAGTCATCACAGAATGGCTCACAGTTTTTACAGGTTTTGTAAAGGTGTTGATGAGCAGTGGTTTTTACCTCAGTTTGTTAATGAAATGATGATCAAGTACCAAGAGCATTGTTTTTGAGTAGTGTTTCCAAACTTACAACTGTCATATCATTGCTAACGATTAACCTTTTACTCCATGAGATATGGCTAATATCCGATAGGCAGCCAGTGAAGATCCATGCAGCATGCAGATCTATGCAGTCTGGTCAGTATCTGCACTGTTCTCTTTTAGATTCATTAAGTTATTTCAGACCAAGAAGCAAACTGTAGATCAAGATTAAGTAGTACAAACATGCCAGTGGTCATTATCTACATTGAATGCCAATGTGATAAAAGGTATATCCATGGACTAAAGGATTTTGGTGAATTGTTATGTGCAAAATTTGTATTGTAAATTTTATAGTTTTATGGTTCCGCAGTTAAGCATGACATTGTTTTACCTTCTATACAATTTGTAAAGAAGTTTAAGTGCCAAGTTATCTTAGTGGGACATTGTTAAACATTACTCCACTGAATTCAAGTTACAAACTTACGATTCTGTGATACGGGCCAGACCATTTGTCCATAGGTTTTGTCAAATGAATGTTATTGAAAAGCAAACAGTGTAGACCTGGCCTGAAGGTTATAAAGCTGAGATTGGAAACCAGTCTCAAATCATAAGGATCTGATTGGTTGAAATGGTGACTGGTCGCCATTTCAGCCAATCAGATCCTTAAGATTTGAGACTGGTTTCCATGCTCAGTTTTATAACCTTGGGCACTGATCAGACTTTGAGATGATAAAGACTGTGAAGATGATCCAGATCTACACGGAAAATATGTGACTGAAGAAGTCATGAGAAGCACTTTAGTAGAAGATCTAGTTAATAAAGAAAGAGAATTTAAAAATTGGTTTAAAATTTAATACCAGATCAGAATAGAACAAAGCTTTATTTAAGTGAAACCATGTAAACTATGCTATATTTGTTTACTTTACATTATTCATTAAAATCTTTATATTACCTGGTTAACATACCAGCTAATTTGTTAGGTAAAGCAAAATCTTGATGATCTTTTGTATAATTATCAAAATTTAAAAAGCCTACTTATGTTATTTGATAGATAAATTGGCAGCACTGACATTTTTATATATTTCTTAAAATTTGAATTTTAACATTTTAAGGAAAATATGTGCAAATGTACTGCTTTAAATCAGAATTGAAGTGTGAAAGTTTTTTTTGAAATGTTTAGAAAACAAATACTAGTAGTGGTGGCTGTTTCAGAACTTAACTGATATGTTTGTCATGCATAAGGGTATGTTTTATTTATGATTATGCACATTGAGACAGTTTCTTGGGCATTTTGTACAATTAACCACTTTATGTTAACTTAAGTGTTAAATTTAGACATATAACTAAACCAAGAGGGCATTTTTTCTGGATCACTGGGACATAATCATTGTAGAATTTATTAGAGTTTGAGGGTAGTTTCATTAGAGTTTGAGGGTAGTTTCATTTGTCACTTTTTTGATTTGGAAGATCTTACACAAAATACAAATTTTAGATGGTTTGTTGATCTAATCACACATGCATTTTTGTTGTTGTATTTTGTAGATTTTTAACTTGGCTCTTCCAACTGTAGTCAGTTCTGCTCAAGTTTCAACAAAGCAATGAAATAGCAAAGTTAAAAGAGCTAAGTTTTACTAAAATTAAATAGCAAATTTTTACTCAAATCACTTGTTGTAGCATTGGCACATTTGACTTATTTGATGCTGAAGTAGATGTAGATGCTTACAAGACTGGTCTATCTTGTAGAGAATTATGAAGGAGAGAGATCAGTTTTGCATCACAACCTAAAATCCATGTAGCAACAGTCTTTCTGTGATAAAAACAAAATATCCTTCAAAAGATTAATTCTTTGGCTAACAATAAACTTTGCTGCATGCTAATCTTCAACAAATCTTGTTAAATTATTTTTTGTGTTATAATAAATTGTATATTCCTTAACCCTTTACTACATAAAATACTTGTTTAATCATGCCATCTGATCTAGTTCTACTCTAGTCACTTTTTGGTCAGAAATAACCTTATCAGATGGCACAGATGTGCCGGCTGATGTGTTGTTTCACCATGGGATCACAGCCATCTCATGAAGTATAGGGTTAATAAAATAACTGAAGACCATATAATGATCTTTTTCAATCCAGTCATTCAATGAATTACATTATAGCTTGGTGATCCTTAAGTTATTTTGAGTATATTTATATTAAACCTTGGATATGGTTTATATTCCTTATGCAACTGGTGTTGATCTCAGATCAGCCTGCATATATTATTAGATCCATAAGATAATAACTTACCGAGGAGCAACCTAGATCCAGATTAGTCAGATTTGCACAGATTTGCACGCTGATCTGGATCTACACCGGTGGAACATGCATTAATCTTGTTGTTTATATTACTTTTCTTCAATGCCACATAGAATCACTTATTCTACTACTGTATCAATAATTACAAACTCTTTAAGATCTATTAAGTAAGAAACCAATAACTTTCTGCATGCAGTATATTTGCATTTTAGCATATACACTGTGTTCATATTTGCTTTGTTAAAAATTTTTACTTGATGCAAGTTATTGAAAAAATGTATTTTGTATCTTCTGTCTTTGTTTTGGTCTTGAAGACTAGTCTTGTGTAGTAGCATTGTTTTAATGGGGGTCGGTATTCCTTTTCATAGTTTAATCCTTGCATTAGCCATGACATATGCTTAATCCTTCACTCCATATATATGTGTTTTAATGCATGTCCGACCAGTTTAGAACCAGATCAGCCAGCACATCTATGTTGTCTGATCAGGATCTGCACTGTTCACTTTTTATTCATTAGGTTATTTTTGACCTAAAAGCAAACAGTGCAGATCCTGATACGACAACACAGATTAGCTGGCTGATATCAATCTATGCTGGTCGCCCATACAATAAAATGCGTAGTATATGGAGTAAAGGGTTAAAAAATGTATTTTTCTATCTTCTGTTTTTGTTTTCGTCTGGAAGAGTTGTGTATTAGCAGTGTTGTGATCTAGGTATAGAATTAGATGGTTTTGGTTCAATCTTTTGATGAGCCATGACCTAAGCTAAAAATAATAACTGTTTCTACAACACAAGCCATAGTTATGATCCAAATATCTACTGCATGTAATCAGTATACAAACTTTTCTTAAAACATGGAGAGATACAGCTTATTTCACTTTCCAACTATTCTGCCCATTATTTAAGCCTTGTTCACTATTGTTTAAATCTTTACTCTGTAAACATTGCTTATATCTCACATGTAACAATTGTAGATCAGCTTGCATATCCATTAAGTATGATCAGGATATTTGCTATTAGATTTATTAGAATGATCTTAACCCTTTCCTCCATATAATACGCATTTTTTCGCATGTGCGACCAGTGTAGATCCAGATCAGCCAGTACATTCTTGCCATCTGATCAGGATCTGAACTTGTCGCATTTTGGTCAGAAATAATCCAACGAATCATAAAGCGAACAGTGCAGATCGTGATAAGATGGCACGGATCTACACTTTTTGCCCACGCAATAAAGGTGTATCTATGGAGGAAAGGGTTAACCAAGAAGTGAAGGATATATGTCCAGATCAGACTGCATAGATTTGCTTTGTAGTAAGTGTTATTGTTATAAGTGGAAAATCTTACTGTATATTTTTTAAATGATTGCCAAATGAACAATTTATCAACAAGAAACTGATGCAAGAAGAGTTGTTTATTTTGTCATCAGCACAAAAAGCTGGAGACCATTGCTGAGCGCTTGGTGATTACTTCTGGCTCTTGAGAACAAAAAAGAAGAAACTTTTGGAGTTTTTATCACTTTCCTCCATATATACACATTTATAGCTTGGACAAGCGGTGTAGATCATTACCAGAAAGCACAGATGTGGCACTGGATGATCTACATTGTTCGCTTGATTTATTACGTTTTTTTTTCTACCAAAAAGCAAACAGTGCAGATCCTGATCAGATGGTATGGATGTGTTGACTGATCTGGATCTACACTGGTTGCACATATGATAAAATGCTGACAATGGAGTAGAGGGCTATAGAATACTGGTTTAGATGCAAAATATTCTTTTGATTGGCAGTTATGCTGAGGGCTGTAACAGACGGTAGAGGGCTGTAACAGAGGGTAGATTTTATTATATCTTCCTTTTTCTTACAGAAAACACTTTTATACTGTACCAGTAACAGATTATAAAACTGAGAACAGAAACCAGTCTAAAGCTTTCCACTGATCATTTCAGAGACTGTGCTCCAATTTCAACCAATCAGATTTGAGATTGATCTCCTTTCTCAGTTTTGTAATCTTAGGGCTGGGTTCTATATTGCAAGCTCAATTATTATTTATAAGTTAGAATTTAGCATTGACTGTTTGGTCAGTGTCTGTTCTGTGATATGAATTTGATTTGCAGAGGAGATTAGCTGTGATTTAGCTGGTCAGACTTGTTTAAAAGTCTAGTCAGCAATTTAATGATTTAATACAGTCCATGTGCTAACTCTATATGAAAATTGATAATTTTAGTGATACTGGCAATTAAATAACAATAACACCACTATTGACACCAATAACCAGTAATAATGGCTAAATACTAAAACTTGTGTTCAAATGTTGAACAGTGTTTTCTATTTTGTATATATAAAATGAAGTTGGTGTTGTGTAACTGCTTGAGGTTTAGGGATGCTCTAATTATATTGAAACTCCTCATCAATACTTTCACCCTTTCCTCCATATATACGCATTTTTATGCATGTGCGACCAGTGTAGATCCAGATGAGCTGGCACATCCATGCTGTCAGATCAGGATCTGCACTGGTCACATTTTGGTCAGAGATAACCTAATGAATCTAATAGCGAACAGTTTAGATCCTGATCAGACAGCACAGATGTGCCGGCTGATCTGGATCAACACTGGTCGCACATGCAATAAAGATATGTCTATGAAGGAAAGGGTTAAGCTGACAGAGAGGAAAGAGTGATGATCTAACCATTGTCCAATATGTTTGACATCACTAAGAACCACTTAATATTTGCCTTTCTATCACTAGAATATTCAATATTTAAGGTCACTCAAATTAGTTGTTTGGTGCTATTCTTCTTATATTGGTTGTAACATGATGGTTTATGATGATCGCTGCCTAGTATGGTGTTTTACCTTGTAGATTCACATTCTAACTCCTGCAGCAGAATGCCTGACTGAGCTGAAAGTCACGTAAAATGAACAGTGCAGATCCTGATCAGATGGCACAGATATGAGAGCTGATCTGGATCTAGACTGTTCGCTTATATTATAAAGGTGTTTCTATGGAGTACTAAGTAAATGGTTATATAACTATAGCTATTTTCAAGCAACTGGTCAGACTGACAGTCTAGTATTCAGTACATTTATAATTTCATTTCTTGATGCCAGGTCCCAAGATCATAAAACTAAAACTGGTGACTGATTGGATGCTTGAGATTTAAGACTGGTCTCCAAACTCAGTTTTATGATCTTTGGGCCTCGGTATCGTGCCTGGCTATGGATGTAATATACTTGTTGATATGCAATGTATGTATCATGGTGTAGCTACCGGTATTACACAGTACCTAGTCATATTGTGAGTTCAGCATTTCATGCAATATTATTTTTCTTTATGATGTTTGTGGATTAATTGGATTTATTGTTTAAGTTTTACATAGAGTGTAGTTGTTTTGAATGTCATAATACCAAACAGCTGTACATGTGTTTCTGAAATGACATCTGTTAGTTTCTTATTTATTGTTTTCTCCAAGGATACTGCTTTGATCTCATATGTGACCAGTGTAGATCCAGACCAGCCCTCAAATACATGCAGTATGATAAGGATCTACACTGTTTGCTTTTTGGTCATAATTAATGTAACAAATATAAAAGCTAACAGTGTAGGTCCTGAGCAGACAGACTGATCAGGATCTACACTGGTCACCCATTGGATTTAAGCTATATCACATGTTGTACGGAAAGGATTTTTATCACAAGTTATTTTAGTTTTGATCATTACATAGAGGGTCGAGGTTTATTGTAATACAAAAGAATTCATAAGTGAAATCATGTTTATGGTGACAAGAAGTTGATATGTGCTGTGATGTTACTCCCCATGTCAGTACACCCACAGTTCTACTGGTCACTTTTTGTTTTTCTAAGAAAGACATTGACTTAACTCTTTATTGATGATCAGTTTAAGCTTTAGTCTTCTGAGCATTGTCTTTGAAATAGTTTAGAGAGTTATCCCAAATTTTGATAGGTGAAGCAACCAGAAAATCACTCTAAATTGGGTTTTTGTTTAATAGGAACCCTGGTTAGAAGAAAAATTATAAAACCTTATTAACCAGCAGCATTTTGTTTAAATAAATCACCTTTAAAATACCCTAATTTATAATTACCTCCCTTTTAATTAAAGACTGTTCTAATTTTGACCCAGTGGTGTGAGTAATTGGTATTGGATTCATTAAAGAAAACAACCAATAACAATTAAAAAGACATTAGATAATTGATTCAGACAAAACAGTTCTTTTCACAACCTCTCTTGACATAGGGAAGAAACAAAACTAGCAAACATTGTAAACACATACAATTGATGACCAATTAGACATTGGGTGAGTGTATTTAGAAGATTTTAAGTAATTATACAATAAAAGAATAGAATACTGTTAATCTTTAAAAAAGAACAATATTATAAAATTCAGTGTAAATACAGTTGATATGAAATACAGTAAATACTTGATTCAGCAGGCTGGATCTGCTGTTGTTGCAGAGATCAAACTATTGCTACTCTCCCAATCATCTGCCTTTACACTAGAATCCAAATGATACTGGTCTGCTCAATCAGAACACTTTACCCTTTTCAACATATATGTACATGAGCAAACAGTGTAGATCCAGATCAGCTGGCACATCTGTACCATCTGATCTGGATCTGCTGTTTGCTTTTAGACTCATTTCTGACCAAGAAGCAAGTGTTGATCCTAATCGGATGTCAGAGATAGCACAGTTAATCTTAATCTACACTGGTTGCACTCCAGATAAAACCCATATATATTATATGGAGTAAACTGTTAAGTGTAATTAGTTCAAGAGCTAGATACCCAAAGTTACAGATGCAATTTGCAACAAGTTTCTGATTTCAGTGTGATATAATTGTATTCCAGTAACGAGCCAGTCTTGCTTATTTCACTGGAGATACTGGTTGTGTTTTTTCTTTACTTAGTCAAGATGGTGCATATAGGAATAACAGACTAGCTTTTGTTCCATCATTGCTCTCATAGATCAGCTTGTTCACATAATTTGTAATTATTATGTACAAGTAGTACTGCTATTTATTCACAACTATCAATTTATTTGTAATTTTATTGAGTATATGAGTCTACCGAAGCCAGTGATGTTATGACATTTTCCTTTAGCTCTCTTCTAAGATTCCCTAAATTTATTTATTACACTGCAAAGCCTTTCCAGTGAATAAATATTTGTGTTTTATCTCCTTTGTATCCAAACATTTTACGGTCATATTTGCTCAATGTCTGATGATAGGGTGTGTTTTGATAAATCAAGACTAACCCAATAAAACTTTACTCCATAAATACACCTTTATTGCATGGGCAAACAGTGTAGATCCAGATCAGCTAGGCATGGGCAAATGGTGTAGATCCAGTTCAGCTGGCACATCTGTGCTGTCTGATCAGGATCTTCACTTTTCGCTTTTAGATTCATGTTTGCTTTTAGATTCTGATCAAGATGCAACTAGATCAAATTACATGGATGTTCCAGTTGATCTGGATCCACACTGGTGGCACAAGCATAAAAATGTGTACTGTATAGCGCTTAATATTGGCGGTGTCAAATTTTGGCGTATTTTAAAGTGTTTTATATTGGCGGGGTTATATATTGGCGCTAACAAGCCAGACCGCCAAAATAAAACCCTTGATGTAAAATGGCGGATATTGGACAATGGAAGAGAAATGTAAACTTCGCAGTTATTCTATTGTTAAATTTTAAGTGTGAAAACATTATCGCAGCTACCTAATACAGTACTTGATTGCTTTGTTTGATATTACAATTATATTCCTTTTGTTGACGCATTATAAGTTTTCAAGTTCAAAACAAGTGCCGCTGAAATGAATGGACGACAAGCGCAAAATAACAATCCTTCTGGCTATTTCTAAAGAAAATAAATTACACATTCAAGTACTCTTGTTTCGTGTTCTTTAAGTATTATTCATGTTTCAAAGAATATACATAATTTAGAAACATGCAACAATCTTTCTTCATCATGGGAGGAAGCTGCGACAAACTATGTAATATTGTATCATAGTTATATGCCTTCCATATAAGTATTATATTGGCGGTGTTTTAAATTGACAGGATTTTTATTGGCGGTGTTTTATATTGGCGCAACTGACCCTGACCGCCAATATCGCCATAATTAAACCCCCGCCAATATTAGTACTTATACAGTATATATTGAGTAAAGGGGTTATTTTCAACTAAAAAAAACAACACACAAAGCACCGCTATTCCCCCGACAATAAATAAGTAATGCCAGAGCATACCAATTAACAGTTTACTCAATTAGAAGCTTACTTACCAGCATTTTCTCAATCATAATAAAACACAGGCAGTTGTGGGAAATTAGCTCAACACTCCTGTATAAGCTGACCCCTATAAATTAAATTACATCAGCATCCATCTTGCCAATTAATTTCCTGGAATTTTCTTTGCAGTGTGATAAAAATATATTATTAACTCAATACCCCGGTATGCTTTATTTCACATTCTTTAATTTCAAAATAAACGAAAAATAAAATTTGCAATCTTATTTGTTCCTGTTATGGTCATGTTTATTCCCCAAACATTCAATCAGTGCACAACACCAGAAGCCAAAATGCTCATTAAATTTGCATTTGAATCGTTTATGCAGATGACAGTTTTGTGCATAATAAACCCTTTCCTCCATATATATGCATTTTTACACAGCGACCAGTGTAGATCCAGATCAGCCGGCACATTTGTGCTGTCTAATCAGGACATACAGGACATGGTCGCATGTTGGTCAGAAATAACTTACAAATCAAAAAGCAAACAGCGCACATCCTGATCTGACAGCACGGATGTGCCTGCTGATCTGGATCCACTGTTGGCCCACACAATAAAGGTGTGTCATTGAAGAAATGGTTAAATGATGTTCCAGTTCTATATTAACAGAAATAGTTTGTGTTTCAGTCTTGCAAATTTAATAAAGGGATTGCAATGATAGACTAGACTTTAAATGTTTACTTACACCTTGTACCGACACTTCCATTTTAAGGCTTGTGCAAAAGGTTGAAAGTCACTTGAACAAGGGCCATTTGGAAACAACAGCATTAATGGTATGTTTGTATTACATGAAGGTGGTTCTCACTCAACAATCCATGGTTCATGTTCAAGTTCCATTAGTATGACACCTTGAAAAGGCTTTTGTAATACTGTTCAATTGTTATAACTCAAATACGCAAGAGACTGACAATTTATTTCGTCAACACATACTTCATGTGATCGCATGTTCTCATTCGTGAACTGCTGGTGGTAAGTTTCATTTGTAATAACTTCATTTTGTGCAATTTTCTTAATTCAAGACAAATAGTTTTTCTATGTATCATTACGAAATATTTACACTTCAACTTTGTCCTCTATGATGAAGTCTTATTCACCAAACTAACAATAATTTCTGATGGAACGCAGCGTGTATTAGTTTTAGAGGTTTGGCTATAGTTTAGCCGAGCACATGGACAGAGAACAATGTTTGACTTTTGATGTTTTGCCACGAATTGCCTTGACAAAGTGAGACATCATTCACTATGTCGTCAACATGGCTGTTTCAACAGCCATTACGCAAGTCCTAATTTCACAAATTCTTCTCAAAATTTCTGTATGAAAGTATTTATTGTACAAATATAAAGACTGAATCAATATTAGATGGTTTTCATTTGGGTGTGAAATACATTTGGATTGTTTAAAGTTTGTACAAAGCACTTTGGGCTTCACACACTTAAAACAAACTGTTTTTCATACCCAAATGAAAACCATTCAATACCGAAGCAAGCCTTAAATATTTTTATATGAAGATCTGACACAAGTTGTACAGAAAGTTTTAAATAATGAGCCTCTGGGCAGCTTAATAATAAATTCCCTTTTTTTAAACACAATAAAAAGTGTCAGATTTTTTATCACATACTTTTGAAATAATAGAACAAGTCAAAACTGACTTGGATCATAGAAGTCATTTAAGAGAAATCTAGATAATGCTGTTGATGCGACATCATAAAAACAAGCTGCTTTTTGTACTTTCATCCAACACATTTTGTGCCACTCACAACTATTTTGTACAAGTTGGCAAAAATATAGACTTAAGGGCTTTTTAATGCCCTTCAAGTGTTATCCTAGGAAGTGTGAAAAAAGGTGTCATTGATTAGAGTTTTACATTTAAAATGTGCTGATTTAAAGATCAAGGGACATGTACTACAATTTCAATTAGGTTTCAAACCAGTGTGTAACCTCTGCAACACTTCAAACAAGAAGCTGTGTTCGGAAAACACAAATGCCCCTGGTAGCGAAGTTTGTCATGATACAAATTTTATAATGACAGCACAGTGTTAAAATAACAACTAAAATCACAAGTTAGTTCTTAATGATGGAAACAACTTTCTGGTGCAAGAACCTGTGCATGAAAAGAATTTAACATAAAAATCAAGTAATGTAACCTATAATCTAAGATGATCAAGTACAGATTATTCAAGACAAAACCGGAACATCTACAGTATTTAATGTAATAAATGCCTAGAAATTTAGTACAAACACCAACTAGAATTATCACTGAAAGTGATTAATACCCCCACATGTGTGCTTGATACTTGAACTGGGAATGCTTACTTCTATTTTTACTAACAGTGAACAGTGACCTTGACCCCACCAGACCCATTTTCAATACAAAGTTTCGTCTTCACAGACACTTCCTATATAACAATTTTCACCATAATATCTCATTCAGAACCAAAGTTATTGAGCATTCAGTTTTTTTCTATTTTTAGTAACAGTGACCTTGACCCCACGTACATGCCTTACTTTCAATCCCAAAAGTTGTCTTCACAGAAACCACCAATACACCAAATTTTATTCAAGAATCTCATTCCAAGTTATATAGTTACTCAGTGGAAATGAAGTTTTGAAGTTTAAATAACCTTAACCTTGACCCCTCAGGCCCCAAAGTCAAACGTAACCTGTACCTTATAAAGTTACATCTGTGTCCCAAAAAACAATTAAATCTATTAAGTAGTTCAGGAGTTATGGTTCAAAAACATTTTTTTCTATTTTAGGTAACAGTGACCTTGACATTGACCCCACATGCCCCAAGTCGAACTTCACCTATTGTGATGTTACATCTATGTCCCCAAAATGAATTTAATCTGTGAAGTATTTCACCAGTTATCATCCGGAAACCATTTTTCTATTTTTAGTAACACTGACCTTAAGATTGACCCCACCAGCCCCAAAGTCGAAGTTGACCTGTATCTTGTGATGTTACACCTGTGTACCAAAAATTTTTAAAATATTTGATGCCTTTAAGAAGTTATCGCCCAGAAAGCATTTTTCTATTTTTAGTAACAGTAACCTTGACACTAAACCCACCAGCCCCAAAATCAAACTTGACCTGTACCTTATGATGTTACACATGTGTACCAAAAATTATTTAAATCTGTCAAGCCCTTCATGAGTTATCATCCCAAAACAATTTTTCTATTTTTAGTAACAGTGACCTTCACACTGATCCCACCAGCCCCAAAATTGAATTTGACCTGTATTTTATGATGTTACACATGTGTACCAAAAATTATTTAAATCTGTCAAGCCCTTCATGAGTTATCATCTGGAAACGATTTTTCTATTTTTAGTAACAGTAACCTTGACACTGACCCCACCAACCCCCTAATTGAACTTGACCTGTATCTTATGATGTTACACGTGTCCCAAAAATTATAAAAATCTGTCAAGCCCTTCACGAGTTATCATCTGGAAACGATTTTTCTATTTTTAGTAACAGTGACCTTGACACTGACCCCACCAGCCCCAAAATTAAAGTTGACCTGTATCTTATGATGTTACACATGTGTACCAAAAATTATTTAAATCTGTCAAGCCCTTCATGAGTTATCATCTAGAAAAGAAGAATAAGTACAAAAAGGGGAGATAACCCCAGAAATAAGGTACCCAGAGTTATGTAACTTGTAAGGGTCATGACCTGTGAACTGTCAAGTGTGTAAACTTTCATGCCAATGCTCTTTGTTAAAATTGAGAAATATCCAACTTGCCGAAACAGGTTAACCATTTTTCCAAGTACAAAAAGGGGAGAATACCCCCAAAATAAGGTACCTAGAGTTATGTAACTTGTAAGGGTCATGACCTGTGAACTGTTCAAGTGTGTAAACTTTCATGCCAATGCACTTTGTAGAAATTAAGAAATAACGAACTTGCCGAAAAATGTAAACCATTTTTCTTAAGTACAAAAAGGGGAGATAACACCAGAAATAGGGTACCCAGAGTTATGTAACTTGTCAGGGTCATGACCTGTGAACTGTTAAGTAAGTGTGTAAACTTTCATGCCAATGCTCTTTGTAGCAATTGAGAAATAATGAACATGCCTAAAATTGTTAACCATTTTTCTAAGTACAAACAGGGGAGATAACACCAGAAATAGGGTACTCAGAGTTATGTAAATTGTCAGGGTCATGACCTGTGAACTGTTAAGTAAGTGTGTAAACTTTCATGCCAATGCTCTTTGTAGAATTTGAGAAATAACGAACTTGCCGAAAAATGTTAACCTAACGGACGTATGGACGGTTCAATCACTAGATGCTGGTGGCATAAAAACACTGATCACGTTTTATGTCATGTGACTCATGTTACAACTGCCGCTCCAATCAGGAGACGCTGCGATCAACTTTCAAGTTTGGTTTTGCTGTCAATCAATTATTTGTGGCTGTAGTTGATTCACCTTGAACTGAAAATTTCGTTTTGAATGTTACAGGTAGCATTGATGCAGTAACAAAAGATGTGGCTCAACCTGAAAGAGTGATAACCTGTCAATTAAACTTTTCCACCACTTCAAAAGGAAATATCAGATGCCACGCAGCGTGTTTGATATTTAGGTTGCAAGCTAAAATCCAATTGAAATCGAAATTTGTAGTTAATATGTTTAGTGCATTTTTTGAGGCGCCAACATGTTACGAGTAATCATTCTTAAAAGTATATAATATTATATGACAGGACTTAAAAGCCTATTTCAGCTGGACGCTATACTAAATTGTATTCAACTGAATATACAGAAGAACTGTTTGAACCTTAAAAATCCAAGATAACTTATCCTCTGGAACATAGAAAAATAAGCACAATAACATAGTACAAGATTTTATTTGTTAAAAGCCAAATGATGGAAATATTCTACGAGACTCTTCAATGAGTAAACACAGATAGATAAAAGAGTTACAACAATATGGAATCACATTGTTTAAACTAACTACTACATTGTTCATGTCAAGAAACCACAACTCAGTAAACTGAAATAGTGTAAACATTGATAATCAATTAAAGTTGTTAAATATAGACTAATATCAGATATGCAACAAGCCTTAATAACCACCAACTGAATTACATCATTTTGATAAGCAGCTGCTGAGCTCGCCAGTGTCAAGATAACTGGCTTGTTTTCTGTCCACAGCCCATGTCTGAATTTTAGTGCGACATAGAAAATATATTTCCAAATATAGTCTTCAGGTCAGAATTTGCTTTAACAAGAAAACTAGGCTCCACTCCTTTGTAGGTGTCTAGAGGTCTCTCAACAACTTCTTTAACTATATCCTTTTCAATACTTACACTTTTTACAGTTTAGCCTTCAATTCTTGCACAAAGAAGGATCATGTCAATACTCCAGACCTTGTAGGACGAAATAATCTACTTGAATACAATTCTGTCAGTGAATCTAGAAAGATTAGAGGTTTAATACTGTCCATTTTGACTTGGACTCCCAAAGTAGTTACACTTGGAAACCGAAACAATGTCTCATTATTTCAAACAAAAAAGATAATCCAATTTGAATCCATATTACCATTTCTAAAAAGCATGATGATTATAACTCCAAATTAAGAGAGAAGGTTGAAGTTAGTCAGAGAGTGTGAGATGTGTTTTATTTTGTATTCTCGTTTTATAAAATCCCTTTTCTGGATGATCTGATGGAAAAAATGACAGCTTGTGGTAGTCACTTAGCAAGTTCGATGACATAAAATTAGAAATGTAAATCAATGCCTCTAAATTTTGTTTTAACCCCAAAATGGTATGAAATAATTATTTGTACATTGTGCTTCTAAATCTCCATAAAGTTTAATCACAGCTAAACACCTGGCCAAATGCAAAAACTTTGTGATGACAATCAATTCAGAAGATGAAATCCGAATTTCTCGTACAATATTATTGCTTAAACAAATGAAATCTTTATCTGCCATATACTGGCTGGTCTGCAGATCTCAGTGTGACGAGTGCAAAAATCATCCGGTACAGAAAAACAACAACAAAGGTACATGATAAACACACAACTGTGACTTGATTATTGTACTTTATATTTTGTAATAACATCAAAAACCAAATATATTTCATAATCTTGTTTAAATTAAAAGGTTAACCTTGCTCAAGGCATATATAAGAAATACTGCTAACTCAGTATCACAATGCTGTATAGAGCTAGATCAGATGTCACATTTTTAGGGTGTACATACATGTGCAATCCTAAGTGTGAAATGAATTTTGTACACCTTATATATGTAAATATTTTGAGTAGCAACACAGCCACATCGTTTTCAAAACCGTTTTTAAAGTTTTCTTTGTTCATTAAAATTATATTATTAAACAGCATGCACCATTATTTAGAAAAGTTGTAGACCCCACTTATCATGCAAATCCATCTAATGAAATTGTTAACAAAATAATTTGGTGCTCGACTGTATTTTCTAGGGTTGTAAATTTAACATGCTATCCTGACAAAACAAATGTGACCAAGCAACTACCAAGATGTAGATCAAGGATCACCATTGACAGCTTAAAAACAAGTCTTAAATCAGCAATAGTGATTAACCATTTACTTCACATACACAGCACAGATGTGCCATCTGATCAGGATCTCCAGTTTTCTTCTTGGTCACAATTAACCCAATGAATCTTAAAGCGAACAGTGTAAATTCTAATCAGACAGCACTGATAAGGATCTACACTGTCAGCAGATGACAACGGTGTACATAAGGAGGAAATGGTTAACCTTAGACCACAAGTCTATATCTATGCTTCAAAACCAACACATGTAAAAAATTATCACATGAAAAATATAAAAACAGGGTAAGCACAAAACAATATCAAAACAACTTTTACAATTAATTTCTGTAGCTCATTCATACAATGATACCGTGTTCTTTAAATTAAACAGTAAACATTTCTTTTCACAAGTAATTAGAATATTTCTCCTGCTTATATGAACAATATATTCTAAATCATAAGGTGCTTCACTGGAATTGCGGCATCAATGGAAAATGCTGGAAAATTATGACCAGACATCATCTTTCAATTCAAATTTGCATGAACTTAAAATCAAGAATGTCTCTCAACCTGTTTTTATATTTATTGATTCAATAAAGACTGAAAATTTGTCCCGAAATGAAAGCAAGTTACTGTTCATTTAAATATCTGCATGTCACATATCCAATGGAAGCAAATATAAATAATTATGACTAACTTCTTAATTCACAAGCATACATTTTAAACATATCAAGGACAATCTGACAAACTAATAGTTTCTACATGTCACATAGAAAACGAGTTCCCCACCCATTTCACTCAGCAAAATCTATGTTAAATAGCAGACATCTCTCATATAAATTGGTATAGTATTAGTAGTTGAATGTGTATCTCTGAAACCAGTATACTAACAGTAACAAGTCCAGCCAATACACAAGTTTTTATCTTTCATCTACTAGTAGTAATAAATGTTGGATTTGTGAAGTGTCAACCATATGTTTAATTCAGATGATGATCTACATTGGTCCGCCCATTTCTATGAAGCATCTTCCCCTTCTATATCTTGTACTTGTTCTTTCTGCTGATCATTATCACCTAAAAAGAAGAATTCATATTCCAATTATTTAAAAATCAACAAAGTACATAATTAAGATTCAGATTTGAAAGAAATCTAAAACGTTTGTGTTTAAATGTGGATGTTAATGTCAGATTGTTTGCTTAACTTGTAGGTCAGATAAATGGGTGTAGTCAGCCTAAGAATGAAACCATCACCAACTGTTTATAAGGATCAGCTGCTTTTTTTGACCAACAGAACCAACAAAACTAGGCATGTGAGTCACCTACTTGTCATGACCAATCATGCTCCCAGTCCACAGAACCTAGGCCCTTGGTTAGTGATCAGGCTGGGATTTTTTGAATTGTGTAAACTTGAACATTAAACTGTTGACTTCAAAATTAAGATACTGGTAGGTTATTAACTTGCCATAACCAATACTAAACCAAGTTTTAGGAACATAGGCCACAACAGTCTCTAGTTCAGACAATGCTTGATGTACTGGTCAACATTCTACCATTTGGGGGAATAACAATTATCCTGGTTGGATTGTACTATAAAAATATCAACATTTTGTATCGAGAGTGCTTTAAAAAAATTCAATCTTCAATCTTTGGCATAAAACAATTTGGAAGAAATTTGAATCAACTGGATCTCAAACACAAAACAAAGAGGAGCAAGTCAATTTATCAGTAAAATTTGCTAAATGTAAACTTCGGAAGGCGACTAAAATCAGAAGAGGCCTTGGTATCCTTAGCCCATTTAAACTTTATAAATATCAAATGTAATCTACAGTCTTGCGTTCAAACATTTAGTTTTTCCATGAAGGTACAAACAAAGAAAGCCCATGAAATTGTCTACAGGGAAAACAGGAATAATAGCACAAAGAAGGAAGTCTCAATAATGTCTCAAATGAAGTCCGTTTTGAACATCAAATCAAGCCTATTGCAAAACTTCTATGCCATAAACATGTCTGCCAATTTTACAAACTGTTATAATTACAATGAAAATGATTGTTCTGGTAGAAACAAGAAGACTCCAATGTGTGCTAAGCACCAGACCTGTAAGATACTTACCATCAGCTGTCATATCAGAGGTCCAAAGAGTTAAATTATCCCTCAAAAGCTGCATGATTAATGTTGAATCTTTGTAGCTTTCTTCACTAAGGTTGTCTAATTCCGCTATCGCATCATCAAAAGCAGCTTTGGCCAGCCTGCATGCTCGGTCTGGGGAGTTCAAGATCTCATAATAGAACACGGAGAAATTTAGTGCCAGCCCTAATCTTATGGGGTGTGTTGGAGCTAAATCTTGCATAGCAGTGTCACTGGCTGCTTTGTATGCGACCAAAGCATTCTCTGCAGCTGCTTTCCTGTCATTACCAGTTGCGAATTCAGCAAGATACCTATGGTAATCACCTTTCCTGCAATCAAAAAATAATTCATGTTCATTTTGGCTGACAAAAATCTTTGCAAAAACCGAAATTTTTTGGAGCCATTCTTTTCAATTTTAAACATGTTTTGGCTCTTACTAATAAATGCATTTCAAATTGTAAAACATGCAAATGTTCTTAACACAAGTCATATTTGGTGTGCTATATATTTTTCCCAACAAATAATGGTTTTTATATGAAAATTGCTTCTTACCTATTGGTTTATACAAAAAGAGTATAAAACAGCGTTTTAATTTGTTAAAACTCTTTTAAGGATTACTGGCATTTACTGATTTCACGATGTTATGAATTTTTCATGTGCACAAAATGCATTGTTGACAATGTTCTGCTTATTTTGATTATAACAAACATATGCAGTTAGTGAAAAAGCAGGTTGTTATTTCTTAAGGAACTGTAAATGCCATAATTAATTTGCAAGGTCATTTCAATAAATTGATTAATAATACTTGTGAATCAACATGTTGGTCTTCAGTCAGTCACGCAAGTGGTGCTTTTTTGAAGGTAAAATTCATGATGTTGAAAGTGTCTTTTAAGGTTGGCTATTAGACAGCCATAAAGTCAGTACTCTTGTATTTCACACAATCTTTTATATTCATGATGATAGTAAATTGGTTATGATGAAGTCATGTTAACAAAGTAGCGGTTAATTTTGTAACTTTTATGATTGAGGGTGTTGGCACTTGATGCCTGTATCTTTTTAAATCAGTAAAAATCTTGTCCAAATTTTCACTTGATGTGTCAGATGTCATAGCCTTTTGTATTCAACCCTTTACACCATAGAATTTGGCTTGTATCCCATGTGCAACCAGCACAGATCCAGATCAATGCAATCTGATCTTGATTTATACTGTTCCAATTTAGATTCATTATATTACTTCTGACCAAGTGAAGAGTAGATCCGGATTAGAGGGCAGGAATGTGCATGCTGATCTGGATCTACACTGGTCACTCAAGTGCTTAAAACATAACAATTCAAAAAAGAGTTGAGCTTCTTTCATGAAGAATATCTGAAGGTATTCAAGGTGACTAATTAGAAAAATTGTTCAGTGTAGACTTGTCACTCTAGGAAAATGCAGTGTCTGCAGGAATCACCATCAATTAATTTACTTAGCAGTAAACAAAAACTTGCTCATCACTTGAAAAAATACTGGGTTCCTTCACGAGGATAACCTACATAAACTGGGACAGTTAAAACACCCGCTCTGAACGTTGTTCTCTAGAAGTGAAATTCTTCTGGGATTCCATAACATGCAAGCATAGTGCAAGTATTGGTTTCAACCCATTAAACAACCATCAAGCTAAACTGGTTCTTATTCAAAAGCAAACGAATCAAAGTTTTGTGCCATGTTAATTAAAACAATGTTTTAAAAACATACAAACCCTATCACAATAAATACTTACATTTTATGGTAAAACACTTTAGATTCTCCAGATACAGCTTGTGGTATTAAATGTTTGTCGATGATGTTCAGCACATCTTCACAGATATCTTTCAATTCTTTTTCAATCTGAAATCGTAAACAACATTGACAAATTTTTTAAGAATGTAGTCCATCCAAAAAAAAACAACAACAACACTTCAGTAAATTTTTTTTGTTCACAGCACAAAATTAAAATGAAGAATAATTGACAATTGAAAATCTGGACTGTTTGTATGATGTCGTAAAATAACCGAAATAAAAATTTGAAAGGCAAAAGAATCCACTTATCATAGATCTGTCATATTGAATGATGCAACTTCATTACAACCAATTTCATGTCTTGTAACCCAATTAATGTGATTTATTGGCAAATTCTCAACAGCAAATTAGATTAATAATTATTGGAAAATCTCCATTTTTCATTCATCAATTGCTGTAAGCAGAAGGGATAGTTTCATTGTATTTTTGTGACACACAGATCTCAAGAAGCACCACAAGGATGAGAGTAAGGATGGGAAATTTATGTGTTATTAAAGAATATCACAGGTGAGCTTCAATGTCAAATGTCATTTAGAGCCCATTTTTTACAGATCTCCTGTAGTGACCATAATACCCAATCCTCCTGTAGTTCAGTTTCTCAACTCGAATACACATGCAACATCTTTGCTGTATAGTCCAATTAATTGCTTGTATCTTGCTACTGTTTTAACCCATTTCTCCCAGAAGTCTCCCCACTTCTCACAAACTCTTATCTCTTCTCCTGAAGTTGGGCAGAGGGAGAGATCACTTCAAGGCTTTTCATCAGGAAATTGGGAAGAGGCCCTGGCCTTTCAAATTGGGAAATTTATGCGCGATAATTGTTCATTTTGGGAAATTTATGCGCGATGATTGTTCATTTTGGGAACACAAAATTTATTGAAATAAGGGGTACTGGAGTACAAATTATTATAGAAATAAGCATTTTTAACATTAGTTTAATTTTTATAGCACTTAATTTTTCAGATTTTCACAATTTTATAGTATTTAGTTCACAAGCTTCAAAGGTCCATGTCTCTTTCCTTGGCATCTTTGAATTTATCAACAAGTGATACTGATCTAAATTCAAGTGATACTGATCTAAATTCACTTATTGATAAATTCAAAGATGCCAAGGAAAGAGTCTTCTGTGGAAAAAACGCCTGACTCGGAGGAAGCAACACAAACTGGTACCTCCGTGCTAGAAACGAGTGTGGAACAGTGGCAGACTCTGAGGCAGCAACATTTGAAATACTAGGGATTTCCTTGGTAGACGTTGCACCCAATGGATCGAATTTTTGTTTTTTTACTAGCTAGTCAAATAACAACTTTTGGTTTTCGTTACGTTTCAGTAATTTGCAGTAATATTTTCAGTTATGAGATTTGTTTCTGCAACCGGAAATAAACACCGATTTATCTCCCCTGAAAAGGAATAAAATCCAGACTTTCGGAACATTTGACCGAGTAAGAGTCTATCGGAACTTAACTTAATCCGACTGGTTTTGCATATCACGGGTACTGTGCGTTTTCGGCTATAGTACGACAAAAATGTCGATACCAGACAAACGCTTCTTCCGGAAATAACAATGTAAACAAATTGATCGATTTTTAAACTACTCTAGGGGGAATTTCTAAGATTTTGGGAAATCATGTCTTGCATTTTGGGAAGAAACTCTGCCACAATTGGGAAAAAACTATATTTTTTCGGATTGGGAAGTGGCCGAATATCGGCCTCTGTTATATAAGGATGAAAAGCCCTGCACTTCCCCCTTAAATTCCAATGTGTGTACAGCCCTGGTACATTTTTTATGTTTTATTCGCAAAAAGTACATGACCAAATGATGCAACCTGGATTTACTATCTCACCACAATCCATTTCAAAATCATTATTGTTATACATGTTACAACAAATCGATAAAAACTGTGTATTTACAATTTAACACATCTCCAATAATAATGTGACATGATTTTTTTCAATTAAACTGTTAGGATTCCTCTGCAAATTTATTGCAGTAAATACAGACTTAGAATATTTAGAACTGTAAGGATTTCTCTGCAAATTTATTTCTAGAAATGCGGACCTAGAACTTATTTGCCAGACCTTTCCATTTATAAACTACAGGCTGCAGCAGAGGACCATGTGTAATTTAAACATCACATATTATATTTTGAGCCTGAAACTCACTACAAACACAGATGTAGCTAACTTCACATGGCGTACAGAAAAAATGTTTATACTATAATCTTTTAAAAAATAATTTCTTACTTGTTCCCTATACTTCTTAATTTGATCTAATTTTTCTTTGGGGTCTTTTTTATCTTCTTCCTTTTGTTCCATACTGCTTAGTATTCTCCATGATGCCCTTCTTGCACCTATCACATTCTTGTAGGCTACGGACAGAAGATTTCTTTCTTCAACAGACAGCTCAGTGTCAAGTCGAGCCACAGATTTCATAAAATCAACCATTTCTGAAGAGGAAAAAAAACAACAGAAAGTAGCATGGTATCTATAATTTTATCATTCCAATCCTAATGATCACAGTTGTCACAGGGTTTAACTTCTTGCTGCTCAAGCAATGCGTTAGACAATAAAAGAGAAAGGAGTAAAAACATTTAACAGTTGAATTCAGAAGGAATGGGTTCCACTAGTTGCTGAATCTGAAGGTCACTTTCATCATTCTTTACGTGATTTAGCCAATTAATAACAATAGCCTAAATAAACCTATTTTCAAGAGAACGACGCTTCAGCTAAAATTGTAGGGGTCAAAATTAGTCTTTTTGGAAATTTCACGAGTCAACAGGTCCTAGTCCGGTTCAAATGGAAACCCCAAGGATTATTTATAAGGTGTAATTATTTCAACTCCTGGGCCCTGAATACTAGTTTTATAAATAAGTTCTATAATTATCTACTGTGCAAGATGACAGATTAGCTCTTTAAGCTGTCACATTATCATCAGCCCAACCGGTACGTTGACTTCTTATCACTATACAATATCGTTTGGCAGTGTTCTGCTATATAGTAATTATATATCAGTATATCGCGACACCCATATTTTCAAGTAACCACAGACTTTCCAAAAGTTAAAAAAAGTGACAGAAATATGGTCAGACAAGATGTGAAAATAAACAAGTTCAGTCGTATGGAAATATGTTAAAAGGTAACAGCAATTATAAGGAGTACAAATTTTTGTCCGACATTTGGTCTGACATCACAAGAAATCACTTCAGACCGACCCAAAATTTACTGGACAGGACCTTCGGTCTGGCAACTTTTGATGCGTCTGTAGTGTTGTATCCAGGATTTAAAAAGGGCAGGGTGCTGTGAAAAAAGGGCAGGGTGCTGTCTAAAAGGGGCAGGGGCAAATACGTGATTTCCGCTAGCAAAAGGGCACTTTCCAGCATACTTAAACTTAAGCTGTTGTGGGTTTTTTCTTTGTTTTTGGGTGGGGTAGGGGTTGGTGAATAGGTGAATATGCTTTTTCAAACAAATCTGAATCAATGAATTATCATGTGACTAACTCTGACAACAGAACAGCCAGAGTGCAATCTTGTTTAAATTGAAAGTGTATCCTTAGTTCTGTCTGTCACTTAGTGACACTTGATGATATTGTAGGTGAGATTTCGGCCAATTAATGTCATAGTCAAAATTAATGAGTTACTTACAAAAATAATTAAAACTTTAGAAAATTTGTGGGAAAAAAACGTATCCGAAATTATTGCTGTCCGAAATTGATTACACTTTCACCGGTTGTAATTTCTAATGAAATTTAGATTGTACATGATGAAAATGAAATTTTATCAAGAGAACTAGATGTTTCCTGGAGTTTTCCATGTAATTTGAGCAGTTTCAATACATCAAGGTATCAAAATCAAACTTACTAGATAATAGAAACATTGGCAAAAAGTCGTACAATTTCTGTTTTGGAAGGGAGCATTTTTTCATAATTTTTTAAAAGTTCCTGTTTTCTATGGCTTCAACCATTGAAATAAAGTTATTTTTGTGTAAACAAGTTTCCTTTCTAAATACAAATGTTTGTTTGAACGAGTACTTTGTTAAAAACGAGTGATACCAGCAAATTCAAACTAATGGGACAAGCGAATTACTGTATAAAATTACGATGTTTTGCTTTATTTTTGTTATTTAAAATTATCAGATAACCTGGTTTTAATACAAAAAAAATACTGTACCAATATGCTAGACAGTTAATTGGAGTATAGAAGCAAAGTGATGCGACAATTAATTGACTCCAAGGGGGGTCGGTCGGGACGTTTGATACGCCGCATGTGCACATGCTGTTGATGAGGCTAATCCGCTGTTTATGACTAACAAGTTTTTTGACACTGGGTTTCTGTGTATTTGCCACTTGTCCTTACATCAATTAATGACTTGTCTGGGACTTGGTTTCAGACAGTCGCTGTAGGGTACATATACACACGCATCGCTGCGTTTCTGTTAATTACACAAGGTAAGTGGGAAAACACGGGCATTGAATAAACAAAGGCAGAATTTGTGGTGGTTGACAAAAGGGCGTTTATGGGGAAAAGGGCAGAGTGTTTGAGATTTAGGGCAGAGGGGCGCTCTTCAAAAAGGGCGGGGCGCTGCGCCCCACTATCACGCTATAGATACAACACTACATCTGTAACCATGCACACAGATCATGACAGATCTTTAAAAACTAGATGAATGCCAAATCATGCAGACTGCCAGAAATACACTCTAAAAATATGAATGACCATCTCCATCTTAGTTTTTAGTTATTACTCTCTATTTTAATTGTTATCAAGCTACAAAAATATTAAGAAAGCTGTGGCTCACACTCAGATTGGCCTAAAGGCAAGCTCAAATACCGATTCTGCTGTAAGTAATCCAAACTGACCGTGAAGTCGGTTTTGAATCTGTCTGTACAAAACCAATTCATTATGGTGTTTACAAAACCTTTTATAACAACGCTAATGGAAACATTCGTGTGAAGAAAACACATTTCTGTAACCAATAAAGATTACTTGATGGTCGGATATAGCGTCGATCCGAAAAAAAATCACGAAAACGGCCAACTATTCTTTTTCTGTTATTATTTGGGTTCTGAGGAGGCTAACAAACAGGCAAACACATTTGATTATTAATTCCATTGTCTAGTCTACAGAACTGAATGTTTTCATGATATCATTATTCACAAAATAAAATAACACGATTGATCGACGGACTTCATGACATTCGCGAACCAAAATGGCGTTCGCCTGTCAAATTTCCATGGACACAGTAGACTCTCAATATATTTGGATTTCTGTGAACGTGTTAAAAGTTACAGATACCATTACATAGTGAACCAAATTTACAATATGTAAAACATGAAGAGAATTCGACGCAAAACCACTAGAAACCCGAAATAATAGCAGAAGAGCCAATCCTAAATTTTTAATAAAAATACATTCCATTTCATTTATTACCATCATATCTTTCAGCTTGTTCGGCTAGTTTAGCCTGGTAAACGTTATCTTCTCTATCACTCATTTTAAAAGAAAAATTTTCTACTAGGATCGAAACGGATTTTTATTTCTTCCCGAAGTTTTACACAAAATGGCCGCAACCGCTGAATACATAAAAGTAGTTCCGGTGTCGGAATTATTACGCGCGGCAACAGGAACATGTTACGACGAGTTGACAAGTTAGTTCCAAAACGAAAGGGCCTATAGGTTTTTAGAGCATTTGTTATTGCCGCACGAAACCATAAAACAGAGTAATATAAGGAGAACGATGTTTTGACTAGGTTCTACCTATTGTACGGCTTCTTAGATACAAACTTATCAAAAAATTATATAATCGGTAACACGCAATCTGTAGGCCTATATTAGATCGGTAAAAATAACTCGCGATTTAAGTAACATTTATTTATATTTAACAGTATACTTTATTGTTTTACGTCTTCACCTTCCATAACATAGAACTATCATGTGCCGGTAGTGGATCCAAATACATATTTAGCAAAGAAACCTGACAAGCCCGGAGAACTGTTAAACCTTAGAACACTGTTCCAGATCAATCACATTGAGCCAAATATCGTTGACAATAGAACTTCAAATAACTCTAGATCGTTTAAAATTCCATTTGCTAACTCTGCACAATTTAAAAGTTCATTCTACGAATCGTTAAATCGTGGACGGGAACCACCGGGATGATAGAATTATGCATGCGCAGACAGTAGAGGGCTTCAGGACAGCTCTTCAACGGGATTAAGCCCGATTGCCCCGTATGCAGTGGCCCTTCTACGTAAGAGCACAGATACAGATACATATCACCACCAATCCCTATCCGACAAACATTAAAGACATCCCTTAAAATGAGTATATGAACGTATGAGATCGTTCCCATAGAAACAATAAGCTAATTTATTGTAAATAGTGAATTCTTGTTGATTTGACACCAGGTTCTCTGCTCTCAGAAATGTAAGTCAGTACTTGCCTATTTTGCTCGGTTCTGACATTAGCTTCTTGCGTATTCAACGTTGGTGGGATTTTGCCTGCAATATTGCCGAGTTGATTGATGACTTGAAACTAATTCACAATAACAACTTTTTCTTCTTTAACATGTTTGTTCGTATTTTTCTAAGCTCAAATATACGATATGGAGTGAATTGTTTGCACAATGCTCTGATATCTCTCAAACTACGAGGGTTTATGGCAAGGGTCCTCTGACCCATGCTCTGATATCTCTCAAACTACAGGGGTTTAAAGCCAGCGACCTCTCGAATTCATGCACCAAATTTCAGGCCGCAGAAGGCGCAGAAACGCATGCAACAATTGGATCTAGGCGAAACAAGTCCAGATATATCGGGTATGATTTTGTTTTTTCAATGCTCTGACAATATATCTCAAATTACGAGGGTTTAAGGCCAAGGACTCATCGAATTCATGCACTAAATTTCAGGCCTCAGAAGTGGCTGGAACCCACGTGGCCCAACGTTCGTTCGTTCGTACGTCACGAAAACTTAACGTCGGCTAAAATTTTTCATTTCTTAATATTTCTTTATTGAACCTTTAAAGTAGATCTATATCGTGTATAACAAAACGGTCGTGATAAACCCAAAATCTTCAGGTCAGTGTCACTGACACATTTGACGGAGTTAGGCCTCTTTTTACTTGGATTTTGTCACAAACACTTAATTAACATAGGCTATACCTTTGACATTTCTTTATATTTCTTTATTAAAAAGTTCCAGTTATATTCCTTTTGACAATTTTCAAAGTCAAGGTTACATTTTCCCTTTCTCCCTTTCTCTACTTTTGACAGAAAACAAACTAAATGTTATTTATATATTTGCCATTTCCTAATATTTCTTCATCAAACTATCACTTTCTTTTCCCCACAAAGTACTGGAGAACGACACGAGAGTTACTCTAACATGGCATCTAGATTATATGTTAGGACGCAAAAAAATTATTATTTCTGTATCATAATACATTAAATTTTGCAATTAACTAATGTAAAATCACAGGAAGTACATTATTCCATTTTTTATTCCGGCAGATTGAAAATCCACAATTAAACCTTTGTATCACTTGAAATGCATGAAATGTCTGTAGCTGCTTTGACATGACCGGCGAAATTCCTCATAGACGATGCATTGAAGCAACGGTGTTTAATAAATCCACGATAAATCAGCGTTCTGGTAAAAACAATTTCTGGTTATAGTATGATTTTAATGCATGTTTGTTTTGATTTCGAAACAATCTAATTAAAATATCTGTGTAAACCGCTACATTAGATCTGACTTTAGTGAAATTGATTTCGAAAAATGACTTTAGGCCTACGTCATGATGTCATATAGGTAACCATACTTGAAATCTAACTGTTTCACCGCACAGGCGCCGCCCGGTTGTCGGCCGGTCGAAGCTCGCTCCTATGTTTATGGCAGTCCTGTTTGTCCGAAACGTATTGCGTCGTAGGGTTTGGCCAATTTCGTCTCAGTATCGTCACGGATTATCACGGTATCCATGACGGGCCGTTGGGTTAAAGAAGCGGCTCTTCCAAGGCGGATAATGGGTTTATGAGAACAATTTATATTCATCCAGGAATAGGCTAAGCTTTATACATTTCCTATTCATTCCAGAAGACAGAAAAATATAACTAACACGCGGACTGCTGGTTTTAAACAAGCCATACTAATAATCAAGCATTTAATTTTACAATACTGTATTTTTCTTATAATAAAGTTTGGCGTGTACCTGTTGTGTTATTGTTTTCAATTTAATTCTCTACCAATAGATTCTAGCATGTAACTCCCGGACATGTCTCTGATTATAAAATATCTATTATTGTTGTCAAAATGTTAAAACAAAGGCGAAAATTCATTAAGCAGATGATTCACAACAGCAACTTTCACCGACTGCCGACTAGGTAGAATGTTCACAAAATGCATGGTACGACTGTTGGTCTATTTCATTCAGTCCTCTGTAAACAGCATCTCGACTAGATCAGCTTTCGCACATTGCTCTTCTTCCAGTCTCTGAGGCTGAAAAATGTGAACACTTAGGTACAGAAAAATCCCTTTAAGAATTAAGAAAGTTTTGAATTATTTGTAACACCTCTTTCGAGATCTAATCTTTATCCATTTAAGGTGCAACGATAAACTAAGATTGAAGCGATGTTTAAATAATATAGGTGCACCCGTACATTTGCGAGGCACCTATGAAATTACAGTTCAACTTGTAAATGTTACTACTGCCATCTTATAAATACACGTGCAACAGCGATTTTTATGTCTATCGATGCACCGCTACTTTACACACGGACGTAGAAAATCGCTGTGCGCCAGTATTTTAGAGGTGCAAATTCATATTTATAATTCGGTCGTGTTGATTGAGCTGCTACACCAGAGTTTGTCTGTACGTGCACCTATGATATCTTTTAAGCCTTTTGTACGCCATATTGCTTGACAACATGTAATGAGCCGTTTATCGGTCGCCGATCCTTTCATCTATGCGTTTTTAAAAATGCAGAATATGTCAACAAACAGTTAAGCTAAAATACAACAATGTGAATATAACGGTACACATTAACATTCTTGATATCTGAAAAATATAATACCTTGCCAATTTTCATCAGGGTAGGAACACACTTTAGCCGCAAGTCAGGGTTTGTACGGAAAACATTGTTTTGGTCCTTCCAGCTAAATTATAAACATACATTTTGTTAATAAAATAACGCATACGAATAGTTGTCAATTCGAAACATAATTGATACTTAAATTCACATGGGTTAACAGGACTAGTGTCCGTTCACATTATCTCCAAACAGTCCAAACTTTCATGGCACACAAGGGTAAACTTTAAAAGTAAGTTTAATACTAGTCAAGCTCAAAGAGATACATTGGATCTGTGACGGAAATGACAATTATGTGCCAATATGTATCAGTTTCACTCATGCAGCGGAGGGGGGAGTTAATAAATCATGGAAAACTACTGTATGCAAGTCACGTTTCAATTTGATTAAACAGATACTTTACATAATCTTTATGTCACTGAACGTGTTGACCTGCTTTTGGTAGAAATGTGTTTTAATAAATTGATACATTTACAGAATCAATCATTAGTTTAAACCAATACATTAATAATTTGAATACTCAAGAAATATCAATATCAACTGTTAATAAAATTAAAACATAAAAATGTACATACAATGGTCTGTCCCCGACGTTACAATGGATGAACACAGCATCTTCTGGTAGTTTAGATAGACAGCTCTCCACCACTGGATCAGCTATGAAAAGAATCATACTTCTCTACATAGATGATATGTACAACTTGCAGCTCGATGAGCATTTAACTAACGGAATTCTTAAGTTTTAAATCTTGTGCAAAGAAACAAATCACGTTACATTTTAATTAATTTCTAATTATTTAAAAATACCCATAGACTACCTAATGTCATCATCTTTAATTAAAATAAAGATCTTCTTTATGTTCAGGACTATGTGACGAAAGTGATTGTTTGAACATTATCGTGGGATCGATGATGTTGTCTGTCTCTCGACAATAGAGTATGTTAAATTTAACTTGGCAACTTATTAATTAGACATTCTTATAACATAACTTTAAACCGTATCTGAAATGAAATTATAAATTAGACAAGACTCCAATATTAATATAATTCAATTATTTTTTTGAGCCTGCTGATTGTGTCTGCACAATCCTCCAGTTTATATTATGCAAGTAAAATATCCATGTGGTTTAGAAATCTCAGGATTTTTGTTTCTGAAAGTTTTGGCAAAGGTAATAAAAATCACGTTAAACTGTGACCTAAGAATTCCTACTTTCACTTTCACTTTAAAGTCAACAAAACTTACTTTTATTAAACATTTTCAAGCAAAAATAACAGAAAGTTTGCTTCGGTGAAGACTTGTTATATAATTAAATCGTTCTCGTTTCATCTCGTTGTCGCAAATTAAAGTTGTTTTTTTTAATCTTTAAAATTAATATCACAGCACTTGTCTATATTATCTCCCTTACGGTTTAGCACAGGTAGACACACCTACCTGCCACACAATCTGGACACCAGCTCTTCCCATCCTTGCCAGGCGATCCGGAAAACAAAGCAAATATCTCCTTCCCTTTGTTTTCTTCTACTGCCGATTTGTAGCCATCAAATCCCTCGACATGTACTGTCTTTGCCATTTTCCAGAGTGTAGATCGGAAGTTCGCCGAGCCGATTCGACCCCTAATCACGTATCTCAACATTCAATAAGTTATCTCATAACGAAAAATCTTGAAGTACTTACTTAAACTGTGCATTGTCATTAACCCTCATATATATTCTCTTTTGAGTTGTTTCTAAATTTAAATTGTTGGCCTTATTTCAATTGTTTACATGGATTATTTATTTTAGCGTCGGAATGCCTCGTTACACCTACAAAAGGTCATAGCGATACGAAAAGAGTTGAACATTTCCGAATGAGTATCGTACTTACTTTTTACACATTGCGTGCCATCGGTCACTGACGGATACGGTGTATAGGGCTGATTGTCGTTATCTGGTAATGATGATGATAATGATAACGATGATGATGATGATGACTATCGATTAATACCAAGTTATATCTGATCTTTAACTGAAGATAATAATTCGTAATTTTAAAAAATTAAAACTCTCTCTGATACAATGTCATCATACAATCACGTTGACCAGTGTGTTGCTAAACTTTAAGCACAGTAAATTCTGGTAAGATCGAAACTGGTAAAAGTGAGAGTGAAATTGAGAGGGTCATTTTAATTATGACGCATGTATAAATAAATATAAAAGTATAGGACTTTTAGAGGTTTAAAGCAATCAAACTAAATTGCATGCAAAAAGTTTTAAAACATTGATACTCGTTTCAAAATCGCGTAACTCTTTAAATATTTCACTAACAAAAATATTCAATTTACCTTTTAATTCCGGGGTATACCGTTTTGTTCTGTCCCAATCTACATAATTTAATGGTACATGCATATTCATTTTGGGTTGATATTATTAAATATCTTTACATTTTTGTTGACCGGACGGAAGTACTTTAAATCTAGTTACATTACTGTAACCCTGCTATGGTTGAGATAGTACCGCACTGGTAGAGCGTCGGACTAGCATATGGGAGGGGCCCCGGATTCAATCCTTAGTTCTGGCGCGAATAATACAACTGGCGCCTAAGGGGGACCTGCCAATGATGTTTTAATGCCTCGAGATAGCTCCAAAAGTGAATACTTCAACAGTGAATTTCTAAAGTCAATGGAACTTCGAGCACTTGTACTATCTCGCCATAGAGCTAGCTTTTTTGGCAACGTGGAAGTCTCAACAGCGTAGTCGAGTATCATTTTTACGAAGTAATTATATAGTTTGTCTTTAAACTGGTACTCAGACAAAACCATCATCAATTAATTCACTATAACTTAGGACCAAACTCTTGAAATAAACAAATAACAAGCGTACTACAGGGATAAAAAAATAAATCACACAGATGGAATAACTTCATGATGCAGTAATAGTTTCCCTTCCTTTTTTCTGTCTTAAGAATTATAATTCGTTTTGAGAAGATCCGAGAAATAATTAGACACTTTGTACAGTTAGCAAAAATAAAAAATATGCCTTTATTTGTTCCAAATGTTTGCCTGCAATATTGGACAAAATGAGAGTTTTCCAGTTTATTCTAATAATAAATGATATCGCACACAAACAAGACGTGTATCAAGTTAAAGTCATGATAAAAACAACCTTCCGATAATTATGTGAAGACGTTGTTCGTCTTGCTCAAGACGCAGTTCTAAGCATTTAATGACCATTCGATCTGAGTCGACACAGCGGAACAGGCCGATTGGCAGCACTTCACACCGATTTAAGAAATGCCATAACAAGTACAGCAATTGGAGTATCTTTAGACAAAACAACTAGTGAACACATGTCAATTTTAGTTCGAAAACGGCACATTCTATCCTCCGCCGGTTCCGTAATGCCGGTCAACACTGGCTTATGACCGACTATAAAATATCACCGCTCTAACATCATCAGACAAAGTTTCAGCAACATTAGATGATTTTTAGTTCTACTGCTTTGGTACTGAACGTGGTTTTAACGGAGTTAAAACCACGATAAACGCGTTGTGGATGAAACGCTTTAAGGGGTTGCAAACTTTGCAAATGGCGAAAATTTCAAAAATGAATTTTGGGGGAAATACTTATTGGCACCTAGATTTTAGTAAAGAAATGTATTTAGCTAAGAATGTAGTTAATGTTTGCAAGCTCAAATTAGTCTAATTCATGTTCTAATTACCAAGCACATATTAAAACTAAAGAAAACCCGTTTGCATGAGAACTCCAGAAATTCATGGACAATTTACCAAAGCAGCTCATACATGATAAAAGTATACGCTGGTATACAATGTTTAGTGCCATTTCGTCAAAATAATGTTACGGTTTTCAAGAAAGTCAAAACATATTCTTTTGTTTTAGTATGTGCTTGGTAATTAGAACATGAATTAGACTAAATTGAGCTTGCAAACATTAACTACATCCTTAGCTAAATTTCTTTACTAAAATCTAGGTGCCAATAAGTATTTTCCCCAAAATTCAGTTTTGAAATTTTAGCCAGTTTTCGCCATTTGCAAAGTTTGTGACCTCTTAAGGGTAAAGATTTAATAAATTGATCATTTGTGAAAAAAATAATCTGCCAAAGTATAGGCGAAGATAAATAACATTTTGTTCTCCCGGTGTGGGTCGAACGTGCGGCTACCAATCTGAACGTCATTACATGAGATATTCGTTACTGAACAATGGTAAGAACCCAGAAAGCTTAATTGTTCGCAAAGAGGGAATGGATTTACCAAACCAACAATGTCACGTGTGTTACTGTGCATGAAACAATAGTTCTTATCCCAAATCCTTATCCCAATGGATTTTACTGCAAATGACTGAGCTCCCATTTCAGTTAAGAATCTGATTAAGTTAATCGTTTGTTGCTCGCCATCTGCCAACCGGAACAGAAGTTCCTTAAAGGTACTGGAATCTTGGTAAATCAGAGTGTAACCTTTAACCCCCCCCACCCCAACCCCAAAAAAAAACCCCACAAAAAACAGGCCACTGCTGATCAGTGGTACACTGGCAAAAACGTTCCCTCCCTTTTCCACCGCCGACGTCGGAATCCCGCTGAGTTCCACTATTGGCTTACATCTGAACTAAAAAGTTCACTACGGGAATTAATAAATAGTAATTTAGTAATGAACATGTTGCATCCTAGCCGGTTGCGCTTGATGGCATCGTCTACAACAACGTCAACACCTTCTAGGTTAAAGTTGTGCGCCTTGCAATTAGTTTTGTGGTTGTGTTGAGACCAGAAGCAGGGCGTGGATAAACAGAAAGACAACATTTACTAGCACTGTTCAGTAAAAAGCCCTTTCTGACTTATTTATAATATACTTTTGACACAATGTTGATAAAAGTATGATGCTATCGAAAGTTAGAAATTGTTAACCTTTACCAGTCATCCAGCGACAAGCCCGCATGTTGCCTTCAAGGGGTTGTTGAGATATGGAGCAGACACGAAAACATGATTTACCAAAATTGTGACCTTGAACTGGAACCTACGTATACTAGTAATAGGTTTTCGGCCTCTGTACATCGCGACTCGTCTCTTTGCCAAATGTATGCAATTTTTTTAAATCTTACTATAGTTGCAGTGACATGAAGCGGACACAGACTTAACATATTTTATCTTTAACCCTTAGGTATGACCTTGATCTTGAAGCCACATGACTGGGTGCTGGTTTATGAAACAGGTTGCACTCAAATTATTAAAATCGAAGTCACTATTTGATGTTGCTGCCTATTGGTTAAAGGTCAATAATAACAACTAGAGTGCCAAACTGACACAAAATACGCCCGTCAAAATGCTGATCATCAAAGTTACGTAACGATCTGATGAAAATTATTCGACTTGGAGAGCAGATACCGCTAATTCAGTTTTTGGACAATCCAAGGGCCATAATTCAGGAGTGCCTGGGGGGATTTGGAAGGTTATAGAACTTGGTCGAGATATTATGCCCACCAACATATTCACCAAGTTTGATAAAGACCGGATGAAAATTCTTTGACTTAAAAAGCGGAAACAGTAATTTTGGACAATTCATGGGCCATAATTCACGAGTGCCTGGAGGGATTTGGCTGGTTATAGAACTTGATCGAGATATTATGCCCACCAACATATTCACCAATTTTGATAAAGACCGGATGAAAACTCTTTGACTTAGAGAGCGTAAACCCTTATTTTGGACAATTCAAGGGCCATAATTCAGGAGTGCATGGGGGGATTTGGCTGGTTATAGAACTTGGTCCAGATATTATGCCCACCAACATATTCACCAAGTTTGATAAAGACAGGACAAAAACTCTTTGACTTAGGGAGTGGAAACCCAAATTTTGGACAATTAAAGAGCCATAATTCAGAAGTGCCTGGGGGGATTTGGCTGGTTATAGAACTTGGTCGAGACATTATGCACACCAACATATTCACCAAGTTTGATAAAGACCTGATGAAAACTCTGACTTAGAGAGTGGAAACCCTGTGGACGCTGCCCGCCGCAGGTGTTCCCATAAAACGTCCCGTTTTTCAAACGGGCGTATAAAAATGAACTAGATGGGTGTTCAGTTAAACACTTGTGTCGCCCACTGGTGCTTTGTCTGAATAAAAATGCAAGTACAAAAAGGGGCATAACTCCATTAAATGTAACTTGACTTAAAGAATTTAGCATCATCACGACTGTGATGTCAAAAGCAATATAATTTGAAAGTTTGATAAGGAAATATTAAGAAATGGCAAAGATATAGCCAACGTTAAGTTTTCATGACAAAATCCTGTTACAAAATGGGGCATAACTCCATCAAATGTGACCTTAATCTTAAGAGTTTAGCATGATCAAGCATGTTGTCATAAGCAATATAATTTGAAAGTTTGATTAAGAAATATTAAGAAATGGCAAAGTTATAGCCAACGTTAAGTTTTCGTGACAAAATCCAAGAAAAAACGGACAGACCGACGGACGGACAAAGCGATCTCTATGTATCGCCTTTTCTTCAAAAATCAGATTCGTAATGAAGTTTTTACAAACAAACTATAAACCAAACAAATAGATGAAACATAATGCATATAATCTATAACACAACAAAATGGCTGCCACTTAACATAACTTTAAAACATAAAAAATTTACATTACTCTAAAATTTTGAATATATTGTCCTTCAAAACACAATGTGTTGCACCGCTGCACAATATTGAAATGTTGGTCTATCTTGTTTTTAAAATGTCTTCAGAACACTTATCAAGGAGTTTTATCACATGTGCAACCAGTCAGATCCAAATCAGCTGTTGCATCTGTGCCATTTTATCTGGATCTACATTGGTCACTTCTTATAACTATCTACCTAATGTATGCGAACAGTGTAGATCCAAATCAGATGGCATATTTGTGGCAGCTGATCTGGATCTACAGTGTTTGCCCATGGGATAACATCTTTATCCCACAAAGTAAAGGATTAACACCCACAACAAACAGTATATTTACAGCACAACAAGTATTTCATGATTTTAACCAAATCATAAACTTTCTGTTGCTTGATTTAAGTTTTATTAGAGGATCACTCGAGCATTCATGTTTCCTTAAGAGTTTTCACTATACTTGAAACCAAACACAGCTTTAAAATTTTCAACTAGAGCTATCACTGAAGGTGATTAATACCCCCGCAATACTGCTTTGTCAGAGTATACAGAAATGATGTTTGCATCTTTCATGGGTGAAAGTTGAAAAATAATTGAAATCCTGAAAATTTGCTGCAAAAGTTGTGTTTAAAAATAGCGACTTGGGTTTTCACCAGATGTAAACAAAACTGTAAAAGTAGTTGACGTCACAAGGTTTTGTTGAATCGTGCTCCCCTTCTAAAAAATAATGGACTGATCCAAATGGAAAAAAATATGTCATGCAAATCTAATCACGAACGTATGTTAAAAGTTTGAAAACTGGAGAAGTAGTTTGTGTCATAAGATTTTGTTAAATAATGCTCCCCTCCAACCAAAAATGGACTGATCCATAAAAAATATGTCACTAACATGCGCACTTCATGCAGAACATATGATTTCAGTTTCAAGTCGATATCTTGAAAACTGTAGAAGTTTGCATAACACGATTTTGTTAAATCATGTCCCCTGCAAAAAAGAATGGACTGATCCACACAAAAATTATGTCACGCACATCTACACTTCATGCTGAACATGTTTAAAGTTTCAAGTTAAAATCTTAAAAACTGTAGAAGTAGTTCGTGTCACAAGATTTTGTTGAATCATGCTCCCCTGCTAAAAAATAATGGACTGATCCACATGAAACTAGGTATGTCATGGAAATCTACTCACAAACGTATGTTTAAAGTTTGAAAACTGGAGAAGTAGTTTTCATCATAAGATTTTAAATAAAAGATTTTGTTAAATAATGCTCACCTGCAAAAAATAATGGACTGATCCACACAAAAATATGTTGCTGACATACACACTTCATGCAAAACATACAATTTTGGTTTCAAGTCGATATCTTGAAAACTGTATAACACGATTTTGTTAAATCATGTCCCCTGCAAAAAATAATGGACTGATCCACACGAAAAGTATGTCACGCACATCTACACTTCAGGCCGAACATATGTTTAAAGTTTCAAGTCAATATCTTAAAATTGTAGAAGTAGTTCGTGTCACAAGATTTTGTTGAATCATACTCCCCTGCTAAAAAATAATGGACTGATCCACATGAAACAAGGTATGTCATGGAAATCTACTCACAAACGTATGTTTAAAGTTTGAAAACTGGAGAGTAGTTTGGGTCATAAGATTTTAAATAAAAGATTTTGTTTAATAATGCTCCCCTCCAAAAAATAATGGACTGATCCACAAAAAAATATGTCGCTTACATGAGCACTTCATGCAGAACATACAATTTTAGTTTAAAGTCTTATATCTTGAAAACTGTAGAAGTTTGCATCACACAATTTTGTTAAATCTGCAAAAAATAATGGACTGATCCACACGAAAAATATGTCATGCACATCTACACTTCATGCCGAACACATGTCAATATCTTAAAAACTGTAGAAGTAGTTCGCGTCACAAGATTTTGTTGAATCATGCTCCCTTCCGATAAATAATGGACTGATCCAAATGAGAAAAAAAAATTTGCCCGAATGTACTCACGAACATATGTTTAAAGTTTCAAGTCGATATCTTGAAAACTATTGACGTAGTAAGTGTAGAAGTTTGCATAACACGATTTTGTTAAATCATGTCCCCTGCAAAAAATAATGGACTGATCCACACGAAAAATATGTCACGCACATCTACACTTCATGCGGAACACATGTATCAAGTTTCAAGTCAATATCTTAAAAACTGTAGAAGTAGTTCGTGTTACAAGATTTTGTTGAATCATGCTCCCTTCCGAAAAATAATGGACTGATCCACATGAGAAAAAAAAAATTTGCGCAAATGTACTCACGAACATATGTTTAAAGTTTCAAGTCGATATCTTGAAAACTGTTGACATAGTAAGTGTAGACGTTTGCATAACACAATTTTGTTAAATCATGTCCCCTGCAAAAAATAATGGACTGATCCACACGAAAAATATGTCACATCTACACTTCAGGCCGAACATATGTTTAAAGTTTCAAGTCAACATCTTAAAAACTGTAGAAGAAGTTCGTGTCACAAGATTTTGTTGAATCATACTCCCCTGCTAAAAAATAATGGACTGATCCATATGAGAAAAAAAAATGCGCAAATGTACTCACAAACATATGTTTAAAGTATCAAGTTGATATCTTGAAAACTGTTGACGCTGTAAAGGCCACAGACAGACCTAGTTTGCATAACATGATTTTGTTAAATCATGTCCCCTGCAAAAATAATGGACTGATCCACACGAAAAATATGTCACGCACATCTACACTTCATGCCGAACATATGTATCAAGTTTCAAGTCAGTATCTTAAAAACTGTATAAGTAGTTCGCATCACAAGATTTAGAAGTTTGCATAACACGATTTTGTTAAATCATGTCCCCTGCAAAAAATAATGAACTAATCCACACGAAAAATATGTCACGCACATCTACACTTCATGCCGAACATGTGTATCAAGTTTCAAGTCAATATCTTAAAAACTGTAGAAGTAGTTCGCGTCACAAGATTTGGTTAAATCGTGCTCCCCTCCGAAAAATAATGGACTGATCCACATGAGAAAAAAAACAGTTCGCGCAAATGTACTCACAAACATATGTTTAAAGTTTCAAGTTGATATCTTGAAAACTGTTGACGCTGTAAGTGCAACAGACAGACCGGCCCAACCAACCAACCGACTGGATGATGACTCCTATATACCCCCTATACTTCGTATGCGGTGGTATAACAACAAATGGATCTGAAACAAGAATATACTTAGAGCACATTAAGCCAGAACTGTATCACCAGTATTCCCATCATCGCCCATCTCATATAAAACCATTAACAATTTTATTCATCTTATACAATAACTTTCAATGTTGCTCTCATGGGTTAAACACCAGTAACTGTTTGTGCGCATGTCTGCATAATTTAGTGAAAGTGACTATTGCATTACAGTATACTAAAAGATCCCTGGCATCATCAACGTATCACAGTATCCACCTGACAGCACAAATGAACTGTGTTGTAATTTCTGTCAGGACTGAGCATCTACTGCGGTTTTCCGTAATTCCTTCTTCAACAGTTTACCAAAAACAGCATTATACGGATGAGCAAACTTTGTCTCTGTATTGTTCTTGTCTACCATTGGTCTGTTTTCATTGGCCCATTTGAAAATACTACCTTCCAAGTTGTAAACTTTAACTGCATCTCTATTTGGCATATCTGTAACACAAAACAAGTTTCATATCCATATTAACAGTGTGAAATCAAAAATAAAACATACTTATATCTGTTTTGTTGTCTCATTTTACCCTTTACTCAATGGGATAGGGCTGTAATCATATAGGCAAACAGTGTAGATCCAGATCAGCTGGAACATCAGTGGCACCTGATCAGAATCTACATTGTTTGCCGCGGCATAACTAGCTGTCTATTCAATTGGATTCATAATTGTGCTACGGCATGCCACTAATGGAAAATTAAAAAAACAATGGTGCAATTTTGATGTTTCTGAGCATTCTGTGGAGAATCATGTGGATTCAGCTGCCTACTTGCCTACAGGCAGCTATGCACCTGGTTTTCTGTCTAATTCATTAGGTTATTTTTTTTACCTAAAAGTGAACATTGTAGATCCTGATCAAATAGCACAGGTGTTATTAATGATCTGTATTTACACTTTTCACTCATGCCATAAAACCCATAGATTGTATTTAATTAATTAACAACCAAGACTCCAGTGATTAAGATACTAGAATGCAATTGTCAGGATACCCTACAATACTGTCAATACAAATGTGGCATTGGCCATTTCAAATAAGAAGGAAAATCTGATTGTTGTTGTTTAGGAATGGCTGCTAAAATGACAGCAAATGATAATTTTAACAGCTTGATATTCATGTAGGTCACACCCCACAACCAATGTCACTCATATCAAAGAGTCATGATAAATAAAATTCATTGCAGCATAGCTGAAAATGACATACATGTATGTCAAATGTTCTTTGAATAAAAACTGCATGTAATTATGAATCATAAGTAATCCCTTTACCTTTTTGCTTCAAGTATTCTTCAATTTTCTGAGCAACAACAGATGATCTGTAACCCACAGAACAGTAACACACAACTGTTACCTTGGAATCTGAAACAGAACAGTAACAAACAACTGTTACCTTGGAATCTGAAACAAACAGAACACTGTAACCTTGGAATCTGAAACCAACAGAACAGTAACACACAACTGTTATCTTGGAATCTGAAACAGATAAAACAGTAACCCACAACTGTTACCTTGAAATCTGAAACAGATAGAACAGTAACCCACAACTGTAACCTTGGAATCTGAAACAGATAGAACAGTAACCCACAACTGTAACCTTGGAATCTGAAACAGATAGAACAGTAACTCACAACTGTAACCTTGGAATCTGAAACAGATAGAACAGTAACCCACAACTGTAACCTTGGAATCTGAAACAGATAGAACAGTAACCCACAACTGTAACCTTGGAATCTGAAACAGATAAAACAGTAACCCACAACTGTAACCTTGGAATCTGAAACAGATAAAACAGTAACCCACAACTGTAACCTTGGAATCTGAAACAGATAGAACAGTAACCCACAACTGTAACCTTGGAATCTGAAACAGATAAAACAGTAACCCACAACTGTAGCCTTGGAATCTGAAACAGATAAAACAGTAACCCACAACTGTTATCTCAGAATCTGAAACTGATAAAACAGTAACCCACAACTGTTATCTCAGAATCTGAAACTGATAAAACAGTAACCCACAACTGTTATCTCAGAATCTGAAACAGATAAAACAGTAACCCACAACTGTTATCTCAGAATCTGAAACAGATAAAACAGTAACCCACAACTGTTACCTCGGAATCTAAAACAGATAGAACAGTAACCAACAACTGTTACCTTGAAATCTGAAACAGATAGAAAAGTAACCCACAACCGTTACCTTGAAATCTGAAACAGATAGAACAGTAACCAACAACTGTTACCTTGGAATCTGAAACAGATAGAACAGTAACCCACAACTGTTACCTCGGAATCTGAAACAGATAGAACAGTAACCCACAACTGTTACCTTGGAATCTGAAACAGATAGAACAGTAACCCACAACTGTTACCTCGGAATCTGAAACAGATAAAACAGTAACCAACAATTGTTACCTCGGAATCTAAAACAGATAGAACAGTAACCAACAACTGTTACCTCGGAATCTGAAACAGATAGAACAGTAACCCACAACTGTCACCTTGGAATCTGAAACTGATAGAACAGTAACCCACAACTGTTAGCTTGGAATCTGAAACAGATAGAACAATAACACACAACTATTTCTTCGGAATCTGAAACAGATAGTAGAGTAACCCACAACTGTTACCTTGGAATCTGAAAAAGAAAAGTAACACACAACTGTTACCTTGGAATCTGAAACAGACAATGTCAGACAAATTGCTAGTACTGAGGTATGTAAACAGACCACCCGACAATTTTACATCAATAAAGGTAGTTTGGTTATCATTTAGTGCTTAACCCTTTACTCCAGAGATATGGCTTTTACTACATGTCTGAACAGTTTAGATCCAGATCAGCCAGCATGTCGTGTCATCCAAACATAATCTAAATTGTTCACTTTTAGATTCATAAGGTAATTTCTGACTAAAAGGTAACCATTGTGGACCCAGATCAAATGACAAAGTGAGGCTGCTAATCAGGATCTACACTGGTCACCCATGTGATAAATGGCATGTATATGAAGTAAAGGGTTAAAGAATGTTTTAAAGACAAACATCTACAGACTTCAGGTTGTTCCATTCACATTTCTCCTTGCATGTTCGCTGGAATGTATTATCTGAATGAATAGCCAACACTGCTTTTGAATCTGATATTCAGACAAGCAAATATTAAAGCTATTCAGACAATATATTTTGAGAACTTGTCAGTTATAGCACATACTGCAAGGAATACATGTTAGGAAAGTGACTGATCTGAGTTTTTATTTGTAACCCCTTATAGCTCTCTTAATATATGCCTACAGAAGACAGTGAAAAATTGAGTTTTAAAATATTAATGCTTCAGTCTTATGATGCTGTATCCCAGAGTTATAACACTGAGACAGGAAACTGTCCTCAACTCACAAGCAAGCAACTGGACAGTTCTGAGGCTATGTTACATGTCAACCAATCAGATAGTTAATATCTAATAGTGGTCTCAGGCTTCAGGCCTGGATAGACAGTCTACAGTTTAAACTATGGGACCCTCTCACCACCCATTTTCATATTAATTACGCAACATCATTCTTCAGTGCAAATATGAACTTTTCAAGAATAAAAATGGAAAATCTGTGTGCAAAATCATAAAACTTAAACTGAAGACCAGTCTCAAATCTCAAGCATCTGATTGGCTGAAATGGAGACTTGTCTCCATTTTAGCCAATCAGATGCTTGAGATTTGAGATGGGTCTTCAATGACAGTTTTGTGATCTTGGGCCCTGGCTACTTCATACTTGGTGAATGTAGTTCTGGTATGTTGGACATGAGGTTTTCTGTACTGTCTTTGTAGTCCACCCTCCTGGAACCTTGTATGTGCCCTATATTGAACTCGTCTTCTGCACGAGCATCCTGTAATGTAACATAGTATTTATTATATTTTTTCCAGTGAATTATAGTTTTCTTAGTGGAACTACTATGTTCGCTTCTTATAAATAACCTAATGAACCTACAATGTATAAGAAAAAAGTACAGTGGATCCTGATCATAAGCCATGAATGTACCAGGTCCAGCTGATCCAGATAACATGACACGTACCTCCATATATATAATTAAATATATATGTGATCTGGATCTACACTGGCCATGGGATAAATCAGGTGGCCTGATAGAGTATAGCTTCATTTGCCAAAGACCTGAGGTTAAAATTATGGTTAAAGGTATATATAAATGTAGATATTTTCTTCCTTTTATCAATGATAGTTTAAATTGATTTACCTTATAAGCTCTTCTGTGCAAGAAAATGTCAGGGTATTTTATCAGAACCTAGGTTGTAGACTTCATGGTAATCAACTGGCCAGCAAATGAACATGACCAGTAAATTAACAATGTCAGATTTAAAAAAAAATATGGTAGTGTTCTGTATAGTGGCTGTAGACTGTAGTAGATCAAAAATACAGCAAAGGCAAGCTAGCTGGAGATCCAAGCTCTGAAGTCATTGATGCTCATAGATTTCAATGTTCAAGAAAAATAAAGAATTGTATGTAAATCTTAATTTAGAAATTCAAAATTCAAAAACCACCAATTTGAAAATAAGAATCTATAAAAGAACATATACCAGTACTATAAGGTTTCCCTCTGCATCACCGCCAGTACATGTGTTTTTCTTCAACATAGTTGATAAAGCTTCTGTGGACAGGTTGATCACAGAAGGAAACTTCTGTTTTATTCCAGCTATTGTCAGTTTCATACCAAACCCTGGGCTATCAGATTTTTCAGGACCACTTGCCCCATTGTCTGCCATTGTCTTTACAGCTAAATCCCCTAACACACAACCTGTACATACCTGAAATATTTTAATGCCTGAATCTTATGAAGGCAAAAGGCCATTTACACTTTTGTACTCATTTCCAATATTAGTACTCACAAAGAAAGAATGAAACAATTACCTACGAGTTCTATGTGCACAAACTTCAACCTTTTGATACTCAAAACTTACTTTTATGTTATTTAAATACTTGTGTAAACCTCAAATTTTGTTTTTAAAAACTGTCCTGGCAATTCTGCTACAGTAAGATTTTATCTGGAACTTTACTGGGTTGAAGGTTATAAAGCTGAGTTTGGAAACCAGTCTCAAATCTCAAGCATCTGATTGGCTGAAATGGCGACTGGTCGCCATTTCAGCCAATCAGATGCTTGAGATTTGAGACTGGTTTCCATGCTCAGTTTTATAACCTTGGGACCTGGTTGCACATGTGATAACAGTTATATCCTGGAGTGATGGGTAAATTATAAAGGACAAGTTGGCCCAAGGTCTCTTACAGAGAAAAGACATATTTAGTAAAATTAGCTGTTATCTTAATTAAAGTCAATGATGAATCTACTGGATCCAACTCATTAACCCTTTCCTTCATATATGGTATGGCTGTTCACAGGGAATCAGCACATAATTTTTTTTTCTAATCCTTTGAATCTATGTTATAACAGCAGATAAGGGTAATTTCTCGCTGATTCCCCTACATTAATCCATTTGGACACAGGTCTGCAACACCATTCACCACGAGTAAATCTTTCCCATGTGTTTTGTGCGAAAATCCTTGGTTTAGTTATGTACCGATTCCCTGTGTGGCTATTTACCTATATAGTGACATAGTCAAACAGCATTTTTCCATTTCAGCAAGCACAATTGTATCACTTGATCAGAATCTGCACTGCTCGCTTTTGATTCATTAGGTTATTTCTGGCCAAGAAGCTACCACTGTAGATCCTGATAAGATGGTATGAATGGGTTTAAGTTGTCGATAGATACCAGAGTGCACTAATAGCTAAGGTGTGGAAGATACCTACTTCATTAAGATTAGATTCATAAAATATTTGTCAAGTGCATATGTATTTAGACCTAAAATACGGAGGGTCTTGTTGTTGACCTAAGTCCTTGTATATACTGAATAGTCAAAAAGTGAATTGAAAAAAAATAACAAAAAAAAACGACCTGCTAGCTTCTATCAGAGACCTATATAATATAGGTCTTTGCTTCTATTTGTTTGTTTAGCTTGAGACAGATTACGGTTCAATTCGGTCAAAATAAAACAAAAACGATGAATATTCCTGTGTTGATTAAACCCGACAGTCCCGTTAACTGTACATAAATTGTCATAAATAGATTTATCAGTGTTTATCCCTCGTACATGATATAAAGAGATCTTTACTCAAATACTGGTTTTATGTCAAAGGTAGATAACTTTGTTTTAGTATTGCATTGGTATTGATAAAATCCGTATTATACGTTACGGCACGTTATAGAAGCCCTACTTAGGGTTTTAACAAAAAGCAGGTAAATTAGCTAATTTTCTTTTGGTCACATCAGGGTTTCTCTATTAATTTATTCTATAATAAACGTGGTCTCATATTCTTGGAATGAGTGGGTAATCAATGTTATCTTCATCCTGACGAGTGTTGAGTTTGGTATGGCGGTAAGGGCCACTTCTTCTGAAATTCAGTCAAACAGCAGAAGTTCCCAGGGTTGGATGCTAGATTTCCAGAAAGGGGGATCGTTTTGGAGAGTCTTAGGCTAGTTACCTAATATTGGCAAAATTTCTGACCAAAGTCCCTATGAAAATTGAAAATATTGACGCCCAAAAGGGGGATTCGAGCAACGATGTAACTTCGTTGAACCCCCTCTGGATCCGCCTTAGTTTCCCAAACACGGGAATCAGGCGGTAATAATTGATCGCTAGTCAAATCACAGAAGTCGGTAGGTTATCATTGAACAATTAAGCTAACCATGACTAGTGCATGTCAAACCCTAATCTCGGAAAGCCTTAAGCATAGATGTCGATGGATTATCAGACGGGTTCGGTGGGGTTGGTCGGACCCTTTTTGTGTAGAATATTTAATTTTCAAAGGGATTTTAGCAAGAAAGTTGGAAATTAATTACCCTAAGACTGCCATGAAACAAAGCCTGTCAATAAATCTTGCATCCTACAATGGGTTGTGATTCTTCCCGATTGTTACCCCTAAAATATTAACTAAATTAAATGTCAACCCCTACTCTCGGACGCCTATAATATGAACTTGTGTCAAACTTTACTATCGGACCCCTCAGTATAAAATGACTTTGTGTCAACCTTATTCTCCGAACCTACAAACGGCATATTCCCGACTGTTAAACCCTACTCGGAAAACATAGAATACAAAGTTGTTAACCGATTATCCAAGGCTACTCGTACAAACCTTCTTATCACAGATGTCGGTATCAATCTTCTCGAGTGTCAACCGGACCTCTACTTTATTAATCACCGATGTCTATAAGGTTAGCATTATTGTATAGTATCAGTCTCTACTCTACGAGCCTACAAGTCGCAGATCTCTGCATTCAAGAACTACCCTTGTACGAAGTAGCAGGTACAGTGGTAACTATCGTTGCTATGATCATAAAACTAAGATTGGAGACCAGTCTCAAATCTCAAACATCCGATTGGCTGAAAAGGCGACCCGTCGCCATTTAAGCCAAAGTCATATAATCGATCGAAATCCAAATCTTTCTGTTGAAAATGTTTACCTGAAAGATGTCTGCTTTAAACTATTACTAAACTAGCGAAATTTTGATTGATTCAGGGTCGATAGTGTCACAGATTTCGGGATTTTCAAACAGCAGACTAAATCCAGTTAGCAGTTTGTCGTAAGCTACGATAATCAGGGTTATATCTCTCCTGATCTAGTATACAGTGCACTTCATATACTGATATATGTCTGAACGCATAACGATTTATTGGAATTAAACAAAATTTCTTTTAAACGACGTCCCATATGTCAGTTGTTTTATACATTTGTTTCAAATGTTTTGCACATTTATTTCAATAAAATACACTGACACGTTATGATAAGAATAGCAAAGAGTAACGTGGGAGATACGTAGGGGTGCTTCAAGAAATACTCGAAATTTAACCTGACGAACCGTTGTTAGATAATTGAAACGTGTTTAAAATAAAGAGTTAAATGACAAAATATGAAATGAAGTTTGCAAGGCCTTTAACTCAAAGGATGCATATGAACACAATCTGAAGCTTGGACCATGGAGACGTGGAAGCAAACATATGCTGGTGGTTGATTTGAACCCGACACTGTAAAAGGAAAAGACAGCCTTGGAAGAAATTAAAGTAAGATTTGCATTCGTGTTTTCAACCTTTTTGCATTGACGAAATCGGTTATAAGAACGGACGGTTGTTTCAACATGCTATGGTAATATGCATTCGAGTCTGCCTCGGATCCATGTTTTTTAGAAACTGCCTAGCCTCAATTTTAAAATAAAAAATAGCGTGGAAAACGGAAAAAGTGCCATTCCGTCACATCTATTAAGATCAACGTTATTATGTGAAATGGTTTTTATGGGATAATTTACTAGTAAAGTATAAATTAACAGCAAACATATGCCAATACCGCCGCTGCAGGGCGCCCTCTACGTGAACTGTATTAAAGCAGCTTGTACAACGTATGTCTGAAAAATAGCTTATAAGTATCATTTATAAAGTTGAATGATGAATTTGTAATACAGATATGCATCTTCAAGGAAGATGAAGAAACGTTTACATTGAATTTCATTTTTATAATTACAGACCTCCGCCTACTTCAAAAGCTTTAGGCATGCAACAAGCATTTCTAATTTATACATAATTGTCGAAAAAAATGCATTAGTTTGAAAGTCTGTGATAACGTATGCCTCCCGAGATCATTCAGTCTATTGTTCAATTAATATGTTTCAAATTTTCATTGTTGGGACAGGAAAATGCCACTGAATATCAAGTTTATCTATAGAGCTGTTACGTTCCGCCACTAAATTAAACATTCAAATTAATAACAATTACACCGAAGTGGCTTTTAAATTTTGTAAAGGCGAAACTTAAGAAGTGTACTTAAAGGTTGTTTGTTATGTGTTTCTATTGTACCAAAAAAGTGAAAGAGGCAATTGTAAATCTTGCATTCGGTTTGTCTAGTTCGTCAGAATGGTTCAAATGTCTGATAAAACTTGTGAAAAACCAGTCATGTCAAAATATTACTATTTCAGAAATGAAATCGAATATTAATTGAATGAAATGATATGACAAAAAACGTAAGTCAATAGATTTTACTAAAAGAATGGGTGGTTGAACGAATGTACGGCGGTATAGGATTTCAATAGACAATGGGACGTAATGTTGCGGCAGGATTCACTCTAGCACACTGCCAGTGTTGTTAGCTACATTTTTAAATAATATACTAGAGGAATTTCACACAATTGCTATCCATTCTTGATTAAATAGCGACAGCGCAGACCTAACATTAACAAGCTATTTCCATTATCATTTCAGGAAACAGTTGTGGAAAAAAAGCAAAGCGTTTGATTTAACAAAAACAACACAGTGATCTATTATCTGTTTAACTGCGGATAATTAAAAAGTGTTAAAGAAAATTTAACATCAAGTTTTTCATGAAGTGATAGACACACATGCCGGAAATAATCATGCTTCCGCAGGAAACTACCGTCGCAGACACGACGGATATATCGAGTCATATTCAAGATTTGAAGGACTTCATGGACACAGTGGATCTTTTGCCAGACGGGTTTAGCGACAGTGAAAGTTCAGACGACGAAGAGAAGAGCAGTCATCCAGTCATTATACATAGCAAAGAAACAAATTCAAGTGAAAAACGTTTGCTACAGACACTTGGACGAAAAAACGGTTTATTTGAGCGATACGCTCCTTTGAAAATGTACAAGAATAAGAAAGCGAAACACAGTCAAAATGTCCGACCGAAGTCGTCTGGTAAAGTTAAAACGGAAAACCAGACGCCACCGAGTACTCACCGTAGTTTCGAAGATGGTAAAAATGAATTTAATCTCAATAAGGAACATGGGATTAATGACGAACGTCAAGAACCTAATCAAAGCGAGGAAACAACGTTACATCGAGAATCGGGGCAGCATAAACATCACGGACATTCTCATCACCACGGAAAGAAATACCATCGTGGAAAGTCCCAGGAGCAGGAGCATCACCATGAACACTCAACCCACGGTCACCATCACCACCATGGCAAACATCACCATACCCATGGGAAACCACACAAGGAAAACAGCATTGGTCCTAGTTCCGAGCAAAAAGTGACAGCAACTTTTGAATCAAGGGATCTTACAACTTTTGATATCGATTTGTTCAAGCCAATTATGGCAGGACAGTCAGAGGACGATTTAAACATACCAATTATGACCCCACCGTTACCGGAAACGCGCAATGATATGTACAGAACCGGAAGTGCTAGAACCTCATTTTATTCCAGGCCTATGTCTTTCAATTTCTTATTAGCTGGAGAAAAACTAACGTGCAATTTCGAAGAATTTATGTGCAGTACACATTCTACAAAACTGTTATCAAATTCATTAAAACGCGAATCTGACTCCTGCATTTGTTCGTCCAGCAATGTGTATGATGAAACTTTCTGTGGTTGGGAAGCATCGCAACGAGGCGGGAAGTCCAAACTTGGTCGCCGAAGAAAGTTTGGAAAGCCTAATTCCTCAGATGCAGTTGTTCATAGACTTTCACACACAATGGGCAAAGATCCGGTTATATTCCAGCACTATGCGGACAATATAAAGTATATTGAACGGTACAGGTTCTATCACACGGTCGGAAACGTAGGAAGACCGCTGTCATACACCAAATATGAGAAAGGTGTAGACACAGACCCTTACTACAGCAAGCTGAAGTCAAATTTGACAAGGTGGGTAAAATAAATGCTGAATATTTAATCTCTCACGTCATCAATGATTATTAGTAAAACAAAATACAACTCTATTTACAACGTTTTATCTTTATCAAATTACAAACTGAAATTCTAATCTTAATCGCAAAACATCTTTGAGAGAGAGAGAGAGAGAGAGAGAGAGAGAGAGAGAGAGAGAGAGAGAGAGAGAGAGAGAGAGAGAGAGAGAGAGAGAGAGAGACTATCAGCCTCCTAACCCGTTAGTTAATGCTTACTACAAAGTATTTTGGTTAAAGCCACATGGATTAATGTACCAGCGCGTATCTTGAATACATCAACGGTATCGACATGTAAATGAAACAGTGCCTTTAATTTGTCCATTTTCTCAATGCTTATTAACCTGTAGTATTTTCTAATAATAATACATATTATCGTCAATTGATTACACTAAGACGAAATGAAAACAAACATAACCTTTTCTAATTATTAAGTTAAAAACCTGACATAATCGAATTCCTTTCACAGTTCATTGTGTCATAAAAGTGAAACGCTTAAATTAATATTGACAAACTACTCAGTTAAGTTCAATGTAAAATTCGATGAATCGAAGACATTGCTTGCACAAGCATTATCTTGTGCAATGAATGTGAAAATATATCCCTCATATCGTATTTAGGAATTAATTGTAATTCTTTTGTCAACAACGGATCCACATGTTTTATTAGAAAGTTGGACTATCTTACGAGCATTGATCAGATTCATACTTCTTCTTCAAACTTTATACTTACAAGACATGTTTACATACATTAATCTTTGTAAATAACAATAACCTGCCAAAATCATCTTATAATAACCTTTTTCAAGTGAAAGTTTGAACTGAATTAATCACAAAAACACGGTATTTTAAAATACTAATGCATAAATATATCGGCACAGCATCCAGCAATGATATCTTTCCCGTCACACCAGTCGGCATGTTGTTGCTGGAATCCGAGACTGCTTTTTTTAAGAGACGATCGTTGCACTTGTTGCACAGAACAAGCTTATGTTGCTCCCTACACGCTGTATTGTAGAAAATAAAAAGAACACTCAATTCTGTGACACAGAATTGCTGAGAGAGGTTTCTTTCCCCAGTGGGTCTTAAATATTAAATGAAGAGTTTTGGTTCGGATGATGGCACATCTTCTGATGGCCCATTACTATTAACAAAACTCTTCAGAAGTTTATGAGATCCAAACTTGTATATACTTGAGTTAGGAATGCGTTTGGTACTGTTAGTACTCTTTGACAAATTAACACGAAATGGGTAGATAACTCTTAAATAATATTTATTTAGTTATTGTTCTTGTGATTATTGTACCGTCTTGTTGCCCTTGGTATCATTCAAACAAGTTCGCTACTGCGGAGATTTCAAAATATATACCAGAGAAAAAAGTGCCGTTTCCGGAGAACGAACAAAGTAAATACTTGAAGCTTCCTGATCACACATACAACAGATTATGCATCTCACGCTGTCGCCTCTAGGTTCTATTCAATAGAAGCATCGGATCTTTTCTCCTTTCCTGATGTCACATCAGATTGCTTATTAAGATATCTATGGAAACTGTCCTACATTTTGCATCATCGATTCCTTCAACTTGTACGGTCTGTAAAACGAAAAGTTTAAAATCAGATCAATAGTTTAAAGAGAGAGACTGCACGCTAGGCATTGTACTTGTAATCGATTGGAAAATAAGAAACAACCTACACGTGTGATCAACTTGGCTTTCGGTGGTTCATAAAGAGTGGATCTGTCTTAAGAAAGATTGACTGCGTCCTTGCCTTATAATTATGCCCTGTAACAAACAATGAACTAAGCGCGATACACGCACATGAATATGTTTTACTGGCTAACCTTTGCATCTATTTACGTTACGTTACATGTCTACGTAGTAGCGTACGGTAAGCACTCGCCATGGCAGCTTTCCGAGTTAGTTATGTTCTTATGATACAGTACCGAATAAAGTTTGTGCATGGTACGGAGTTTGTATGATTCTATATATGAAGTAGTAAAGTATTTGAAAAAAAAAATTGTATGTGTATACTAATGGTAGCCTAATATGCTTTTCTGCTGGAAATATGACATAGAACTTTGAATATTTTCTCCTTGTTTCCTTAAATGGACATCTAAATTAATTTTTTACGGGGTTGGATGTCTGAGGAGGCTGTGTTTCTGTGTGCGAGTGTATGTGCATATCTAACACACACCAACGTTTGCAACGAAATGACGCGCTTTTATAAAAACAAGCAATTCGAAATTTTAGAAACAACAACAAAAACAAGAACACATCTCAGTCCCACATTACAGCACATCGCCATCTATTTTGAAGTAACATGTTCCACACATTGCAATAATTGTTTGTTTTTAATTTCAGTGCTATGGCCGGTCCGTTTTATGGATTTGCATCACATTTAATAGACGAAAAGCTTGGGTGAGTACACTAATTAAGATTTAAGTAACAAACTATTGACGTTTTTCAATGTGTGGCTGTTCACCATTATTCAGGTCCTTGTTTAAATAAAAGCTAGTATGATTTTGTTGGCTTTTTCGAAACACTCGGTTTGACTGAAGATTCAGAATGTGATATTGTCGTAGTAAGGGATGTTTTGTTTAAACCTTGTGTTTCGCACACATTTATAATAATATGATAATAAATTAATAATGCAGTTTTAAATGTTTACATGCTGTCACATCAGCTTTAGGTCACAATCATGTTAATTTTTCATATACCATTTTGTCTCTCATGCACATAGTTTGTTTGTCGCAGTTAAATTATGACATGGATTTACAAACTAGTCATTATGATGCGTTTCATGATGTATTTCTAAATCACGAAACTTGGGTCCGAATCAATTAGCCAGTGCTCATCAATGTCCGAATCCAGGATTCTTCTGTAACTAAGTACTTCTGACATCACGGTGCCTATCCATATCGGCTGTTTCTTTGCGAAATTCGCTATATCGGCTGTTTCTTTGCTTCGACAACGGCTATTCTTTGCTAATAACAATGGATGGAGAGCATATGTCAGAGATTCCAGACGCAAACGTTACAGACATTAGGTATATTGTACAAAAAAAGGTTGTGCACGGAACATTAGAATGTCTAAACTATGCATTGTAGTGTTTACTTTTTAAATATCGGCGATTGTGGCCGAAATCTCGATGAAACTAGTTGAAGATACCCAGACGTAGAGCACAGATCCAGCTTTTCTGCAGTATATAACGAGTGTTTGCTTTGATATCTAACGTATCAAGCGATATATTATATTCATTTCTTCAATATTCTTCCAAAAAATACTTACAAATAGGTAGAAATATTAAAAGATTTATCCAAAACCCTTTACTTTCGGTTTAATTGGGGCACCGGCGGCCTCTCTGATCACCAGTTTTTGATTGCACAGGCTGACTCTCTGCATTGCGCACAGGTAGGCTCAATGATAATGACTACTTAGGCACCTGGTTACTCACTGTATTGTGGACAATTTAGAATTTTGTCACTGCATTCTCCTTATTAGAATGTAAATTAACGTTACATGAGCAGGGGACTTCGAAGTTGAACGAGAAACCTTAAGGTTTATCGCAACTGTGTTAGTATCCTTTTTATGTTAGGTAAATGCATACATTGCTAAATGTTTACGAAAATGCTAATAGATATGTTTAACAATAATAAAGCTTTACAACACTTTAACAAGGTTAAAACACTTATTTGATATGTATAGCCTATGTACATTCTATATTGCAGTTTTAGCACAGATCTCCACTTGCCCATTTATTGGTTTATTCGCCGGTTCTTTCGTTCGTCCGTTCGTTCATCGTCCGTTTTCCATCAACCGATCGTCCGTCGGTCGTTCTTTCTCTTATCTCTTCCTCCCTCTCTCCCTTCATTCGTCCTTTTATCCACCTGAACGTCCATCTGTCCGTCCATTCGTATTTCTCCCTAGTAGTCCGTTTCATTGAACCTTTTCTATAAAATGATCATTTGGTTGTATAGCCTTACATAATATTATCTGAACAATTTTCTTTAAAATCACCTTTTATTCACCCGTCGCAAATAGGTCGTATTATGGGAACACCCATGGAGGCCAGGCGAGCGGGCGTCCAACCTCTGGGCGGCGTCCACAGCGATTTCCGCTCAATTACTTAAACAGTTGTTGACCGATCTTCATGAAACTTAAGAAAAATGTTTGTGTTCATAGTATCTCGGCCATATTCGATAACCAGCGAAATCGCTCAAGCCACTACAGAGGATGGACGCCCGCTCGCCTGGCCGCCATGGGTGTTCCAATAAAACGACCTATTTTCGACGGGCGTATAAAAAGTGATTTTAAAGAAAATTGTTCAGAATATTATGTAAGGCTGTACAACCAAATGATCATTTTATAGAAAAGGTTCAATGAAACGGACTACTAGGGAGAAATATGAATGGACGGACGGAGGGACGTTCAGGTGGATAAAAGGACGAATGAAGGGAGAGAGGGAGGAAGGGATGAGAGAAAGAACGACCGACGGACGAGCGGTTGATGAAAAACGGACGATGAACGAACGGACGAACGAAATGAACCGGCGAATAAACCAATAAATGGGCAAGTGGAGATCTGTGCTAAAACTGCAATATAGAATGTACATAGGCTATACATATCAAATAAGTGTTTTAACCTTGTTAAAGTTTTGTAAAGCTTTATTATTGTTAAACATATCTATTAGCATTTTCATAAACATTTAGCAATGTATGCATTAACCTTACATAAAAAGGATACTAACACAGTTGCGATAAACCTTAAGGTTTCTCGTTCAACTTCGAAGTCCCCTGCTCATGTAACGTTAATTTACATTCTAATAAGGAGAATGCAGTGACAAAATTCTAAATTGTCCATAATACAGTGAGTAAACAGGTGCCTTAGTAGTCATTATCATTGAGCCTACCTGTGCGCAATGCAGAGAGTCAGACTGTGCATCAAAAACTGGTGAGCAGAGAGGCCGCCGGTGCCGCAATTAAACCGAAAGTAAAGGGTTTTGGATAAATCTATTAATATTTCTACCTATTTATAAGTATTTTTTGGAAGAATATTGAAGAAATGAATATAATATATCGCTTGATACGTTAGATATCAAAGCAAACACTCGTTATAGACTGCGGAAAAGCTGGATCTGTGCTCTACGTCTGTGTATCGTCAACTAGTTTCATCGAGATTTCGGCCACAATCGCCGATATTTAAAAAGTAAACACTACAATGCATAGTTTAGACATTCTAATGTTCCGTGCACAACCTTTTTTTTGTACAATATACCTTATATCTGTAACATTTGCATCTGGAATCTTCGACATATGCTCTCCATCCATTGTTATTAGCAAAGAAACAGCCGATATGGCGAATTTCGCAAAGAAACAGCCGATATGGATAGGCACCGTGGACATACAACATGACAGGTAATAACGTGGACACGAGTAGAGGCGGTCAATGTGAGCTGCATAAATGCCAAAATAAGTTGGGTTTTTATGGTCAAAATCCAACATTTCGTCTCAAGGATTCTTGGGTGATCTAGAGTTGCTTATAAAAGTTGAAAATTGAAATCGCGATTGTTATTGTAGTCGTCGGACTTCCACAAGGATACAAGCATGCAGTGGCGTCTACACTAGTCACACTAGAGACATAGGAATAAAGGGCTCACTTTTTATCCCAGAATGATTAACTTTCTGAAATGTTACATAACTTTAATTTAAACTTGTGCATATAGGTCCTAAGCTTTCACATTTATTTAAAAGCATATTAATCCTCGCAAGGCATAAACAGTTTACTAGATTTTGTCACAAATCATGTCAAACAGAGCCCAGTAAGTGTGATAAAGAAGTTTTACAGGAGCAAATCTAGGATCGAATAGTAGAGGAGCGAGCTTAATCGTTTAAATGAGTTTATAGACGTTTGAGGTCATTAAAAAAGGAGCACCTTAGCTATTTTTTAATATAAAAAGTAAGTTTTTGGCTATTTGCATTCATATTTATTTTCTTAAATATCGTCATTAAATATCAGCGAGGCCACGTTTAGAAGGGACGTGCGCCGGGTGCGCTCCCATCTGAATAATCAAAAGGCGCTATCTTCTTCTTTGATTTAGACGGATCGAAAATGTCCTATTCTAGATCAAGGACAACAACTTAAAAGTTGAGAGGATGAAGCACGTGACTGAGTCCGTGTCGGAATAAAATTGGAAGAAGCACATCATACATAGGAATTTTTCAGGTTTTAATCATGGATATTTTTCTCTCTAAATTTCAGATCGGCATCGAGCGGCGGGAGTGCCCCCGATCGAATGCGGTCAGACGACGACTCGATAGAAGGCAGCACAGTAGAAGTTCGGCCGTGTTCTATGCGGGATCGGGGAAAGGCTTTAAACTTAGCACCTGTTCGCGAGTATACAGTACCGAATCTTAGACCTACCGAGAAAATGGATATCATGCATATAAACCATTACTTAAACCTCACAACACCACCTGTGCCTAATGACTGCCTGCAGTTCGATATTGACGATGTAAAACCAAAACGTTTTGCGTATCGTGCTGGGAACTCAATGGACAGCAATACGATGGTTCCTACATCCGGATGTAGGCGCGGTGCGCGAACACTGAGACTAGGCAGTGCTGAGTTTGTCAAGCCAGGGACACCAGATTTGGACGTAAAATGGAACGGCGAGAAACGAGGTCTTCAACGAGCTTCTACATTTTCGAATACAGTTCAGGGTAACCTTATTGTGGGCAGTACCGTATCGTCCCCGGTACCGCCCGCAACACGTGCAAAAAGTGGGGGCAAAGTTCCTCCATATGTACAATTTCAAAAGGAAAACCAACACAAACCTCATTCGCCGCCTCAACATGTGTCAGGTCAAAAATTAAAGGCGTGCGAACGAGTCGCGGAACTCACTGGAAAAGAACGTGGTAGGTTCAGTTACACACATGCCGCGCAAGGAGAAAAGGTAGCGCCATTAATTAAAACGGCGACTGTGGTAGACTTTAAGGAAACGTATTTACCTAGGAACAGATCAGAAACAATCACTTTAGATGTTAACTATCTAGGAATACGTGGTCAGCCGTATAAACAAAAAGAACAGATAGTTTTGTATAAAAATCGTAGAGCCCAGGTCACGCGATCCTGATTCACAGTGCTCGTGCCGTCCAAGGAAGACCATGCTATCTGATCCCGAATCAGGATAAACCTGTCATCTGATCCCGAATCAGGAAGCCTGTGCCACCCGAACCCAATCCTAAAGTAATCCTTTTTTGGGAGCCGGTCAAAAAAAAAATCGTGCTACCTAACACCCTTAATCTTAACTCGTAGTCTTAGTAAAGTGATCCTGAATGGCAGACCTATAACACTTCATTTTGAGTTATAGACGACATAGTAATCCCATGTCATAAGGGCGAAGTCAATTGGTCTGAATCATAAAACCAAAGTAATCTTGAACCATCAAATTTCAGCTAAAGTGGCAATTTATCATGAATAAAAAACAAATATGTAGAGATCCTGAATTACAGAGCCCATGTCATGTAATAAATTAATCAAAGTCCCGGTCATGTGATTTATAATGGCAGCAAAATGATCCTGAACCAAAGCACTCACTGATTGCTTATTAATGAATGTAAATTATTTATTTAATAAATCCAAATGAAATTCTGTTTACTTTGTCTTTTGGTATGGGGGCATGTATATCAAGGATGAGCAAGCTGGATGAAAATGCTCATGGCTACATCTTTTGAACTAAACTGACACACAAAGTCAAAACTCAGATAAATTTTCATAAAGTTCAGCAGTTAAAAAAGCCAACAGGCTTAAACAATGTTGTTTTACGTTAGTCCCGGTTGACAGCTTTTGAATTTAAAGCACATGATATCTTCACGGCAAATACTGTACCAGTGGAGTTTTCACACCATATCAATAGCCATTTTGCTATGAAATAGTAACCTGATTTGTTATGTCAGAATGGTGCAATAACTAATATTCTTTGCACATATAGTCATTAATAGTCTGAAAGTTGTTCATCCCAAAAGAGTTATGAGCAAACACCAATAATAAAAGACAGCAACAAACAATAGAAACCAATAACAAGCACTGACAAATCTTGATATCTTTATCACCTCTATCGTGGGATTGTAGGAGTTTAACCCTTTCCTCCATATATACGCATTTTTACTCATGTGCGACCAGTGTAGATCCAGATCAGCCAGCACCATCCATCTGATCATTCGATCCTAGATTTGCTCCTGTAAAACTTCTTAAAAGAAGCTTTATCATATTTAAACAGATCTTTGTTGGGACAAGTTTTCACACTGAATGCACTTTTATCAATTGGGTTGGGTTGGAAGCTTCATAGTAACTTTTACAAAGTAAAATAAAAGACGGAAAAGTTGTGACTTTTATAAATATTATAAAAGGATTATAGATATTATAAAAGGATATTGTGACTAAAACACAACAATGATATTCAATAAAATAAAATAGCCAACTTAAATTCAAATGTCTGAATTAATGATAAATATAAAGTATAATTTTTAAAACACAACTTTTTACAACATTTATCCAGGGTATGCATCTCCTGAGAGAAAAAAATAAATAGCCTTCATAGGAACCAAACCAACAATCAAGTTGAAAAACAGTGTCACTCTTTGAAACCTTGTAACAGTTCAGTATCTTTCCTCGTATGAATGTCTGTGTTTGGGTTTTCTTACAAGATCAGGGTTAAACACAGAGTTATATCCCCTGTCTCTTTCATTTATAGGCTCTTCAATGACCTTTGCCTTGTGACCCCCAGATAAAAGGTCAAGGGCACGCTGTTTCTCCTGCCTTTCCCTATTTAACCTTTCTGCACGTAATTGTTCAATAGTTTTGGTAGCTGATGGATGTTTCTCAGGGACTTTGGAGTCTTTTTCTTTTTTCTTTTTCTTGCTTTTGTGCTTGTGATGCCTCTCCTGTAAAAACATGGTAACCTTTATCATGCAGCCTACAAGATGATACCTTTATTTTTATGTCCTGCTAGTGACCATCAATGCTAAATGATGGAAAAAGACCAATATAACCACAAAAATGGTCCTTTTTGTAAAATTTAGATAGCTCTTGATAAATACAATAACAAGTTACTTTCTTTTATGAGGTTATCATTTGATTTTGTGGGGACAAGTTTTTACACAAAAGCCACAGTTGATGAAGTCACATGACGAAAGGCTAGACAGTTGTGGTACGAGTGCTGCTTGCTATGGGTAAAATTGTCACGTCTGAATAAAACGTAACTTAAAAATCAAATGCCAGTGATTTCTGTTTTGTTTAATGTATTGTTTACCTTATCTTCATGTTTGTGTTTATGTTTTGTCTTGTGGAGGTAGGACTTCATCTGGTTCAAGGGATCCAGGCTTTCCTTCAACTTTCTGTCCCTCAGTACTCTGTAATACACAACTTAGTAGGTTACTTCCCAATTATCATTCAAAGATAAATGCATTAACAATAATATCCTGAAAGCCAAGTGTTGATAATCAACTGATTACATTATCGTAATAATAAATACCAGAGGGATGTTGTTTTTTTTTAATATCAAGTGTCTGGTAGCATTGTGTTTGTTTTTTCAAGATTTACACGACTGTAAGAGTAATTTTTATATCCCTGTGAAACCATTCTGTATAGAAAAAAAAAATTCAATTTCCAATAGATGTAAGTCATGCTTAATTATTGATGTCTTAATCTTTTAATACTTTTTCTCGAAACTATGAAAATGCTTCATATGTCTGTTTGGAATTACAACAACTATTTGCCTCGAATAAGAAAGCACAGGTATTTTATTAGACTGTGTCCCCGAAAAATAGTACTACTTATTGATTTACTGATTATAACATAATGTAGTCTTATAAATTTATCTCTTTAAAACTGTGATTTTAACTTATTTATTAAAAATATATATAATACGTTATTAACAATTTAACTCAATCACTGTCATTCAGAATTACAGCATACAGCATTGCTGTTAAGTCTGAAACCCACAAAGTAATCTTGCAATGTTTGTCCATGAACAGACTACCGATATATGTTATGAACCAGTCTGTTCTGCTTCATTCACAGTGTATTGTCTATTAATTTGCTAAGTTACTTCTTATCTCCCTTAAAAGGATTCAAACAGACTGGTTTAAAGGGTAACATGAAAAAACTGTCTCACCAATGTATGCAACTTGTTCATGTACCAAGCAGATAGAGGTGTCTTTAGTCTAATGTTTTACAGATAGTTCAAAACTTAAGAAACTTCCTTCTACAAATATTTATGAAACTTTTCCCGAGTTAAGACTTAAGGGTGATCACAGAATACATGTACTAAGTTCATGACTTAATAGATGCTCAACATTTTGTAGCTATAAAGCTGTCTGATCTGGATCTATACTTGTTGATTCTTGGACAGAAATAACCTAATGAATATTTAAGGGAACAGTGTAGATCCAGATTAGATGGCGAGGATGTGATCTACATTGTTTGCCCATTGTGTAACAGCCATATCCCATGGAGTAAATAAATAAAATGAAAATGGTCAGTGGTGTTTTAGTCCATTGATATAGTTTATATCCCATGAGCAACCAGGCCTGAAGGTTATAAAACTGAGCATGAAAACCAGTCTCAAATCTCAAGCATCTGATTGGCTGAAATGGCGACTGGTCGCCATTTCAGCCAATCAGATGCTTGAGATTTGAGACTGGTTTCCATGCACAGTTTTATAACCTTGGGCACAGGGCAGATCCAGATCAGCCTGCACACTGTTTGCTTTTTGTCAGAAATAACTTAATGAATCTAAAAACAAATAGTAAATAAATAAACTGATCAGACAGAACAGATGTGCAGGCTGATCTGGATCCACATAGAATATGGAGTAAACAGTTCACCAACATGGGTGACTTACGGGTCTAACTCATCTTTGTCCTTTTTCCTTCCAGTAAGGTACCAAGGAGCCTTTTCTGCAATAAATCAAAGCATAATTTGTCCATTACAAAATATTACAAAACTATCAAGACAAGATATGCTCGTCCATTCAATATGCAAAGTTATATAATATCAATTATTTATTTTAAACATGTTCTTATCGCAATCAAATAGATGTTTTTACAGATATCACTGGTGTAAAAGAGACCTAGAACAGAATGTTCTCAAATTTACAGACTGGATAAGCTGTGCAAAGCTTACATGCTAATGAAACGAAGTGCAAATGTGCCATTACAACCTGTATAGATCACAATTACCATGGTATTGTTTAATTTCATGGTGACTTATTTTGTTCAAAAAAGCCACAAATGATGTAATTGACTGGCATATATTGCCACATTTGTTGTAAATTTGCTGGGGTTTAAATTCACTCATTGACACTGCTACGAAATATGTGAAAATTAAACTCACACAAAATAATTATAATGATACCACACTACATTAATGAAATTCTGTAAGGATAGGGTGAATCCAAGTATGCAGTTAAAGTCAGCCTACAGAATACTTGCCTTTAGTCTCGACAGCACTTTGACCAAGGTAAGTGAGTAGACCTATATCCTTCTCCCACTTCTCCTTCTCTGCTGCCTTCTCTGCTTCATGTTCCTTGTTCTTACCCTGCTTCAAGTCCTGCAATATCAAACATTCACTATTACAGTTTGATATGGCTTGTACTCTATGCATGATCAGTGTAGATCCAGATCAGCCAGTGTATTTCCAGCTTAGCCCACACATTCATACACAGTTTGCTTTTATAGTCATTTGATTACTTCTGACCAAGAAGCATTAATGTAGATCCTGATCAGAATGCATTGATGTGGATGTGATTCTGCACTGTCTGCCTATTGGATGTGATTCTGCACTGTCTGCCTATTGGATGTGATTCTGCACTGTCTGCCTATTGGATGTGATTCTGCACTGTCTGCCTATTGGATGTGATTCTGCACTGTCTGCCTATTGTATAAAAGCCATATCCTAAAGAGTTAAGGGTTCATCCCAGGTATGGCTGTTTTAATATTGATCTACTGATACATGTACTGATAAACTGTTTATTTCCCATAAAATAAAGATGTTGTTTTATTTTCAGTAAAATTATGCTTTGTTATATGTATCTTTAAAAATATATTAAGCGTAATTACTTATTTCAAATCAATGGAGAAAACAAGGTCTTTCCAACAAAAACCACTGCTTGTATCACATGACCAAACAGTGTAGATCAGCTGGCACATCCATGCACTCTAATATGGATCTACACTCATGGCTTCTCGGTCAGAAATTATAACCTGAAGAATCTAAAAGCAAACAGTGTATGGTCTAATAAAACAGCATGTATGTGCCAACTCATCTGGATCTGCACTGGCAATGTGATAAATACTGTATCTAGGGTGTCATTTGATAATGAGCAGTTTACATTTGGTAGTACTAGTTGGGTTCCAAATTCTGCTTTAAGTAATGTGCCATAACATTTGGTGTGTGTCAGCAAAAAATGATGCACTGCTCAACATAATATTTATGATCTGATAATGACAATGTTTATATGAAGAAACATAGAATAAACTCTTCTGCAGGAAACTTATACTCTCTCATTTGAAACACTCTTTAAAAGGGTTGAGTGTTATTATACTGTTATATGAATTGGACACAATATATTATAGTCAGCAGGAATAAAATTCTTGTGCTAAAATTAAAAAAAATAGCCTTCACAGTAAAGTAGAGTGAAAAGTGGACACTTAACTGAATTGTCTGCCTTCTGACCATACTGGATTGCAGGAATGCAGGATCAAGACTTCGCAGATTCTTTAAAATACCTTCAAGATCTCAGTCTCCAAGCGTGGAGTTTGTACAAAGCCATTATTTAGTGGGTCCAGTTAATTCTGCCATACTTACCCCAGCTTCTATCTCCTTGAAGAAGTTTATATGACCAGAATGTGTGTAGATATCTGTAGATACTGAACCTGAACACAGATCTCCGCCTGACTCTACAGCTCTAGATTCACCTATGAAAGCATAATAATATAAAACTATTTAATTTTTTCATGTTTCAAATTCAAGTGTTGCTGTAAAATTGATTACAGTAGAAAGCATTAATTATAATATCACAGAGTGAAATTTTCACGCAGGTATAAATTCGCGCAATTAAATTATTCCCATGACATAGATTATCACATGGTTAAATTTCACTGGGCTTGTATTTAGAGCATTTTCTCTATCAAAATATAATAATACCTCAGTAGTCTGTCTTCTTTCTTCTACTTGTTCTTTTAAAGGCAACTTCTTATTAGTTAGCTACATGTACTTACAACTGAATTCACTTTTGCAATCAGTATAATTTACAATCATCATGGAAATTAATGTGATCAGAGTCTACACAGTTAACTATTGAGAACAATATCCCAACAAACACTGAGTGGAGTGACTGGTTCAACTAAAGGCAGTCTATTACATAAACTAAACAGGGTATGGGTTACCCTGTGCTCACAAATTCAACTTATTTCAAAATTAAAATCAGACATTATGAAATCACCTGTTTCGGTTAGCCTGGGTATCTTGTCTGCAGAAGGTTCAATCTGATGTTCAGCATTATTCAATCTAGCTCGCTTCCTCAACAAATCTGTTCTTGCTTCTTGCTCCTGTAAAATCATTGATACAAATTATGAAAAAGAGATCTGGATTATTCCCAAATTTCTGAGAGCAGTTACAGTACTGCTTACACTTAAGCCCTTGCCTCCATGTATACCCATTTTTTGCATGTGCGACCAGTGTAGATCCAAATCAGCCAGCACATCCATGTCATCTGATCAGGATCTGCACTGGTTGCATCTTGGTAATAAAAAAAAAAGAGAAAATAGTTTAGATCCTGATCAGATGGTATGGATTTGCTGGCTGATTTGGATCTAAACTGTTTGCCCACACAATGAAGGTGTATCTATGGAGGAAAGGGTTCAGTAACTCTTTACTCCATATATACCACATTATGACCTGGGCAAACTGTGTAGATCCAGTTCAGCCGGCACATCCGGTATAATACATTAGGTCATTTATAACCAATAAGCAAACAGTGCAGATCTTGATCAGATGCACAGATGTGCCAGCTGATCTGGATCTACACTGGTCACACATGTGTAAAAACGTGCATATAGTAAAGGCTTAAAGAGCTGAGATCATTAAGTAAATCATTTCTCACTATGTTACTCCCTTACGCAGAGGTTAAATGAATGTGACTACATGAAATAAACCACTAGAGACAAGCTGATGAAAAAGATGTCGCTTTTTGAGATCCTGAACATAAGTTTGTAAATACAAACACAAGTTAATCCATTTTATCCTTTTACTCCATGGGATGGATCTTATTCCATCATGGGCAAAAGTGTAGAACCTGATCAGCAAGCACAGCCATGCCATCTTATCAGGATCTACACTGTTCACTTTTAGAGTCATCAATTAATTTCTGACCAAAATGTGACCAGTGTAGGTCCTGATCAGGTGGCATAGGTGTGCCAATTGATCTGGATCTAAACTAGTGGCACATGCCATAAAACCCATATAAAGGGAGTAAAGGGCTATTTACATCGTTATATATCTAAGCTTTTCAGTTCTATGTACCTTAAGTAGTCTCCGATGCATATACATGTAATAGAATAATTAGATCACTTACAGCCAGAGCAATTCTTCTCTGTTTTTCCTTCTCTTCTTCTGCAGCCTGTGCTTCATCTCTTCTTACTCTCTCAATGTTCTTCTTTGTCCGAACATGCCAACTAAAACATGGAAAACAATCTATGAGTGTGAGCTTTTAAAATTCTGAGAATGTTCTGCCCCTTCACAGGTTACCATTTTAATTAATATGTTAGTATAATTTAATTAACAACAATGTAGTCTTACTGTTCACACAAAGCATAAATATGAACATGACATAATTTATGATAGAAAAACTTCCTTCCTTCATTTTCTAGCGACAACAAACAACTAAGGACTAATCAAGCAGAAAACCAACATAAACCAGTCAACCAATCAATTAATAACTATTTATAAATAGTATCAGTTCTTTCTTGAAACGAAAAAGTAAGAGCAAGTAATGAGCAGTAATGTTTGTCAAAGTATTTAACAATACTTCTATATTTTAACAACAATAAACAACAATAAATCACTTCTGAATACTCTTTCAAAATTGTCAAAGCTCATATCAAAATATTGATCCTGAAGATCTTTTGAATGAAACATTTAAAAGTGAGACAGAGTTTCCTAGTGGTAATAACTAAAATGTACATAGATCACAAGATGACAAAATTAAGCAACAAGAAGCAATTAAAGAATGATTATCAAGATAAATGTTATGCTCATTCATGAAAGTCTTCAATACTTAAAATTTAAACACATAGATATTCTAAATTTTACCAAAATCTTGTGAGGAATTTGTTATTTTCCGGCATTTATGAATGGCTGCTGGTACAGCCATGTTGACAACAAAGCAACTCATAGCAAAATGTGCATGCTTATCAATGTCACATATCAAACATATTGACTTATTGTGCAATGTCAATAAAATGTAACTTGTAAGCGGCTTTTATTATAGCCAGGCCTCTTAAGTAATTTGTGACACACACGACCAGTATTTAGGCTTCATTGCAGATGATGCAGCTGAAGTGTACATGTACAATTTATTCAGTGTTTTCTTTAATACATGATATTGTAGGTAATAATGAACAACGATAAAGATGTCTTCTAAAATAGTGTCTAACTCCAAGAAATCTTGTGGATGAAATTTCATCCAGACAATTTTGTCTTCATTTCTGTTAACTTATACATGTTATCGTTGATCTCCAATAAATCAATACAGTAAACTGTGGTTAGCTTATTCAAGTTATTGACTTTTAAGCTGAACCATATCTGTTATCCAAAATTAGGTTTTATCCGAAACGTCGCCAATTTATCAGGCACTGAAAAAGGCACTTAGTAGAATTTCGTATAGTGTTTAAATAGGTAAACGAAAGACGTCATTATTTTTTGTAGCAATAGGCTGTGTTTTTAGATTACTAACCTTTTATGCGGTAAAATATTCATTTTCTTTCAGAGCAGAAATATCAACCGGAAGTTTACATTCGGGCCGGCCGACGTCGAAGTGCTCCGAAAATCGGGGAAAACCTGACTGACAGTGACAAATTGGCATGTGTCAGAAAATTCCAGATCGTGTAAGTTTTTGTTTACATTTGACATAAAAGTTTTTCCTGCACAGTAAAGCCTAAAATCAGAAAGCCATACAGTTGCCAAGGGTACACCAGATCTGACATAGGCCTACATAGCTGGTTAGAACTTAGGGCTTAGGCTCAAACTAACCACTGACACCAGCCAGTTATTTCATCAGTCCAATAAAATTCTAAGTTGTACAGTTACTTTCGTTTGTCATACACTAAACTAACTTCTCATGCATTTAGACCAACAAATATTTGCAATCTTTTAATTTTGCATGTTAGTATGTCAGCTTAATTTGTGATCGCTTGATAAAATATTCTTAACTTTTATATGCATCTTAACTTATCGCCATACTTGCACTTGTATTTTGTTTCCTATGTGTTTCTGTGTGTTGTTAATAGTGTGTATGTCTATAAATACTTTTATGTGCTAATATGTTCATATATGTTTTATGTGGTGCTTAATGCTTTAATATATGTCTTATGAATGCTTTTATGTACATGCTCATATGTCACCGAGTCCAATCGTTCACTATAGGTCCCAGGAGGAGAACGCATGGATAGACCGCTTTTTCAGGAGGGAATCGGATACTGTGGTAAGTAAATCGTCTCGAATTTCTTTGGTAATGCATATATCAGATTAAGACATTGCCTATGCTGATCTCCTATATTTACTCTAAACAATGGTCTTCTAACATTCGCCAAACTTTCGGTATCTTCTGAGAACATTCTCCACAACTGCACTAGATAATCGCAAAAAATGGCAAAATCACTCTTTAAAAGCCAATATTTTGATACTTAAGCAAAGTTCTGAGCATTTATTTCGTTCTAAAGATTCGTTTTACTTTTGTCTTCATATGCCATAAGCCTCCATAATTTTAAAATCATTTTAGGAGGATTTAGACCACAAGTTAGAAAATTTTCCAAATGAACGCATGGGTAGAAGTTTTCATCTATTTTCCAAATGAACGCATGGGCAGGAGGCATTTTAGAAATCAACGTTTTTTCGTTAATATCCCACATCAAATCGACTTTTTTTTCTGTTATATTTCACAGTATTTCATTCTGAACTGCTAAAATATCATTAAGATCAGTCTGTATTTTCGTATCGGTAATAAGCGATACCATAGGGCCTATATAGTTTTTGAGATTAACGTGGAATTATTTATCATGCTAACGAAATTTCTGACATCTTATCATAACTCCTATGCTTCCCATGATGATTCATTATTCTCTGCTTCAGATGTAAAATTTGATATTCATTTATGTTGACACCAAAAAGCAAGAAACACCAATGTTAAAGTATTTACTTCGACAATTCATGATTAACTCCCCTTTTTTCTAACCTCCGCCGTTTGAAATATTTATAAAGAATTGAAAAAATAATTATCATAGTTGCTTTGGACAATTTTCAATTATCGTAAGCTACATACTAATTATTTTAACAGTTTTATGGTTCATTTTAGACACTTCGTCATCCATGAAGCGCAAGTTCTGTAATATTAATACATTTTTTTTTTTTAGTTTTAGTGATAGATTTGAGATCAATGATCAATGTATTTCAAATATGCCGGGTCAAATATCACTCAGGGTCGAATGTCAGACACAAGATTATCGTCTGCATTTGATTAAATGCAAGTCATTTTCTAATTTACGATTATTATGCGTACTTCTAGAGACAGTGTTATAAAAATGAACCATAAAACTGTAAAAATATATAGCTTAAATTAATTGACAATTGACCAAATCAACTATAATAATTTTTGTTTTCAATTCTTTCTAAATATTACAAATGGCGGAGGTTAGAAAAAGGGGGGTTAATCATGAATTGTCGAAGTAAATACTTTAACATTCATTTAGTGTTTCTTGCTTTTTAGTGTCAATATAAATGAATATCAAATTTTACATCTGAAGCAGAGAATAATGAATCATAATGGGAAGTATAGGAGTTATGATAAGATGTCAGAAGTTTCGTTAGCATGATAAATAATTCCACGTTAATCTCAAAAACTATATAGGCCCTATGGTATCGCTTATTACCGATACGAAAATACAGACTGATCTTAATGATATTTTAGCAGTTCAGAATGAAATACTGTGAAATATAACAGCCAAAAAAGTCGATTTGATGTGGGATATTAACGAAAAAACGTGGATTTCTAAAATGCCTCCTGCCCATGCGTTCATTTGGAAAATTGATGAAAACTTCTACCCATGCGTTCATTTTGAAAATTTTCTAACTTGTGGTCTAAATCCTCCTAAAACGACTTTAAAATTGTGGAGGCTTATGGCATATGAAGACAAAAGTAAAACGAATATTTAGAACGAAACAAATGCTCAGAACTTTGCTTAATTATCAAAATATTGGCTTTTAAAGAGCGATTTTGCCATTTTTTGCGATTATCTAGTGCAGTTGTGGAGAATGTTCTCAGAAGATACCGAAAGTTTGGCGAATGTGAGATGACCATTGTTTAGAGTAAATATAGGAGATCAGCATAGGCAATGTCTTAATCTGATATATGCATTACTAAAGAAATGCGAGACGATTTACTTACCACAGTACCCAATTCCCTCCTGAAAAAGAGGTCTATCCATGCGTTCTCCTCCTGGGACCTATAGTGAACGATTGGACTCGGTGATATGTGCTAATAATCCTTTTTATTACAGTAATTTTGTTGTAAGTCGGTTTTAAAAGCTCCTAAGAACTTATGTTATAATGTTATATGCACCGACTTTTGTAAATAAAATTTACTTGACTTGACTTGACTTGAATCTCTCGCCGATTATCTTAATCTTAGCGTAACAGTAAATTTTAAAAGAGTCATTCCTAGCAATCAAAACCAAGCAGTTTAGGTACAATGTAGAAGGCAAGACATCCACAGACACACTGGGACACAGGGAACAGTACTTAGCCCTCAGCATTTTCTTGCTATTTCAATACTGAAAGCCTCCTCTCACTGTGGACCAAGACTGTCTGATCAGGATCTACACTATTTGCTTTTAGATTCATTTGATTATTTCTGACCAATATGTGACCAGTGCAGATCCAGATCAGATGGCACAGATGTGCCAGCTGATCTGGATCTACACTTTTAGCACTTGCTTCAAAACTGGTATTTGTGGAGTAAACCGTTATACAATAAATCTACAGTACAGTATATTAAAATTTTAAAATACATTTGCACATGATGCTGACATTTCGATTTTGAAATGATCACAAGTCTTTAGAAGAAAGTGTTGTAATTTATACTCAGTGTGAAGTTAAATGAAGTATAATAACACTGACAGGTTGGAAACTTTTTGAGGCATCTCTTAAAGAAAGGTTGTATAAATGTAATCAAGGAAGAAAGGGGTGCCGGTGAGCGGGTGGTGCTATGAATGTTGTCTCTAAATTGAACAAATATTATTCAAATTTAATAAAACATGTGTTTTAGAATAAATAACACAATTTTATAGAATTCCAACTGCTCTTTAAAAAGTAAGTTTAGGTTGTTTTTCTCTTAGATTATGGAATTTTTTGTCTGAAGATTTAGGTTGATAAAGAGTGACTGTATTGTACCCTTTAAGTCATGTAATAAAATAAAGCAAGCTTAGGTAGCAAAATGATTTAACAAGTAACAGACTTGCTGTAAATGCATGTTTGTGCAAAATGACATTAAAGTTGTTTTGCAATGACGGCTGGTCTGCATGTAATTCATTATTTTGATTTATTTTTTTCAGTGAAATGGCAGGCCATAGAAGCAGATACAGTGATGATCGTAAGCAATAATATAATGTTGATCCCATTATTGTAATTTACATACAGGTATTTTTATTACAACAGTTTAAAGAAGAAAAAAGATTATAAAGATTCTTATTACTTTGATTAGATTGTACAGCTTCAAAACTTATTTTTTGTATATCGACTGCCATTCAAGCTGTGGTTATATCACAGTGACACAGACTTATATGGACTTTGTTTCACTCTTACATGTTAAGCCAGGTGCAAAGAAGCAGAATTGTGCTACTGTTTAAAATTATTTGATGTGCAGTAATCTGATAAGTGCCTGGCATTACACGTATTTCATTGACCGTTTAAGCAGTTGGTATCCTACTATGCAAGTTTAAGCAAGCGCAACATAGAGCTTTAAGAAAATATTTTCATGAAATGCACATTTTTTACTCAAACAATCATGTTACAATGTATTATTGTTATAACAATGATTAGAAATTGTGTCAGAACTGAATTGATAGATTTCTGTTCATTTAATCTAATCGTTTGCAAAGACATATGCAAGTAAACAGAATTTTGTTTTAACAGTCTAGTAAATGCATGCCTATTTTGAAAAGTGACAAAAATTGTAGTTAATTTCATATTTCTGTATGTTTTGTTTGTATGTAACAAAAAGTGTCATTAAAATCTAATAGGGTTGAAACTATTTTGATTTTTTGAAAATGTACCAATTTTCTGTATGTAAATATAATGTAATATACTGGTAACTAACCAGTTTATCTAAAGTTCTTTTTAAAATTAATTTTTCTTTGCCTTTCCATTTTTATTTAGAATTGGGTGGTGCAATTTACACTGAACTAGAAAGACAAACCAAACCCTGTTCTGTTCCTGAACTATGCAAAACACAGCCTGGACTCCAGCCACATGAAGAAAGGGTGAAGGACATACTGGACAACATGTGTTCAAGTGAAATGGTTGTCAGGGTTGGAGAGAATTACATTTTGAAAGAGAAATGGACAGCAAGTTTAGGTTAGTTACTTTATCTGATCATATGTAAAGGTTAAGTTCCAAAGATGAGGTTGTCTCTTAACCGTTTATTCCATTCATACAGGTTTTATGATGTGTGCTAACAGTGTAAACCCAGATCATCCGGCGCATTAGTGCCTTCTACTCTGTTTAATTCTTGGTCCTAAATAACCTAATAAATCACAAAGGGAACATTGTAGATCCTGATCAGAATGTATGGATATGCTTGCTGATCTGGATCTTCAATGTTTTGCGCACGGATAACAGCCATTTTCCAAGGATTAAGGGGTTAAGATGTAACTGTGGTGTTAGCCCAGGTTCCAAATGTGTAATATATGTCTGAAGAGTTTCAAATATGTAGACTGTTTTATGTCGGATATTGTAACTTTAGTTATTATTAACTACGAACATTTATTGAATATCTGTAAGTAAATAACCTGTTAACGGCACTGTTTTTTTCAGCGAGGAGATCCTTAGATACCCCTGACAACAGTATAGATGGACCACCTGAAAGAGCTACAGCTGGTCCTGTGACAGGTACACTTTGTTCATTTATCTGCATAAGAAAACCCTGATGCTCTTGTTCCTTAAAGGTTCAGGATGCAACAATGTCAGGACCAAAATTAGGGGCTTTCATGGCAAAACAGGTTCAGGTCCTCTAAGGCTTCAAATCTGTGAAAGGACTGTGGCTTATTCATCAGTATTTGGCAGTCTAATCTGAATTATGTCTTTTGGCTGCCGCACTTGAGATATTTACTGTTAGATACTTTAATTTGATAAAAGCCCAATCACAATGTCAAAGGAAAGCGATAAATATCTTGTTTTTTAAGCCAGAAGAAAATAAATGGAAGCTCATCGGTGAGCCATTGCTTTAAAAAAAATTTTCGTTTCTCTTGGGACTAATATCATTATTATTTTCTTAATTTTATTAGACTACATTGTGTAAAGTTCTTTAATAATTTCAGTTCTTACTTAGAACAGATCAGGAAAGTAGAGGTGGCATGGTTGGGGGTGGGATCCAGGATTTGAAATTAGAGGGGCACATTTTGGTGGCAAAACTTAGCATAATTGCCCACCTTAACCCCCCCCCCCCCCCTCCAGAACAAATACACCCAGTCATTGCTTTTGTTTAGTTTTTGCCTGTCGTAAAATCTGCTGAATAATAAATGTATAATAAGGTGATCATAAAAATTAGTATGTTATAGCATTTGCTCATTGACATAATTATAACCTTGTTTTATAACTATTTCTGTCAATATTTGTTTCAGTGTATGAGAGACCACCACCACCTTCGGCTTCCAGAGCTGTAGGTATGTACACAGTGAATGTTTGTTAAGTATGTGTAAGCTGCAAACATGTTGAGAAAATATGTGAAAGTTACAAAATGTGTTCTTTATGCTGCTTATCAATTCCTTGGGGGAACAGTGTAGACCCAGATCAGCCTGCACATCCAAGCCATATGAGTAGGATATGCACTGTTCGCTTTTTGATTCATTTAATTATTTCCGACCAAGAAGCAAACAGTTTTAACCATGTCGAAGTAAGTTTGGATGTGAAGATAGAATCAACAATTGAACCAAATGCTTAACTCATGTAAATGGTAAATGTGTCTATAGGCAGTCCCTTAACCCTTTCCTGTATAGACACACCTTTATTGCTAGGTCGAACAGTTTAGATGCGAATCTGCCGGCACATCCATGCCATCTGATCAGGATCTAAACTGTTCGCTTTTTGATTCATTAGGTTATTTCTGACCAAAATGCGACCAGTGCAGATCCTGATCAGACAGCACTGATGTGCCGGCTGATCTGGATCTACACTGGTCGCACATGCATAAAAATGCGTATATGTCAAGTCAAGGAAAATCTTCTGTTTAGATTGAAGGTAAACAACTGGTTTATGTTTGTAGTTCCTGTCCAGCAGATGTCAGTTACATCCAGTTGTGATCCTAATCAATCCAGGTTAAACACAGGTAAGACAGTCTAACAATATTTTTAATTTTTATAAGAATAAGGGAGTCTTTTACATTTAGATGACATCTTTTTTTATATTAATGGTGGTTTACCATGATGCCAAAATCTCACCATTTTTATCAAAATTACACAAGTTTTGTAATGGAATACTGATCCTTAAAATGTTACACTATTAAATTAACTGGTAATTTTGAACCCAAGTTAAAATCACGGTCTTGCAAAAATGAGTTTTGTCCACAAAAAGTTTTCATTAGGGCCTGTCAGTAAAAATATGCCAATGTGTGACGCCTAGGCACCATGTTTCGTTTAAAGTATTTTTGACGCTGATGTCATAATGATGTTATGTTGAAATAGACGCTTGAGAGTAAATAAATGCAAGATTTAACCACAATAAATGTAGTTATTACTTAACTCTTACACTGTATAATTTGGTCCAAAGATTTACAGTGAGTCACTGGTGAAAGAGCTGTATTGCAGGCCAGAGATCATAAATTTATAAAAAATCCTAGCTCATGAACAGTCATTTTGAAAACATACTGATTTTAATTGATAGCTAGCCAAAGAATAAGAGAATGATCTCAAGTGTCAGTTTTATGGCCATGGGTCCTGCTGTTTTAAATAAGAGGCTTGTCTCAGTTTATAGGTCTTTGTTCCTGCTGTTTGAGGTTAGAGGCTGGTCTCAGTTTATGGGTCTTTGGTCCTGCTGTTTGAGGTTAGAGGCTGGTCTCAGTTTATGGGTCTTGGGTCCTGCTGTTTTAGGTTAGAGGCTGGGCTCAGTTTAAGGGTCTTGGGTCCCGCTGTTTTAGGTTAGAGACTCATCTCAGTTTCATTGCCTTGGGTTCTATTGTCTTATGTTGGAGACTGGTCTTGTGCCCTGTTGTTTTAGGTAAGAGACTGGTCTCAGTTTCTTGCCGTTTAAGATTGGAGACTGGACTCCAGTTTCAGTTCATAGATTTTAACCCAGGTTCCTTGGTTGTATGAAATTTACATCTTGTCAGAATTTATTAGTTTATATTTATTTATGTTTGCAGAAATTTTCACAAAAATAATGACTGCTTTTGATGGGAGACAGGAACCTATAAAAGCTAATAAAGTTGCTCAGCTAGCTGGACTGGGAAATTCAAGGTCAGACGTTAACCGGTATTTATATTGCCTGCAAAGTCGTGGCATACTTTCCAAGAATAACCAAGCACAGTGGAGTTTGGTGCGAAATCCAACAGGTAAAAATCTTTGTCATTTATATTTATGTTAAACTTGTAAGATAAATTTAGATTGGAGACCACCCTGGAACTTTAGCTAGTTATAAGGAGGTGTGGAGACCAAGCACATTGTCAACTGTAAGCTGCCTAAGTTGAGAATGACTTCCTGTCTAAGTTTTGGGCCCATGATTTCATTGCTTAATAAATATGTAGGACTCAGATCATGGGTGGGTCCCTTATCGTGGGCCGATTTCCAAATCGTGGGCCGATTGCAAAATCGTGTGTAAATTGCAAAATTTTCATCTATGCAGAATATAAGACCGATCAAAAATAACAAACTCATATTAACATCTAAACATCGAATTGTTTAATCATTTGATTGATAAAACAATTAACAGGTACTAGTATGACTGTTTTAATTGGTATTCTCATGAACAGATCCGTCAGCAGCATCTGCGATAGTGTAAATTTTTCCGTCGTTTGTCGGTAGCTAATGCACTTTCCTTGGCGAAAACAAACCCCACAACAGACTTAATATAACTAGTTCTGCTGCAAGAGCAGGATTGAGTCGGTAATATATGTTTTTCTCCGATGTTTGGGTAGAAGGAGACGTGCTCCGTAAGGGACTGGCTGAACTGTTCCAATGGGTACATTGTCCGATGTAAATCGCACACTTCGACACTTGTCAGCCTTTGTCGTTTCTGTTCCTAAAGGAAGCAAAAGTAAGAAAACAAATTGAGTGAAATGCAATAATCTATAAAGTAATTACAATTGAGTGAACTACACCTACGACCACAAGCATCGCCGAAGCAACGTAGTGACATGCCAGGCAAGGCGTTCGGATTCCATAGATCGCGCAACGACGGGGCGCACTTGTAATACCGTCGCTCTGTGTTATATGAGCGCAATCGGTCTCGCTACAACCCACTGGATCTCCGCGTCGTACACAGACACGACAGTGCGGAAGATGTGTTTGCCGGATGTGCATGCAGGGAGATTGTACGGCGTTCACTGAGATGTCTATAGCGCTTGTACAGATTGTTATTTAATTTGACTGCACTTTAAATCGCCAACAAAAGCTCCGTATGAACGCTATATACATGCAATAATCTCACATTGATTCCCTCTTTTCCAGTTTTCGAGTTTTGAATACTTACAGGCTCGTAAGTTCCTCTTCCACAATGATCCCCAAAATGCCTTCTGTACGACTGTTTATAATATTCGCATACATTGGGCTGTGAATAGAAAAGTTAAGTTCTTTTCATTGATCTACTGCCATATGATGAATCGGATATCAAATGTTCAGATTACGAACATAAAAATTATAATGCATATTTAACATTGAAACTTGATTTTGTAGTTTTAGGTAAAACAGTTTTTCAACTCAAAATTGTGACCTGTGTTATTTTACTGTAAAGACATGTCCATAAATAAGATTGAATATATTGCTGTTGATGAATGTCTATCACATCCAGACCTGCAAGAAAACCATCGTACACAGTCATCAAACGAAACAACTCTCTAATAAATGTTTAAACTTGCACACATTTTAAGCAATATTTTGAATATTATGTACGAAGAACTCCTTTTAATATTTACTAATGATCAATGTCTACTGCAAAAATACGTTTTTGGGCTCGGGATGTACTGGCTGAAGGGATCCGGGATAGGCAATTCCTCCGATGTACTCTGAAAATTTTAAACACGAAACTGTAGAAATAGCTTTAACGACTAAATGGGCGTGCAATATGTTATTAAATGTTAGTGAAATGCTTGATGATATTTTACAACAGTACTAAAATTGACTGCTTTCCGATCACTTATAAAGTACATGATACCTGGGCAGATCACGGGAAAAGTTGTTTTGGGGAATAAGATTTATCACAGATAAAATGTAATGGCATTTTTATATCATTAAAGTTGATCTTTTCTTAAACTATTCATGCTAGTAGCTTTAAAGCGGAAAGTTGATTGGATGGGAGACTGACTACTACATTCTGACGAACAAATCGGCTTTCGGCATACGGTAAAATATGATATTTCGCTACATGAATTTAAAACTTATAATAGTTGTCTTTCTACTTATAAAACTAATTTGTATCATGAAATAATAACAACAATAGGCTAGAATGCAGTTTACTGGTAGCCTACAGATATTTACATAGAGCTCGCGTAATAATAATAATTTAATGCAAGCGGGGGTGTTGGGCGGCAGCCCCAACTTAACCACTATATTCTGAACTAACTGTTCAATGAATACATGAATTAAAATGCCGATGGGGTTATGTGGCAACAGCAACACATTTTACGAACTGGTAAACTGCAGGTGTCCCCGAGTCAGGTTGGCTGTGATCTATCAGGTGATTTTCCAAAATACGGCAGACTAACTCTCCCTTCCTTAAGCATCTCCTGTGGTGAGAACAAATCAAAATATATTTATAAGTATATGAAAGTTAGTGAAATTTTGACGGATAGCTGAAGTTGTCAATTTATGAAATAGGTTTTGTGAGGGCATGTCTTTTATTGCGATTTTTATATAAAACTATAAAACTAGATCTAGATTAAAAATAATAACTTCAAGAACCAAAACAAATGTTTATTAACGAAAACAAACCTGTGAAAAGTGGTATTGTCCTGGGAACGCCTGAATAATAGTGAATTGACATCATCATATAAATACGATTCCAAAATGTTCTTTGATTTCTTCTCTTGCAAATTTCAGAAATCTTTTTCGGACCCCATTTTTGATTCCTAGATTTTTTTTTTGTAACGTTGATTATTGTGTCATATTCCGCCCAAAACCACTCGGGATTCGGGTCTTTAGTTACTGATTTAAATCTTTTGTTTTCACTAATGAAAATCCTACGTCTTCCATAAACGCCGCGTCCATGTTTTGTTGTGTTCTAGTTAAACTGATGTCGCGTCGACATCGGTTTCCCGCTCTTGAGATGTTGTATTTTGACGCCAATTTGACGTCATTCTAAATCGGCCTACGATTTGAGATGTTTACGGCCCACGATCTGTGATCGGCCCGTGATTTGGAAATCGGCCCACGAATTGGGACCGGCCCACGATCTGAGTCCTACAAATATGCAGAGACCGCATATTAGTCCGATTTGGAATTGTTCTTTTTTGTCTTTTAAAAATTTTTAAACTCAATGAATGTTTACGAAAATTATGAAAGAATTCTGCTGGTATTCGAAATGCAGAATGAGAGTCGAGATTTTTTTTATTACAAAGGTTTTGAATTAGAGACTGTCTTCACCATTCAAGGGTTCTGTCATAATGGACATATTTATATTGAATTTACTTTTTATTGACTTTTATATAGGAATGGCACTTATGGGATAATTTTGACTATTTGACAAGTGAATGACAGGAACTAATCTATGAATATTAATGAAATAAAAAATTAAAATGGCAGTGACGTTGATTTATGATACTTATAAAATAAACGAAGATTCAGGTTTCCACCATCCTATCAATAACATGCCAATGTTGAGTTACTTCAAAGGTGCAGCAGACAGAAAGACAGTTCAATGTTCACTACCATGCAGGAACTACTATCTTAGGTTGAAACATGGAACTAAGACAAACCCCAAAAAAGCAGAAAGACGAGAAAAGATGATCTGGTCTTAGTATTGATGTGTGTTAAGTTAGATGTATTGATTTGTTTATTCCATGAGATGATAATATTATTCTGACCAACATATACTTGTTCATTTCTTCATGCCTGTGTTTGCTGTATTATGGTTACTTTTATTCTTTTAAAAATATTATAAAAATAACGAGACACAAATAAAACTAGAATGTGTCCTCGGACACTGATGCCCCCACTGCTGCAAAATAATTTTTAATAACAAAGGTACATAACTCTGGTAAAATAGTTGCATGAAAAAATTCCTTTCTTAATGTTTATCTACACATCCTGCTCGATCATCTGTGCAAGTTTGAAAGAAATCCACCTTATAGTTTAGGAGGAGTTGATGCCACAAGAATTGGTGACGTACGGATGGACGGACAGACGGACGAGTGCAACTCTATATGCCTCCCACTTTGTGGGGGCATAAAAATAAAACAATTTTCTTTTTCATTTATCTTTATATATATGGAGTATAATGATTCATAAATACAGAGTAACATGATGATGAAATTATACGAACGGAAACTCAAAAGGAATTTGATCTTTTTTAAAATCGTTAATAGTTTTACGAGTATTTGAGTACTTGATCCAAAGATTATCCAAGTACTAGAGTACCAGTTTTACTACTCGTTGCCATCTTAACTTTTGTTACAAAATTTGAAAAGCAGTTTTTTTAGCTCAACTATTTGTGTAATAGGGGAGATATCCTACTCATCACACTAGCATAGGCATCAGCTTCCATTAAACAAAGTATGCTTTTGGCCCATACTTGAAATATTACCTTGAAACTTGAAATATATATTCATCATCACAATCTATATCAATACCAACAAGACCAATAACTCTGCTACAAATATTTTTCAAGTTATGCCCCCTTTTACTTAAATTTTGTGTTAAACAAAATATTTACATGGCCGATAACTTTGAAACTACTTGATATTTTGAAACTTTAATCTACATATACACAAAAAGACCATTTATATCTGCTACCAATATTTTGACCCTTTTTCATTAAATTTTGTGTTAACCAAAACATGCACTTGGCCCATTACTTTAATACTACTTGAAATACCAGCTTGAAACTGAAAATTTATATTCACCATCAAAATCTATTCAGTACCATTAATACCCATTCCTCTACTACCAATATTTTTTACACGTATGCAATTGTCCCATAAAATTGAAACTACTTGAGATATCACCTTGAAACTTAGAATATATATTTTCCATCAAAATCTACATCATTTCCAACAAGATCCATGCTACCAATATTAAGTAATGCTGCTTTTTCTCTTTTTCATTTGTCCCATAACTTTGAAACTACTTGAGATATTTCTTTGAAACTTGGAATATATGTTCACCATCAGTATCTACATCATTATCAACAGGACCCATAACTCTACCGTGAACATTTCTGTAAGTTATGTCCCTTTTGCACTTACTAAAATATGCACTGGGTCCATAACTTTGAAACTACATAAGATATCAAGTTTAAACTTAGAATATATAGTCACTATCATAATCTTTACTATAATCACCAAGACCCATAAGTTTGCTACAATTATTTTAAAGTTTTGCCTTTTTCACTTAGATTTTGTGTTAAAGTTTTTTATTCTGTAACGTTGTTAAAGTGATTGATATTGAACTTAAAGTATATGTCCCCAATCATAAATGACTAACAAGATTTTTAACTCTTCCATATAATTCCATACAAAGGAATGTTTTTCCATAGTTGTTGTTCTTATAATCTTTAAATTGAATTTGTTTCAAGTGAATCAAACAGCCAAGCACACTGTCTTCTTGGACTGCTATTGAGTAATATGGTGATCCTTGGAATAATTTTAATGCTATATTTCAGTATTGGTTATTTGCAGGTGATGATTTAGTTGTATTTGGAGCTGAGTTGGCAAAGAAACCTCTAGGAAAACCGAAGTCATCTGGTTCCCAAGCATCTGCCTCCCAAGGTGTGTTTCTTACAATGTAGCTTTGATTTTGAGCCAGTAGCCAAGGTCTGCCTGAATATTTCAAGCATTTTTGTTGCTAGAAGGAAATTTTTGAGACTCAAGTCAGATAATTTAGAAGGGACATGAGTACAGTACCCTGGTAAGGTAGTTCTCTGATACCATTTCATAGATGTTTTTATGTTATTGGTAAACTGTATAGTAACTGGGAAATTGATAGATACTTTGAGAATTTGGTTAGTTCTAGGTTATAGAAACCAAAGATACACATAACTGTAATTGTTACACAGTTTTTTAATGGAGGAGGAATGGAGGTTAATGCTGTTATCACATAGGCCAATACTGTAGATCTGGATCTGCACCGTTTGTAAAGGTGTGTATATGGAGGAACAGTATATTATTAAATGCATGTATGCTGTTCAAATTAGTACAGGTAAACCATTGCAAAAAGATTAATAGCACAGAATACATAATTCAATGCATTATTAATTATTGCAACCCATTGCAAATCCATTAAGTATTCATCATTTCTGACCTCAGATATATTAATAAAAGTAAGTAAGTTGAAGTGCCATTTCCTGATGAAGATCTAAAACAACAGGTTTATCTTCACTGCTTATATCTATCAGGTACTCAGCCTCCATGCAGCTGCCCTAATGCTGGTCCGGGATGTGTACATGTGACAAACATCCAGCAGGTCAACAACCACTACAACATCCAAGTGGGAGATCATAGCCACATGCACGTAAATCTACCTCAAGGTACAATCACGACCAAAGATCATAAAACTAAATCAAGAGACTAGTCTCAAATCTCAAGCATCTGATTGGCTGAAATGGCTCTGGGTTGCTATTTCAGCCATTCAGATACTTGAGATATGAGACTGGTCTCCAATCCTAGTTTTATGATCTTGAGCCCATTTATGCCATCTTCTTACTGATGCATGTATATGGTATAACATTAATTTGCAGAGATGATTTTCATACATAACTGAAGATGAGATACCTGTATTTATAAAAATACAAATATTAATCATGCATGAAATATAATAAAACCACAGTACACTAAAAGTCTGAAATAGATTTTTATGCCCCCGAAGGGAGGCATATAGTAATCGGACCGTCCATCCGTCCGAAATAATCTTGTCCTCGCTTCTTCTCCAAAACCGCTTGAGGGATTTCTTTGAAACTTCACAGGAGTGTTTGTCACCAAGCCTAGTTGTGCAAATCCTCAGGAATTTCTGCTTGGATTATTTTTGGCTGAGTTATGGCCCTTTTTAGCAAAATCTTGTCCTCGCTTCTTCTCTAAAACCGCTTGAGGGATTTCATTGAAACTTCACAGGAGTGTTTGTCACCAAGCCTAGTTGTGCATATCCTAAGGAATTTCTGATCGGATTATTTTTGGCAGAGTTATGGGCCTTTTTACCTAACCCTAAACCGTAACTCTAACTCTAAGGTAAATTTTGTTAACGCAATAGAGGTTACATTTTTTGTCCGATTGTCATGAAATTTGGTATGAATATTGATGTTGATGATTTCTACACAAATTATTAAAATCATGTTGCTAAATTGACCAGGGGCCCCGCCCTGGGGATTTTTTTTTTTTTTCTTTTAAATTCTGTTTTTAACCTTTGATTTTCTACAGTTATTAACCAGATTCTGACACAACCTTTTTACCATCTTAAAATTCAATCTTTCCTGAACAATTCATTCACTGGTTGTTCAGGGATAAAATTTGAAACAAAAATTTTAGTAGCAGGGTGAAAATTTCAATTGTCAAAATCCAATATTTCTACCTGTCTTCAGCTATATTCAGGTATGATGTTTACCAGTATTATTGGTACAGTTGCTGGACAATGACCTGATGAACTTTGCTGCTTAGATCTGTGTTATGCAATATTAAGAACTTTGCTCTGGAAGATTTTATAGGGTAAATTTTGTCATTAGTTAGGAATAAACTTTCTTCCTTTATAGCACTTTGAAAATCAGGCTTTTCTGAATATGTTATTCGCTGTTTTTTTAAGTAAAACAACAACAAAAACAACAACAACAACAAATTTGTAGCACATTCTCAAAATGTTAAGACTAAATTTAAGAGAGCCTTAGATGTATACAGTGTATGTACACAAACTGGCAAGTTAAGGCCACACTTTTTAGCTCACCTGAGCTTGCTCAGGGTGAGCTATTAGGATCGATGAATGTCCGTCGTCCGTCCACACTTAGTTCGTTTACACTAGAGCGGTCACATTTTTGCTCCGATTGTCTTACAACTTGGTCAGGATGTTTGTCCCAATGATTCCTCGGTCAAGTTCGAATATGGGTCATCTGGGTCCAAAAACTAGGTCACTGTTACTAAAAATAGAATTTTCTTGTTAACACTCTAGTGGTCACATTTTTGCTCCGATTGTCATGAAACTTGGTCAGGATGTTTATCCCAATGATTTCTTGGACGAGTTCGAATACAGGTCATCTTGGTCCAAAAACTAGGTCACTGTTACTAAAATAGAATTTTCTTGTTAACACTCTAGCGGTCACATTTTTGCTCCGATTGTCATGAAACTTGGTCAGGATGTTTGTCCCAATGATTTCTCGGACGAGTTCGAATATGGGTCATCTGGGTTCAAAAACTAGGTCACTGTTACTAAAAATAGAATTTTCTTGTTAACATTCTAGCGGTCACATTTTTGCTCCGATTGTCATGGAACTTGGTCAGGATGTTTGTCCCAATGATTTCTCGGGCGAGTTTGAATATGGGTCATCTGGGTCCAAAAACTAGGTCACTGTTACTAAAAATAGAATTTTCTTGTTGACACTCTAGCGGTCACATTTTTGCTCCGATTGTCATGAAACTTGGTCAGGATGTTTGTCCCAATAATTTCTCGGACCAGTTTGAATATGGGTCATCTGGGTCGAAAAACTAGGTCACTGTTACTAAAAATAGAATTTTCTTGTTAAAACTCTAGCAGTGACATTTTTGCTCCGATTGTCATGAAACTTGGTCAGGATGTTTGTCCCAATGATTTCTCAGGACAATTTTGAATATGGGTCATCTGGGTCCAAAAACTAGGTCACTGTTACTAAAAATAGAATTTTCTTGTTAACATTCTAGAGGTCACATTTGTGCTCTGATTGTCATGAAACTTGGTCAGGATGTTGGTCCAAATGATTTCTCGGACGATTCTGAATATGGGTCATCTCGGTCCAAAAACTAGGTCACTGTTACTAAAAATAGAATTTTCTTGTTAACACTCTAGCGGTCACACTTTTGCTCCGATTGTCATGAAACTTGGTCAGGATGTTTGTCCCAATGATTTTTCAGAGGAGTTCGAATATGGGTCATCTGGGTCCAAAAACTAGGTCACTGTTACTTAAAATAGAATTTTCTTGTTTACACTCTAGCGGTCACATTTTTGCTCCGATTGTCATGAAACTTGATCAGGTTGTTTGTCCCAATGGTTTCTCGGAAGAGTTCGAATATGGGTCATCTGGGTCCAAAAACTAGGCCACTGTTACTAAAAATAGAATTTTCTTGTTAACACTCTAGCGGTCACATTTTTGCTCCGATTGTCATGAAACTTGGTCAGGATGTTTGTCCCAATGATTTCTTGGACGAGATTGAATATGGGTCATCTGGGTCCAAAAACTAGGCCACTGTTACTTAAAATAGAATTTTCTTGTTAATACTCTAGCAGTCACATTTTTGCTCTAATTATCATGAAACTTGGTCAGGATGTTTGTCCCAATGATTTCTTGGACGAGATTGAATATGGGTCATCTGGGTCCAAAAACTAGGTCACTGTTACTAAAAATAGAATTTTCTTGTTAACACTCTAGCGGTCACATTTTTGCTCCGATTGTCATGAAACTTGGTCAGGATATTTGTCCTAATGGTTTCTCGGACGAGTTCGAATATGGGTCATCTGGGTCCAAAAACTAGGTCACTGTCACTAAAAATAGAATTTTCTTGTTAAAACTCTAGCGGTCATACTTTTTCTCAGATTGTCATAAAACTTAATCAGGATGTTTGTCCCAATGATTTCTTGGACGAGTTCGAATATGGGTCATCTGGGTCCAAAAACTAGGTCACTGTTACTTAAAATAGAATTTTCTTGTTAATACTCTAGCTGTCACATTTTTGCTCCGATTGTCATGAAACTTGGTCAGGATGTTTGTCCCAATGATTTCTCGGACGAGTTCCAATATGGGTCATCTGGATCCAAAATCTAGGTCACTGTTACTAAAAATAGAATTTTCTTGTTAACACTCTAGCAGTTACATTTTTGCTTCGATTGTCATGAAACTTGGTCAGGATGTTTGTCCCAATGATTTCTCGGGCGAGTTTGAATATGGGTCATCTGGGTCCAAAAACTCAGTCACTGTTTCTATAAATAGAATTTTCTTGTTAACACTAGCGGTCACATTTTTGCTCCAATTGTCATGAAACTTGGTCAGGATGTTTGACCCATAGATTTGTCGGACGAGTTTGAATATGGGTCATCTGGGTCCAAAAACTAGGTCACTGTAACTAAAAATAGAATTTTCTTGTTAACACTCTAGTGGTCACATTTTTCTCCGATTGTCATGAAACTTCGTCAGGATGTTTGTCCCAATGATTTCTCTGACAAGTTTGAATATGGGTCATCTGGGTCCAAAAACTAGGTCACTGTTACTAAAAATAGAATTTTCATGTTAACTCTTTAGTGGTCACATTTTTACTCTGATTGTCAGATTGTAAAGAAACTTGGTCAGGACATATGTCCCAGTTATTAATTGGACGAATTTGAGTATGGGTCACCTGGGGTCAAAAACTAGGTCACTGTTACTAAAAATAGAAAAATCTTGCCCAGGCTGTAAATTTGTTATTTCTCATTGGATTTTAAAATAACTTGGCTCAAATGTTTACCATGACAAGGTGTAGTTTCGCGTCCAATACCCATGCCTGTTGGTCCAAGGTCAAGGTCACTATTACTAAAAATAAAATTTTCTTGTCTGGGCTGTAAATTCCTAATGAATGGAGTGATTTCAAAATAACTTTACATAAATGTTCACCATGACAAGGGGATGTGTTGCTTACAATACCCATGCCGGTAAGTCAAAGGTCAAGGTCACTGTTACTTAAAATAGCATTTTCTTTTCCAAGCTGTAGATTTGTTGTTTCTTATTGGATTTTAAAATAACTCGGTGTAAATGTTGTAATAACTTGGTGTACAACTGTTGTACTCAGGTGAGTGATAAAGGGCCATCATGACCCTCTTGTTCATATTACCCACATCATATATATGTAGTAAGGTCCATAACTCTAATAATCATTTTCCAGGATAATCTCCCCAATAATCTTAGAATTTTAAAAAAAAATGTAATAGGAAATGTATTTTTAAAAGTTTTGGGTGGCAAACTTGCATAAATGCAATAGAAATTTTAAAATTGAGGAGTATTTCAAATAATTAATCGGTAACTAAAGACAAATACTCAGCTTCACCATTAGTTCCCCTTAGCTAATGTAGTCTTGTGATCAGCCGTATTTAGGTGCCTTAACCTTTCCTGTGTGCTGTGTGCTTCCCAAGAGTTTTTCCTTTTATGCCACCTTATCAGGATCTACATTTGATTCTTGGTCAGAAATAACATAATAATATAAAAGGTGTATCCATGAAGTAAAATGTTAGTGACTCTTACATTCACTCGACTATTGGCATGATAGTCAGCCATTATAATAAGTATGCCGATATTCTTATATTTCAGACCCTAGAAGATATGACAACCAGTAAATGTTCTTGTTGTGGATTATGATGTGTTGTTCAGAAATCCAAGTGTGAGACAGTGCATGAAAGGATAAAGATTTGCTTGTCAACATATCGGAGAATTCTGCTAGCAGGGAATCAGCTGTGAATGCCAGTAATTGAAATACAGGGGTTAACCCTTTACTCCATATATATGCATTAAAATGCATGTATGGCCATTGTAGATCCAGAATACATGGCGATCAGGATATGCACTGTTAGCTTTTTGGACAGAAATAACCTAATGAATCAAGAAGCAAACATGATCAGACAGTATATATTTGCCAGCTGAACTGGATCTACCCTGTTTGCCCATGCTGGCTGATCTGGATCTTCACTATTTGCCAATGCCATAAAGGCATGTACATGTATATGGAGGAAACAGTTAATAATGCAATACTATGCTAACATAAATTATGCAGTGGGCAAAAATAAGAAACTAGATCCTATTTTTTGGACTTTAAAAATAAGATAATATAGTAGTTATTTATTTATCTGTAAAATTGTTGATATTTATAAACAAGTATTTGAAAAAACAATTCTCAATACTTTGTATAGCTAACATTTTTTAATTTCAATCAGTTTGCCAAATCTTTGACTTTGACACTGTTGCATTTTACCACTTTGATGTATTACAGTCCCATTTTCAAGGTGCAATATTATTTATTAATAAGTGCATGCCAAAGAAAACTAAGGACCGATGCACTGCTGTGTGCCATAACTATATAGCAACTTCATAGTGAATGGTTGTTCTATACTGTTATGGCTGAGCTACATCTGTGATATGAGCACATGGGTCCTTGCAGCCCTGAAACCAGGAGGCTAGATTTCTGCTGTGCATTTGTATTTGTTGGAAGTTGTGCCCCAACTCTGGGAAGGTATAGACTAAATGACATGTATTAGGAAGAATGCAGTGAGGTAAATCTAAGAATATGAATGGGTGAACACTGGTTGGAAATACCAGGACTTAGCTAGTTTGTAGGAAGTTAACCATTTCCTCCATAGATACACATTTTATTGCATGTGCAAACAGTGCTCCATAGATACACATTTTATCTCGAGTATGAACAGTGTAGGTCCAAATCAGCTGGCACGTGCTTGCCATCTAATCGATGTTTGCTTTTTGGTCAGAAATAACCTAATAAATCAAAAAGCCAACACTGCAGGTCCTGATCAGAAGTCACAGATGTGCCAGCTGGTCTGGATCTACACTGTTCACCCATACCATAAAAGGGTATATATGGATGAAAGGGTTAACTTTATAGTTACTGGTTTTATTTGAATTATGGATAAATTGTGATTTTATTAGGTACTATTGTTAAATGTGATCTTTACTGTTACTGAAAAAGGTTTTATATTAAAGTTGGTGCCTTCATGTTTTGTGAAATGTTAAGCGTAACTGTGAAAAAGTGACTTTTGACTTGAAAGAGCCACTCTAAAATGTGCACTGTACTGTGATCATTGGGATTCATATGTTGTTGCCATGATGTAACCTCTCATAAAATAAATAATAAAGACAACCTTTTGATCATTACATTGTTAAGTGTTAATCCTGTTTAGTTTTGTTTATTTTAATATCAGAAAGTAGACACCTTATTTTATCTTCTTATTACCTTGGTGATGATGAACGTTTGACTGCTGTGACTTGATTAAATTTCAGGGCATTAAATTTTGTAATTCTAAATCCACTGTTTTCAGCTTTCTGAATAAAAAATGGGGTACATTTACATTCATATATTTCATGGTGGCATTAAATTTGTTGATTGATCTGGCCAAGAAATTTATGAAAATTAATTCAGATTCATACTTTTGAAATGAGCCATGGGTCACTCAAAAATGTGTCTAAAGTAATATTTTTGACATAATATATTTAACTCTTCACCTAATAGATAAGGTTTTTATTGCATGGGTGAACAGTTTAGATCCAGATCAGCCGGCTAATCAGTGACGTCTGATTAGGATCTAAACTATTAACAAGCTGCAACCGGGGCAGATCCAGATCAGACAATACAGATGTGCCAGCTGATCTGGATCTACACTGGTTGCATACATGTCTAGACACAAGTATATTTAGCAAAGGGTTAATAGATGGAATTCTTGTAAATAAACTACTGTCCTCTATGGTTTCATTAATAATATTTGTTGATTTTAATAATAACTTTGACTAAATAATAACATTTTATCAGCGACTCTGTAATAAATACTGTCATACATTCAGTTGCATGACATCATTTCAATAAATGACAGTAACTTCCCAAAAACACATTCTCTCACAACACCGATCAGAAAATTATGAATCAAGTGCATTATACATTGGTTGTCTTTAAAATTTGAATCGTGATCATGTATTAAATTTTTAATTTTAATAATTATGGTATTATATATTTCATTATACTGTTTGACTTACATACATACACTGCGTTTTGTTTGTACAATTATTTTCCATTTTTGTAAAATTTAAAAAATATAACAATATATATATAATAAATATGTCCCCTCAATACTGTAAGAAATCAAAAGATGCTTGATTTACTGGCTTAGGAATTGCGGCAGTTTCAGATTTTTGCTTTATAATTGTACTCCTAGTTTACTTGTAAATTATAAAACTAGATTTTTTTTCTCTGTCCAATAGTCAAACAAAAGTGGTTTCTCCATAACAATCTAAATTATATTTCTCATGTACTGAGAAAAATACCCCAGAGCGATTCTTATGAGGTTTTGGAAAAATGGTTTTCATGATGATTTCCCATCTGACTAAGTATATGTAATAAATACTTTTTCTTGGAGACTATAAAATTATATATATTTTGTCAGTATCATTTATGAACACATTTTGAACAACAGCTGAGTATTTTGAAATGAGTTTATTTCTCATTTGAACTTCAGATTCGTCACTGTGTGTTTCTATAGTAGCAATATTGATTTGTGTGTTTCTATAGTAAAAATATGAATTTGGGAGACTCATTAGAGTTTGAATGGTGGATATGATGAACACTGGAGAAAACATAGAACATTCAGTGCCCAAGGTTATAAAACTGAGAATGGAAACCAGTCTTAAATCTCAAGGATCTGATTGGCTGAAATGGCGACCAGTCACCAGATCAGGTTTGCCAGAAAATCTATACAGTTATGACAAAGCTACATTTTATTCATTGACATTACATGTATATGGTAGCCATGCATAATTTGAAATCCTACATATTAATGTGATTCTGTTTCATATTGTTTATAGTTTGATTTATTATGTTTTGCTAAATGATGGTCAAAGGCTCACGATCTTTGACCCTAAATAGATTTTTATTGTTTTATTAAATAAAATGTCAATTTACCAAGACTCTCTGTGTTCTTCTACAGATTGTTAGATCATTGGTTTGCTTTACCAGAACAATAAAGGCCCTATCAATTTTTGGAAGAAATATCTTAACCTTTTACTCCATATATACACCCTTTAAACATGTGCAGACAGTGTAGATCCAGATCAGCTGGCATATCTGTGCCATCTCATCAGGCTTTGCACTGTTCACTCTTGGTCAGAAATAACCTAAGAAATCTGAAAGCAAACAGTGTAGATCCTGATTAGATGGTTCAGATTTGCCAGCTGATCTGGATCTACACTGTTGGTCCACGTCATTCTTGATGTTTCTATGGAGGAAAGGGTTAAAATAGCAAGCATTTGAATGTTGACTAATTTGTAGCATCAATAGATTTGAAAAATTTGTGTTGTACTGTTATGAAATTGAGTGGGTCATCAGGTTGATATTTTTAGATGTCATTCTTGAGTTTAGGTTACACAATCTCTTTCTGGTTTATTTTACTCTGTGAACAACAAGCCGTTCAGAGCCTGGTCAGCAGAGATAGGTAGAGTCTACACAAAGGACAAGCTACATATTTGCCTACAGAGCTTTAAGAATGATATTTTGCCTAATCATCCATGCTGTCTGATCAGAATTTATTCTGTTGGCATTTGGTTAGAAATAACCATCTTATGAATCAATAAGCAAACAGTGTAGGTCCTGATCAGATTGAACTTATTGCCACCTTAGTTAATGCAATAGCGGTACAACTCCTTATTTCAAGCAGCCATATTATCCAAGTTCTAACAGAATATAAAAGTTCAAAGTTCTATAATCAGTAAATGGTCCATGTATATTGCATTCAGAAATAAATGATAATACTTCAGTCAAGTCTATTTTGGGAAGGATGCTATCATAGCAAAAACATGTTTTTTTGACATCCAAGTTTACAAAAAAAAGTCATTCAAAACAAAGCTAATGGAGAGTAACGCCATCAAAACAAGCAATATAGTTGTCATTTCATCGGCTATTTAATCAGGTAAAATCTGAATCTGTTGAAGAAACTTTATGCGAGTGTAACATTACATTATGGGGTGGTTTTTTTTTGGAAAATTTACAGAGATGTGTACATATTTATAAAAATGAACACTTATTTTATAAAGCAACAAAAGCTTGAAAGAATTCTGTGTAATTTAACACTAACTTTCAAGTACCCTTCAGAACACATCTGTGCCATCAGATCAGAATCTACACTGATCGCTTTTTGGTCAGAAATAACCAAATGCATAATATATATAAACAAGAGCTGTCACTTGAAATTGACATATGCCCCCGAAATGCAGCTTTGAAATCAAATAGGTATACATATGTAATAAATAAACATATGTAATGAAAAATATGCTTGTGGAAGACAAAACATACTGCATGCATATAAAGTGAAAGATGAAAGGATCATATGTTTCAAGTCTGTAGTAAGTATATAGTTAAATAAAGTTAAATATTACATTTTTTATAGAAAATTTGAAGATTATTGGGGAAATTATCCTGAAAAATGATTATTAGAGTTATGGACCTTACTACATATGATGTGGGTAATATAAACAAGAGGGCCATGATGGCCCTTTATCACTCACCTGAGTACAACAAAATTGTGTTGTACAAGACCCAACGTCTCGATATGGTGAACATTTACACCAAGTTATTTTAAAATCCAATAAGAAACAACAAATCTACAGCTTGGAAAAGAAAATGCTATTTTTCGTAACAGTGACCTTGACCTTTGACCTACCTGCATGGGTATTGTAAGCAACACATCCCTTTGTCATGGTGAACATTTATGTAAAGTTATTTTGAAATCACTTCATTCATTAGGAATTAACAGCCCAGACAAGAAAATGTTATTTTTAGTAACAGTGACCTTGACCTTGGACCAACAGGCATGGGTATTGTACGCAAAAGTACACCTTGTCATGGTAAACATTTGAGCCAAGCTATTTTAAAATCCAATGAGAAATAACAAATTTACAGCCTGGACAAGATTTTTCTATTTATAGTAACAGTGACCTAGTTTTTGACCCCATGTGACCCATACTCAAACTCATCCAATTAATAACTGGGACATATGTTCTGACAAAGTTTCTTTACAATCTGATAATCAGAGTAAAAATGTGACCACTAATAGTGTAAACAAGAAAATTCTATTTTTAGTAACAGTGACCTAGTTTTTGGACCCAGATGACCCGTATTCGAACTTCTCTGAGAAATCATTGGGACAAACATCCTGACCAAGTTTCATGACAATCAGAGCAGAAATGTGACCTCTAGAGTGTTAACAAGAAAATTGTATTTTTAGTAACAGTGACCTAGTTTTTGGACCCAGATGACCCATAATCAAACTCGTCCGAGAAATCATCGAGACAAACATGCTGACCAAGTGTCATGACAATCAGAACAAAAAAGTGACCGCTAGAGTGTTAACAAGAAAATTCTATTTTTAGTTACAGTGACCTAGTTTTTGGTCCCAGATGATTGATATTCAAACTCACCCTAGAAATCATTGGGACAAATATCCTGACCAAGTTTCATGATAATTGGAGTAAAAATGTGACTGCTAGAGTGTTAACAAGAAAATTCTATTTATAGTAACAGTGACCTAGTTTTTTGACCCAGATGACCCATATTCAAACTCGGCCTAGAAATAATTGGGACAAACATCCTGACCAAGTTTAATGACAATGGGAACAAAAATGTGACCGCTAGAGTGTTAACAAGAAAATTCTATTTTTAGTAACAGTGACCTAGTTTTTGGACCCAGATGACCCATATTCGAACTCGTCCGAGAAATCATTGGGACAAACATCCTGACCAAATTTCATGACAATCAGACAAAAAATGTAACCTCTATTGCGTTGACAAAATTTACCTTAGGGTTAGGGTTAGGGTTTAGGGTTAGGGTTAGGTAAAAAGGCCCATAACTCAGCCAAAAATAATCCGATCAGAAATTCATTTGGATATACACAACAAGTCTTGGTGACAAACACTCCTGTGAAGTTTCAATGAAATCCCTCAAGCGGTTTCAGTTTACGTTAGGGTTAGGGTTTAGGGTTAGGAATTCAGAATGATGCCATTTGGGCTCATTAATGTACCTTTATAGTTTCAAAATGACTAAGGGCTCATAACTCGGCCAAAAATAATCTGAGCGGAAACTCCTGATGATATGCACAACTAGGCTTGGTGACAAACACTCCTGTGAAGTTTCAATGAAATCCCTCAAGCGGTTTTGGGGAAGAAGGGAGGACAAGAATTAGGGTTAGGGTTAGGGTTACGGTTAGCAAAAAATGACAAAGTGCTCATAACTCGGCAAAAAATAATCCAATCAGAAATTCCTGACGATATGCACAACTAGGCTTGGTGACAAACACTCCTGTGAAGTTTCAATGAAATCCCTCAAGCTGTTTTGGAGAAGAAGCGAGGACAACATTTTGCCGGACTGACGGACGGACGGACGGACGGACGGACAGACGGTGCGATTACTATATGCCTCCCTTCGGGGGCATAAAAACGGTGTGGATCCTAATCGGACGGATAATTTATTAAAACAAAGTTTAATTATTTCAATGAGTCATAAATGGGTGGCGGTTCTTTAAATCCGTAGTCTGGTGATTGGTATTGGTTATATTGTTGTCCTGGTTGTATAAAACCTCGTCTCTGAAGATCAAGTTGTTGCTGTAAAAGGCGATTCTGTGCCTCTAATTGGTTTACTTGTTCGTTTCTGGTTCCGCCAATCCCAAAATGTGTGGCAGTATTCGCGAGGGTAACCGGTCGTCCTGTTGTATTGTTGCTAAGCATCGTTGCTTCCGGTACTTGTGGACTGTTCGTCTCCGCTTTGGGAAACTGCGCGTACAATGATTTCAATTCCCTTATGAAGAGCCAATTCACAATGGCGGTGATATTGCACAGGACGAAAATTACTACAGCTAGCCGCTCTTTGATTTTAGAAAATTCAACATCTAAACCAACCTTACTATATGTAACAAATGCCCCAACAGCGCTAAACGGAAACACCGAGATGCCGAAGCAGATTTGTCCTGACACCTGAAATGTGAAACAACTTCATTATCTCAAACGTTCCAGAAAGGGCTAAGTTCAGGAATAAATACTAGTAGCCTATTGGCAATATGTCAAGCACGCTTTCACATGATCTTTGGCCTCTAATTGTGACAATGACCTTTGACATGGGAACCTGGGGTTTATACTTGGCACGACGTCTCATTAAGGTTAACATGCATGCCAAATATAAATAAGATTGCACGATGCATGTTAATGTTGTGAGCCTGACAAACTTTCACATGACAATTGACCCCTGTGGCCTTGACCTCTCATTTGGAAACCTGGGGTTTTCGCGCAATACACCGTCTCACAGAGGTTCACATTCATGCAAAATATAAACAAGACTGCTTAATGCATGTTGAAGTTTTGAGCCGGACAAGCTTTCACATGAGCTTTGACCACTATCTGCGAACTTGACTTTTGACTGATGGACCCACAAACTCACTAACTTACGCACGCACATACACCGAACCCCCAAAGTGATAACTAAGTTGAGCTAACCGCAAGCGAGCTTGACAAAAATTGGCCCTGTTCCACAATTCAATGAAATTTCTTCCGTAAGATACACATGACGTTCTCTTCTAATTAGAAACCATTTTAGTAGTATGGTTGCTATGGTAACAAACAAACAAACGTATAAACAGTCATCTGTTTTAGCAAGATTTCACGTTTAATTTAAGAATTTTTAAAAATAATGAACAATTAAGAAAACGATCACCAAAAAAATTAAAAAAAAACAAAAAAACTTAAGCTCAACATTTGTTTTCATAAAACGTTCAACATTAGTTAATTTTTCGAAATGGGTTGCCATGGAAACATGGTTTTTTTATTTAAAGTTACATTATTTCTATTATTGTTCGAATGTAAAAATGGACATTTGAAGAACTGTTTTGGTACTACAGCCTGTAAATAGACGCCAAGCCTTAGTGGCATGAGATGAGATGAATTATATTTCCAGAACCCACGCGCCTGGCAAGCAGAATATTAACTAAATATATTATTTAATTATCATTCGACAGAAACTGGCTTGTGAGGTGGGTGTGGGTTGGAATTTATATTCTAGCTAATTTAAACAAGGCCCCAGACTATTCTTACCCAACCAGCTACACATCCTGCGTTTGGATTTGGACCCGAAGCGAACACTAGTATACACGTACACATTGCCGCCATCAGTAGTGCCTGAAACATAAACATTACTTCATATTGTAGGATTGTTTTATGTGAGTTGTGTTTCAAGCTAGAAACATACGCGGAAATTTTACCAAGCTTATTTCTTCGAACTACGCAAGGTTTGTTACTGGTGTGGAACAGTTACACGCTATAAATAATCCAAATATTGGCATATCTTGGTGAAATCGATAAATTATTGATGCGTTCTTAGAATTTTTTTTCTTGCACAAATATAAATGATATTGTGTGAAATTGTGTGAATTGCTGTTGGAACAGTCGTACTGATGACAGAGCTCCTGCAGATATTGCAGTAAGGAGTAGACAACATGTATCATTTCTCCATTGTTGTTCCCCGGGTCGTTTTCTTCAGTAATTGCACGTCGTGAAACCGAGATCAACATGAAACAGTCTTTTAAGGCCCGGTCACACAGCGATTTACGGCTTAATCACGGCAAAAAACCGTCAAAAAGTGGTCTCCCCTGAAGCAGACAATGTTGTTCGCCTTGGTGTCGAGTTTAAGACGAGCTAAAGTCGATTTATGGACGTGGCAGGACGCGGGGAGAATTCGAAACGGCGTCGGACGCGGCAAAAAGTTTTGAACTGCTCAAAATTTTAGCCCGCGGACAACCACGGGCGACACACGTGGTAAAGACGTGCAACACACGTGAAACACACGTGATAATCCGTGTTCCGGCAGTGATTTAAACTTGGGGAGACGCAGTGAGACGCGAAAGTTTAGCGGTCTGTCACTGGCAGAGCACGGTCATCGGACGGGTGTTACGCGTTGGTATCATGGGAAATAGCGTGTGTTTTGCGGCTTATCACTGACAAGTGGATTTTTCAGCGTACATAGCACTACCTAAGCCCGTTTAAACGACGTCTGGAACAAGTGCTAAATACGATTGTTCACTGCCTAATCACTTCTGTATCACTTCTGATTTGCGGCATATAAATACCGCAATTTTCTGAGACCTCAGCACTTGCAGTCTAGATGTCAAGGGGTGAAAATGAACCCTCAACGTCGTGATGCCCTCATCTTTATGCTTCAGCACCAACAGAACCAACTGATACAGGCCCAACATATCCTTGCTGAGAGAAGAAGAAGAAGGAGGAGGAGGAGTAGGAGGGTGGTACGGAACATCTGGGTGCGTGACTGGATTGCGAGGAGACCTCAGCTGGGGCTTTACGACCGTCTTATGGTCGAGTTGCGTAACGAAGATCCAAGAGCCTTTCAGAACTTTATGAGGATGCCTCCTGCGATGTACGATGAAATTGTGCAGAGACTGACACCAGCCCTTACCAAAGAGACCTCCAACTGGAGAGCACCCCTTGCACCAGGACTCAAGGTTGCTATGACCCTGAGGCACCTTGCTTCTGGCTCCAAGTACCGTGAGATGCAATATGCCTGGAGGGTCCCCCACAACACCATAAGTCTGGTGGTGCGTGAAGTCTGTGAGGCCATCGTCCACGAGTATGCTCATGAGATGCTCTCGCCGCCAGACAGTGAGGCCCAGTGGCGCCAGTTAGCTGTTGATTGGTACCACAGATAGAATTTTCCGCATGTGATTGGGGCTATAGATGGGAAGCATATTGCGTGTAAAGCTCCTGCCAACACTGGGTCCGACTACTTCAACTATAAAGGCTTCTTCAGTGTTATCCTCCTAGCAGTTGTGTCTTCTGACTACAAGTTCCTGTGGATAGACGTAAGCGGCAAGGGGTCCTCCTCTGATGCCCACATCTACAATGAAAGTGAGTTCAAGGAGGGTCTGCAGAACAATGACATCGCAGGCTTCCCAGAGCCAGATCCTCTGCCAGGTGACACACAGGATGTACCTTACTTCCTGGTAGGTGACGATGCGTTCGGACTACGGACCTACATGATGAAGCCCTACGCTAACAGAGACATGACCAGGGAGCAAAGGATATTTAACTATAGACTGTCGCGGGCCAGACGAGTAGTTGAAAATACGTTCGGGATCCTTGCCAACAGATTTCAAGTTCTCCTGACTACCATGATGCATAAAGCTGATACTGTCAGACTGCTGGTCAAGGCGTGCGTACTCCTTCACAACCTGATGAGAACACGTTATCCGGTGATGCAGAACAGGCTGGTGGACTGGGAGCGTCCAGATGGAGCCCTGGTGCTTGGTGCTTGGCGTGAAGGTAGGAACCTTGAAGACACGAGGCCTGATAGAGTACCAGGACCCAACAGTGTTTCAGCAGTGGAACAGCCGCTGACAGCCAGACCACGTTCAAAGCACGGCCAAGCCAAAATTGACCAAAAATTACCACTTACGACCACGTCCACTACATTTTCATGACTTTTTGTACGTGATTTAGACGCGGAGTTCTGTGTGACCGGGCCTTTACTTATAGAATGAATCGATGTTTTATGGCATTCATCCGCGTATGATAAGTTTTGGGTTGTTTAAACTGAGTGAATCCGAAGGCTTTAAATTCTTTATATTTATATATATATATATATATATATATATATATATATATATATATATATATATATATATATATATATATATATATATATATATATATATATATATATATATATATATATATCCCCTTTAACTTAATATATCTTCAATTCAGTGTATCGAAAGATCCAGCTGACTTTCATTGTGTGTGTCCCTGTCTATAGCACTAGTGTGCGTTAAAACTCCAAAAATAAAAAAGGAGGAAGCACGATGCGAATAGATGTGTATATGTAATTGTCTCGTATGTTTGTATGTGTAAAAAATAAGTGTATGTAAATGTCTAGGTAGTCAGAGGGTCATTTGTGGATAGTTATGGTATATAGGCGTTGCCGGAAAATTTCTCTATTGAGAATTTGGATGGCACGTCTATAACCATGTACAGCACTCTTGGCTAGGCGATGTCGCCGTGTCTGGTGCTTAGATCTGTTACTTTATGTCTGAATGTTTGTTCGTTGGTTACTTATCTCACACATATGTATCTTCCTTCCACGAACATGAATCCTTTCGGGGATCCCTTAATTCGGAAGTTAGTTGTTTGAATTGAATTATCTCCCTTTAACTTAATATATCTTCAATTCAGTGTATCGAAAGATCCAGCTGACTTTCATTGTGTGTGTCCCTGTCTATAGCACTAGTGTGCGTTAAAACTCCAAAAATAAAAAAGGAGGAAGCACGATGCGAATAGATGTGTATATGTAATTGTCTCGTATGTTTGTATGTGTAAAAAATAAGTGTATGTAAATGTCTAGGTAGTCAGAGGGTCATTTGTGGATAGTTATGGTATATAGGCGTTGCCGGAAAATTTCTCTATTGAGAATTTGGATGGCACGTCTATAACCATGTACAGCACTCTTGGCTAGGCGATGTCGCCGTGTCTGGTGCTTAGATCTGTTACTTTATGTCTGAAGGTTTGTTCGTTGGTTACTTATCTCACACATATGTATCTTCCTTCCACGAACATGAATCCTTTCGGGGATCCCTTAATTCGGAAGTTAGTTGTTTGAATTGAATTATCTCCCTTTAACTTAATATATCTTCAATTCAGTGTATCGAAAGATCCAGCTGACTTTCATTGTGTGTGTCCCTGTCTATAGCACTAGTGTGCGTTAAAACTCCAAAAATAAAAAAGGAGGAAGCACGATGCGAATAGATGTGTATATGTAATTGTCTCGTATGTTTGTATGTGTAAAAAATAAGTGTATGTAAATGTCTAGGTAGTCAGAGGGTCATTTGTGGATAGTTATGGTATATAGGCGTTGCCGGAAAATTTCTCTATTGAGAATTTGGATGGCACGTCTATAACCATGTACAGCACTCTTGGCTAGGCGATGTCGCCGTGTCTGGTGCTTAGATCTGTTACTTTATGTCTGAATGTTTGTTCGTTGGTTACTTATCTCACACATATGTATCTTCCTTCCACGAACATGAATCCTTTCGGGGATCCCTTAATTCGGAAGTTAGTTGTTTGAATTGAATTATCTCCCTTTAACTTAATATATCTTCAATTCAGTGTATCGAAAGATCCAGCTGACTTTCATTGTGTGTGTCCCTGTCTATAGCACTAGTGTGCGTTAAAACTCCAAAAATAAAAAAGGAGGAAGCACGATGCGAATAGATGTGTATATGTAATTGTCTCGTATGTTTGTATGTGTAAAAAATAAGTGTATGTAAATGTCTAGGTAGTCAGAGGGTCATTTGTGGATAGTTATGGTATATAGGCGTTGCCGGAAAATTTCTCTATTGAGAATTTGGATGGCACGTCTATAACCATGTACAGCACTCTTGGCTAGGCGATGTCGCCGTGTCTGGTGCTTAGATCTGTTACTTTATGTCTGAAGGTTTGTTCGTTGGTTACTTATCTCACACATATGTATCTTCCTTCCACGAACATGAATCCTTTCGGGGATCCCTTAATTCGGAAGTTAGTTGTTTGAATTGAATTATCTCCCTTTAACTTAATATATCTTCAATTCAGTGTATCGAAAGATCCAGCTGACTTTCATTGTGTGTGTCCCTGTCTATAGCACTAGTGTGCGTTAAAACTCCAAAAATAAAAAAGGAGGAAGCACGATGCGAATAGATGTGTATATGTAATTGTCTCGTATGTTTGTATGTGTAAAAAATAAGTGTATGTAAATGTCTAGGTAGTCAGAGGGTCATTTGTGGATAGTTATGGTATGTAGGCGTTGCCGGAAAATTTCTCTATTGAGAATTTGGATGGCACGTCTATAACCATGTACAGCACTCTTGGCTAGGCGATGTCGCCGTGTCTGGTGCTTAGATCTGTTACTTTATGTCTGAAGGTTTGTTCGTTGGTTACTTATCTCACATATATGTATCTTCCTTCCACGAACATGAATCCTTTCGGGGATCCCTTAATTCGGAAGTTAGTTGTTTGAATTGAATTATCTCCCTTTAACTTAATATATCTTCAATTCAGTGTATCGAAAGATCCAGCTGACTTTCATTGTGTGTGTCCCTGTCTATAGCACTAGTGTGCGTTAAAACTCCAAAAATAAAAAAGGAGGAAGCACGATGCGAATAGATGTGTATATGTAATTGTCTCGTATGTTTGTATGTGTAAAAAATAAGTGTATGTAAATGTCTAGGTAGTCAGAGGGTCATTTGTGGATAGTTATGGTATATAGGCGTTGCCGGAAAATTTCTCTATTGAGAATTTGGATGGCACGTCTATAACCATGTACAGCACTCTTGGCTAGGCGATGTCGCCGTGTCTGGTGCTTAGATCTGTTACTTTATGTCTGAAGGTTTGTTCGTTGGTTACTTATCTCACATATATATATATATATATATATATATATATATATATATATATATACACTCCTGAATATGATTTATTTTACCGAAATCTGTAGAAGCATTTGCGATATCACGGCGTTAGTCTAAAAATGAAATATATCGCAATAAAGTTACGCCGGCATACACTATTTATATTGCTCTGGCACTTTGCTGCTATTAAAGTCTTTCTTCTGATAGTTTTCATTATGCAATAAAAAATGTCTTGGTCGTGGCTACCAGTACAATGAAAGTTGGACTGGACACTGTTAGTCTCTTGTCGGTGACAAGCAATAAGTTTAACTCCAAGCTTCTTAAAAATTAGAATGCTGCGTTCCGCGAAACACTTGTATTATCTACTGTTTGAAAGGGGGATAACTAAAAAACTGATATAACCGGTAATGCAGATGACATATTCCAATTACTGTGTCAAAAGAACAAACACTTTTCAAGTTCTATGGAACACGATGTTTCAGGTTCAAGTTATTTAAAAGGGGGAAAAACTAAATAGTAAATCAGGAGTTATCATTTTAGTTGTCACAGATGACTTCGTTCAAGCAGATCATATATTGCAAGTATTAAGGAAATAAGACAAGTAATTTTAAAGTTATTGCCAGTATTAAGTTAATGAGACAGGTAATTTTAAAGTTATAAGAAACATTAGGTTTCATATTCAAGTTATTCAAATGGTGAAAAACTAAAAACAATAGTCAACCATGAGTTATCTTTTTTGCTGTCACAAATGGCTTTGTTACCTACCGGTATTCCAATAAGAAAGCCTCCCAAGAAGTACTGCCATGCATCTTCAGAGATACTGCTTTCGTCTTCAGATGTACTACTTTCGTTATGAGATATACTACTCTCACTGTTATTCTCATTAATTACTCCAAAAATGCTGACACCAAGCGACGCCAATCCTAAAATACCCCAGATAATTGTCATTATCCGGTAAAAATTCCCCACTTTCTGTAAAAATATGGCTGAAATCAAAACAAAATTGCATTAATAACTTCCAACTGGAGCTTCGAGTGCTATGCAGTTCCTTACTGCATACATTATTTAAAATACATTCTAATAGTCACGTATTTCACAAACAAGTCGGTATGAGTCACAGCCATATTTATTTTGCTTAAAAATACAGTATGTATGATAATAAACAAAAGAGAGTTTAGATGCGCTTTTTTGCAACCGATTTCGTCGTCTAAAAAGTTGTTGTTAAACGATAAGATCGACTGTATGCGCGCGCATGACATTTGGTGACGCTACTAAAAGATGAGAAACGCCAGAAATATAAGGAAGATGAACATGTCGGGCTCGAAAGTAAGAGTGGTGGTCAATCGTTAAACGTAAGATCCGCCACCCTGTAAAGGCTTATATAATAAATGAATACACTTACATGTTGGCATTCCGATGTAACTGCGTTTGCTTCAGATGTTTATATCGCGGAAATGACGTTCGTCATGTAAAATGACGCGCCAATTTCTGCGCTCGCCGTCGTCACGGATCCATGATTCAATGTGGTGATGAACGTTTACGTTAAATCCACGGGAATTTCATTGAATTAACGGTGTTTGGGTCTTTTCCGTTTTTAGAAAATCTAAGATGCACGGGTGGATTCCGCTTTATTATGCGCCCTTCGAAGAAGCGGGAGTATATTGCTACATGTCAGTCTTTCTTTCCGTCCGTAACCAACCTTGTCTGATCAATAAGTAGACAACGATTTGACCTACAATCCTCAGACTTGGTAGGGAGGTTAGTAATTACAAGAAGATGACCCCTATGGATTTTGGGGTCAGTAGGTCAAAGATCAAGGTCACAGTGACCTTCAATAAAACAACAGCAGATTACTAATATTAACTAAGGCACTACCTCAATGCGGGCTCTAGTATTTAACTCTTTTATTAAATTGATGTTTAACTGGATGTTTCTGAGTAACTGAAACTATCTGGAATCACGTTGCTTGTCGGTAGTAGAAAACACTACCGCCAAGTGAAAGAAATAGACTGGATAAGACGATTAAAGACAGCAGCTCCGAATGGAATAAACAAACACACAAGCATGAATGTATTGTGGAGGAAATTTTTAAATTTGAATACAATTATACTCTTTTGAGCATATATCTATTCGTGACACCCACATGCAGACACAGACAAATATCCACTTACACAAACATCAACGCATGAACGTAGAAACAAACACATACACGTACTTCACCTGTATATGCAAATTAGCGCTCTTATGTATACATACACATAAACACGCATGCTCATTCTCTGACACATTTACAGAACTATAGACTCTTATAGCACTCAATTGTACGCACGCATACAAATGCGCACACAGCAACATGACCACAACGTCATATGCTCGTCATTAGCACAAAAATCAAAATATGTGATGTTCAAATGTAGGAGAATACTTATGCACACATACACGTAGCCTGGATTCCAGGCGATGAAGTATTTTGTTTTTATTAATTCTCTCACTAATTATCTGGAGTCAGTCTACTTCTCTACCTGAACTTCATCGATAATTCAGACATCTCTCTCAATGCAGTATGATAGTAAATAGACTGGCTACAATAAAAGTCTGTTATGATGTATAAAAAATAAATAAAAAGACAAAACAAAGTTATTATCAGACTAGTGGCTAGTCTTACATACACGCATGAACGCGCGAGCACATATGCAGACACTCGCACGCGCGCGTGCAGAAACAGACGCACACATTCACTTACGCATGCACGCGCGCACACACACACGCACACACACACACATACATACATGCCGGCACATACAAAAACAGATGCACGCACGCACGCGCGCGCGCACACACAAACACACCACATATGCACATATACTTACGCGCATATACTTACGCACGCAACCGCGCACACACATACATTTAATAGACGTCACTTCCTCATTATGTTATTGTAAACTTAATAGAAAAAAAATGTAAGAAGTTTTCTGACATAATATTTTTATAAATGCCATAGGCCGAAACGTCAATATTAATGAAGTGAGTGAAATCACTATAATGTTGTGTATTCGTATTCATAAAAATAACAAAAATTAAATATTTGGTACACTTAAGCCTACTGACGGTGAATCAGTGAGATTTGGAAGCGACAAGCGAGCGGAATGCTTCGGATCACTTTTTTTTTCGGCGTAGCTGTCTAAGCTCACTTTTGACCTAATTTATTAACCAATGAAGTGTTTAAATAACACTCGTATTATATTGTTATGCAGCGGGAAGATTAAATAAGCTATTTCAATTGGTAGCTATTTATACCAGAGAGGCATCTAGCAGGGTGAAGAGGTATCTAGTGGGATTTTTAAACAATTAATTGACACACTTTGCAACGATTATTGCTGTGACGTTTAGATCTTTGCTATTCTCTTGAGTTGAGAGATGGTGAAATGAGGCACACTACAGTACTCGTCATTGGCTAGGATTATTTGTCAAAAGACAATACAGTCACTCTTTTATATCAGCCTACAAAATGAAAGTGAAAGTAAGTGGAAATGGCGTAAAGAAAACGATGTTACACTTTCACTGTAAAGCTTAAAATTTAAGTAATACAATCTGCGAGCTTGAATAATTGTTATATTTGTGAGTTTTTAGTTAATGGAAATCTATCCATCCCAGCTCTTTTATTAAATATATTAAATTTTTTACCCGTCTCTTGAATCGGGCAGCTGTATATAATATGCTACGCGATATAAACAATGAGTTCGCTATTTAAGTCTTGAAGTCTTCACTAAATATATTTTATTCTTTCAGCAATTGATATATCATCTGATACATTATGTTTTAAGAATAAACACAACCAAGGCCTTTTGCAATACGTTTCTTATATAAAACTCATTCTTTATCGCGACTGAAGATTTTACAATGTGCTTACTTGTCTTAAATCTGGCAACTACGTGTAATATGTTACGCGAAAAAACTTCGAGTCCGCTATTAAAGCAATTGCACTCAAGTCAGATCTAAGAACATGTTAGCGTAACGGTTTTCAGTAGATGATTTATATCAGATTGCAATTAAACCATACAGCTTTCAGAGAGTCGAAAGTTGCTGTATATTCTAGAATTGTTTCATATTCCTAGGAAATTCTCTTCAAGTTTATAAAGAAAACACTTATAACTCTTTATTATTGTTTATTGCTCACAATAAGTCTTAAGATCTTTACTGAATTTACTTATTATCCAGGCCTGCCAAAACTTCTTCATGAAAAATCCGGAGATTTTGTCTGAATATGTCAATGATGATGACAACGACGACGACGATGATGATGATGATGATGATGTTGTTGTTGTTGTTTAATTTCATATTTCTGCTGTTCACTATGACTGTGACAGAACAAAAATGATGATGATAATGATGATTTTGTCACACTCTCCTTATATATAAATATTATATATACATAATGAATTATGTCGAGTTTGTTAGAAATGGTTAAAGAACTTGTTTTAAAATGTCTTCTGTCTATTTTTACCATTCATATTTAACTGTTAAGACCTGTTTTTGACACTAGTAGAATGAACATGCAATGAAAATAGATAAAGGCATGTGTAACGTCCAGGCCCTTGTTAAGTTTATGACGCGCGGTTATTTTATAGTTGTGCCAGAGGCATTGAGACTGCATGTCACTGACCACGTCCTCGTTATCTCGTAATAAACAGGAAAAGGCTTCTTCTTTAGAATAACTATTATGTTCATTGCCCAACTTTTAAATTAGGTTTGATTAATCTGTATTTTTTGCAATTTCATAGAAATCCGGATATTTTGACTATAAATCCGGAGATCCGGAGAAGTAACCTTAAATCCTGAGATTCCGGATAAAATCTGGAGATTTGGCAGGCCTGATTATCTTGGTAATTAATACATCCACTACTAACATGTTTAATATGTTTAAGGTATTAATAAAGCAAAGACTTTTAAAATCCGTTTTTCATAATCATAAGATTCACATTTATAAACAAAATAAAAATCTATTTATTTGTTCCTTAATTTGTGTGGGATGTACATGTAGTTTTACATTCAAATTCAAGTAATTTTAATAAAAAGTCATTGTGTAGGATTCACAATGAAATGATTTAATTTACTCGAAAATCAAGATGAAATGAATAATGCCAGGTATAAACTGCATCATTTCATATACAATCTAAGCCGTTTATCTTTTTTAAAGATATTTCTTGTTTTAAAGTGATGGTAGTTGGACATAACATATACGCACATTACCGTAAAAGCTCGCTTGCTCGCGAGCCCCCCTCAGCTCGCATATCAAAGTGGCGTTTGGCGGGGACGGGCATACCTGTTTTTACAAACATCTATTTAGATAGAGCTAGTTCTACATAGAGTTGCAAACAAGACATGGGAGCGCATACCAGTAAGATAGCCACTTACTCGAACTGGCCATGTAGAAATTATGAAATAGGGGATACTATGAAGATATCTTGACATTTATCAAGCCTAAATTAATTATAGATACAGGTTTTGTGTTTTCAAGGTATTTAGAATATATTTGTGTAATAACTATTAGAAACCAAAAGCAGCCAGGTGATGATCAGTGTGATGCAGGGGCTTGAATTCGAAACTAGGGAAATCCTGTATAGTAATCTGTTTCCGCTTCAGAAATTCAGTTGCATGTTTTTGGATTTATTTTGCGGAAAATCGGTAGTGATGACAGCTATTGGCTATATTCTTTTCTGATTCTGCTGTTTCAGCTGGTTTGAAAAGCAATCATTTCTGGGAGTTGTCGGTTGGACATTAATATTTTGCAAGATTTTGGGTTTCGTGATTTTTGCCTTGGCCGACTGTGCAAAAGTGACGCTTGGACTGTGTTTCAGTGTTCCTTGGATTTTTTTCAGGAGTTCTTCATAGCCTGAATTTGTGTTGCCTGAGTAGTTTATAGCCATATGTTTACAGTAATCACTAATTTCTGTTTCAGGTTGTTGTTGTTGTGGATTGATTTCATAGACTAGGTACAGAGTGTGTGTCGGAAACTGTGAAATTAGGACCGGTTACTGGTGTCCGCCGCCTTAAAAGGAAAAGTGTTGATTTACAAATATTGTCAGGTATGGCATTTTAAAGCTTTAAATGTCTGTCCAGAATGAGTATTACACAAAATGATCAATTTTAGGTCTGCTTTATCTTAAATAAAATGTCTGGCAGTCAGCATTAAGGGGAGGTAACTCAGACTTGGTGGTATGCTGAGATGCCTGGTGCAAAGTCATGTATATTTTTTTTCAAGTAGAAAGTATGAAATTTGTCGCTTGTCTTTAAGGCATTATTTCTTATGGTACGAAAGAATGTTTCGCATGCAAAAAATAATGTTTAACCAACATTTTTGTCGTTTCCCTCTTTTTAAGCAGGTGACGGCCAATTTTTGTCATCCGAGCAACTCTGAAATTGATGCTGTTGGTTAAAAACCACTAAAAATGTCATATCCGATTGAAGTTATGTCAGACAGACTTTGTACCAGAAATGCAGTAGCTACTCAGGTGCTTGTAGCAAGCATGCCATAGCTTTTTTTAATAATAGCTGGCTTTGACTCGGTACATATTATGGATTTACCCAAATGGGCACTGTAATGTATGTAAACTTTGATGACCAGGTATTTCAAGCATGTCACCAAACAAGTCACAATCTAACATGGAAGAGTACAAATACATGTTGAGACAGTTGACTGGGCAGATTTTGACATCATAAGTATCAGTAAAGTGGTCTGCAGAGGTGTTTGAAACAATTCAGTATCCAAGAGCCTGTCAGGGTATCAGAAAAATGTCAGACTTTATGCAGTTGCTTATTTTTGATCACCCAGCAGAGCTGTTTAGACCTAATAATGGGCTTATTTTGAATGCTTTTCAGCAAAATGAATGTGGATGGTGCTTGAAAAACATCAGAATATTACACTGGTACTAATTGAAATATGAATTTTAGCAAATTGTAAATAGTCATCATCATCATTCATTATCCCAAGACGGAGAACAAAACTAGCCGATAGATCTTTAGCGGTTGTTGGTCCTAAACTATGGAATGAATTGCCTAATAACTTGAAAATCATTTGTTCTGAACTTGAATTTCGAAGAAAACTTAAAACTCATTTGTTTACACAGTTTTACAACCAATAGCAAACTAAATATGTTATTTCTTTTTGCAGAACTGATAGAGACTGTACAATGTATATAGTGAAACTAGCATACATTTTTTTGTTTTGTTTTAATGTAAAGCGCAATAGAAAATTTATTATTTTTGCGCTATATAAATGCATTGTATTTGTATTTGTATTTAGTCACTGTGGTAAATAAGGTAATGTTCAATTTCTGTACAAATAATGCACATTTTTCATGAATACTGTCTTGACTTTTAAGTCTTATTTTATTCCAGTTAGTCTGCAAAATTGATGCAACTCTAAGGTATATGTTAAGTCAAACATGTGTGTCTCTTTAAGGGAGCGCATACCAGTAAGATGGCCACTTACTCGAACTGGCCATGTAGAAATTATGAAATAGGGGATACTATGAAGATATCTTGACATTTATCAAGCCTAAATTAATTATAGATACAGGTTTTGTGTTTTCAAGGTATTTAGAATATATTTGTGTAATAACTATTAGAAACCAAAAGCAGCCAGGTGATGATCAGTGTGATGCAGGGGCTTGAATTCGAAACTAGGGAAATCCTGTATAGTAATCTGTTTCCGCTTCAGAAATTCAGTTGCATGTTTTTGGATTTATTTTGCGGAAAATCGGTAGGGATGACAGCTATTGGCTATATTCTTTTCTGATTCTGCTGTTTCAGCTGGTTTGAAAGCAATCATTTCTGGGAGTTGTCGGTTGGACATTAATATTTTGCAAGATTTTGGGTTTCGTGATTTTTGCCTTGGCCGACTGTGCAAAAGTGACGCTTGGACTGTGTTTCAGTGTTCCTTGGATTTTTTTCAGGAGTTCTTCATAGCCTGAATTTGTGTTGCCTGAGTAGTTTATAGCCATATGTTTACAGTAATCACTAATTTCTGTTTCAGGTTGTTGTTGTTGTGGATTGATTTCATAGACTAGGTACAGAGTGTGTGTCGGAAACTGTGAAATTAGGACCGGTTACTGGTGTCCGCCGCCTTAAAAGGAAAAGTGTTGATTTACAAATATTGTCAGGTATGGCATTTTAAAGCTTTAAATGTCTGTCCAGAATGAGTATTACACAAAATGATCAATTTTAGGTCTGCTTTATCTTAAATAAAATGTCTGGCAGTCAGCATTAAGGGGAGGTAACTCAGACTTGGTGGTATGCTGAGATGCCTGGTGCAAAGTCATGTATATTTTTTTTTCAAGTAGAAAGTATGAAATTTGTCGCTTGTCTTTAAGGCATTATTTCTTATGGTACGAAAGAATGTTTCGCATGCAAAAAATAATGTTTAACCAACATTTTTGTCGTTTCCCTCTTTTTAAGCAGGTGACGGCCAATTTTTGTCATCCGAGCAACTCTGAAATTGATGCTGTTGGTAAAAACCACTAAAAATGTCATATCCGATTGAAGTTATGTCAGACAGACTTTGTACCAGAAATGCAGTAGCTACTCAGGTGCTTGTAGCAAGCATGCCATAGCTTTTTTTAATAATAGCTGGCTTTGACTCGGTACATATTATGGATTTACCCAAATGGGCACTGTAATGTATGTAAACTTTGATGACCAGGTATTTCAAGCATGTCACCAAACAAGTCACAATCTAACATGGAAGAGTACAAATACATGTTGAGACAGTTGACTGGGCAGATTTTGACATCATAAGTATCAGTAAAGTGGTCTGCAGAGGTGTTTGAAACAATTCAGTATCCAAGAGCCTGTCAGGGTATCAGAAAAATGTCAGACTTTATGCAGTTGCTTATTTTTGATCACCCAGCAGAGCTGTTTAGATCTAATAATGGGCTTATTTTGAATGCTTTTCAGCAAAATGAATGTGGATGGTGCTTGAAAAACATCAGAATATTACACTGGTACTAATTGAAATATGAATTTTAGCAAATTGTAAATAGTCATCATCATCATTCATTATCCCAAGACGGAGAACAAAACTAGCCGATAGATCTTTAGCGGTTGTTGGTCCTAAACTATGGAATGAATTGCCTAATAACTTGAAAATCATTTGTTCTGAACTTGAATTTCGAAGAAAACTTAAAACTCATTTGTTTACACAGTTTTACAACCAATAGCAAACTAAATATGTTATTTCTTTTTGCAGAACTGATAGAGACTGTACAATGTATATAGTGAAACTAGCATACATTTTTTTGTTTTGTTTTAATGTAAAGCGCAATAGAAAATTTATTATTTTTGCGCTATATAAATGCATTGTATTTGTATTTGTATTTAGTCACTGTGGTAAATAAGGTAATGTTCAATTTCTGTACAAATAATGCACATTTTTCATGAATACTGTCTTGACTTTTAAGTCTTATTTTATTCCAGTTAGTCTGCAAAATTGATGCAACTCTAAGGTATATGTTAAGTCAAACATGTGTGTCTCTTTAAGGGAGCGCATACCAGTAAGATGGCCACTTACTCGAACTGGCCATGTAGAAATTATGAAATAGGGGATACTATGAAGATATCTTGACATTTATCAAGCCTAAATTAATTATAGATACAGGTTTTGTGTTTTCAAGGTATTTAGAATATATTTGTGTAATAACTATTAGAAATCAAAAGCAGCCAGGTGATGATCAGTGTGATGCAGGGGCTTGAATTCGAAACTAGGGAAATCCTGTATAGTAATCTGTTTCCGCTTCAGAAATTCAGTTGCATGTTTTTGGATTTATTTTGCGGAAAATCGGTAGGGATGACAGCTATTGGCTATATTCTTTTCTGATTCTGCTGTTTCAGCTGGTTTGAAAGCAATCATTTCTGGGAGTTGTCGGTTGGACATTAATATTTTGCAAGATTTTGGGTTTCGTGATTTTTGCCTTGGCCGACTGTGCAAAAGTGACGCTTGGACTGTGTTTCAGTGTTCCTTGGATTTTTTTCAGGAGTTCTTCATAGCCTGAATTTGTGTTGCCTGAGTAGCTTATAGCCATATGTTTACAGTAATCACTAATTTTTGTTTCAGGTTGTTGTTGTGGATTGATTTCATAGACTAGGTACAGAGTGTGTGTCGGAAACTGTGAAATTAGGACCGGTTACTGGCGTCCACCGCCCATAGCCAGTACGCCTACAAGCGACTAAACATTGGGACTGCAGGTGCATATACTGTTTGGAGGTCCTTCTTTGTAGACTTCGCAAACATTCGAGAAAACCAACATAGTGAGGGGTACTCATATTACTTTAATCGCCTAACTGCGTATAGCATTTTAATTATCACTAACGCACCCATTGTGACCTGCTAAGCCTCGTGAAACCTTATAACTTAAATTGTGCGATTGATTCTATAAATGCACCATACGGTTGATGTGTGAAGGATACGTTACATACATCGGATCAGCGAAAAAAAAACAACAACATACGCATCAGAAGCCTTATCTAAAAGGTTTAGATTATTGATGTTACGACTAAATCCCACGTTTGCAAAGTTAAGCACGTCAAAGTTTATCGTGACCACGAACTAGCGTCTCATGTGCATAAGTTGGTTTACTGTTGTGCTTTGTGTTTGCCACCTGTTTGTGTCAATTAACATTGATTTGCAAACCAGTTTTAATGATACTGAAAGAAGTTATCGTGCAGCACTTTCCGTCCCACTCCCAACACCCAACACCACATACATCGTTCATTAATAGTCTAACATAAAAATAAGTCCGGAAATAACAAATGGCTAAATACGAGAAATCTTAGAAAATGCAAATATCAGGGTGGAGGATCATGTGACAAAACATGGCCGCCAGTCTAACAAAATCTCTCCTTTTGAGGTATGTTTATTGTTGTACATGAAATAAAAACTAAAACACACTACTTGTACTCTATCCGTGTCCATTTTACGTTTTTACACCAGTTTCATATAGAATCTGCATATTTTTGCATCAGTAACATTCAATCTATCAAACCTCAGGATATCAGGACATTTTATATTACATCATTTTGTAGTCATTTTCCTATTTTCCAGGTGTAAGACCTGTAAATAGACTTCCTTATGTTTTCTTTCAGTTCCTTCAGCCAAACATAAATTATTTATTGTCTTCCCGTTAATGTCTTAATAAATAAAGACGACAACAACTACATAGGAGTGACCAATACTGGACAGCGCGTTTATTCAATAAATGCTTATATTATCTCAAACACACGGTAGTTTCATGACAAAAAAAAATAACCACGAATAATGAGTGGTAACTGTGTCCATGCACTTATACATATTCAAATGAAAAAATATTTATATCGCTATGGCGATAACAGTTCATGAAACCGTCACATACACACTGCACACCCTCGCGTTAGTACTGCCTCACTTGAAACAATAGAAAATTGTTCATCTGAAAAAGATACACATATATTAACATGTGAACAACAGAAAATATCGTCAAAGTAATAACGATATTGAAAACGTCTTAACTCTAAATGAGCCCTCGGAACGAGCGAAAACGAGCAAGTACGAAAAAGGGTCGGGTGGGTGGGAGTAGATGTTAACTAGCGTCCAGTATTGCGTCGAATGACCATATACCTGTAGCGCTGGTTTTTCTATCACGGTCAGTGCATGGTTCACTGACCGTAACCATATAAGGAAATATCGGTAAACGGAAATTATCGAACAAAAATAAATATATCTATATAAACTATAGTAAACATGACATGTTTCAAAAGGCTGGCAGTCATAGCTGGTACCCTTTGAATAAGGGCTTGCTTACATGCTTTTGAAGCTAAGTGTTTCTACTGTCCATTTCCAGCAAGAAAAGTAGGGGTCATGTATCAATTAACAGAGATTTGACACCTTGAAACCGGTGGTCTGTTTTTTTTTCATTTCTGTGTGAACTTCAAAACTGTTTTACATATGCCATCCTAAAACCAGGGCCTTTTTTTCAAATACTGCATTTCCAAACATGAATATGCTACCAGTGTGTCATTAAAAGCATCTCATTTACTTAACATATTCCTTTCTGGCCATACTAGCCATTTAATGCCCCCAAAAGGCAAACAAATTGAGACTATTTAGTGTCAGTCATTGTCTGACTAGCCCGAGTATGAACATCCGGTGGACTATTTACAAGTAATTAGCCTCCAGTAACGTGTCACACGTTTGTTGTTGTTGTTTTAAGGGCCTGCCACACTCCTCCCAATTCTATTCATCGATAAAAAGAAAATTATCAAAATCTCAATAACGGCAAAATGCTGTTAAATGAAACTTTGCACAAGTGTATGTTATTAATGTATCTTTATTTTACAGATGGTAAGGCATATTAGAAAAGTAAAGAAAAACAGCGAGATCTAAAAATTCCCTCAACTTCTATTTACATAAATTCACAAAAACTAAAGAACACAAAACATCATTTTAAATGCCCACATGAGTAATATGATACTGACAACAATTTATTGTGTCCTCATGATTTACTTATGTAAACTTTACGAGATATTAGTAAAAGTGTGTTTGACCTTCAATTTCCTGGTCGCGTAAACGGATGACAATCACTGATTTCTCTTTTAATAGTTGAACGTTTTTTACAAAGTACACAACATTTTCTTGTCAGTATCATTGCACTCACGAGGGAATTTAAAGTTATGTTCTGCATCGCCTAGTTTTTGTGACTTTATGTAAATAGAATTCAAGGAATTTTTAGGTCTAGCTTTGTTTCTTTACTTTTCTATTTTGTCTTACTGTATGCAAAATAAAGATACATTAGTAACCTTCATTTGTGCAAAGTTTCCTTGAATGGCAATTTGTCATTACTGAGATTTGATGATTTTTATTTTATCGATGAATAGGATTGGGAGGAGTGTAGCGATGCCTTAATATTTACTTTTTAGTAAGGAGCTGGCCACGGAAAAGGTGTCTTATTACTTATTGTTACTTTATTTGAAAAGAACTTAGACTTATCTATTATTTTCTAATAACTAATTTATTTTTTGTTACATATTTTGACAAAATAATGTTTAGTTACAAAAAAATTCATAATTTATGACGTTATTCAAGAATTGGCGTCAACTGTCTGAAAATAACTTTTTTCGTGACGTGCCCCATATGTCTTCAAATTCCACGCAGAAGTTACTGCTCCTTACTGTTCTGTGCAGTGAAAGCTGCATTCTCTACACATAGTTGTCGTTCCTTTAGTCCCTTAAAGCGAGCCAAGGGGCGATAACTGTTGAAAGAGTTTAAAGAGGCTGGTGATGAAGCGCTGGTTAGTGAGAAAGTTCTTAGTAGTAGTAGATAAATTACTTCAGTGAGTGATAACTAGGTGGCGGTTTTCGAAATCCATAATCAGGTGCTGGATATTGATTTTGTTGTAGCTGCGTGTTAAGTCTTTGAATCTCGAGGTGTGGCTGCAAAACGCGATTCTGTGCCTCCAGTTCGTAACTAGACGCGTATATTCCAACAGGAGTAAGAGTATTTACTGGTAACCGCGCACTTGATGTTGGATACACAGTAACCGGTCGTCCCGCTCCGGTGGTAGTGGGAATTACTGATGTCTGTCTAGATTGATTTGTGGTGATAATTCCCAGCTGTTGCAAGGAGGATATTAATATCACTCTAGAAACAAAATTCACAACAATGCTTAAAATGCACAGGGCAAGGATTGTCCCAGCTAGTGCCCGTCTTTCGTAATAGTATTCGTCCTTTATTGTAGGCTTAATGTCGGGAAATATATTTTTAAAACTGTCAGGAATCCGGTCTGACCGGTCATGCTCTAAACCATTTATTATTACCACCCCAATTCCAATAAAGCTAACTGACATCACAGTGACGCCGATGCACATTAGTTTGCGTATCTGAAATGTACAAATAGGCACACAGATAATTTCAGCTTTATCGTTTAAGTGCCATAAGTATCCACCGACCATTAAAGTTCGAACAGATACACACGTAAATAAATGATTGGAGATTTTGACAGAAAACAAAGTAAAGAAATTGATATAGCTAGAATCCAACATTCGTTTTCAAACAAAAAGTGAAGAAGTATTTAATATTTTTAAACAATACCTTATAAATTATATTTACTACTCAAAGTTTGCACCAAATTAACCACACACCATTTAATGAAACAATCGTATATTCGTGATAATCTCCCATATAAACTTAGAATTATACTCAATAATTGTAATATTGTACTATAAATCGTTTATTACTTGAAGGATTTACTGCAGACTTCAAACAAATGATCATTATCTTTCACATTATATGCGGTAAGCTTAATCTCTTTTTCACAGGCATATTTGATTACATACAGCATTTGTTTGTTTGTTTTTGTGGAAGGGGTCTTAGGAAGATTCTTCCTACGATCCAGTTGTATTAGGCTTACCGCATTATGTACTTCGTTTTCCTTTTCTTCCGCAGCAGCCGTAAGCAGGCGCGCACATATTAATGCCGACAGTAGTCCCTGAAACCATAGCATAACATTTATGTCGCCTCATGCTGATAAAAACATATTTTATTGCCTCCAAAAGATAGGAACTGGGTTAACACACACATGCTCACTACAATAATTACGAATTTGTCAAAACTCGCTATAATAGGCGCAACTTCTTTTGATGCTTCACATAATGCCGAAAAATAGACCAGACACGACCCTTTTATCAAATTATACAGTAATATGAACGGTCATAACTCTAATGCAATCAAAGCACTAAAAGTACTGATGGGTGGCGTTTTAGAGTGATTGTCATGTCACATCAGCTATAGATTGTGTGGAGTTTCCTATTGGAGGAGTGTGAAGGAACTTTCGGATGCCAGAGAAAAAGTTTGCATGCCTGGCTTCTGCTTTATCAAGTTTTTATCTACCACGGATATTCGGACGGATGCTTATATCCAAGACTGAAGTCATATTGTGCCAGGAAAAAATAATAATATATTAAGTCAACCTTTTATTTGAAACTTTTAATTGACAAGAAAGAAGTGAAACACATGGACAAATAAAAAATACTTAAACTATGATATAGTTGCTATTTGCACTATGATTTGAAACAATATTTATTGACTATAAAGAAATAAAAGATATGCAAAAATAAAAAATAATATGACTATAAAGCAATTTTTTAAAAATAAGTCAGAGCTCTGCATCAAGTCTTATTAAATTGAAACGCTTTAAACGCTTTAAAGTTTCGTCTAAAGTTTACACTTCAGAGCCGTCTTTTTGTTAGAATGTCATGCTAATTACCGACTAGCTTTTTGGAAACTTAAACTTGTTTGAAAACGTACCGTGTGCAAAAAAGCTGCATCATGGTTAATGGATGATTTTATTTATTTATTTTGTTCTTTTCGAATAATATGACTATAAAGCAATAATTTTATAAAAATGAGGCAGAGCACTGCATCAAATCTAATTAAATTTAAACGCTTTAAAGTTTCGCCTGAAGTTTACACTTTAAAGCCGTATTTTTGTTAAACCTCCAACTTGACTATTTAATATTTAAGCCACTAGATGGCGCTGGGGGCAGGTTTTCATGGTATTTTTGACATGCTTCACATCTAAGGGTCCCTTTTCAAATAGTACAATAACCAAGAAGTATTTTCCCTAAAACCTTTTTATATAACTTCTTTGCAACATTTCAAATAAAATGGCAGAGAAAAGTTTATGACAAAATGCATTTTATTGTAATTTTTGAGACAAAAATATGTTAACTGTCAAAATTTTAAAATCCCGGGGATGAGTTTCTGGGGTCATGAACTGCAGATAGTAAACAAATACACCTGGCAGTGTAGCTTGAAATACTACTCTTGGCAACTGTGGGAAGCTGATCAGTAATAATACAGTTAAACAGCAGTCATTTGAACAATATATTTCATTAATATCCATGCTTATTGTATAATCAAATTTCCCTCTTAATTCGGCATGAATGAAATGCCACACCAAGTTTGAGATAAGCTATCATCACCCCATTATTATTCTTGCTATTATCACTGGTAAATGTCAGAATGTCCCTTGAATAACGTATATTTGTTATTGTTCCTATCTTGGCTTATCAGTACTAATTACAAGCAAAGCCATTTGTTGAAAGCTGATCAGTGTATTGCTATTTGTAAACTCATAAGCTGCTGCGAGATAACCTGTTTACCTAGAAATGACCACGTGATCGCTTGATGATACGGTCAAGGTTTTAGCACAGTACAGCACCGTCTACCGTCTCATAAACTCATTGAACCTACATATACTGTAAACGTTATTCAGGGGGAGCTAATTCTCTGGAGGTAAAATGATCGAATTTCACTTTTTGGTAACCGCGTTCGACTATACGCCTTTCCAATAAACAGTTTCGCAGTCCTGTACGAGTTACTTCCCGCGACTGAAAATCAATCCAAAACGAGGCTCTGCAGGATAGCTAAACGATCGGGCTAATGGCTTAAGCACATAATAGCTAACCTTATCCGCTATAATGCAGGTCTGCGTTCGTCGCCGGCGGTGAAAAAATAAGTTGCTGGTCTGTTATTCTAGCCAGACTTTTTTATGTTTACTATTTGTTAGATATTTAGATTTTTAATGATTTAAGAACATGTACCATTCTTGTTGATAGTAGGCAGTATGAAACGCAATCTGGATAAACATAAGCATTAATTTTACCAATTATGTACAACAATTTCTTCTAAATATCGTTTCTGCTGAAAATATATTTTACTGGTGTAAATGTTGCAAATTGCTAACGGCTAGTAATGCGCTATTATCCGGAAATCGTGATATGTCAACATCTGGTTACATGATCTGTAGACAAAAATATACAATCTGAATTTGTTGATACTTACACATTTGAACAATAGAATTGTCCTAAAAATTTAAGGCGTTTATGGTCAACGAATAAATAATTTGAATATTTAAAATGTTACGTATACTTCACAGGCAAATATGATTGATTCTGTCTTGAAATAAAACAGGATCGGTAATCTGATTGTTTGTTGTAGAAGTATCATTCGTAGAATAAAATCCAAGGATTTGGATGCCGGCTTCCAAAAAGATGGGAATATTTATATCACAATATGGTTGCATATCCAATTTAGATTTCTTAGGTTTGACAGATTGTAATTTTGGCATAAAAGCCCAAACTCTTAATTAAACATATATAAAATGTTTTGACAAGATTTGTTTCTTATTGACGGCTTTTGTATCTATAACGTGTCGTAATGTTGATTAAGAATCCATTTAAGTGCTAAATCAAATACATTTGCTGGCACATCCAGTAGTTAAAGGACTCCGAAATACTTAAGAATTGGGAGGTGTAGATACCTTGCAAATAGAAATTACACGATCTCTATTGGTCAATGATATCTGCCCCTTTAAGTAATTGACAGATGACCCCGTGTGCTAGACAGTTTGACATGTTTATGGCATGCCGCCTTCAAAATCAATCGCCGCCGACATAATCACAACATGATGTCAGTAGTTGAATAGACACGCTAATCCGGAAACGAGACTCAATTAAGCCGTGGAGAGAACGCAGTGTTCTCTCCACGGCTTAATTGAGTCTCGTTTCCGTTAGTCTGTTAGTTCAAGTCGTTTAGTGTTTAATGCGAGGAATAATGAATTGACACTTTTAGTCAGAAACCTGATTGTTTTATAAATTATTTTCAAAAATATCATGACGCTGATGTATTATTACTAATTCAAAGAGAAAATATATTTTTCAAAAAAGAATTTTATGATAAAAAAGAAAGTTGTAGGTACATATTACGTTATTACAGCGAGCAATCATTTTTCCTGTAAAGCAGTCACGTGACTGGACAGGGGAGGTAACCAAATAAATTCATCGAATTATTGGAAAGGCGTATATAAGTAGACAGAGACCGAGGTACCATTTTGATCATGTGACCAAAATTCACATGTAAAAACACTGGGTGGCACGCCACCCAAAAAAAACGAGTAACTTCCTATATTTCTGTTATTTGCGCTCTGGTGACAGCAAATCCCAGCGCCACATGACATAGAGTGTGCTAATGGTAGACTCGTGGCTTTGCATCTGCCGAGCTCTATAATGTTGATAACAAGTTGAATAATTTTAATCTATAATACACACTATTATTTTATTCTATTATAATATATATAACCTCCAAAATCAAACATTTTTCATTAACTGTACCTATCTGTCGCTACGAATTTAAATTCAGAACGTCTGTTTTAGGGTGACTTCATCCTAACTGTACTTCATATCTAACTAATTAACATTAACGCATTTCGAATTACAGCGCTGACTTAAAAGAGTCAACAGCCAACAGCAACAATTCTAGGTTGTTTTCCAAACAAGAAAGCAAGTAATAGCTTAAAAACAAAATAAAATTATTTTGAGGTACAACGATATTATTCACTTACCGGTATTCCAACTAGAAAGCCCACGAGGAAGAACGGAGGTCCGTCGTATTCATGTTCATTATTATAACTGTCTTTAACGGCCACAGAAATGCCTATAGCAAGCGCCGAAACCCCTAATACATGGTCGATAACCATTAGCATTCGGTAAGCACGCGTCACCTCGACTGAAATCAAAACAAAACATCACTAAGCGAAAATAAGAGGGATATGTGTAATTGTAAAAGGCTTTCATAAGATTCTGGCACATTTAACAACAACAACAACAACAACAACAACAGAAGTAATAGTATTTATGATTTATGATTTAACTTTGTTATTATTATTATTTTTTATTATAATTATTATTATTATTATTTTTATTATTATCCGTTATCGTTTCTCAATTTTCTTGGTTTTGACTTTTCTTTAAAATTTACATGTAACATAATCCTACTTATGCCAAGGAATTCGGCTATTACGGAATTAATGCAAATTTCGATTTCCGTTAGATTTTGGCTAACAACCAAAACCATCAAACACGATGCGCGGCGACTGATCAGGTGCGTAGGAGCAGGGGCCGCAGGAGCCGCGGCCCCAATATTTCAACATATCACGGCCCAGACGGCCAATACTTCAAAATAGGGTTCTTTGGCGAAATTATGTAATGCCAAAACAGTAAAATGTTGCCATAAGATCATCGTATTCACATGAAAATCGTTATCGGCTTAGCTAATACACAGTCAAGTGTCAACGTCAAGGAAACGGTGATGTGTCGCGAGATTGCGCCAGGGTGTTAAACCAACGGTTGAGTAAGGAGCCAATCCAGCGGAACAATGTCGCATTCGAAGACCGTAGTCGGCAATGTTCAAGCTAGGTTAAAATCTAATAGCTCTACTAAGACCCAGGTTCAAGAAAGCGCTCAAAAATTTATAATATTTCATAAAATTAACTTCATTTCCTATGGAATATTCAGTAAATATGGACTACTGATGCATCTTTTGTTAGCCTGTTTTAGTACAATTATTTATTTTGCATAATATGAGGATCTATATATTATTGAAAGAATAGGCGTCTAAATTACGAACCCTGATGTTATTGTTGATTGCAGTAGTTCAGTTCTCGAATATGATGATTTAAACGTATTATATACACCAATAACTAAATATAATTGTTTTTATAAAGTAAGAAACTTATTATATCGGCGTATCAATGAAAATATTATGCAGCCAAAATCATCTCCTACGCGCCTGCTCATATTTTCATTGAGAAGTAGTGCGGGAAAGTATAATTGATAGAACGTACGTTGTTCATTGTTAATCACGCCTTCAGGTTGCTTTACTTTGTTATTGTTTCAACATCCGCAAGGGGAATGAACACACAGCGACAAAAACTAAATTGACAGCAAAACCTAATTTGGAAGTAAAATACAGCGTCTTTTGATTGTCCAGAGCGGCAGTTCTTACAGTCGTCTCATGACAAAAAACGTGGTCCGCGTCTTGTTAAGTGCTGCAGTGCAACAGGTGTTAACGGAAGTTGTTCGCTGACCTGGTCGAAATCTAATTGAAAACAAAATTTGTAGTTTTTTATACCCCAATTGACCTTTGAACTTGTTGGTAGGACCATGGTTCTTGGTCACGACATTGTCTCATTATGGTGACAATTTTTGCGCAGTTTAGCTGAAGTACCTTCGTTGCTGAGTTATGCTACGGAATCTATTGCATATTTAATTTTGATTTATGAAAAAACACCTTCAAAGTTTGTGCATTACAAAGGAGCATGTTTGGGACCGTTTAAATGTATAATGATAAAACGCGAATGGGGTGGCAAAATCGATGCCTTTTAAGGATTTCAATAAAGCAGTCTTGAACGGCCTCGGGAATGACCCTGGCCCCAAGAAAAAAACGTTTGTTTTAGTCGAATGAATTAAGATCAGGGTACTTGGTCTCTCTTTGGTATGTACAGCATACATTGTACTTTGTTATGTATCTAGTTTAGCGGACCCCGGATGTTCAAAACACTAAAAGGCCAGCGGCGTTTGAGCGAGCGAAGCAGGGGTGTGGAAGCAGTAGCCCACATTTAAACTCACTATTACTGAAATTGTTTGGCACACGACTTATAAGAGCAAAGCTCTTTACTGTAATGTTGTTATGTTGGGGCGCGCAAAACTGTCCCCAAAATTTACGCACTGTATTTTAAACATTCGCACGTCTGCCTTTACACAAAGGCAACTGCCGATATTGTGAACGATTAAAAACAACGGATATCACAAATGAAAAATGACGTTATGAACAAAATGAATTGTTTTCATATTCATAATAAAATTAACTATATGTGGACTCAAAATCAACTTTCTGTTTGTATTCTTAACTGAATATTTAGGTTTATCTAAAAACTTTCTGAACAACCCTCGTACAAATGTACATTCACGCTGAATGCGTAAAATCGGAGTAGGCTAGATAGAATGTTGACCAATCGGATAACGTTGAACATTTTATTAAGGTCCAAGACTAATCATAACACTTACGGGATAGCATGATGATATGTCGTACTGGTAAGTAACGGCGGTTGTTTCAGATGCAAATCGCCATTCCTTTCAAACGATGTATTTGATTATCCGAACGTTATGATGTACATAATGCGGAAATGACGTTAAGAAATGAAAATGACGCGCCAATTTCTGCTAGGCTCGTTACCGCTCGGTGCGCATTACCCTCGGATTGGGATACATGTGCACAGTGAAGAACCAGAATAGTGCCTCGTTGTGCAAATTGCGTTCCGTGATGCCTAATTGTCGCTAGGATAATGATATGTTATTGTTATATGTTATTATTCTAACACAGTTCAACATTTCAAAGCGAAATACATTTGCTGGCAGAAAGCCTTCGCCTCATCATAATATTTAGTTCAATTGCAACTAGCTTTGTAGCTTTGTAGTTTTGTTACTGTTGTAGTTTGTACATGTTACCATATTATACTGTTTATCTTTGTCAAATGTCTATGTACATGTACATACTTTGAAAATTGACGTTGTCAAATAATCCACCCTCGTCGTTATTATTATTATTATTATTATTATTATTATTATTATTATGAATTAGGCTATGCCTAGGTACGGCAAAAGCATATTCCAAATAAAACAACTTAATTAATTGATATAGTTCACTTTCCTTGAGTTCTGATTGAAGAATTTGTCTTTTCAACCTATCTTTGAGCCTTTGTTGACTGGATTTACAGATCCATTTGGTACAAGTAGACTGAACAAACCAATTTTTCCCAATAACAAAACATAATACTTGGTGCAGTCCACAAGTGTATGGCATGTTGGACCCAGCCACACCCCCTTTCCCTCACACTGCTACCCTCCCTTGAAGAAAAAAAGCTCTACAGAATTTTTTTCTTGATATATATACGGCATGTTGGACCCAGTCACACCCTCTTTCCCTCACACTACTACCCTCCCTTGAAGAAAAAAAAGATCTACAGAAAATTTGTTTTCTTGATAACGTTATATATATATATATATATATATATATATATATATATATATATATATATATATATATATATATATATATATATATATATATATATATATATATCAAGAAAAAAAATTCTGTAGAGATTTTTTTTCTTCAAGGGAGGGTAGTAGTGTGAGGGAAAGGGGGTGTGGCTGGGTCCAACATGCCGTACACCTGTGTTATATATATCAAGAAAAAAAATTCTGTAGAGCTTTTTTTCTTCAAGGGAGGGTAGAAGTGTAAGGGAAAGGGTGTGTGGCTGGGTCCAACATGCCGTACACCTGTGGTGCAGTCAGCAGTGCTGGAATCAACTTGAAATAAGAGTCATACCACCGGTCTTTATATTGTTTTATTTAAAAAAAAGAAGAAATAAATGAATTGCAAACATGCAGTTGACAGAAAAGCACCTTAATTGATTTTAAGGTAATGAATTACAAGCACACAGTTGGAATCATATGCAGAATCATTGTGGTAGAAAAATACGCAAGCTGGGAATTTGTTCAGTGGCCAGTTATAACTGAACAAACCCAAGTCCAGAGGAGCGAATCAAAACAATACATGTTGAAGGCGGACTCCGATATTGAAGAGTCTCCCAAATGACATTATGTGAATTTTTTTTCTTTTAATGATCATGTTTCCATCATGATGTACATATAATTCTGGTTTCTTTGCACTCTTACAGTTAGCACTGCAAAATGGTTGTTCCACACTGTGACAGGAGTAAATATTTTTTGCTTTTGTTAATGGTGTGTATGATTGATATGTATATCGTGTCTGGCTCTGCATAGTAACATTGTTAATTGATATTCCCTTAAAAATGTATCAATGTTAATTTGCAAAACATAATATTCAGCTTTAATCTCACACATTGTTGCCCACCCATTTCTTAGAATCATTGAATTGTAATACTGAGTGATGGAACCATTGGTTAGCTCACGAGTGACAGTTGCAATATCTTTCCACAGAAGCCAGTTCCCAAATATGTGGTTGCAAATCATAATCCTGTAGTGAGAATTTTTAGAAAAAAAAACTCCCATGTTAGAGCGATGCTTAAACAATAAAAAAACAGTTGCCATTCCCTGGAATATCAATATTTGATACTGAACTCCATTAATACACTCATTGTTGCAGTGGCCTTTAAAGTTTGTGAAATCATATGACTGGCCAGTGCTTATATTTTTATTTCGTGTAATTTTTAGATTTGCGGAACTTCTGTGTTCATTTAATTCAAATTGAGGCAGTTTTGGTGTAAAATCTTGTATGTTTTGTCAAGTTGTTTTTTTACTTGCTTTGTAACTATGTTCTGTTATTATTGAAGTGTCAATTTGTTGTACACTTTGTTCATTTATAGCAATAAAAGTGTTCTAGTCTAATGCTTGTGTGTAATTGTGTTCAAATGAAACTCTGCTTTCAGTAACACTTGGATTTAATGTGTAACTATGCTCATTCAAAATGGTGCAAGGCATTCCTAAAAATTATGTTAATCAAAAAGAATGTTAAGTTTAAATATTTGCGTGTATTGAAAGTTGTAATTAATTAAAAGTGATAATAAAAAATAAAATAAAAAACAATTAAAGCGATAGATTCGACCTACATATTTATCCTTAAATAATTAACATTAATATAGACCGAAGAATTACAAATGCGCTTGTGTCTTAGTCTTAGAATGTTCATGGCTGAAACTCCCATGCAACTTTGAAATGATTGTCAATGTACAGAAAAATTTGTATTTTCTTGAAAAAAAAATTTCAATTAATTGTACAGTAGATATTTTACCCTTAAAAAATTTGGTTTGTCACTACTTCGGTATCGCCAGAGTCTAGTGTGCGGCATCGCTAGAGTCTAGTGTTCAGAAGACGTAGGTTACACGGACCTTAACGGGAATCAGGTTATTAGCAAATAATGTTATTTGACTGTGTAGCAAATTAACAAGGATAGCTTTTAAACAAGTTTTAGCTTTCCAAAAAGCTAGTCGGTCATTAGCAAATAAATTAATAGAATAAGTAGGTATGTATTCGTGCTTGTATTTACTTTTGGACCAATGTAAGTCAATGATATGGCCAGTTTTCTGTCGATCAATGTCAAACAGATTGTATCTGACAAACTATTTGTGAATTTAGCTGATGTTTATTTCCATTTACATTTCTCTGTATGTACAAACATAAACAAGAGAACATATAATTATACATTGTACAATGCTGTTACTTTAAAGTATGCAAATAAAGTTGAACGGCTGATGTTTGATTTATTGAAACATGAAGAAGACTTGTATCGGCAAAAGGCATTAATATAAATAATCATGTCTCTAGTAGACGTAATTTATTATTTTATTCAGGACATGTAGAAATAATTAAGTTGTTTAAGCACCAGCGAATCGGATGAATATGTTACATTAACGCGAATGCTCAAAGAGGTACCATAGAACTTTCCACAGTCGATGCTTATTTGTACATTGAGCAGAAAAGCCATGCTTATAATATTCAGTATTCATTACCAACATTCATAAAGTGTTGTTTTAGTTGGGTCAGCAGATCTCGTCAAACGTGAAGTTGACGAGCGTTAGAAGACAGTAAACAATAAATAAGGATGCTGATGCATTTATTATTTTCACTTAAGCTTTATGCTTCTCGTATCTTTTGTTTTTGAACGATTTTCTCTGAAACTATACTCAACAAAAAAAGAAACCTGACACTGTAACTTTGAATAAGTATGAGGTGCATATTCAAAATCTATATATTTTTGCACCATCCAAAAGAAAATAACCACTGAATCACTTGTTTCATACACCAAAAATATCAAAATGCATAGTTAAGTTCAAAACATGCACAATTTTTATTACATACCACAATTCAATTAGCTTTAAATCTGATTCCAGGAAAATACACCAAATATAAAGTGTCAGGTTTCTATTTTTGTTGAGTATATTACAGAAACTCAAGAAGCACTATTTGTATTTAAATTAATCTATCACCAAAGAAATTGTCGTTATGCCACTGGTCTGAAAATTCTTCACAACTATTTCTCTACTTTAAAGGCTGGTTTTGCTTTGCTTGCAGTATATTCTAGTAGATCGCCCTTACATTGAAATGATAGTGCTTGTGTAGTCTACCTTACTGTACTTGTCAAAATTTTTAGTATCCCAAGAACGAGTCCAGATTTGTTATATTGCATGTGTATGGGGAAGCAGACATTGGGGTCAGGGAGTAGTAATAGTATGTCGAACTATTACTACTTCAGGGGTATCCCCGGAAATATTTTACAAGTTTTAACTCAATTTGGATTGCAACTGCGACGAGTCCAACCGTTCACTATAGATCCCAAGAAGAGAACGCACGGATAGATGCGGTTTTAAGAGGGAATAGGGGAATCAAAATAAATCAATTCGTATTTCGTTAATAATGCATATATTCAAGGGCAAGTTTTGAAAATTATGACGGCGGAAGTTTTGTAACATAAATTAAATAGTTAAAGTTTAAATGATAAAAATACAGATGCACGTATAGAATGGTTACCAAGTTTCTATTTTAAAACAATCGTTTAATTTTTTTTTCTTAAAATAGATGAAAAGGTCACTTTGAAAACCACCGAAGACGAAACATGTGAAATTATTACAGGCTCGGTTTCTTCGAGCCTGTTAAAGACTTTTAAGCATTTCAAAAACATTAAATACCGCATCGTAATCAGTGCTCCAACTTGGATATCAAAAGGAAAAAGCTAGTAGACGGCTCGTATAGCATATTACATCAAAGTGGATGGGGCTTTATGTTAAAGCTTTAAAATTTTTGCATGCAAAAACAAATAGAGAATTTGGCTGGCCAAAATATTTTACTTTACAAAATCGGGCTCCTACAAGTCAGTCAGAAAGTTACGAAGTATTATTAAAATCGGATGTTTTATATTATTATATATTAGTAAAATCTAATGTGATGTGTGATGTGAAAGACAGAGAACGTTGACTTGTTATGACATTATAATAATTGAATGTAAAGTTACAGACATAATAGATGTTTTAAACTCAGATACCACTTCATTATTTAAGATATCTAACTAGATCTTAATTTTCTTAAAACTCGTTGACGGCACGTTTATAATTTAATTGAATGTCGTCTTCTTATATATTTATCAACTGTGCGTAAGTCTATATAAAACATGGGTCGAAATATTCTAGATACGAATACCTCAGGAAACGTTCGTACTCCGTTCTTTAGCGCGGTACAGAGAGCGTCTACCAGTTTAAGCGTCAAGATGACCAAGGCCAAGGAAATTCCGGTTTTTGCCTTGTTGCTTTTATAACAACGATTTTGATTAGCTGCTATTTAATAATCCAATGATATTAATGGATTAAAAAGGGGTATTCCCACACTGATTTCCTTCATTCATGAAAGAATCAATAGAGAAAGCGAGAACCTCGAACTTCCGTTCAAACGACTTTATTTGGTTTTCTTCGCTGTTTCATAGTAAATTCCTACCGTATATCCGGCCGCCCGTGGGCGAGCCGGAATCATGCCGGCGTTCTTTTTGATAACGAAAAACATTGAACCGAGGAAAACAATTTTTTGTGGGATAATTTAATTTCAGTAGCGGCTTGCTTATTTATGACGAACATCGAAAATGGTTAAAATTTGCATGTATGGTCGAGACCGTTTAAATATCTTAAGAAAAAAATACTTCCGGGGAAAATGGCCGCTAGAAAAGGACACGGGTAAATATCCATCTAACTAATCATCATTATTTTTTTCAATAAATAACATTGTTTTTAAATAAATTACGTGTTACCTATAATCGACAACGCCCGGGCTTTTGCCTTATTATTATTATTATTATTGTTGTTGTTGTTTTTTATGATTTGGAGAATTTAGAAAATAATTCAAGTCACCACTCTATCTAAAAGTTAGGGGAAATTAGTATTTGAGGCATTAAATACTGGTTAATTCATTCTAAAAGATCAGGCCTTGCTTTATCTCGAAAATTGATGCAATGGCTGCATGTTGATTTTAAGACAACGGATGCCTATGTGCCTTAAATACAACGGCGCCTTCGATATATTGAAACGTCTTCGTATTTTATGGTTCGATGTATTGTGCCAAAATTAAACGTTCTTACTTTTTAATATTTAGGAAAGGAAAAGAAGATACATGTTATTTAACACTCTTAGTAACATGATTTCTTTCATATATCACTTAAAATAATCTAATCCGCTTCAAGGTTTAAGGGGAAAGAAAGAAAATCACTCTTTATCGGACCAAGTTTCATTCCTTGTGTTACCATTTAAATTTCTACAAGGATATTAAAAAGCCAGAGTGACACCAAACTACGGAAGTAGTCATTGAACTAAATCAGAGAGGTCACCAGTCCGAGACATACACGGTTTGATGCACGTATTGTGTATATTTCATTTTGATTATTGATATTGATTATTAAATCTGTTCTGTTTTTGTCTTCGTGTTGTTGTTGTTGTCGTCGTCGTCGTCGGTTTTTCTTTGTGTATTCATCGCGTTTGCGCTGTGAAAACAAAGTATCGAACACCTTCCCTTGGTCGCGTTCCTACCTCATGCCTAACAAATGAGTACCGAGCTTGGTTTTAAAATGTTCAACTAAACATTTTCCGATTCACGTGAGTAGCTTTTTTTCACTTCATCAATCTTTTTATAGAAACAAAATCATTTACTGTACTATTGTTTGTCAACCAGTTCCGGTTATGAACCAGTTCCGGTTTTTTTCCTATCAAATGATAGAAATATTTCATTAGAACGAGTTGAAATGCTAATTAAGTCACAATGAATAGCATATGAACTAACACTGATGAACTCATTTGGTCTATTGTTTACTTCTGGTTGAGCGCCGCATCGACAAAAAACTATTGCAGACCCCGTGTGCAAAATATGGCAATATGAGCGTGAAATCCATCGCAAAAACTGAATTCAATGGCCCCAAGAGGAAAAGTGTTAGTTTTCAATATTGTTTTTTATTATGGTGTTACCACCGCAAGCAAAATCCTGTGCATAAATATTTGCATTCTGGTTTTGCGACGGTTTCCGAGAGGCAAGCGTTTCAAACAATCCGGATCAGTAATTGTAAATCGGCAGTTAGTGTGGATTCCAGAGATAAAATGGGAAGTAAAACTTACGAAAAGAGACACTGAAAGCTAGAGAATGTGGAAGGTTAACCTATTCATGTATTGGGGCAAAGAGTTCGAGATAGCCGGATCAATTTTCATGTTTAAACATGTAATTGTGTTTTACGTGAAGCTTCGTCATTCTTACACGGCAGTACATTCCCCGATTTTGAAAAGATCGTCTTTCTGTCTTATAAAGAGAGAAAAAATGTCGATCATTCTCACTCCCGAAAGTGGATTTCGCTCATTTTGTTTTGTTCTCTTTTTGTTTGTTTAGCGAATGTTTAAGTTATTTTATTTAGTACATATTATCTGAAAAATATTTTCAACACTAAGACAGAAGACATTTGAAAATGTATTCAGTCTTTCAAAACCAATACCACACCGTTCAACCCGTTAACTGGAAAACAGATTGTTAAAACAGATTACAAAAAATAAACGGATTCGATACTAGGTGAGTTTAATTAATACTTTTGGCAAGTTAAGCCACGGTTTTCATTCGGAACTGGTAAGTATTGTTTCAGTAGAGAATGGCGAATCTTGGCATATATTTTTCGAGTGCAAAAGTTTTAGATCTTTGATGAAAATTCTGTGTAAAGTGTGTTTCCTATGAATTTTTTCGTGTTTGGTGAGATATATCACTTTCCATCCAGCGATTGCAACGACTTTAGTAACAGAAACATTAACAACCATCATTAATCTGTAGTCAGGCCAATTTTCACTGACTAATTTTTTGTTTCAAAGCGTCAACATTGTTTTAAAGCTGACAAGGTGAGTGAAAATGGTTAACTGGAAAGTTCGATTTAATTTTCAGTTGTTAACCCTGAAGTCAGATGCAAGCCATTCAACGTTAACCATGAAATCAGATTTCAAGAAAACTTTGTGTTGATTATTTACGTGTTTCTATGACATTCTTTCGTGTTTAACGTTAAATGTTGTGTAAATGAATAGACTGGATCAGACATAGAGATTCTAAATTATGTGAAATTAATGGAAAAACCGAAAACAAGATTAAAACTTATTTTGTGCCGTATACTGTCAAAAATAAAGAGTTTATCGAATATTGTGAAAATTAAATTGAAATTTCATGAAACTGCTCAAATGCGCATCTCTAATTTCTAGAATTAGAATGTTTACTATTGCATACCGTCTAAGTAGGAAATGGAATATCTAAATTTTGCCTCTCCACGGCTGAAATATACTAATGTTATAATGCATGCATATACGTGGATAAAATAACTAGAAATAAAATATTTATGTCAGAAATTTTCAAGTATGCGTAGTTACAAAGTATTCATCTGACTCGCTTTTTCGGTTTCATGTCTGCCACTGGAGTTAAAAGCAATGGATACATACATGTGTTATTACTGTCTCTATATTTTTTTTCTGCGACCCAGCTGTACACAGACTACACAGCTGTCAAATCTGAAAGTTAAAAACACTTGAGCTGTCTGCGCCGGATTTTTATTCAGAACTGATTGAATTAACCGGAATTTATTGACATGGGTCTATTAATAATTGTTACGTTTGTGAAAGTAAACGCGTAGACTTAAATAACTGCAACATATTTTTGGTTAAAATTCAGAATTTGCTTTAAATTTATTTTTCCACTACAGACATAAAGACAAACCCAATGTGTAGTCACCGGTCTCAAAAAAAAACCGGTGTAAACACACTGAGGTTAACCGGATCTTGTTGACAAACTGTATTACGTTCTTCACACAGTATTTAACGTTGTCTTAAACAATCAGTGTTAATTTCATTGAATAACTGTCTAAAAACGCTTTGTTTTCATATAATTTTAAATTTGCAAATTTTTTTATTATCAACGCAAACCGCGATTTTTTTAAGCAAAACGCGACGCCATTTTATCTCTAAAATCTGACGTTAAAGACGCATTAAATTTGTAAAAGTACAGATTTTTTTCGATGATGTATGTAACTTTACAAAGAGGATGCAGTTTGTTTACACGTTTTCGGTTTAAAAATTTACAAAGGCGATGTTGTGTGTCTATACGTATTCACAACAAAGTAGTTTGTGTTTACTTTCAATACAGGGGATTGACGCATTGTAACGTGATGGGTAACCGGTTCTTATAGGTTAACAGAGTGAACCGTTTGTTTTTACGTTTATAATAGGAATGTATTTTCCGTTTGCATAGGGGTTGCAGTTTGTTTGTATGTTAACACAGGCGATGCAGTTTGTTTAAATCACTGAAATTCTAAGTAGCGTTAAGTTGTAGTGTAGGTTTGCAGGTTGTAGCTAGCCCGGACAACCTCCAAAAAGTTACGCGGATATCCCTAGCTCGGTCAGTAGCTTATTTAGATTTTCATGGTTAGGCGCTACTGCCCTACTATATGGGTTCAATTCCCAGAATTGTGCAATATCATTTTACTTTTACACAGTAAATGCAGTTTGTTTTTACGTTAACAAAATGGAAGTAATATATTTATTTATATTTTCACGGGACAATGTAGTTGGGGTTCACGTTTAAACACTTATTAACACGTTTGCTTAATGTTAACACAAGGACTTAAGTGTCTGCTTACATTTAGATTGTATACACCGATTGTGTTAACGTTAACATTGGGAATGCAGAATAATATATCAACATGCAGGAAGTTTAACTTTTAATCACGGGATGTAGGGTCTTGTTATGTTGAGACAGGGCATGCGGTTTGTTATTATCTATAAGCTTGCAAACCAAAACTGTTTTATATTCACAGAAAGCATGGATGCATTTGGTTTTTTAACACATGAAATGTAGTGTTTTACCCTAACAATAAGGATGAAGATTTTTAAAGCTTTTATTTACATATATAACTTTCTAAAGAAGGCTCAGTGACCTTTACTTTAAAATGAAATATGTTTAACATTCAAAACACACACACTTGATCAGTCTACACTTGATCAGTTTATTAATATTAAAATAACATATGTTAAAGAATTAAACGAGTAAAACGTATCAAAAACTATTAACTTAACAATTTAAAAACAGGATATTTTACAAACAAATATTCATAAAAACTAAGTAAACTGCATTGATTGTACAGTAAAATTAAAATCAAGGTAATTCATTCTTAGTTTTTTGTGACTGAGAATGGAGACCAGTCACCAAAATCTGGCAGCTGATTGGCTGTAACTGAACTCAGATACCAAACTGACCAATGAAAACGTTAGAATTATAAGACTGGTTCTCAACATCAGCTTCACAAGCTGGGGACAGTGTCAACAGTGTTACAAATTAACATAAAAACTGTAAAACACATGTAAGACTGAAATATAAAGAATGTAAGTTTCAAAACTTCAAAGGGTATAGCACAAGGGAAAATTATGCATAACTTTTGTTGCATATTATTGTTGAGAAACAAAATTTTATATATACCAACAATGACTTTGATTTTTTAATTCAACTTTTCAAAATTGGCTAGAACTGAGAATAATTTGTGCTTACATTTGTTTTTGCAAAATGTCTTTTTTATACAAAATAATTGTTTTAGAACTGCAAGCTTTTACAAATCTATGCCTTACATAACCAATCAATTTTAAAAATCTACTGGTTTTAAAATGTTCCAAGCTATTGTTTGGCAACATAAATAAATCAAGTAACTTAATTAATATAAAAACACTCGAAGTGCTGGAAATCTTACAAAATACTAATTAAAGTAACAAAAAGAAATTATGCAATACAAATAATCTTATAAAAGGAAAAGGAAACTGATTTTGACTGGTTTGCATTTTCTGACCTTAAAGCTCAGGTAATTAGTAAACTGTTGTAGTCAATAACAATTCAGAGCCTGATAAGAGTAGAATAATGTATTCTTGCCAACAGATCAGGTATTACACTTCTATGAATGATTTTAGTAACAGAAGTACACATTTGCATCTAACAACTCTTTTATCTTTTACTCCATGAATACATCTTTTGGTCATAGACTTTAACAGAATCTTTAACCCTTTCCTTCATATATACACATGTCTATGCAACAACAACAACAACAACAACAACAACAACCACCTTTATTTCATACCCGGTTACATACGGTAACAACAGGGTTACATTAAGGTTTAGTATATGGATGGGTTGTTAGTAAACACTTTTTGGGAACTGAAAATTATGGTGGCTGATTTATGCCATTTCGTTTTTTCGTTATTTCGCCGCGAAATAACGCCAAGCGAAAAGACGAAATAACGAAAAAACGCCACGCGAAAAGACGAAATAACGAAAGAACGCCACGCGAAAAGACGAAATAACGAAAGAACGCCACGCGAAATAACGACAAAACGCTATTTTATCGCGAAATAACGAAAAGTCGCCGTGCAAAAAAACGCCAATTTAAATGCACAAAATAGCGTTCTTTCTAGCTTCGCCTGGCGTTGTTTCGTTATTTGGCTTGGCGTCTTTTCGTTATTTCGCTTGGCGTCTTTTCGCTCGGCGTTATTTCGTTATTTCGCCTGGCGTTTTTTCGTTGTTTCGCGTGGCGTTTTTTCGTTATTTCGTATTTTCGCGTGGCGTCTTTTCGTTATTTCGCTTGGCGTTTTTTCGTAATTTCGTATTTTCGCGTGGTGTTTTTCGTTATTTCGTCTTTTCGCGTGGCGTCTTTTCGTTATTTCGCTTGGCGTCTTTTCGCTCGGCGTTTTTTCGCGTGGCGTTATTTCGCTTGGCGTCTTTTCGTTATTCCGCTTGGCGTCTTTTCGCTCGGAATGCAAGTTTCTGGCAATGACTCAAAGTGCAATGCACAAGAACCGTAACTCTTCCTTCTTTCGTTTTTTAATTATTGCCCTTTGAATTATTTTACAGAGCATTTCTGTCACCATAGGTTCAAATGACTCCAAACTTGGTATGCATGTTTCTTGCAATGACTCGAAGTGCACTGCACAAGAACCGTAACTCTACCTTATTCCGTTTTTGAATTAATTTTCTTTTATTTTTATACAGCATTTCTTGTTAGGAGCGTAACGATGTCACAATATGTTCAAATGACTCCAAACTTGGTACGCATGTTTCATAAAAGCAATGTTAGGTATGCTTTGCGACAATATTGCTCATATTTTGTCCCATTAATGTCGTTAAATTATTCCCCTTTGATTGACTTTATAGAGCATTTCTTGTCAGTTTTTAAAATTATTCCCCTTGATTGATTAAGTGCCTTTCTTGCCAAGGGCATAACTTGTTGTGCATGTTTCTTGCAATCAGACAATTAAAAGGTTATTTTATATGTGAATTTGGTGAAAACACCATGATTGCTAATAACTGTACATCAATAAACTAACACAAATTTCGTTAGGCGACACATCTGACTCGCGGAGCTCTAGTTATTTTTATTTGTTAATCAACTCAAACCAACAAATGCTTTTGTTGTTGGGATTGGGTGGGAATTCAGGCACCTATCCATCACACCCACCTGTATTTCTTTTTTTTTTGACTTTTATTTCTCAAAACTCGCACCAATCCAAACTTTTTGGTGGTGGTGGTTGGGAAAAATCGTTGGTACCGCCTCTGCCCTTCCATTTCTATCCCCCGCCGCGTAGCGGGAGGGGGTATAGGAATGGTCTTCGTCCGTCCGTCTGTCTGTCCGTCCCTCTTTTCGTCCGTGAATAGTTATTTTTACCCATATGTCCAGCTTTACTGTTGCTACACTTTGCGCATGTCAACCGAAAGGCGAAAAGACGAAAAAACGCCAAGCGAAATAACGCCACGCGAAATAACGAAAAAACGCCGAGCGAAAAGACGCAAAGCGAAATAACGAAAAGACTCCACGCGAAAAGACGAAAGAACGAAAAAACGCCACGCGAAATAACGAAAAGACGCCACGCGAAAATACGAAATAACGACAAAACGCCACGCGAAAATACGAAATAACGAAAAAACGCCAAGCGAAATAACGAAAAGACGCCACGCGAAAAGACGAAATAACGAAAAAACGCCACGCGAAAATACGAAATAACGAAAAAACGCCGAGCGAAATAACGAAAAGACGCCACGCGAAAAGACGAAATAACGAAAAAACGCCACGCGAAAATACGAAATAACGAAAAAACGCCGAGCGAAATAACGAAAAGACGCCACGCGAAAAGACGAAATAACGAAAAAACGCCACGCGAAAAGACGAAATAACGAAAAAAACGCCACGCGAAAATACGAAATAACGAAAAAACGCCACGCGAAAAAACGAAACAACGAAAAAACGCCAGGCGAAATAACGAAATAACGCCGAGCGAAAAGACGCCAAGCGAAATAACGAAAAGACGCCAAGCGAAATAACGAAACAACGCCAGGCGAAGCTAGAAAAAACGCTATTTTGTACAGTTAAATTGGCGTTTTATCGCACGGCGACTTTTCGTTATTTCGCGCAAAAATGGCTTTTTTTGTTATTTCGCGTGGCGTTATTTCGTTATTTCGTCTTTTCGCGTGGCGTTTTTTCGTTATTTCGTCTTTTCGCGTGGCGTTTTTTCGTTATTTCGTCTTTTCGCTTGGCGTTATTTCGCGGCGAAATAACGAAAAAACGAAATGGCATAAATCAGCCACCATAGAAAATGAATACTATCGAACGTGCAATTCCCGGGCCTCGCGACAATCTGGTTTAGAAGTAGTTTTTGGTTGCACGATTTTTACGTGATAGTTGCGACAGGTATCAATGGATACTAACAGTTGTAAATTAAGTCGCCCAATATTTTGTGAATGGATTTACGATGTAATCAAGGAAGCAAATAGAGTTACAGATTGTCGAAGGTACGGGGTATTTTATATATTTACAATTTCAATTAACAATATATTGGAACAAAAATACAAACAAACAATACAATACAATATCAAATATATAAACAAAAGGAAAACAAACAATGACAAATCAGACTATAATTCTAGTACATGTGTTTGGTTTTCTTACAACGTTGATTATTATCAGTCACTGGATTCAAATATAGGAATGTGCTGCTTTAAATATTTATGATACACGTCATAAATGTTTGTAATCACAAGGTAATATAAGGTTATGAATGAAAGAGTGTACAGTCAATGGAATAGTTGGACAGAGTTGTGCGTTTGTCTACAATGAAAACATTAAGTTGTTATACACAGTCACGTGGAGATAAAAATTTATGAATTGACTGGTAAAGTGTACAGTCATTTGAATGTTTCAGCCAATTTGTGCGTTTATTGTTATAGGCAAAATAATAATAATTACGACTTGTCGTAAAGGATATGTTTAAACATTATGCAATATTTCTATGTAGTATATGGGCTTATTGCCCCTGGACTGGTTCTTGCCGAAACGAAACACAAGATACCAAAGGGGCTTAAATAATATAGTAATTCACTCGGTTAGATTCATTTCATAAATACAAAACCATGTTATGAGACACGAACTTTAACGTTCTTATATGTACTAGCTTTGCATAATTAAATTCAATTTAACAAAAGAACGCATAATTAACAACGATAGTCACATTTTCATTGTACGAGAAATAATAAACACAACGAAATACTGTGTCAATGGAATCATTTAAAGAAGAGAAGTATGTGACGTGCAAAAATACTAAGATTTTTTTGGATTTCAGCTGTTTCGTTAGTAAGAAGCTCTTGAAATTTTATCACATTTGGACGATTGTAATATTTGACAGGTATATATTTACGCCTCATGCTTTGGAATAATGGACACTTAAGGAGGTAGTGTAACTCATCTCCAATATCATTCGTACTGCAAAGGTGGCACATACGTTCCGAATACAGTATGTGTGATTGTTGGTATCTCCCAATTTCTACAGGTAATTTGCTATTTCCAGTTCTAAATTGAAACAATGCAATTCTAAGATTGGCAGGGAGATTACATAGATAATGTTCAAGTTTGATTTCTTTTTTGAAAATTTGATAATTTTTACCTTTAGAAGATTGATTTAACTGGGCGTTCCATGTCTGGAAAAACTGATCGATAAGTGTACGCTTTATTTGCGTGTGAATATTTCGCAGGTTTACATTAGATTGATTAATCCAAATAAAACTTTTGCCCGTATCATCTAACAGTTTCTTGACAAAATTTACCCATTTGTAAGTTGTGTTTGATTGTAACATGTAGTCGTAACAAAATTTTGAGATTTTTGATTCTTTTCCAGTTATTAATTTACTCCAGAATTTAATGATTCTTGTTTTAATAGTTATAGCGAGAGGGTATCGACCGAACTCGGCGTAGAGCATATACAATGGAGTCGATGTTTTGCTTTTGGATATTTTTCTTAAGAATTCGTTTTGCACTTTTTCGACAATATCTAAATTTTCTATTCCCCAGATTTCACAGTTATAACTAAGAATTGGCACTATTGTTTGATCAAAGAGTTTGAGCTGGAGATCTACTGGTAAATCAAGATTACGAATGCGTGTATAAAGTAAATGCATTGCTTTATTTGCTTGACTAACAATATATTGTCTTGCTTTAAGAAACGAACCTGTAGATGAAAACATCGTACCCAAATATTTGTATTCTTTTACAATTTCGATATTCTCGCCATTAATGGTAAATTTGTAATTAGTTGGTTTGTTAGACCCGAAGACTATGACCTTGGTTTTATTCATATTAATATTTAATTTCCAAGTAGTGCAGTAGTTCGAAAACGCGTTAAGCAAATTCTGAAAAGATACCGGATCTTCGCTTAGGATTACAGTGTCGTCAGCGTAAAGAAGGACAAATATTTTGATATACATCATTAGTTCGTTTGACTGCTTTTGTAGTAATATGCCATTATTATTATCGTTGTAAGAATTGCTCTAGATCGTTCATGTAGATGGAAAATAGGATCGGGGACAAATTTTCTCCCTGTCTTACGCCACAGACGCTTTTGAAAAAAGGTGAAGTTTTGTCGTTTACTGAAATGCAAGATTTTATATAATTGTACATATTGTATATAACTTTAAAGAGTTTTCCATTAATGCCTATATTAAGAAGTTTGTTCCATAACCCTGACCTCCAAATTTTATCAAAAGCTACCGAAAAATCAATATATGAGCAGAAGAGCTTCTTTTTTTGCGTTCGTAATTTATCAATTAAAAATTTAAGTGTAAAAACATGGTCTACAGTTGAATATTTGGCTCGAAATCCGGCTTGATTTTCATTTAGCAAGTTGTTATCATTTAAAAATAGATTAATTCTTTCATTTAATATCGCAGTGAAAAGTTTGCCTAGACAGCTTAATATAGTTATTGGTCGATAGTTTTCAGGGTTTGCAGTAGATCCTTTCCCTTTAAAAATAGGTTTAATAGTTCCTATCAGCCAGCAGTCGGGCATAATGCCACTGTCAAAAATTGCATTAAAGTATAGATAATAAATCGGTAACATTTGTTCCTTAGACGCTTTAAGAGCCTTCCACACTCCTCCCAATTCTATTCGTCGATAAAAAGAAAATTATCAAAATCTCAATAACGGCAAAATGCTGTTAAATGAAACTTTGCTCAAGTGTATGTTATTAATGTATCTTTATTTTACAGATGGTAAGACATATTAGAAAAGTAAAGAAAAATAGCAGGATCTAAAAATTCCCTCAACTTCTATTTACATAAATTCACAAAAACTAAAGAACGCAAAACATCATTTTAAATGCCCACATGAGTATTATGATACTGACAACAATTTATTGTGTCCTCATGATTTACTTATGTAAACTTTACGAGATATTAGTAAAAGTGTGTTTGACCTTCAATTTCCTGGTCGCGTAAACGGATGACAATCACTGATTTCTCTTTTAATAGTTGAACGTTTTTTACAAAGTACACAACATTTTCTTGTCAGTATCATTGCGCTCACGAGGGAATTTAAAGTTATGTTCTGCATCGCCTAGTTTTTGTGAATTTATGTAAATAGAATTCAAGGAATTTTTAGGTCTAGCTTTGTTTCTTTACTATTCTAAGTTGTCTTTCTGTATGCAAAATAAAGATACATTAGTAACCTTCATTTGTGCAAAGTTTCATTAAATGGCATTTTGTCATTACTGAGATTTGATGATTTTTATTTTATCGATGAATAGAATTGGGAGGAGTGTGGCGATGCCTTAATGTATTCGTTATAAATATAATCCTGCGGCGAAGCAACTTTCGAGTTTTTAAGTTTGTTTATCATTTTTGAAATTTCCTCGACAGTAATCTTTTTGTTTAAATTTTCTGTGTTAATTCGGTCGTTATTATAAATATAAGGATTACCTAAGTCAAATTCGTCGGTAATAGGTTCGTTATTGACGTTTTTGAAATAACTATAAAATTGTTGTGTGTCAGGCATGTTGTAATTCTGCGATTTATTAGTTACTAATGAGTTAAGTAATTTCCAATAATCTTTAGGTTTTTTCAAATGCATTTCACGGAGATTAAGTTCATTTCTTGTTTTATGAATGCATGTGCGACCAGTGTAGAGCCAGATCAGCTGACACATCCGTGCCGTCTGATCAGGATCTGCACTGGTCGCTTTTTGAAGTCTATACCAGGAATGCAGTTTGTTTCTCCGTTTACGTGCAATTGTTGTATGTTCACACAGAGAATTCAGTTTGTTTTACGTTACTACAGGGAGTGCACAGTTTGTTTCTATACAGCTGATTCTAAATACATAATAGATTGTCTACATTTTGTGGTGGTTTTCAATTCCATCTTTCAGACTTCCCACAATATAAGTATCCAACGAGAACAAATGAACAGACAGTATTCAGATGTAAGTGGATGTATCGTTATGTTTGTAGTCTTTTTTTCAAGAAACGTGTTATCCAGTTTTTGTAAAACTTACATTCAAATAATGGTTATTTTCGTTACAATAACTGGTAATTGGTAATATCGCCATATCTTGGGTATTTTGTGGAAACATGTAGTTAAATTACTTCAACGAGTCATAACTCGGTGGTGGTTCTCTATATCCAAAATCTGCTGGTGGATATTGATATTGTTGCTGGTTTTGTTGTTGTTGCTGCTGTGTGTGAAGTTGCCTCTCAAGCTCAAGTTGTTGCTGCAATAAGCGATTTTGTGCCTCCAGTTGTTGATCGTTACTGAACGTGTCAATTCCAAGTATTCCAACAGGAGCGAGAGTTTGTGCTGGTATCCGCACGATTGAAACCGGATGCACAATAGCCTGTCGTCCCGTTCCAACGGTAGTGGGAGTTACTGATGACTGTTCAGGTTGACTTGTGGTGATTGTTTCCCACTGAGTGGTTGAATCCGTCAATAATTGTCCAACTACCAAGGTAAAAAAATTGACAAAAATGCTTATAATGCCTAGGGCAAGGATTGTCCCAGCGAATGCCCTCCTCTCGTAATAGAGTTCGTCTTTTATTGTAGGCTTGTCATAAAAACTACTCGAAAAACTGTCATCTTTTAAACCAAATATTCCTGCGAAAAAAGCCCCCAAAAAGCTACCGAAAGTCATCACGAAGGCGATGATGGAAAGTCCGTTTTTCTGAAATGTAATGATGGAATAATATAACGTAGCATTTGAAAACTTTGAGGCGGTTCACTGTTCTAATTTACATGCTTTTTTTGAACATTTCGGTATCGAAATCATTATAATATTAACTGGTAGTTTGGATCAGTCAGTTTACATGTCTTTTTATCGTTTGTCTCTTTAATTGATTTATTTTTGTGTAAGGATTATTTCGGGTCATTTGGAAAAGGCTTACCACAAGACGTAGACAATTTGTCCGTTTTGCTGCAGCAGCAAGCAGAACACACGCGCACATTATCGCTGCCAGTATTCCCTGAAACCAAAAGATAACAGCCTTTTATGGCACAGGTGGAAGGAACGTACCCTGGTACCCCCCACTACCCACCCCAGTCCAAAAAAATCCAGTCCAACCAGACAGCAAATTGCACTGAATTTAATCTTTTTCATAAAAATACATGAAAAAAATTATCTTACTAATTTTTTTGTATATGGTCACTTACCATAGACAAGCTCAGTAAGAGATGTCGTTTGAAAAGTACTATGTTTCTTCTAAAACCATTTCATGTTATTTAATACTTTGTTTAACCAACAAAACTCATATGCACTTGATTGCAAATTAATCTAGCTCTAAGAAAAAGTTTACTTCGAAGAAAAATTTCCAGAAGTTTTCAATCTCCAGTCGAAAATGTCCACCATGGTATAGCGCTTTTTTTTGGACTGGGGTGGGTAATGTTTGTTGGGAAGGTGGGGGTGGGGGGTACCAGGGTACGTTCCTTCCACCTGTGTTTTATGGTTCAAATTTGAGTATTTGACGTCACGACGTTACACCTCATATAAGTTAAGGGCCAGTTACACAGACAGACGATCGGTCCTAAAATGGTCATTTTATTTTAAATTACTACGTTTTCAATCGTTGTCATGCGTGAGGTTTTCTGTGAAAAAACGGCCATCGGTGATGAACAAGTGTTCAATCGGGTAAACAAATATTTAGTAACATGAGTTGCTGGTACACCTATTCTTATCTTTCTCCATCGGAAGTAAGTGAGTTGATCCGTTGCTTATCGGTGGCCCATCGGAGATATCGGGTGTAGACGGGTTGTTTTGATCGGCGGTATTGGTTGTAGACAAGTTGTCGATCGGCGGTATTGGTTGTAGACAAGTTGTCGATCGGCGGTATTGGTTGTAGACAGGTTGTCGATCGGTTATTTGTAAAATAATTTCATCGATCGAGAATTAAAATCTTGATTAAAAATCATAAAAGGTGATTTTTCGCCGACAAAACTTATCTTTACCAAATAGCAGATAATAGGTAAAAACCAGGTGACCAAATAGGTGATATCTACGAAGTACCGGTAGTGACTTTACTATTCAGACTTTAAACTTCACACTGCATTCTTCACACTTCACACTTCATACTTCACACCTCATACTTCACACTTCATAGATAAATACTATATGATTATTATAGAATCGTACTGTATACTTCACACTTCAATCTTTACACTTCATATTACACTCTTCACACTTCAAACTTCATACTTCAAACTTCACTACTTAAAACTTCACTACTTAAAACTTCGTATTTTGTAACAGGACATTCTATATATATGTTAGAACTGTCTGCATTAAAAAACAAATGTATTTCGTATAGATTATCGTATACATGTATGTTGTAAATTCGTGCGTTTGAAATGAAAAACAAATACTGAACTATAGTAAATGATAAAACATCAGAAGACTGTTCTTTAAATTTAACTTGTCTTTTTTACAGTTTTTAAATTAAGTAATTAACTTATCAATATGTCTCGTGTTGTACTGCTTACTTAGTACATAGCGAGTATAAATCGATATTGTTGACTTACTACAAATTACGATTTCAACCCGATAAGATGAATGCCGTGGGTAAGACGACGGCAGTTGCTTGTGTACATGAACGTTTTTCGGCGAAACTGAGTATTGGCCTGATTTTTACATTTTCCGGCTATATCTTAGCAGACAAAAATATACATATTGATTCCCTGTTTGTAAAGGACTCTACTGACGAAATCTTGACGCACACATGATATTATTTACAGAGAAATTGCAGAAAAAGTGTGCAATTTTTTGACAAAATATGTCATTTGACGAATCGGTCGCAAATATCCTTTTTAATTACCAAATCTGAAATATTTGAAATATACCATGATAAAGTTCAATTATTTCCCTGTAATTATTTGAAACCACAGCTTCCAATTCGCTTTCTCTAGAAAGATATTTACTTTTAAACTTGGTACGTCGTAGTGATTTTGGTAATGACAACGGCCGTTAACACTAAAATATTGGTACAGTTGAATGCAGTTTCGTCAGTGGATTGGATAACGTTAACGGCCGTCAAGTGAACTTATTTTCAACGTCGCTGTTGTCTGCTTTATGCATAAAGTGTATCAGACTCTAGTGTTAACAAATCTAGGCTACTCCTTGTTGTGTATAAATCAAGATAATTATTGAAAAGTATGTTTACCTAAAGAAAAACATTTATAACAAAACACCTGATTTCCAGGTTGAATAATATTACCTAACGTTTTGTTGTTGATGCAATTTTAGAATTGTAATAATTTTAAGTATTCAATTATTTCGTACACTTGTCAAAAGAGAAGTACAAGCGTCTGTACTCATTCAAATGAAAACAATATAATATTTTATCTAACTTTGTACAAATTCTTATATTATTTACTATATATACTTTACGAACTTGAAATTTAATGCACTTGCACAGCCGCCTGCAGACGAGCAAAAATGTTGCACCGCATATTATTTCAGCTCGAACTTTATCTGGGGACGAACCATACCGAGTACGTAATATTATAGTTTTAAAATTCGGAAATAAATGTTATTATTCTTTATTTTCATTTGGTAGCCATTACTCTTTAAGAATATTCGAAGCGCAGGCGGTCTTGATTTACTTCTGATTAATAAATAAAATTATATAGACAACGAAAGTAAGTAAAATTCAACTCAGAATGAAGTATTTGAAGTTCTTTTGCTTCATATTTGTAACAGACGAAAAACAACTATTTTTATGCGACTAAGTTTTGCCGTCGGACCGTTCCAAGGCGGTAACCCCTCGGGTTCTCACTTTCGTTAATTGTTTGTGGCGTCTATATTGAAATTGATTATTGTAATACCATGTTCTCTTTTCGTCTCTGCTGTTTGGCTGTATGGGGAAGCTGTGTCTGCTGGATGTGGCCATCCCTGATATGCATATTTCACTGTTTTATATATCATTGTCGTCACCTTTGCTTCGCTGACAATACGGCTAAGACGTCATGGTCATATCTCTAGAATATAGTTTAAATACAAGGAATCGTAATCTCTGTCAGATCAAACTCAATTTGTAAAACAGTATTTTAAAAACTTTCATAAATATGTCATTTTCAACAGCTGTTTAAGGAAAAAATATACAACAAAATTGGCAATGTGCGCGTTAAAAAAACATCGGTCAAATCACGATGCAATAAAAACATTTAATTATGTTCTCGGGTCCAGTGTTAATCATTGTAAATACAAAGCTAATTTTCGCTTGACGGCCGTTTACGTTATCCAATCCACTGACGAAACTGCATTCAACTGTACCAATATTTTAGTGTTAACGGCCGTTGTCGTTACCAAAATCTCCACGACGTACCAAGTTTAAAAGTAAATATCTTTCTAGAGAAAGCGAATTGGAAGCTGTGGTTTCAAATAATTACAGGGAAATAATTGAACTTTATCATGGTATATTTCAAATATTTCAGATTTGGTAATGAAAAAGAATGTTTGCGACCGATTCGTCAAATGACATATTTTGTCAAAAAATTGCACACTTTTTCTGCAATTTCTTTGTAAATAATATCCTGTGTGCGTCAAGATTTCGTCAGTAGAGTCCTTAACAAACAGGGAATCAATATGTATATTTTTGTCTGCTTAGATATTGCCGGAAAATGTAAAAATCAGGCCAATACTCAGTTTCGCCGAAAAACGTTCATGTACACAAGCAACTGCCGTCGTCTTACCCACGGCATTCATCTTATCGGGTTGAACGGTGTGAGTTAGATTTTTGTCAGGCAACCAAAACAAACACAATTCGCGGCGACTGTTATTTTTGTTGAGAAGTAGCGCGGGAGACTATATTTGACAGAACATTATTAATCACGCCTTCAGGTTTTTGTTATTGTTTCAACATCAGCGAGTGGAATGAACCCACAGCGACAAAAATGTAATTGACTCTAAAACCTAATTTGAAGTAAAATACAGTGCTCATCTTTTGATTGTGGCGACAGTTCTAACAGTCGTCGCATGACAAAAAGGTGGTCGGCGTCTTGTGAAGTGCTGCAGTGCAACAGGTGTTAACGGAGGTTGCTCGCCGGGTCATTTCTCAATTAAATACTGAAGTCAGTGCCTCGGTGTGTCTCATCGGGCTACGGGCCTGAGGAAGTATTCGATCTGAAAATTACTTAACCTGTGTCACTCTCTAACTATACCAATCTTTCAAATTGCCAGACTATGGTTAAAACTACTAGCATTCAAAACTAACATTTTCCTATTCTGTTCAAATTGAATGATGATGGGGTACTTTGCGATCAGTAACTTCCCACTCTTTCTTCATCAAAATATAGTCTTCGTCGTAGGCGCGATATTCGCATCGTAAGCGCGAAACCTATGTCCAGTGTAAGTAATGGCTCTAGAGAAAATAAGATTATACAACAATATTATTCCCCTACCAGTATTCCAACAATAAAACCCCCGAGGAAGAACGGACGTCCATCGTATTTATTTTCACTATTACTGTGTTTAAGGAGTCCAGCAATGCCAAGAGCTAGTGCCAATACCCCTATAACACTGTAGATAACCGTCAGTGCCTGGTAAGTACTTCTCATCTGGGCTGAAACCAAAACAAAACACCACTAAAGCGAAAACATCATACAACTCAAAGGATGGTGGTAGTAGTAGTAGTAGTAGTAGTAGTAGTAGTAGTAGTAGTAGTAGTAGTGGTAGTGGTAGTGGTAGTGGTAGTGGTCGTCGTCGTCGTCGTCGTAGTAGTAGTAGTAAGTAGTAATAGTAGTAGTAGCAGTAAGTAGTAATAGTAGTAGTAGTAGTAGGAGAAGAAGTAGTACTAGTCCTGTAATGAGATATTCACGAACAAAAAATTGAATTAAAACGAAGATTTTGAGTTGTTTACAGAAACTGTTTTTGGACATTTTTATTTTTTATAATTTTCAATTTTGCATTTAAAATAAGAATTATCATAAAACCTAATATCAACACTTAAATCTACAAAGAAAGCTTGTTATATTCAGAATTTTAAAATTATCGCTTTGAGCTGTGTTTAAAATCTAACATTTTTTGTTATATTCGGCCCTGCTCATTTCGTTTTCAGTGCGCCGTTTTCTTCGTTAAAACTCAAATTTCGGTTGTTAAGTTACACGCTAACAAGTTTCAGAAGATAATGTTGTTGTTGTTTTTTTTTTCATTATAAACACAATGTTTGAGGAGCGTCACGGAAAAAGTTATCGGCTAGATTGCACTTTAGCGGGCGCAGGTCGGCCATGTTGTTGTTTACGTCACCCATTTTGAATCTCCTGTCAAACTCCTGTCAAAAAGCCTAGCGGCGTTTGAGCGATAAAAAGCAGGGGTGTGGGGGCGGTAGCCCCCATAAAAAAAATTACTAGACTCAGTCACGTGAATATTCGCTTAAATTAGCGCCCGCTAAAGTGCAGTACTCCCAAGTTATCTCCGCTGCATGACATTTTAAAATTTCCATTGATAAAAACGCTTCATAAATTTAATAATTTAATTAAATAGGAACATTAAAGCATTTGACATCCTTAATAACTATGTTCGAATTTAGTTATTAATTAGATATCGCAAAAGTTTTGAATAAAAATTGAAGTCTGTGTGATTGAAATATACATTTGTTGTGTATTTTTGTGTCGCCTGCGATAGCAGGTAGACACATAGGGATCCTATTGTCCGGCGGCGTCGTCGGCGTCGTCCGGTAGTCCCCCAACTTTAACCTGAAACTTAATGTTGCCTATAACTTTGAAAGTACTTGACCTATTCACTTCATACTTGGAATATATCATCAGCACGAACAATGCCATCTGTGATGACAAGAATGATAACTCCAGTTTCAATATTTTTTGAGTTATGCCCCTTTCAAATGCAACTTTAACCTGAAACTTAATGTTGCCTATAACTTTGAAAGTACTTGTCCTATTCACTTCATACTTGAAATATATCATCAGCACGAACAATGCCATCTGTGACGACAAGAATGATAACTCCAGTTTCAATATTTTTTGAGTTATGCCCCTTTCAAATGCAACTTTAACCTGAAACTTAATGTTGCCTATAACTTTGAAAGTACTTGTCCTATTCACTTCATACTTGGAATATATCATCAGCATGAACAGTGCCATCTGTGACGACAAGAATGATAACTCCAGTTTCAATATTTTTTGAGTTATGCCCCTTTCAAATGCAACTTTAACCTGAAACTTAATGTTGCCTATAACTTTGAAAGTACTTGTCCTATTCACTTCATACTTGAAATATATCATCAGCACGAACAATGCCATCTGTGACGACAAGAATGATAACTCCAGTTTCAATATTTTTTGAGTTATGCCCCTTTCAAATGCAACTTTAACCTGAAACTTAATGTTGCCTATAACTTTGAAAGTACTTGTCCTATTCACTTCATACTTGGAATATATCATCAGCATGAACAGTGCCATCTGTGACGACAAGAATGATAACTCCAGTTTCAATATTTTTTGAGTTATGCCCCTTTCAAATGCAACTTTAACCTGAAACTTAATATTGCCTATATCTTTGAAAGTACTTGTCCTATTCACTTCATACTTGAAATATATTATCAGCACGAACAATGCCATCTGTGACGACAAGAATGATAACTCCAGTTTCAATATTTTTTGAGTTATGCCCCTTTTAAATGCAACTTTAACATGAAACTTAATGTTGCCTATAACTTTGAAAGTACTTGTCCTATTCACTTCGTACTTGGAATATATCATCAGCACTAACAATGCCATCTGTGATGACAAGAATGATAACTCCAGTTTCAATATTTTATGAGTAATATCCCTTTCAAATGCAACTTTAACATGAAACTTAGTGTTGCCTGTAAAATGGAAATTACTTCTTCAATTAATTCACTTAATACTTTGAATAACTCATCTGCATTTACAAAACAATTTTTGAAAATGATAACTCAGGTTTCACCATTATTTTAGTTATTCCCCTTTTAAATGTAATTTAGATGACACATGTGTTCTGTTGTGTAGTATTGAAATCAACTTCAATAAAATATTTTTATTATATATGATTAAACATAGGCCCACATTTCAACGTTTTCCAAGCAGGCGACACATGTGTTCCGCGGAACACAACATTCTAGTTTTCATTATAATTTTACTTCACAAAATGTCGCCAATCAGCGGACTGTAGAATGAAAGGCATAACCAATAATTTATTGAGAACTTAAATGTAAATAAGTCAAAATTGCGAGATCGAATAAAAATGAATTCATCAATAATTTTATACAACTCAAACGAACATAATTAAACGTGAGCAATTGATTTTTGGCCGACAAACCTGTTATCTACATATTGAAGCTATATCCCTTCTCTATATAACCGATCAAACAAAATACAATTAAAGATAATATTCTATACTTAAAATGGATAAGTAGGAGCTCCAAACTTGGCAATTTAGTAGCAAGTTCTTATATATAGACTACCATCATGTTCAAATAGTACATTTCTTAACCAGAGTAGTCCAATTCTCGACAATCCCTTTCACATGCTTGTGCTTGAATGTACACCGACAACAGAGAGATGATTATGGCAAAAATGACTAAGATATAAAAATTTAAATTTAAAGATCTTGTACACGAATATTCGGACACAAATTTTATCCGAGCGGATATCTTGCTATCAGTTGACATCCCTATTTTAAATGACTTATTATACTAAAAACTTACGCTAACAACCTTGTATTTTGATGTGATCGTCTTGGCAGAAGGAACGGTGGTTGTTTCAGGTGTACGTCACCATTTCAAACGAAATGTGACTATCCGAACGTTACGATGTTAATGCGGAAATGACGTTAGAAATGGAAAATGACGCGCCAATTTATATACTCGACGACGTCACGAATTCATGATCACGCTGCCAACTGCAGCTTATCGTTCAATTTGCGTGTCTATGTGAACACGTACAACGTTCGACTATTTAAAATAGACTTCTATTTTATGCTTTCCAGTGATTTATCATTTTCTCTGAAATAAAAGTGGTATTTCACTGTTTTCGAAAGGCCTGTTTTCGAACAGTGGAATATCTTCTTTTTTTTCCCCTGTTTAAGCGTTGGTACCCAAACGCACTTAATATTCCGAATGTGAACGTTTAGAAAACGGGTTCAAGTTTGGGTAGCCCTATATTACGTAACGTCATACAAAAACCTTTTTAGCGCCAGGCCATGCAATGTTTTCTGTCCAATTCACGAAAATTGCCAACAAAAAGCATAAAAATAAAACTTATTTTACCAGTATAAGATAAAAATATATTTGAATCGTGACCCCCGGAATTATCTTTTTATTCATTTATTTGCGATATTTTACTTACACAAAAACCTGCACACGTTCGTAGATAAGAGGTTGCCATATCCGTCGTTCGTTAAAGATAGAATATGCACACTGAGTGCAGTCGGTTTTTACTTTACACAGGGTATGGAGTTTGCCTAAATACATTTACTCTGGGAATTCAGTATGGTTTACGTTTACACAGAGTATGCAGTTGTTTAACGTTCACACAAAGAATTCAGTTTGTATTACGTTTATACAGGGAGTACGCAGTTTGTTTCTTTACAGCTGATTCTAAATTCGGGATAGTCTATATTGTTAGGTCGCTTTTAATTCTTCGATCAGTCTCCCTCAGCCAGATATAAAAAAAAGACTCAACTTTGAGAAAAACATGTCGCCAGCCTTCGGACGACCAAATCTTCAAGGTTAAAACTCTAAAATTAAATATTGCTATTTTGGGGAGAGATCTGATGTTTTATTTGAACAAACATCAATGAGATAGCCATTTATGTTACTTCCTTTTAAGTGTTATAGCACGCTAAATGTCTAGTAACATCGCTTTTTAATTTATTGCAAATATTAGTAAAAAAATGTTTAAAAAATTTCCTCCGTAATTTTTTCTTCCGTAACCAAAAGTATCATGATTGCTTCTAGTGCTAATTCAATTGTTGTTTTCAACTGGCCGCCTCGTTATTATCACAGAAGCCGTCAACTAATATGGTCAGAAGTGGTAAGATAATTAAAATTTTCCCTTGTAATTTTGAGTTACGGAGGAAGCTAGAAAAGTAACTCTAGAGTGGCCTCTATTGCTTAAACATTAAAATTACATTTTAAATGAAAGTTATACAAACATAAGTGAAAATATTTAGCTCACAATATTTAATAAGCCTTGAAATCAGTTGAATTACAATGCAGTACCAGGCACGATGAAAATACACGTGTTGTTGTTAGCACAGACAGTGATGTACAGTGGTCTGCATTCTTATTTTATAAACAAAATTCACTTGAAATGCTTGATTTGGCGTTTGTTTGATTGAAGACAGATTGCAAACAGTCTGTTTTATATAACCTGATGATATGTACCTTTTAACATCTAGAAAAATATGAACAACATACACCTACTTAATACATTTTCCTCCGTAACTTTTCCTCCGTAACTGTTGGATAACTTTTTTGTTTGTTTAGCATTGTAAATTCAGAAAAGTTTTATTGTTTTAGTTTGTTTATTAATACATATACGTACAATTACATGTATGTTAGTACGTTACTGGTCTCTGGTTAATTGGTAATGCATCTCTGTATTTGTTATAAAGTTATTTTCTGTAAATCTTGACATACATGTACTCCTGATAGTTGATAAAATAGCAGTCGTTTTTGTTTATATTCCATAAACATTGTGTGTTTAATCAATTAAACTATGTTTCCAGTCAACAATAACATGTTTAGAAGGTGTATACTGTAATTAGTACAGTGTTTATTATAAACCATGCGTTATAGGCACCTGCAATATTCCTCCTTAACTGAATATTTGAAACAAAGAAGCAATTGTTATGTTTTGAGCTTATCGTTTAAATGGTGTGATCCACACATTTATTCTGAAGTCTATACATTATTGCCTAAAAAAAAACGTATTTCCTTTTCAAAAATGCATTTGTCCATTTTGTGGTTTTTACTTGATCAAAATTGAGTCAATTTTTTTAATCTTGCATTCCCTACGAACTCCACAAAATTATAATAACCCTAAGAAAATAAATGAACAAACTTTCTGATATGAGTGGATATTTATTTGTATCGTTAAGATAAAAATATCAAATTGTTATAGTCATTTTCTTTTCTCCATTATGTGTTTTTAATAACTGCATTCGAATAAAGGTTATTTCCCCTTACAACTTCTGGTAATTGGTAAGAGCACTTGGGGAGTTTAGTGGACACATGTAGTTAATTTACTTCCATGAGAAATAACTTGGTGGCGGTTCTCTTAATCCATTATTTGGTGATGGATTTTGATATTGTAACTGATGTTGTTGTTGTTGCTGAGTGTTCATATGTCTTTCAAGCTCAAGTTGTTGCTGCAACACGCAATTTTGTGCCTCTAGTTGTTTCGCTCGATCGTTACCAAACGTGCCAATTCCAAGAATTCCAACAGGAGTGACGGTATTTGCTGGATTCCGCGCAGTTGAAACAGGATGCACTGTAACCGGATGTCCCGTTACGGCGGTAGTGGGAGTTACTGATGTCTGTCCAGGTTGATTTGTGGTGATTGCTTCCCAAAACTGCATGGTTGATCCTGTTGCTAGGTTTACAACTATCAAGCTAATAAAATTTACAATTAGGCTTATAATACACAGGGCAAGGATTGTTGCAACTAATGCCCTTCTCTCGTAATAATATTCGTCTTTTACTGTAGGCTTGTCGAAAAAACTATCCGAAAAACTGTCATTTTTGAAACGATTTATTCCTGCCACGATAGCCCCAACAAAGCTAGCAAAAGACATCATTAACACCAAGCCGATTTGTCCTATTCTCTGAAATGTACAAACACATAATCAGTCTCATCGTTTCTGCAGCTTTATGTGCTATAAAAGATACGACCGACCTTAAACGTATGAACAGACACAATCATGTACATATATGATTAGAGATTTTGACAGAAAACAAAAAGAAGAAAATTAAACAGATGGAATCCATCATATTTTGCAAGCGAAATAAGTATTGTATAAATGCATGTACTCAGAAACATATAAGTGATATAGATATTTGTTTTTAACAGTGTAGATAGAAGTTTTCTTTTGAGAATTAGGATGGTCCTGTCTTGTTTGTGTAAAAGGCGCTTTTGGATAGAAAAAGCCGTCGCATATAATGCTCAGAACAGTTCTCTTTGAGTCTGAACGTGTGCTACCTATCACATCTCATTTCATTATTGTTCTTACAAAAAGGTATCATTAGTAATAAAGGATATACCCAAGTCAATTTAAGGTTACTTTAGAAATTGAGATAAACGATTTGATCAGGAGCAAATCCATTTTTTGTTCTCTCTGCAAAACTATGCCCTAAACGTTTGAATCAGTTCCGTCCAATAACAAATTAATAACTGTTCTACATGGGTCATTTTACAACGTGAAACCGACACGATGTCATGAGTGATTATTACATTAAGTTACAGTTCATAAATCCGATAACAAATAACCGGTATGGTTATTTGTTATCGGATTTATGAACTTTAACTTCAAGATATGATAACTTTATAAGTAAATAATCAATTCAGCAGATTACATTGTAATTTTTATACGCTTACTTCCGGTCTGATTGTACCAAACATAATTTGCTTAAATTTAAGGATGGCCTCTTCGTATGTTTCTGTTCATTTTTTATTTCTTTTTGTTGATTGGGCATTGAAAAGAATTCTGTCTACGGGTCAGTTGGAAAGGGCTTACCGATTCACCTAAACAAATTTCCTTATTCAACGCAGCAGCCATCAGCGCAGTCGAACATTCTAACGCTGACAATATTCCCTGAAACCAAAAGGTAACATTATTGCCACTTCAAATTGTGGCATTGTTTAATGCACATGAGTGTGTGCGTGCCTGTGTATTTCGCGCTTCAACAGTTCGCGGTAATTTTACGAGACACGAGTTCTCTCAAAATTATCTTGAAACAAGAAATATCTTTAAAAAAGATAAACGGCGTTGATGAAAAATATTTATATATACACGTACGAGGGCTCGTATATAAGAAAGAAAGAAATACAGAGAGGCGAAGCAGACACAGTTTAGTTATTTTATTTTTCTTGTTATAGCTGTTGACGAACCCTCTCTGCCTTTTTAGTATGACCTAGAGATTAAGCGACCGAATCATGACAACTCATATATTCATTGAAAGTGTCTTTCAAAAATAATGTTCAAGCTGTTGCAACAATTTCATACAGTGATAACAAGTCGATTAAAGAAGCAATGTCTTACATTAAGTCTTGATCAACATTTATTCAGTTTCAATAAAATGCCTCTTGTAGAGTTAGAACTCAAGATGAATAAATGTCATTGAAATTTAATTAAAATAAATACAAACAGCCTGTTACAAGAGCGAAATCTACCAACTTTTACGTAAATTAACTTAAACAAGAAATATCTTTAAAAAAGATAAACGGCGTTGATGGAAAAGATTTATATATACATGTATATAAGAAAGAAAGAAATACAGAGAGGCAATGCAGACACAGTTTAGTTATTTTATTTTATTTGTTATAGCTGTTGACGAACCCTCCCTGCCTTCTTAGTATAACTTAGAGATTAAGCGACCGAATCATGACAACTCATAAATTTATTGAAAGTGTCTTTCAAAAAAAATGTTGAAGCTGTTGCAACAATTTCATACAGTGATAACAAGTCGATTAAAGAAGCAAAATATTCGTGTAGAGTGAGAATTCAAGATGAATAAATGTCCTTGAAATTTAATAAATATAAATAATAACAGCCTGTTACAAGAGCGAAATCTACCAACTTTTACGTATATTAAGTTCAAAAAAGTGTCCGTCCTGAGTATTGAACCCGGGGCCTCCGTTTGAGAGGCGAGAGTGTTAGCCACTACACTACAATTACATTGTCTTAGGAACTTGAAATTAACAACCAGTATCAAAGGAACTAGAAAAGATCCAGTAAGAACTAGGAATATCTACACTTCTCTTTCGTTTTACACTGTGTATTGTATGCAAGTGACACCCAAGAATATTCCATATAATATTGTATTTAAGCCATCAATATTGACTTAACTGGTTACTTAAATCGTAAATATGTTTTTCCTCCAATACAACACCCACTAACAACCAATCTAATTAATCTATTTGACTTTTCCGCTGCATAATAATAAAATCCCACTAGATACCTCTCCAGCCTGCTAGATGCCTCTCTGGTGTAAATAGCTACCAATCGAAATAGTTTATTTCATTTTCCCTCTGCACAATAAGAGAATACGAGTATTATTTACAACATTTCATTGGTCGAAAAACTAGGCCAAAAGTGAGCTTAGACAGCTAACGCCGAAAAAAAAGTGTCCGTCCTGAGTATTGAACCCGGGGCCTCCTGCTTGCGAGGCGAGTGTGTCATCCACTACACTACAATGAACTTGTTTTTTGTACTTGAAATTAACAATCAGTATCAAAGGAACTAGAATGGAACCAGTAAGAACTAGAAATATCTACACTTCTCTTTGGTTTTACACTGTGTAAACTTGTATGCAAGTGTTTACCTGACACCCAAGAATATTCCATATAAAATTGTATTTAAGCCATCAATATTGACTTAACTGGTTATTTAAATCGTAAATATGTTGTTTTTTTCTCCAATACAACACCCACTAACAACCAATCGAAATAATCTATTTGATTTATCCGCTGCATAATAATAAAAATCCCACTAGATACCTCTCCACCCTGCTAGATGCCTCTCTGGTGTAAATAGCTACCAATCGAAATAGTTTATTTCATTTTCCCTCTGCATAATAAGAGAATACGAGTATTATTTACAACATTTCATTGGTCGAAAAACTAGGTCAAAAGTGAGCTTAGACAGCTAACGCCGAAAAAGTGCCGACGTGAAACAGTTAGTTTCGACAGCTTCTCAATTGTTATCACAGGTTATAAAATATTAGTCAAAGCGCTGAAAGCAGCCAGACTGTCGGCGTTGGAAGGAAATTCTAGTTTATGAATTAAAATGTGACTCGTCAGGTTCACAGTACTGTATGTCGGAGCAGCTGATAGTGAGTTACGTTCATTTTCAAGTAAATATTTTGTTGCTATTTTAGAGAGTCACCTTTCGGAGAAATCTCCGGAAAAAGCAGACCAAAATAGACGTATTCTCCGACAACAGCAGACCAAAATAGACGTATTCTCTGACAACAACAGACCAAAATAGACGTATTCTCCGACAACAGCAGACCAAACTAGACGTATTCTCCGACAACAGCAGTCCAAAATAGACGTATTCTCCGACAACAGCAGACCAAAATAGACGTATTCTCCGACAACAGCAGTCCAAAATAGACGTATTCTCCGAGAACAGCAGACCAAAATAGACGTATTCTCCGACAACAGCAGACCAAAAAAGACATGTATTCTCCGACAACAGCAGATGAAAAAAGGCGTATTCTCCGACAACAGCAAAAGACAGTTTGATAAGACAGCACTGATATCAGTAAAATAATCGGTTTACAGACAGTGATGATTATCAATGTTATCCGAAAAACTCTTCTTGGGGTAGTCCCGGTTAGTTCAATGGGTAGTGTAATTGGCATGAACGACTGTTCGTTGTCTCCGTACGGGGCAATATCATATTTCAGATGGTGGTGCGGAGAAATCAACAACAACAAAAACGACAACTTTTAAAATCTCGTAAGTCTCAATAACGGCAAAATGCCGTTCAATGAAACTTTGCACAAATGAGTGTTACTAATGTATCTTTAGTTTGCATTTGTTAAGACATGTTAGAACAGTAAATAAAAATAGCGAGTTCTAAAAATTCCCTAAACTTCTATTTACATAAAATCTCAGACTCTAAACAATACAAATCATCATTTTAAATGCCCACTTGAGAAATATCATACTGACAACACTGTTTTGTATCCTCGTGACTTAAGCCCCGGTCACAACCCGCCGTACGTGCAAGTGCGTGCTGTCTACGTGCAAAAACGTGGACCAAATTCAGGGATCCGTACGTGGTGAGTACCTCCTCCGTACGGATTTGGGAGCACGCAGAGACGCCGTAGCATTTTTAGTGCATGCAAAACTTTCTCTGCGTTCGAGCTGCGTGCGGGCTACGGATTCACTACCCGTACGAGTGATGTGCGTGCCCTGTACGTCCACGAGCGCATAACGCACTGCCTCTGCGAGTCATTGCGTGGTCCGTGCGTGGTCCGTGCTTCCTCAGTTCAACCGTCCAAAACGCGCACAGAACTCAGGCGGACCGTGCAGAGCAAGTACGTGCTCCGCACTTACAACGCACGGTGTGCGCACGGACCTCTGCGGTATGAAAAATATTTCGAGTATCGATAGGTCGTCCTTATATATATATCACCCAACCGCGACCGAAATAAACTTACGTTCGCCGTACTTGCACGCACTTACAACGGGCGAGCGAGTAAGAACACCGTACGTGAGCAGTACGGCCTCCGTACGTTGGCATGGAAATCGCACGGAGATCTTGCGTTGTAAGCACGCACAACTCACTTACCACCTACGGAACGTACGATGCACGCAACCTTTTACCCCTAGACGTGGCGTGCGGGCCACGTACTCACACCTTGCGTGTAACGTGCGTCCTCTCTGCTCTTGCCACGACCGACCAAAACACGCAGCGAACGTAGCCTTCGCAGAACACGTACGGTCAAAAAGGACCCACGGCGGGTTGTGACCGGGGCTTTACATATGTAAACTTTATGAGATATTAGTAAAATAGTGTTTGACCTTCAATTTCCTGGTCGCCTCCTAGTCCCGGAAACGGATGACAATTATTGGTTGTTCTCTTAGTAGTTGAAAGTTCTTTTACAAAGTACACAACTTTTTCTTGTCAGTATCACTACACTCACGTGGGAATTTAAAATTATATTTTGTATTGTTTAGTTTTTGTGAATTAATGTAAAAAAGCAACATATGCATATCAGGAATCGCCACACTCAAAAAACACAGCCTCCCCACGCAGCGAAAAAGAAGAGAGGAAGAGAGAGAGAGAGAGAGAGAGAGAGAGAGAGAGAGAGAGAGAGAGAGAGAGAGAGAGAGAGAGAGAGAGAGAGAGCTCATGTTTTATATATGTATGTCAATTCAAATAGGACGCCACAAAAAATTAATAAACAAGAGAACCTTTGGGGATACCGCCTTGGAACGGTCAGTGGCAAAACAAATTGCCACTGGGGGTTTAAACCAGGTTCTAGGGTGCACCAACCTCACACTTGCCCCAACAGGTTCTCGTATCACAAAACAAGTACAAATTGTCTTGGTGAAATAACTCCAACCCACCCATCAGCTCAACAATGTTGCATGCAAAAGCATACAAACATATAAACATAAGAATTTAATAGCATTGCAAAGCCAAAGGGCGGGTACTCAATGATCTTTCCGAGACCAGAGCACCTGGAGTAAAATCAGCAAGAACACGATGACAGGGATAAAAGAAACAAATCGAGCTTTTAGGTTCTTTTAAGAAAAGATTTCCCCATAAACTTTCATAAACTCTTACACCCCTGCCACCGTCGTGCAACCAAAGAGGTAAGCATAATGATCAACTGTAGATGGGTTAATCACCAGGCCTGCAGAGCGCTGTAAAATATCTTGTTGGTAACCTTTCTTTTTAAATTTACAGATGGTTTTTACGAATAACCGGGAGAAATTTGCATCGCCTTTTATCTTCCTAAGTTTATAAATTAAATCTCCATAAAAAACTGGCTGTGAAATTCCTTGTTGCAATAGTGATTTTAAACTGCAGCTGTATTTATGAATTAGATCTGGATATCGGCGATAAAACTTGCAAAAGGTTTTCCTTAATTTGTGATACCGATAACCTTGTTTTAAAAGTTTTTCTGTAATGCAAAGATTACGTTCATTGAAATCATTGACATCGTTACAAGCTCTTGAAAAGCGAACAAGCTGTGAGATATAAACCCCGTAAGAAGTTGCACGAGGAACATCGCCGTCTAGAAACGGAAAATTTACTATATTAAATTTAAAATCATCTCTTTTATCATAAATTTTAGTAGTGACGTAACCATTTTCGATGGATAGATTTAAATCAAGGAAGTTTGCTTGCTTTTCTGAAGTGTTCGCTTTGTTAAGCTGTAGTTCTTTAGGATAAATCTTATTAACCAGTGATGGAAAATGGTTATTATCTATATTTAATAAATCATCAAGGTACCTCGAGGTGTTGTTAAAAGCTGTAATAATATCATCTTGATGTTCGGTAGAAAGAGATAACATGAAATCTCTTTCATAACAGTATAAAAACAGATCAGCAACAAGGGGTGCACAATTAGTACCCATTGGAATGCCTATTACTTGTTTATAAATAGAGGTACCAAATCTCAAATAAATATTATCCAATAAAAATGTGAGCGCCTGGATAAGGTCTTGACAGGTCCGTGAAGTATAATTATCATAAGAACCATCTGTAAAGAATGCCCTATGTTCATTACAAGCAATAAATGTTTTATTTTCTCTAGCAAAAGTTTTTTCAATGAGACTGGTTAGCTTGTCTCTTATTAAATTATGAGGGAGAGAAGTATACAAGGTAGAAAAATCATATGTGGACAAACAGAACGCCTGAAAATTATTTGATTTAAGTTTCTTCAAAACGTCATTTGAATTTTTTATAGACCAAAATAAATTTTTGCCAGTAGTTTCAAAAACTTTTTCGCAATACCTAATTACATGTTCTTTTATAGCTGTAAGACAAGATGTTAAGAGCACGGATAACTTTGTTGTAGTACAAGAACTAAAGTAAAAAAGAATTTGAGTAATTTTTTGGGCTAACTTTTTTTCTTTACTTTTCTAACGTGTCTTACTGTATGCAAAATAAAGATACATTAGTAACATTCATTTGTGCAAAGTTTCATTGAAGGGAGTGTGGAAAGCCCTTAATTTTAGAAATGAATAGGCAATTTCTAGGTGGCCAATATACATTACTGTACTGTACAAAAGTGAATACTGACAGATCCGATAAAAAGTTACGTAGTAAACTAAAGTCTAAATGCCATTCTTCTACAATAATATTGTATTGTCAACTCAAAATTTAAGAAAAAAACAACAAATATTCGCACACAGTATAAGTACTAAACGAAATATCACGAACCCGGAAGATACGAGATTCGGCATGGCATCCCTTTCCCACACTACATCGAAATTTCTTCCTTTACAATTCTGGGAACCATAAGCTGCTGAGCATGGATAGTATTAATTTGAGAATACCGCATTGAAGGCTCCATTATAAGAAAGCAAGTAATGGCTGTTTAACAGTATAAATATTTTTAAAAAAATCCCCTACCAGTATTCCAACAAAAATGCCCCCGATGAAGAACGGAGCTCCATTGTATTCATTTTCATGTTTATTGTCTTTAACAGCCCCAGTAATGCCTATAGAGAGCGCCGACACCCCTAATACACTGTAGGCAACCGTCAGCGTCTGATAAGCACTCGTCATCTGGGCTGAAATCAAAACAATATTGCTGTAACACGAGAACAGCCGGGATTCGTGTAACTTCAACAATAAAACAGCAATAATAGTATATAATTATAGCGATGATGATGATGATGATGATGATGATGATGATGATGATTATGATGAAGGCGATAACTGATGATTACTTTGATGATGATTAGTATTATGATGATGACGACGGCGATGATGATAATGATGATTAGTATGATGATGATCACGACGACGATGATGATTATTATTATTACTATCATTATTGTGGCTGTTTTGGGTTGGAAGAAATAGCCTCAGCTGGGACTCGAACCTCCCTCAACTACATTATTTTTATTATTATCCAGACGGCAAGAACGGTAACAGCTATTTTAGCATTAGACCGATCCTCTGTATTTGAAGTGTAAACTTGCTTGACATAAATTTGTATCTTTTTCGAAAGCGACATAATTGTTTAAACTATTTATCATTATTCTAAAATTGGGTGTACGTTTTACTCATTGTCATTTTTAATTAATGTTATCCAATATTTTGATGAAATGGAATATCATCATTGACGCTATTTAATTAAAAAAAAAACGGTGGGTTAGGGGAAGGGGTGGGGTCTAGTCAAGCGCCAGTGATTCACCGCATAAAGGAACATTTGGCGAGGGGACTAGTTGGCCTGTAGAATCTGTAACGTCATAAACTCAACTGGTGTTAACAGTAGAATCACAAGGCACAAATTTACGATGGGGTTCGAATTAAGGGCGGAGTACGATTTTTTGTTAACGCTTGATTCGTTAATTGGTTCCGGAAGGTTAGAGTTAGATGTTCCGGTTAATTTCAATTTTCGCACAGATTTCCCCTTTCCGACTAAAATTAATGAACTATATTCAAGCATCGATGGTCTATTTTTTTCGTGTAGTTCATGTAGTTTCGGAGCCGGAGCACCAGATGATGCTAAGCATTTAGCTTCTTAGGCCCATTTTAATTTTGTTTTCCCTAATTGGTACTGAGTTTTGGTTTAGTTTATGGAATATATACAAATTTTATATTCCAATGTGTCATAAATGGAATATATACAAAATTTATATTCCAATGTGTCATAAAAATTGGTATTTACATTCTGTCACATTGATAATATTTTCTTATTTAAATACAAGACACATTAAAATTAATAAAACAATAAAAACAATGCACGATGAGAACACAGTGTTTATATATCATATGATTCATATAATTAATAATTGGGGTTGTAGCACTGGGCTATGAATTGTGATTGATCTTTCCAGTTTTTATTGAGCCTAGACTTAAAGCAATTGAGAGTCTGCGCTTCTATTGTATCAGTGGATAAAGAATTCCATGTATCCACCACCCTATGACTGAAAGTATTTTTTCTCATGTTTATTCTAGCTCTAGGCTTATATAGCTTTTGAGTATTCCCCCTTGTATTACTGTTATCTCTAAGGGAAAGAATGTTTATGGAAATCCTGTCCAGCCCATGCCCAAGCTTGTATACTTTAATGACATCCGCCCTGGCCCTCCTGCACTCCAATGTTGGCAAACCAAGTCTTATTAATCTTTCTTTGTATTCTAGCCCTTGCAGTTCTTGTAATATTCTAGTAGCCCTTCTTTGCAAATTTTCTATAGCAATAACATCTTTTTTGTATCTTGGGGTCTAGATTACGGAGGCATATTCTAAATGCGGTCTTACAAGGGACTTATAAAGTTGTAAAAACATTGCCTTATTCATATACGTAATTTTTTTATAATCAGCCCCAAGTTCCTGTTAGCTATATTTACTTTAGTGTTAATGTGTTTGCTGAAAGTTAATTTGTTATCGAATATTACCCCCAAGTCTTTTTTTTCAGTTATTTGTTCTATTTTATGGATTTTATTTTCAGGGTCTTTTAAGTAATATTCACTAATAGGCTTGTTTCCTTGATGCATTGTTTTACATTTCTTTGTACTGAATGTCATTTGCCATTTAATTAGCCCAATCACAGGCATCAAAGATGTTATCTTGTAATATTATTTCATCTTCATGTCCTCTAATAACAGAGTATAGTTTTGTGTCATCTGCAAAGAGCTTGGAGATACAAGTTAGGGCATCGGGTAAATCATTAATGTAAATCAGAAACAAGACTGGTCCTAATACACTACCCTTGGGGACTCCACTGGTAACATTTTGCCAGGAGGAAGTGGCTCCATTAAGTTTAACTCTTTGTAACATATTTTTCAAAAAGTCTTCAATCCAGTTGTACAATTTTCCCCTTATACCAACACCCCAAATCTTCTTTAATAGCCTTTTATGTGGTACCTTGTCGAAGGCAGCTTTAAAGTCCAAATAAATAATATCTACGTCATTTTGATCATCTATCGCTGCTGTCCATTCTTCAATACATTCCAATAGTTGTGTTACGCAAGATCTCGATTTCCTAAATCCATGTTGAAATTTAGAAATAATGGGAAAGAATCTAGTTTAGCGGACCCCGGATGTTCAAACACAAAAGCCCGGCGGCGTTCGAGCGAGAAAAGCGGGGGTATGGGGGCGATAGCCCCCATTTATACTCACTTTTATTGAAATTTGTTTGACAAACTTCTTACTTGAATTTTCTCACAAGCAAGGGTCTGTACTTAAATGTTGGGGTCCGCTAAACTAGATGTGTTCCGAAATAATGTATTTGTCGGGCTCGGTAGTTTAGAATGTTGGCCAATAGATATCAAAGGACTGGAGGTACTGATGAGTCGGCCATCAAAACACAATTGAAAAGCAATAGATTTTTGGGTTTGATTAAGTTGGACCAGAAATAAACTTTCGCCTCAAGAACGGGGAACAATTTACTTTATGTCCTCCGAGACATAGATCTTCGACCCCAAAAACAATGTCCAATTAACAAGTCAAGACAAATACTGTTATCAAGTTTGCAGACGTGGTGACATGGAAAGCGAACCTGGTGGTAGGACAATATGTCTAAAGGCATAATTTGAATATGATTGGACTTGTAGACAATAAAATGAAATTGACCAATCACAATTAAGTGAAGGATATCATACTTCATAGGTCATATGGTCAACAGTGAAACAACGCTGGTCAGTTCTCAAACAAAACGCTTTATTTAAAGGTATTACTCCTTTCGTCCTTGCATTTTGCATTTAGAGAGACTTTTTAATTTTTCATTTTATCAATGAGAGTGCAATGACGAATGGAATATTACCTTAATGGCGTGAATACTTTTGTAAGTGTGGAAGAATCCTGTGAGCAGTTGTTTGCAAGCGCAGTATCATTAGACAGCACCTAAAATTCTGAGTTGAGATACGGTGACACCAATGACAGAAAAAAGTAGCTAAGCTAGTCATAATCTTTGAATATTCAAACTTGAAATCGACAAACAGAATTGGGTCACATGATTTAAAATAATACTACAAGTGACACTATGGTTTTTTTCAATGGTTCTATTATTCAGCAAATAATGTTCAAACACACAATTACACTGATGCTTTTTTGTCAACTGATGTTTTTTTTAATGAGGTGCACATTAAAACGTTTTGGTTATATTTTATATAACTTGTCTCCATTTCACATCCACTATTTGTATCGACATTTGTGATTTTTTTATTCTTGTCTGTTATATTGTCTGGTTGCGAGTGGTGACAGTCAAGTCTAGAAGTCTAGTTAATAAAACTACTAACACAAGGTGTGTCTTGACTCCTTTATTTACAAGCAACAAGTGATTTATATCAAGTGGTCAGTGTATGCTTTGGGCGGATGTTTAATCTATTAGATCTACTAGGAATTCTGGGAAGATAGACTTGCTTTAGATAAGCAATACATTTACTAAATGTTACATCTCCCTTGTTTAGAAATTAAATGTAGAGATACATTTTATAAAATTGCAAATCATCTAAAATAATAACACTATTAATTGCTATCAATCGTGTTCAAATAATTGAAGCATATATTTACAGTGATGCACTTAAACGTCTTAAGTGTTTGTTTGCATATAGTATCAAGTGCACACAGATATATTCATTATCTCACACATCAGTTTACTTTTGCCACATGGGGTCATTGAGAAATTTGTTGGGAATTACAGATCGACCTGACCTAGTAATATAAACGTTCTCACGAGGTTGTTCAGATGGAAGGGCTTGATCATTTCCTGAAACCTGTGGTACCTGAGGAGTATTATCAGTAGTTTCTTTGGGAATAAAGCAGTTAAGATTCTCTAATGGTAATTGAGGGTCATTCTGATCTTTGGTCTTATGTAAGAATTTTCTGTTTCGGCGGTAAATTCCACCTTCATTTGTTCTCACGATGTAAGATCGGTCGGAATGTGTGTTAATCACAGTTCCCGGTTTCCACTGCTTGTCAAATTGAACTCTTACCTTATCTCCAACTTGTAGAGCTTTTAATGGTTTAGACTGTCTGTCATAATATTTCTTTTGTGTTTCGTGATTATCTGTTAACTTCCGTCTGATGTCTTTTATGTCAATTTGTTGTGGCAAAAGTTGTTCGTTAGTTGATGGTATAACAGATCTTAATCGTCTGCCCATCAGTAACTGAGATGGTGATTTACCACACTTTAAGGGTGTTGTTCTGTATTCAAGAATAGCCATATATGGGTCGGTTTTACTGTCCTTTGCTTTCTTGAATAAGCGTTTAACTGTCTGTACAGTCTTTTCAACAAGTCCATTGCTTTGACTGTACAAAGGACTGCTAGTCACGTGTTCTATATTCCAGTCTTTTGCAAACTTTGCGAATGTTTCACTGTCGTAGTATTTAGCATTGTCTGAAACTAGTTTTTCAGGAATGCCATGTCTGGAAAATATCACTTTGAGTTTTCTTATGATAGAAATGCTCTTACAGTCTGTCAGTAAGTCAACTTCAAAGTATCGACTGAAGTAGTCTACAGTGACCAAATAGTCATTGTTTTCCCAATTGAAAACATCGGTTGCAACAACCTGCCATGGTCTGTCTGGGATTTCATGATATTTCAATGGCTCTTTTGAATTTGCGTTTCTGTGCTTCAAACAAACATCACATTTTAATATAAAGTCAGTAATTTCTGATGTCATTTTTGGCCAAAACATAATATCACGTGCGCGTTGCAAACATTTTTCAGTTCCCATGTGACCAATATGAACGGCTTCTATCATTTCTTGCCTAAGGGCAGATGGTATTACAATTTTCTGACCTCGGAAAATAATGTTTTCTCCCACGGACAGTTCATCTCTGTGATTCCAATATTCGATTATATTGGGAGGGCAATCTGACCTATTTTCTGGCCAACCATTCAAGATAACCTTTGTCAGTGTTTGACACTGTGGGTCATTTAGCGTAACTTGTTTAACCTGCTCAAATTTACGGTCGCTTACAGCTATACTTGAAAGTACCGTGTGAATGTGCAAATCTAGGCCATCTGACATTCTGACACCATGTAATATTGTCTGGTTGCGAGTGGTGACAGTCAAGTCTAGAAGTCTAGTTAATAAAACTACTAACACAAGGTGTGTCTTGACTCCTTTATTTACAAGCAACAAGTGTTTTATGTCAAGTGGTCAGTGTATGCTTTGGGCGGATGTTTAATCTATTAGATCTACTAGGAATTCTGGGAAGATAGACTTGCTTTAGATAAGCAATACATTTACTAAATGTTACATTGTCCATTATAAAAGCAGCATGCTCCATTGCAGGAATTAGTGGCAATCTAAAGGCTGTATGCTCCCTCAGACAGTCATAGACAGAATTGTCAAACTGGTCTCCTCACAGCATTCCATGTAGAGCTGTTATCCTGAAATATTAATTTCAACAAATAACCTATTTATTAGGGATGGCAACGAGTAGTAAAATTGGTACTCGAGTACTCGGACGATCTTCCGATCGAGTACTCGAGTAGTCGAACGATTTCCGCTTTTAATAGAGATAATTCCGTTCGTGTAATATCAGCTTCAACCTACTCAGTATTTATACCATATACCACAAATTAATAAAGATACTTACACAACTAAAGTGTGTTATATCTTTTATTTGTGTTTTGTTATTTTATTATTTTATATTTTAAAATTAATCAACAAATTTTATCAAAGTTACAAACAGTCATGCGAACATGTACATATACGGTGGTCAGAATAATATTATGTCGTGAAATAATCAAATCAAATAAATTAGTCGAACTAAACTAAAACCATGGGGCTCGTCTGTCTTCTTTTTGTGCGTGGTCTCGTATCATGTTTCAACTAAAGATGGTAAAGCATGCTTGTAGTTCCCCCGTTGTAGACCAACTCTGAACTACATTTGACTGCTGCCCGTTTGAAGTAACTCCACGCAGACGACTTTGCGGGAGGCATTTTGCTGATGTAATACCGGTATTTATTTCGGTGTTTAATTAAAGAATGTGATACTAAACATTACCATCGGTTTACTTTATCTTTTTTTTTTCATTAATATTCATAGATTAGTTCGCGTCGTTCACCAATAAAAAAAATTAGAAATTATCATCACGTGCAAGTGAACCAATCAATGACTATATTGGGCGGTCCTGATTTTCTGTATGGAGCGCCAATTATCTAATTGTCAAACAATACATTTGTGCGAAATGGGTACCACAGGTGATTGGCAAAGAATAGATCTGTATAACCGCTATAAAAACATTGCTAATTGACATTATTGACAAGTGCCAGTTGGGACTCTTATTTGGCAGTGTTATTTCACAACAATGACACTTCAACTTCAAAGCGTAAAATACGTCACCTGTGGCGATTAAGTGCATCGCGCATAGTGTCCAATTCCCACCGTGCCGTATATCGAAACGAATTATAAACAAAACAAACGGATTTCTTTCTTTAAATCAAAAATTTGATTTTTTTTTCGATTACTCGAGTAATAGATTTAGTACTCGATACTCGGACGTTCGATCGAGTACTCGAATAGTCGATGCCATCCCTACTATTTATATTGAAGTTGAAATGATTTTAGCTGAAGTGTCTTTGTTTTCTTTAAATTAAGGGTAATTTTGGTTATTAATTGCCAGAATCCACCAAAAAGTTACATTAGATGGGTGTTCACTTGTGTCGCCCTGGGAACTAGATCAAGTTAAAAATGCAAGAACAAAAAAGGGAATAACCCCATCTTGACATAAAGAACTTTGAGTCATGATGAGTATGTTGTCATGAGCAATATAATTTGAAAGTTTGATGTAGAAATATTAAGAAAAGTCAAAGTTAAAGTCAACATTAAGTTTTTCTGTTAAAAAAAAGTACAAAAAGGGATTAACTCCATCAAATGTGACCTTGACTTGAAAATTAATATCAGCTCAAGCATGTTGTCACAAACAATATAATTTGAAAATTTCATGAAGAAATATTAAGAAATGGCAAAGTTATAACCAACATTAAGTTTTTGGGACAGATGGACGGACAGACAAAACGATCCCTATGTATTGCCTTTTCTTTGAAAGGGCGACACAAAAAATGACCCTTTAGATTAAGCAGCTAGTGGACACCTGGAAAACAATACATCAGTACATGTATCAGCAAGAACAACTTTGATGTCTGATCTGGATCTGATTGGAATCTACACTGTTTGCATATTTGTAAGAAATAGCCTCATGAAGCTTATTATGAACCGTGTAGATCCTGTTAAGACTGCACAGATATGCCTGCTGATCTGGATATACACTGGTCACTCATGTCATGTATTCATGGAAGAAAGGGGCAAAAACAACACAGTAATTTTATATAGGATGATTAATTTTCTTGTGAACTGAGGTCTCACAAGTCAACACATACATATAAACACAATTTTATGTTTTCTTGTTACAAGATACAAAAATACAAATACCAACATATACAGATAGATTTAGTGTGTCTCAATCATACATTCATGCAGCTTTAATAAATGAAAATAAAAAATGCAAACCTTGTCTTCATTTTCTACAGTAACATTCATATTCTGCTCCCTTATGTTCTACCAATTCTGCAGACATTTCAAGTCCACAGCTTTCACAAGACTGATGATACACATGGCTGAAAATAAATGTTGTATTTTAATCATAACAAATAACCAAAACCAATTTCACTGTACTTTTTGTTGCTTATGAAGTTGTACATAATTTGATGTTGCAGGTTAGTTAACAGATTACAATGTTGTCAGAATTCATCTATTTTTATAAATATCACAAAAAAGAGGTATTTCTGGTGTAAGCTTCAAGCCATCTTCAGTTCCTATAGGCTCATACACAATTTATCCCATTTAACCTTTACCTCCATATGCCTTTATGGCATGGGAAATCAGTGTAGATCTAGATCAGCCGACACATCCATACTGCCTGATTAGGATCTAAACCGTTACAGCGTTAGCTTTTTTATTCAAATTTCAATAGGTTATTTCTGACCACAATGTGACCTGTGCAGATCCAGATCAGATCATGAAAAGGCATGAAAATGTGTATAATATTATAGTAAAGGGTTAATTACTACAAAAAAACACCTGCATTTTGATACTTCATTTTATTCGTTGGATACACCTTTTAACACATGAGCAACTATGGTAAATCTAGGTGCTGACACATTTCATTCCTGTTAATTAGAGCTTTAAATGTATCTAATGAACAGAGTAGATACAGAATGATGAGACCTCAAAATGTCTGATGTGCCAGCTGGTCTGGAGCTACATTTGTGCTATCTCTATCTGATGTGGATTTACACTGGTTACCCATGTGGTAAAATGGCGTGTAAATGGAGTAAAGGGTCAAGTTATTAACCATGAAAGTTGAAACAGCATTGGATTTTTGAGACACATTTATATGAGATTACCCAACTTAAAAAACAAATAAGCAACCCATCGTGTTAGTTGAAGGTGGCCCACAGATGAATATTGTTATATATAATGTTAATAATCAAGTGAATTCAAGTTGACCTTGTTATTGGGTCAAAGGTAGTCATATATGCCTGAGGCAGAAGGCCGAGGGTAAATATGACAGCCCGAGGCCCAATAACATGTTCAAATTCATATGAAGACTAAACTGGGCCAATACAGGTGTTCTGGACCAATATGAGAATTGCTGGGCCATTATAAAATACTAAAGTATTGATGTGGTGTCAGGTGATGACATGCCTCGAGATTTTGCCACACTGCAGTCATGTAAAAGAAAAGGGCAAAGTATGCAATGCCTTTACTGTATATTAATACAGGGCTCTCACTAGAGAGAGACTTGAAGGAATTAGTCTCATCAAAAGTGACCAGACTTCTCTCTTTGTTGACTTGAGCTTTGTTAGAAGTCATTTTGTATTTACGATATAGGGAAAGAAAGCTGTTGACTGCAAACTTCTCCATAATGCAGTAAATTATAAGAAAACTCTCCCTGATTTGCAAGTCTGGTGAGAGCCCTATTAATAGTCAATTAATAAAATTTAATATACCATTATCCTTCTTCCACTCCTCTTCCAATTTCATGCTTTTTGAACCAGAGATGGCACATTTCTTTCATTTCATTTTATCACTGAAATTAACAAACACAAAATTGCAAGAGTGCAAGTTAGGATTTCTAAAAAACCTGAAATCCTGAAAATTTATTTAGGGTAAATGAAGAAAATCAATCATTTTTAGACACACAAAAACCTGATTTTCAGGCAAATGCACCCATGAAATAATAACAATTATTTTGATCTTTGCTCAAATTACAAATATTCTTTATAATAACTTATTTTATTTTTTAAGTGAGTGATCATAACAATTAGTTTACTCTCATTTTGTACTTTGCTAGAATGGTCTTTCTTCAGATTGTTTCTATTCTGCATTGAAATCCATTCAGTCTGAGGTGTGAGGTGTATCTACAAAAAGTCACCCACAATCTTTTGGACTGTGAAAAATGTTTTTCCTTTAGTTGCTGTGAAAAAGAGTGCTGTCATTTGTTTTGTAGTTAAAATGCCTGTTCCAACAGCCGTTCAAGAAAATTTCATAAAGTTATATTGATTAACTGTTGATTAACTGAATTAAGTATCCATATTGTTTCATCACTTCCAGAGTTATTATGTGTTTCCTTCTTTTGAAAAAAATAAAATATGGATCCAGGCATGTCACTTTAAAATTAACCAGAAAGTATCAGCCTGCAAAAAGTCAAAAATGTGTTGACTGCTCTTATAAACTGGTCAAATTGGGTTATCACTAAAGTTCACAAAGTGGGTTCCTTTTCAAATAACTACCGGTAATTTATTTTACATTGCTGATCAGAATTCAAGTCTGGGTGAAAATCATAGACATAAAATTAATGTCTTAAGTAGTTTTGGTTTATTTTACCTAAAAACAATTTGTAATGGAAGGCTAATAAATGAATACTTGTTACATCAAAATTATTGAACTGAAACACTGTGTAAACCTAGGTTCACTTCAATACTTAATACTGGTGTAACATCAAAAGGGAGACAATATATTCATTTTTATAATTTGGCACATGTTTGTAGTGAACAAAATGTATATCTTTGGTTTTCATTTCATAATTTATTGTCACTTTGTTAGGCAATTCTACTATTAACAAGACTTAATTTAACACTATGAAACTAATTTGAGTTATTTATCAAATTACAGGAACCTGAATTTCCATCAGAAAATATTCAGATAGGAAAAAATATTACATTTTCCCAATGCAACAGATTTGTACCCCACCCATTAACATGTTAAAATAATTTACCAGTTGCAATGTTGACAGCGTTATCACAGCTCAAACATTACAAAGAAACTAAAATATACTGTTTAAAATAATTACATCTCCTAAACAGTCATTCTGGATTTAACTCAAACATTATTTTCTACCTTCACTTTTGTTGTCCACTTCATTGCATGACGTCAAACAGTTCTATACCGCTTCAAATGGTTCAAATGGTTGATACATGTCTGACCAGAACCAAAAATCATCTAAACCTGTTTATGAATAATTAAATCAATTAATACATACTTCATTCTTTCTTCCGGGATGCAAAATTTACCTGAAATGCATTTAAGAGATACTATTAAATAAATATTGTGAAGTTCCCATTTCTGTATAAACTTGGTGAATCCCTGAGGTGCTGCTCTTTTTCTTCTTATGGTTTTCCCTGGGTTATTAATTTTGAGAATATCTGTTCTGATTAAATGACCTGTGAAACATATGGAATGGAGTGTAAGACAAAACTGAAAGTAGGAAAAACTTCTGATAGCGGATTTCATAAGGTCTACATATATCACGCAATTATTGAAAACATTAGATTTTCATTTCTTTGAAATTTTATACTTCAGAAAATCTTGTGTCAACTATGTAGCTGGTTACAGTTTGGAAATGGGTTAGATCTGGATATTTTCTGATGGAAATTCAGGCTCTTATGATCAAATGCATAAAATGCATTTATTAATATATCTGTTAAATCAATTCATGTATGAATTTTAAATTACTTTAAACATAATTTTCAATAGATCAAAATGTTATAAAAAATCATTGTAAATCAGATGCTTTATGTTTTACTTTAAAGCATTCAATAATTCTTACACGAGTGACGTCTGACGATATTTTACCAAGTAATTCGTTAATCGTTCAAAATCCAACTTTTTTCAATGCAATACATTGAAATAATTTTTTGATTACTTACATCTCTACACGGTTCCACAATTAATATCCACAATGATTAGGGCCCTAAATTAAAAAAGTTTCGCTTAGCCCTACGGTCGATTTTGAGACTCCTACTTTCATTTTGGAGAGTGCATTAATTAATTAAATGACGTAACCGTTCAATAAAACCCAAAGAGCCAAAATCACGTTTACTGCGGTGTAGTCTTTCGAATCTAAAATTTCAAGTTTTACAATGATTTTGTAACGTAGGCTACCATTCGAAAACTACCAAATCCACCTCCATTTCCATATGAATAATTCTATTTACAAAGAGAACTTCTATTGTCAATATACATTCAAATATAACCTGAGTGTTATAAAAACATTGCATCACGAAAATAACTCGATAAATACTCACTGTTCATTTGATTACGATGGATTTTTCGTCTTCACCGAACGTTGTCAAATCCAATATGGCGTTCCGCCATCAGGTATTCATGCGCGTTCATGACTCAAAATCTTGTCGAACGTTCCACGAGTTAAATTTCTTCAAATATTGATTGATTCCATATTTTTTAATATAAATTTTATCGTTTTGCACAGAATTACAAAATTGACCGCTTTGTAGCGTTGACTTACTTTTTGAAACTAAGAACTATATTCTAGGGTAGCAAGCATACATTCTATGGTAGCATGCAAGTACTGTCGTTACTACATTGAAATAAAGAAGGAGTTAGGACAGTATTGCATGCAACCCTCAAATTGTTAGGTTCATAGTAAAGCAAAAACGATTGTCGAAAATTGGTTTTCACTGAGTCTGCCGACTCAAAAACTGTTGTCCACGACCCTTTCAACGCTATGTAGTATACTAAAACTACATTTCAAACCTGGCATTTTGATGTGGTCGGCTTGGTATTAGTAAAGTGGTTGTTTCAGATGTACACCGCCATTTCAAACCATATCTCTGTATCCGATAATCCGTACTTCACAGTGTAATACGGAAATGACGTAAAATTTCGAAAATGACGCGCCAATTTCTACGCTCGACGACGTGACGAAGTCGTGATCATGCTAAACGGGTACCATGTTCTATACTGAAAGCCAATGAAAACGCAACACTTTATTTTTTGGAATATTTTTGATGTGTGTAAAAGCTAAATAAATTGGCAAAAGTATATGTGATTTAAAATCAAAAAGTAGTCAATCGATTCATTTATTGTCCAGTGATTGTTTAAACTTTTTCTCCTACATTAACCCACAGGTGCTTGGAAGACGGACCCCGTATTCTCCAAACAGGCCGCCCCCCCCCCCCCCAAAAAAAAATAAATAAAAAATAAATAGGGTCTACACGGGTCTATACTACATAAACTCATCTTTTTTGTTTTGTTTTGATAGATCGGGATCGATATCAGTCTATCCACACCAGATTTACTATCAAATACCAAGTTCTCTGAAAATTCGTGTTCCGACTTTATAAGAGTGTATAAGGTTATTAACCCCGATCCTATTTTGTCAAGCCAAAATGTAAACACAGTTTTTAAAAATCAGCATCGAAACAAATATTGCACTAACCTTAACAAATCTGGTATCCTTTGAAAACTCATCTTCTCCTCTGTTGAATTCCGCCGACCACTGGCTAGGAAATTTAGAACATAACATCCATTTTTTCATTTTTCCGATGCCATACTATAAATTATCGCCTTGGCATAGAGTTTGGTTACAAAGAATGATATGCTTGAATTCTGATTGGACGAGCGAGCCGCAGTCTACGCGTCACATATTATTGTAGCGGTTCGATCAAATTTTTAAATACTCGTCCAATCAAAATTACTACTTCATTATCGCTCGTCCAATCAAAATTCACTCATATACCTGCATTGTAACCAAACTCTATGCCGAGTCGATAATTTTTAGTATGGCATCGGAAAAATGAAAAAATGGATATTATGTTCTAAATTTCCTAGCCAGTGGTCGGCGGAATTCAACAGAGGAGAAGATGAGTTTTCAAAGGATACCAGATTTGTTAAGGTTAGTGCAATATTTGTTTCGATGCTGATTTTTAAAAACTGTGTTTACATTTTGGCTTGACAAAATAGGATCGGGGTTAATAACCTTATACACTCTTATAAAGTCGGAACACGAATTTTCATAGAACTTGGTATTTGATAGTAAATTTGGTGTGGATAGACTGATATCGATCCCGATCTATCAAAACAAAACAAAAAAGATGAGTTTATGTAGTATAGACCCGTGTAGACCCTATTTATTTTTTTTTGGGGGGGGGGGGGGGGGGGCGCGGCCTGTTTGGAGAATACGGGGTCCGTCTTCCAAGCACCTGTGCATTAACCCAGTACACACGCATGAAAGTTTCGTTTCGGGATGTAGAAATGCATAAATAACCTCAAAACAAGTCAATTTGTAAACCTTTACAAACGGTTACACAAATCCCATCTTCAGTTTTTAAGTTTTACTTTCTACAAATTTATGTGAAAATGCGAAGACTTAGATAACCAGCGACATGATGTTTAAGGCATGATCCAAGGAGGTATGTCTCGACGTGAAATCGCTTGTCGAATGCATTGTTTGCAGTCGACAATTACTCGCTTGGCCCAACGACATCCCCTGTCAAAATTCTATTTTTGTTTAGGTAGCATTGTTTTTCGTTTAGGGCAAACCAATCTTTTATCTGGGCACCATACGCCGTTGAATAAAGAATGGTATTAATATGAAAATACAGCATTGAAGGTTCCATGTTTAGCGCCATATGCATACCATCGTTTGGGATGGATATAAATTGTACTGTTTATTAATGTAAATATTGAATTGCGCTCAACCCGTGGCAAGGCGGTGTGGGCAGTAATATGCATTTCCATTAATGCCCATGAACAGGCTCAGTCAAACCGAGCATGCACAATTTTCATACTTGTTGTGTTTGGTGGATTTCTAAGTTTCCTTTTCATCTATTATTCATTTTAAAACACATCTATTTTGCGAATTTATTAAACTTTTCAACACATCGAAAATATTCCAAAAAGTAAAGTGTTGCGTTTTCATTGGCACTCAGTATATTTATATTTATACCGCATTCGTCTTTAAAACGTACACCACGGTATGTACCCAGATAATGAGAATCGCGGATAATGATAGATTGTGAGTATAAGATCGCCAGTTCGGAGAAAACAGCATGGAGAGGTTAGTTATTGTATGAATTTCATGTTATTGTGATCTTATACTTATCTTTTGCGATAGATTACAATCAAGCGATGTTCTACCCTTCCTCTGATACCCATACATTTGGAATCGGCCGTCAGATATAGTAATAAACAGGAAAATGATCACGCATCATCCCAAATTTCTACAAAAAAACTGCGTTTTATGCCCATTAAAATATCTTGAATTAAAGCCCAAACATCGACAATAAATATGCCACCCAGCTTTAACCTATTATGAGTATATTCCTTAACAAACCTCTTTTTTCTGAGGCACCTGAAGCAAATCGGATAACGAGGATTCGCCTAGAAAAAAGTCAATGGATAACGTAAATTCGTGGCTGGATAATGGTATAGTTTTTTAAAAGTTTGTTGCCCTTCGGGGTATCCATATATCACAGAAATTGCCAATCCCAATTCCCTTCAATTGAAGGCCATCAGATCAACAGTGTTATGCCATTGACTTGTCGGTATATCCAAGTAAGAGTTCGAGACTCAATAAGAATAACGCTGTGTTAGATTATTACAGCTAAATCTACATGATACCAGTACTACGGAAGTATTTAATACTGTAACAATGAATCTAAAACAATGAGGCAAAAAGGAAACGGGAACTAGTTCCTTATTCCTAATTTGGATTCGAAAAAGGAACTGGAGATTATGGTCACGATTTTCTAAATGCATAATAAATCACTGATCATATTATCTCCATTTGTTTAACATCGCTTTTACACAGAAAACTCTTTGAAAAGGCAAATATTTACTATACACGATAAATCTGCCAGTTCCTTTTTTGAACGTGTTCTTGGCTAGCTTTTCTACAAACATTAGCAATAATTGTTAAATTTCATTACCCCTTTATTCAGATCAACGGCTTTTGTCTATAAACAGCTCTGAAGGTTTGTTTTATGATAAAAATTCGCGTATTTCGTGCGAGGATAAATGCGCGAATTCAAAACTCGGCAGAATTGCACCATGTTATATTACAAAAGCATGAATGAATGCCCGTTCGTAATTATCATTTGAGGATTTTGTGCGAAAATTCCTCCCGCTAAATGAAATGATTTTACGGTAGTTAGGAATTATTTAAAATTCTTATCTTAAGCTGAACTGTACAAACAGATTATGTTGACATATCAGGGAAAAGACAGCCTCACAAAACAGTAAGATTGGCAATTGGAAGCCCTATAATGGATAATAGAATTATGGAAAGAACAATAAATGTCGGAAAAAATATATAAATCAATTTTATTTCTCGTTTTAGTTTTGTAAAAGCCAATAAGGTCGTACATTTACAATAACGATTACAGTGTAAAAATGCCACGCTGGCCGTAAACGAAGCCATTAATCACTTAGCCAACGTCGCTTTTGTCAGTTTAAACAAGTAGTATGTAACCTGTCTGTACAGAACATTTTGTGGACAGATTAGAAAACAACAACAACAACAAACGTATCTTTAAGTTGCTTTTTTGTCGTCACCTCAAGAACTACACAGGGCTCTCAAAAATCGTCACAGGGCAATCCTAATATACGTATGACTTTTTTCGTTACCATTTATCTTGGATTTCTTCACTTAATTAAACATTACGGTAAATATTCATTTACATACACATCATAATTATATAATTCTCTCCTTTGAAGAATTTATAAGAAACTGTTTGTCTTCAAGTTTAGTGTTATGAAAATGGAATAGGAAAGTGTATGTATAAGTTCCTGTTTCCCCTCTTTCGAAAATAGAAAAAGGGAACGGGAAACAGGAACCAACTTAACGTTGAAAAAGGAATAAGGACACGGGAAACGGGAACTCACTTTATATTCATACAACAAACAGGTGATTCATACATCATTTTAATTCACCAACCTTCCAACCTTCATCTAGAAATAAACACATTTTTCTGACAGTTTTGTTTAATTTAATACATATTTTAAACCTAATATGCTTGTTTCACATATTACGAAACTATATTTATCAATATTGCTAATAAATTAAATGCGCAATCGGCGTTCCATATATTATCCAAATGTCACTTGTGGCTGAAGGGTTTATTCCTCAAAAAAAATTGGCTAAAATGCTTTCTTCGTGGTCACTTGACCAAATTGCTAATGCAACCCTATTTTCAAGATTGTTTATGAAGGATAATGTACAATTCGTCGAATTAAATAAATATATTACATAATGTAGCATGTATGGTATCGATAACTAGACAGTCACGTGACAATCAAACACATTTACATCTGGTTTATCAGCAAAACGGTTTTCGAATTTGATATTGTCATGTTCTTTTTACGAGTCAAAGAAAACATATTTCTAGTTCTTTAACATAAAAAAAATAATTTAAATCAAGGACTGATGAAAGAAATATACGAATGATTTCAGTAAATGTTAGTTTTAAACATATGTTTGGACGAAATAAAAAAAAGTAAACAAAACTAGAACGCTATTTAACCAGTGCCAAATACAACGGCGATACGTTGCTAAATTCATCCGTTTACCTCCAATTTAGAAGGATCAGGATTAAGATAATACCTATATTTTCGTACCTAAACGTGGCATACGAGGCATGTGCACAAAATGTTGAAAGAACTCTATTCCGACAAAGCAACCTATTGAGCTAGCCGGGACAACCACACCAAAAAGGTTGATCGAATAGCCCTGTTATACGTTACCATCACTGCATATGACATACGTAACGAGTTATTTCGATGATAACAGTATTTACTATATGTACGGGGGGACTTTTTACGGCCGCCACACTGCACAAAAAAACACTACTGTGAATTTCAAATAATATATAATTTGACAATTAGTTACATATATAATGAAGGCATTAATAATTGTCTAGTGCCATTACTGTTAAAATACATAACTATGACATACATTGAATAGACATAAAAGTCGTGAAAACCTGCAAATTTTATATAGTGAAAACAGATTCGAAACAGATTCAAACAATACAAAGTTTACTGCATTATTCACATAATTCAAATAATTAGGAAGCGAATTCAATTCTTCCGATTTATTTGTGTATTCATTCATCATAAATCAAGACCAATTCATATATCTTTTATTTATTTTAAGAAAACATTATTGAAACAAATTTATATACCGACGACTATGATCAAGTTGGAAATAACTTTTCACGAACATACAAGGGGAAAACTAATTATAAAGATATAAACAGTTTTATTAGTTTCGGTGTATTGATGCATAAATAGACAGTGGTGAGCATATACCTTAACAAGAAATATCTTTAAAAAAGATAAACGGAGTTGATGGAAAATATTTATACAACATGTATACAAGAGAGAAAGAAATACAGAGAGGCAAAGCAGACACAGTTTTGTTATTTTATTTTATTTGTTATAGCTGTTGACGAACCCTCCCTGCCTTCTTAGTATGACTTAGAGATTAAGCGACCGAATCATGACAACTCATAAATTTATTGAAAGTGTCTTTCAAAAAAAAAATATTGAAGCTGTTGCAACAATTTCATTCAGTGATAACAAGTTGATTAAAGAAGCAAAATATTCAGTTTCAATAAAATACCTCGTGTAGAGTGAGAATTCAAGATGAATAAATGTCCTTGAAATTTAATAAATATAAATAATAACAGCCTGTTACAAGAGCGAAATCTACCAACTTTTAAGTATATTAACTTTTAAAAAAGTGTCCGTCCTGAGTATCGAACCCGGGGCCTCCGCTTGAGAGGCGAGAGTGTTAGCCACTACACTACAATGAACTTATTTCGTACTTGAAATTAACGATCAGTATCAAAGGAACTAGAAAGGCACCAGTAAGAACTAGGAATATCTACACTTCTCTTTCGTTTTACACTGTGTATTGTATGCAAGTGTTTACCTGACACCCAAGAATATTCCATATAATATTGTATTTAAGCCATCAATATTGACTTAACTGGTTACTTAAATCGTAAATATGTTTTTCCTCCAATACAACACCCACTAACAACCAATCCAATTAATCTATTTGATTTTTCCGCTGCATAATAATAAAAATCCCACTAGATACCTCTCCACCCTGCTAGATGCCTCTCTGGTGTAAATAGCTAACAATCGAAATAGTTTATTTCATTTTCCCTCTGCATAATAAGAGAATACGAGTATTATTTACAACATTTCATTGGTCGAAAAACTAGGTCAAAAGTGAGCTTAGACAGCTAACGCCGAAAAAGAAAGTTTGTCTTGAAGCCCTAAATGTGTCTTAGCGATGTTTTGAAATAAACATTATCACTGAAGCTGGAATAGCAAGTATAGCGGCTACTACAGCCAAGCCAAATCCTGCATGGAAATTAAATTGGATGGAATAGAGATTAGCTACTTTGTTTAATTCGGCTGTCTTGACTCCGTATATAATAACACCGATAGCTGCACATACGGCTGCAAAGGAAACACAAAGTAAACGTTACGTTGATTACATGTACCAATATCTAGAGTGAATATTTATACTATTCAAAAACACGGTGGGACTTGATCACATCATATCAACGTTTTAGCTTTCAACCCATCCTTTTGCTTGACAATCATATTAGCTTCTTGTGTTTGTGAGATTTTGCATGAAACTTTCTCTAGCTGATGAGTGGGTTGGAGTTAATTCGCCAAGAAAACTTGTACTTGACTTTCATAAGAACCTGTTGGGGCAAGGTTAAGGTTGCTGCACCCTAGAACCTGTTTTAAACCCCCAGTGGCAAATTGTTTTGCCACTGACTCTTCCAAGTCGGTAACCCCTCGGGTTCGTTCTATCGTTATATTACCCTTGCTCTTTTTTCCTTTCAACCTATTGGCTGTGTGAAGAGGCTGTGTCTACTGGATATGGCTATTCCTGATATGCATATATTTCAATTTTTGTTGTTGTTTTTTGTGTTACTAATTTTATTTCTGTTATCATCGCGACATCTGTGCCCAAGATCATAAAACAAAGTTTGGAGATCAGTCTCAAATCTCAAGCATCTGATTGGCTGAAATGGCGACCAATCGCCATTTCAGCCAATCAGATTCTTGAGATTTGAGACTGATCTCCTGATTTTGTTTTATGATCTTGGGCACTGGCATTACCCCCAGCAGCGGTCACGATGGAAGCTCCAAGCGTCAAAACCTGTTTCTCTTTCAAAACAAATCCATAGAGAATGGCCAGCCCTGTACCAGCGCCCATTGCCAAAATGGAGAGTAACATCATGGCCTGAGCTGCTTTACCCCAACTGGGCATCATTGCAGGATCTATTTAGAAAAAACGCATATAACTGAATTCACAGATTAACTCTTACATTACAATGAAAACCTATTTTTTTCACATTCAGTCGGTCATTCTTTTATATCGGGTTTTACTTGCAATTCAACACGCTTTGGGGTCTTGAATTATCAGTAGATAACAATAATTGCTGATGAGTGAGATAAAGAAAGACGCGTGAAGGAATCTGTTTGGGACAGACAGACAGACGGACGGACGGACGGACAGACGTACGGACAGACAGCGTGATTTGTTAAACATTAAAATCTTAGTACAACGTACCGTATAGCGGGTTATTTCTGCGGTCATAAATTTCTGCGTTTTGCCCCCAAAAAATGGATGCAAAAATTTTTGCGTTTTTTATTTCTGCGTTTTCGGTTCCCATGAAGGATATATTTCTGCGGTTCATATTGAGTAAGGTGTCGTAAGAATAACACGACCATGATATACGCATACTATTTGTTTTTCACAGATATTTTATTCAAGAGTAATACCTGCTACTCAATATATTTTATCAAAAAAATAACATAGACTATTAATCATCGATGAATAACAACTCTCATGTGCGGTAATTGATCGTAATTATTTTACCCTGTCTGTATTATAAAACGGATTATCTCGGACATGGCCACTCCGACGTTTTTCGCTTGAAAATGAGATAATATTTTGCGATTTTTATTTCTGCTGGTTTATTTTTTCTGCTGGATATATTTCTGCGATTTCATCCAAAGACCGCAGAAACGCAGAAATTTGACACCCGCAGAAATTACCAGCTATACGGTAACTTACCGAAGGATTTACATTCAATTTTCCCGCCAATTTCGGCACAAGCTTTAAATAGCCCCGAGCTGGACTGGAAGGACTCCCCCAATATCTCCCCTGATGCAACCACCCAGTAAGGTATCGCCGTTCCTATTATATCCAGAAGTGTAGCTATTACACCGAAACAAATGCCAATCATCAGAGTAGTATTCATGATGCTTATCTGGAACAAAATAAAGTATTTAACAATGCATACCAACAGTATTTTTTGTTGTTTTTACATACATAACTCTACAAGTACAAACGTTACGGACTGAGACCGGAAACCAAACCAGCACCACAACGATCACACCGATTATCACGCTTCCAACAGGGGCGGGTCCAGAGGGGTTCAGTGGGTTTTATCGAACCACCTTTTTGGGCAGCAATTTTCGATATTCAAGGGGAATCTTTCTCCAGACAATTAGCAATTATCATGTTACTACCCAGACTCTCCCGAATGAAACCCCTTACTAGGAAATCATGTACCCGAACCTGACCTGCGCCGTCGTCACTGTTATAAAAAAAGAATGATAAAAACGTTTTAACTCGGTTTTTCGAAGAATAGGGGAGCTATCCTACTCACCCCGGCGTCGGCCTTGACGTCCGTTAAACAAAATATCCACTTCGGTTACTATCAAAATATTTGACATATCACCTTGAAACTTTTAATATATATATTCACATTCAAAATCTTCATCATGACAAATAAGACCCTTAACTCTGCTACAAATACTTTTCAAGTTATGCCCCATTTTCACTTTTATCTTGGTTACATAATCTGCAATTTGGTCCATCACTTTGAAACTGCTTAACATATCACCTTTATAGGTCGCCATCAAAATCTACACCGGCACAAAATAAGATCCATAACTCTGCTACAATTGTTTTCTAGGTTATGCCCCTTTTTTACTTAAATTTGTTGTTTACCAAATATGCACTTGGTAAAAAAAAAATTGAAACTACACGCGCTATATTACCTTAAAACTTGGAATATATATTCAATATAATCAATATATAATTATAACGTTTAGTTATGTATCGCTGTAAAATTATGTAATGTATAGCAAATGCGTTAGCCTCGCAATTTGAAGTGTAGTTATTATTTTGAACCTTAAATCATTTGAAGAATGAAGACTTCTACCGATCCGGCTTTATATGTTTTTTCGTTAATTATTTACTCGTTAACTGTTTTTTCGGATTGCGTTAAAGTTAATCTGAAATAAAATACAGGAATATAAAAAAATCATTAATCATTTTTTATTAATATCGGAATTTTTAAAATGATACTCCAAAGTTTCCAAACTTAAAGTTTAACGGCTAAAGCGTTAAAATATATGGGATTAATTTGATTTCCAACCTTTAACGTCTTGGTAACATGCTGTCCTGGTGATAACTAATATAAAATTTCTGATATGTTATTTACATCCTGTTGACGTATTCTGTTTAAATGTTAAATACTTATTTTTTCAAATGATAAATTGTTGTGGTAATCAAATTCGTGGTTTAAGTACGAAGGCGTATCATTATACAGTTAATATTCAAGTCAACTCAGCGAACAATTTTTAAATTATAGTACAGTTAATATATTTTTCATAAAGACTAAATATTGTTCCAAGACCACTTTCGTCATTGTATGTGGCAAGCGTGACAGTGCGTGAAGGTAACCGCCAGTGAATGATATTTAGAGATTATAAAATACAAATAAAAAGAAATCAAACCATGCTACTAAACCATTCTATGAATAGGATAGAGTCTATTAAGACGTTTCTATAGAAAAAAGAAGCCGGAACGGGTGCAGCGAGTGCATCTATTTTCTATGGAAACGTCTTAATAGGCTCTATCGCTCTTGGACGTTGCCCTACCTTTGTAGCCATGCACATGCGCAGTTTAAAATAGTTCGATATATTTAAATTGTAAAATAGAAAATAGGTAGCAGTTCTATTGAAATAAATCGCTGAGGAATTTGAATTTTCATAGCTTATGATTGGCTACAAATGTAGGGCAACTTCTAACAGATTTTTTTCAATTTTCAATTTTTATTCTTTTTATAACTTTTATTTTATTAATCTCAAATAAGGCCATTTTAAATTTGTAAATTGTCATACATCTCTTTTTATATAAATCAGCTCTCACTCAAACTGATGCTATAAATTCTGTATTTAAATTGAATGTACAAATTAAAGGTTAATGCTTGTTTCTTAAACGATTAATAATACAATACACTTCGAATAAAAACATATAAGAAAAACAACAAAAAGCAACTGCCATTAAAATATCCATCAAAATTGTTTCACTCTTAATTACCTCACAGAAGAAGATTCCTTCAGTTTTTAGACTCCGCACTAAACAATTACTATAAATGTATTTTTAATTACTGAACATTTTAGTTTTATATCTATTTGTGTGTTTACACTAACAATTAAAATTAGCCGTTTCTTCGAAAAATCCGGATCTGTGGTTAAGGTGCAGTACTAGAAACACTAGGTTATGCAATCCAATTGTTTTAGTTTTTGTTATTTTGTACATTTTTAACAACTGATGTCACTTTAGTGCGGTCCTTATACACTTCACACTGTAACTTCTTACGTTTTATACCTATGATAGTACGTGTAGTTTGCAGTGTCTATCCCGTTGTAAACAGGCTTCTATTAAAAAAAAGTGAAATGTGCATATTAGATAATCGGGAATGGATGCATACAGAAGACACAGCCTCCCCGCACAGTCAAAAAGAAGAAGAGAGGACAAGAGTGCATGGATTCATAAAATTATCAATTTCAAAATAGACAACGCAAACAAAGAAAATAATGTATTTACATTTATTCTCTCCCAAAAACTCTCTTATTCTCTTAATATTTGCTTTATTCAAAATACTAAATTATCATCATTTACTCGAAACACCAGCGCGTTATTAATATTACATGTATTAAATAAAGTACATTGAAATGCCTTAGCTGAGTGAGCGCTCTGGATTGCAGAATTAAGCTAATTTAACTGATTTTATTTATTTGCCTCATTTGATACCGAATAGAGCAGCAAGTTTCAAGTGTGACTATTTCTGATATACATGCGGGAACCTCTGTGCAAGTCAGCAATTCTTCCTTTGACATAAATGATTACGAGTCATTTCTATTAGAGGAAGCCCTCGATCCAAGATAAAAAACCTCAATCTGGATACCAGTCTCAAATGTCTAGCATCTGATTGGCTGAAATGGCGACCAGTCGCCATTTCAGCCAATCAGTTATTTGACATTGGAGACTGGTCTACAAACTCAGGTTTATGATCTTGGGCCCTGGAGACGTGATAAGTTGTATATCCTAATGTATAATCTGAAGGTGTATTACTCTGTTCAAATAATAATATCAGTAGGAATATTTGCGAGCACAGGTGAGAAGCTGCGCAACGAGTTTTGCGAGTTTGCCCTGTTTCATTTATGGTTACATAAGTTAAATTAAGTTTGCAAAGGTTTGCAAATTTGTATCAAACGCACCGACAATCCGAGGTCTTACATCACTTAGGAATTTTTTTCAGCCCCAGTAATATGATTACGCATTATATTTCTTAAAGGTTGTATGTCTGTGTGCTTTTGCATGAAACATTGTCCAGTTTATAGGTGGGTTGGTGCTAATTCTCAAAGACAATGTCTACCTATTTGTTCATATACAATATATATGAGAACTCCTGAGGCAAGTTGAGGTAAGTGCACCCTTGAACCTGGTTAAAATCCGTCAGTGACAACTTGTTATGCCACTGACCGTTCTAATTGAAAATCGGTTTAAAACAGCTATGATAACATATTGTATTTCGTAATTACAAAACTTTCATAAATGTCGTGTTTGGTAAATGTATGCCTTCCAGATATTTTTTTAGATATGACAATTATTTTCTTAGGCTTCGCTTACGTAATGAGAATCATTGGTGAAAACTTTCATTTTACTTCGAATTTGAATCCTCTTAAATTGTTATATTGTGATTATCATTCATTTTGTGGCATTTAATTTTATAATTCTCAGATAAACTGTCATAGTTCTATTAATTCAATTTTTTTCTCATTCAAGGCAAACCCATTCTTTTATGGGGGGGCCATACGTCGGTGATCATGATTTAATGGTGTAAATCTACAAATACCCCATTGAAGGTTCCATGTTAGCCTCTATTGACCTTTAAAGGACATACCTGATGACAGCACTGATTGAATGAACGGGAGACTTTTTACAGTCGCCACATGGCACAAACAACGCTACCGATATATTGAAATAGATGAAAAGAGAACTTTGAAAGCCATAGAACACGACAAATATGAAACTATTGCAACTTGGTTTGTTTGAGCCTGTCAAAGAGCAGTAATGGAAATGCATATCACTGCAAAGGCCGCCTAGCCCCGGGTTTCAAGGGAAGATTTTCAGGAGGTGAATTCAGTGCGATGAAGCAAATGCAGGCCTATAACGATCATGTCCCAAGGTTATAAAACTGAGAAACCAGTCTACAGAATGACCAATCGCCATTTCAGCCAATCAGATGCTTGAGATTTGAAACTTGTTTCCAATCTTAGTTTTATCACATTCAGTCCATAGTGTGCTTGATTTGTGATTGGTTTCGTGGAAATGAAACAATCGACTGTCATCTACTTGGTTATTTGAAAGTATATGGTCAAAAGAAATGACTTCTCAACATGTGACCATTAGTAACAACATTGCCTAAGAACTCATTAGCCATGCATGTATAGAGAAATAAGTACTGAGAAGGGTTAAGTAAAAAGTTAGAAAGAGGAAATTTCATATAGGTCATATTCGCTTTGAATGACTGTTTTCAATACCGAATTTCTACGAAAATAACTTGGATCTATTCAGTCTGTGGTAATTTTCAAACTCATATGAAACTTTCACCCCACTAGACGCCTTACCGGTAAAATAGGCACCAATATACTCAGAAATAGTTTATTTGATTTGTAAAACGCGTTTTATGTACACCATTTCATTAGTTGGTTGAAGAACTATACCAAAAGCCATCTGCTCCCAAAACTTCTGACAACTCACTTAAGGTATCGCAAACATTGCAAATGGCGAAAAACAGGCTAAAATAAAAAAAAAAAGAAAGAATTTTGGGGGAAATATTTATTGCCACCTAGATTTTAGTAAATAAATGGATTTAGCTATGGATGTAGTAAATGTTTGCAAGCTCAGTTTAGTCTAATTCATGTTCTAATAACCAAGCACATAATAAAACAAAAGAAAAACCATTTGCATGAGAACTCTGAAATTCATTAACAATATACCAAAGCAACTCATACCTAATAATGTTGGGCTTTTCAAGAAATTCAAGGAAAACTTACTTCCTACTTTCACTTTCTACTTTCACTTTGAACCAGGAAGTAAGATTTCCTTGAATTTCTTGAAAACCCTAACATTATTTTGAAGAACTGGCACTAAACATTGTAGACCAGCATATACTTATTTCAGGTATGAGTTGCTTTGGTATATTGTTCATGAATTTCAGAGTTCTCATGCAAACGGTTTTTCTTTTGTTTTAGTATGTGCTTGGTAATTAGAAAATGAATAAGACTAATTTGCGCTTGCAAACATCTACTACAAACATAGCTAAATACATTTCTTTACTAAAATCTAGGTGACAATAAGTATTTCCCCAAAAATTCATTTTTGAAATTTTAGCTAGTTTTCGCCATTTGCAATGTTTGCGACCTCTTAACATAGAGCAATCGGAGAATTCTGCCGATTAAAATTAAAGAAATCAGTTTATTATGTTCGTTAGTCAAGACCTCTGTAGTAAAATGCGTTTAGTTATTTAAGTAAAGTAAATATACAAAAAACCAACATATTTTCTTAGATATGTTACATTACTACTGTCCTCGAAAAAAACAACACCGAAATGAACCGTACATACAGCTTTTAACCTAACGGATATGGCGGGGGACGAACTGTCAAATGATGATTTTCAAGATTTTTACTCGATCAATATGATGATTTCAATCCCAAATTTTAATAGCCTTTAAGAATTAATATCCCATTCAACAGTATACTGTAATTTTATAACAAATCACGTAAGGGGACATGTCTAATTATTGAAACTAGAGGCCTGCAAATCTCCCAACTATCCGAAAAGGCGAAATCTCCGGATTTCAGTTTCTTCTCCGGATCTCCGGATTTAGTCAAAATCTCCGGATTTTTATGAGATTAAATCTCATTTAAAGTTTTGCAATGAAAGGAATCGTTGTTTCGCTGTACAGTCGCACATTTCCTGTTTGTTACCCTATTATTGATAATTGAATGAAGACTTTGTGACATGACTACCAAGGATGACCAAAAATCCATGAACACACCTCCAAATTTACTATGAGAAATTATTAGCCAATGAAAAAGCAGTGATGATATAAACAACTTACTTACTGAAACATATTATATAAAAGGAAAGTAGACTTGCAGTGAATAATTGGTTATTTTAAATTTAAAATGAGTCTAATATCCGATCACAGGAATCTAGGAGTCTACATTCCTGCCTATCAGTAATACAAATCTGGAGATTTTGACTGTAAATCTGGATATCTGGACATTATGAGATAAAGAGGATGTGGTCAGTGACAAGCCGCCACCGGCACCAATAAACTTAAAAGGGACCTTGATATAACAGTTGCCTTCATCCATTTTCTTTATTGCATGTTCATTAAAATATTGTTAAAATAGGTCTTAACAGGTTTAACATAAAGTTAAAAGTTAAAAAAATTAAGATTTGAACAATATACACTTTTAAAACATTTTCAATGATTTTGTAACAAGTTCTTTAACCATTTCTAACAAAAACAGCAAAATACATTATATAAATGAAATAATATAAATGATAATAATACAATTCTTTGAAGAACGTATTTTAAAGAAGAATATGATACAGATATCATCATCATCATCAACAACATGATCAACATCCTCATTATTTAATTAAGTCACAGTTGTAGTTAGCAGCAACAATGATACATAAAAAACAACATCATCATCATCATCTCAGTCTTCATAAAAAATCTCAGATTTATCATGAAGAAGTTTTGGCAGGCCTTAAACTATTAAGAACGTTATAACTGTGTGATCCCCCAATATAGGCCAGATAAAATAGGCTTTACTTGGAAAGCATTTGTGTCCTATTCATAGAAATGTTAAAATCTTAGTAAGATTTTAGTAAGGTATATGACTGGATCACCTTAGTCACACTGGTTTTATCATAATTTTCAATTCGGTCATACTTTGCCATGCTCTAATGTCAAATTGAAAATGACTGACTTAAAACTTTTGAATCAGCTGACATAAAACTTAGTACATTTTTCATGCATAAGAAATGCTCGCTCTAATCTAGAATGAGTTTGACACCTGTCATTGTTCGAACTATTTTGAAAAAGAAATGAACTGCAAATTAAATGACGTCTGAAATTTCAACTGAAATTGGGGTTCTGCTCAACTTCATTCTAAATTTTTTTTCAAGGGTCTTATAGGTAAGGCAATAGAAAATTAATTCCTAGATTCTCATCCCCGCCCGCCCCTTGTAAATCACTCTGCCTTAATGTTTTTTTATTTTGAAAAAAAATGTGTATATCAAAATTTACATTATAAGTACGAATCAGTAGAGTATGAAAACGCAGAATGAAACATTTAAGTGTGAATCTGAATTTCATAGTTGGCTATAATGCTATTTATCTTTGCACTACACAAGCATTGTTAGAAACAGTGAGAATGATAAATATAAAATAAAACCTGCCCACCCACCCCATTTTTTCCCTAAATTTGGATGAGAATCTAGGAATTAATTTTCTATTGCCTAACTACTTCATCTTTAAAATGTAATTGACACAATATTGTAAAATTTGACTGCTTTTCCTAAATTCTCCTTCATCTATGTAACCCCAAATCAGCATCAGGTAGAGTTGAAAATGGAAAAATTCAACTTTGCGTGCGTCAAAATGTAAAAATCTTCATCTTTTGAAATCCCAGGTTTTATATAGACGAAAGGGTTAAGGCTGTAATGATGAATCTCTGTACCAAGTTTGATGACAGTAGGTCAAACCTTTCTCAGTTATAGTTCAAAAGCCAACATCATTTGAATGATCAATTACCTGGACCACCAGAATGAATTAGGATCATTTACTGAATGAGATCGGAACTAATATGTGTGCTAAGTATGATGGTTGTGGGTCCAATGGTTACCAGTTTTTACTTATTTATTATCAATCCATGTCCATTTAAAGGTTACTATCACCCTTGATTAATGGTCCCCATAACCATTCTGATTCTTGTTTATCATGAACAATTCCTAATGCAGTAAAATGCAGTCATGTCATGTTTAAAGACTCAACATTAGCATGATTATGATCTATTAAAGTTATAAAAGGGACAGGAAGAAGCTGTGAGCACTGCAGATAATTGTTCACTTATGTTGCTTCTTTCCTTAACTGTTCACTGTACAGGCTTCTTAAATGCAGATAGTTGGTACTTTTATTAATGATAAAAATAGAGGAATTAATCATGACAGACTCAGCACATTGTTCATGCTGTCTTTCAACATACCAATCTCCATCAAATTGCTTTAACACTTTCCTTCATAGATACACATATGCATAGGAGAACAGTGTAGATCCAGATTAGCCAGCACATCTGTGCTGTCTGATTAGGATCTGCACTGTTTGCTTATCAGTCTTTAGGTTATTTCTGACCGAAATGCGACCACTGCAGATCCTGATCAGACGGCACGGATGTGCCGGCTGATCTGGATCTACGCTGGTTGCATATGCGTTAAAATGCATATATATGGAGGAAAGGGTTAAAATTGGCTTAGTTTGTTAAAAATTACTGGCATTTACATTGTTGTAAAGTAGTGTCAAAAATTAGTTTAACTTTTTAATTGCACATTACCATATTGTCCAAGTGTTTATAATGTGATAAAACTAATGACAAAAATTAAATGTTGAAAACTTCATACAAAATGAAAAGTGGATGCTTGATATTTATAATAATGTACAAATAATTGGTTATTTGAAGTACTGACTATAATTTAAAATATCGAACATGTGACTTATTTAGATCCAAATATAATATACTCTCAGATCAGGGTCTACACTTTTTTCTATTTACTGTCTGCTTGCATATCACCCCTGTGTACCTGAAATTGAATGACCCAAAAAGAAATAAAGATGAGTCTATTATAGTAATTTAGTGGGTTAAGAGGATGTCCCGGCCTTTATCAGTAGTTATCTTGTTGTTATCAGTGCAAACTGTTGTCCTCAAGTGGTTGAGATGAATACACAGATCACAGAATGCATATCTAGCTTACGTCATATTATAACAATAGTTATTTGTACTATATATCAGACTTAAACTTAAGGAAATTAAAAACCATGTGATGCTCTTTAAACTAAATGTACAAAATGGATTAAAACTTTACACAAAGATGTGATAAAATAGAAAATAAATGACTTTAATAATGATGAGTGATTTTACAGATGACCCTAGCAATGACATTATTGGGGAGACGGGTAACTTTGCCATGGATATGACATACATGCAGCAAACTGATGGGAACAGACGCAGGCAAACCACGGCTTGGAAACTGAACTACTTGGTGAGTAGGGACACTTCATGCTTGGTGAGTTCATACTTCTATATTGCTTAGTTAGTGGCGTCTGCTCAGTATAATCAGAGTCTAGATCCAGATCAGCCTGCCAAGCTGCAAAGTATAATCAGTCTAGATCCAGATCAGCCTGTCATTATGCACAGTATAATCAGAGTATAGATCCAAGTTTGTCCTTGAACCTGCACACTACAATCAGATCTAGATCCAGATTGACTTCCATCTTCACAGTATAATCAGAGTCAAGATCCAGATCAGCATGCTGATCTGCACAGTATAATCATAATCTAGATCCAGATTAGCCTGCCCATCTGCACAGAAAATTGGAGTCTAGATCCAGATCAGCCTGCACCTATGCATGGTATAATCAGAATCTTGATTCAGATCAGCCTGCACCTCTGCTCAGTATAATGGGGCACATTACAAGAAAACATACATTTGGACTGTTAAATTCAATTAAGGATTGAATCGATATTTGATGGTTTTCAGTTGGGTATGGAAAACAGTTGGGTTGTTTAAAGTGTGTACTTTAAACAATCCAACTGTTTTTCATACCCAAATGAAAACCATCAAATATTGATTCAATCCTTATATTTACACACATTAATATTCTCTTTTATACAGAAATTATTAGAAGAATTTGTTATATTTTGGATTTTTCAAATGGCTGTTGGAACAGCAACATTGACGACAAAGTGAATGACGGTACGCTTTTTCAGAGCAACTCATGGTAAACGTGCGTGCTCAGCGACGTCACACGGCACAACATTGTGCAACGTCCAATAAATTGTGAACGGTTCTACTTTAGCCACGCTTTTCAAATTATTACGTCACACTGTTTACCATCAGAAATTATGATTCGTTAGATGAATAAGACTTCATTGTAGAGGAAGAAGTTGAAGTGTAAATATTTTAAAATGACCTCATAAAGTTGAGCTGAGGACAGTTATTGTTAGACATTTTACTGACAAATGCCATTATATTTACAAAATGTGTATCAAAATAACCTTTTGAGTTATAAGGAAATAATAAATAATTGTAAGTTCTTTCCAAATATAGTAACAACTAAATTGTCAACAAAATACTTCTGAAGGTAACTTCCCATGATGTGCCCCTAATGAGAGTCTACACTGCTTGCTACCCAGGGTCAGTTTCTTTATATCTGTCAAAGTCACCTGTTTTGATGGAAAGGCAGTTCCATTACATTATTTCAAGGCTTAATGGGTTACGCCATGGATATGACATGATTTAGTAACAACTAAATTGTCAACAAAATACTTCTGAAGGTAACTTCCCATGATGTGCCCCTAATGAGAGTCTACACTGCTTGCTACCCAGGGTCAGTTTCTTTATATCTGTCAAAGTCACCTGTTTTGATGGAAAGGCTGTTCCATTACATTATTTCAAGGCTTAATGGGTTAAGTGGGTCTGTGGTGCAGTTTGCTAGCTGACTACAGCAAAATGTGGTCTGTGGTATTGGCAGTACCTGATTTATCAACTGATGTCAACACTTATAGTAAAAATGTCCTTTATTCTTTATTTTGGGTTTTCATTAGCTGATAAATATTTATTGTTGTATAAAAAATTACAATGTAAACAAAAAGAATAGGAATGTCTTTTTGGATCTGCAACTTTAGACCTTAGAGTAAACTATTGGTGCAGAAGCCACAAAAAACATTTTCCCGCTGGCATAAATGTGTTCAGTTGTATAATTGTCATGGGTTTGAAAGGTAAACATTTGGCAGGATTTGATTTTGTGCATTTTTCCGAATGTGAAATTCACGAAAATTTAACCTGTGACAATTTAATGATTACGTGTACACAGTTATCAAGAAAAAGTTTTATGTTCATTAACTGCACATTTTATTTAAATACATATAATTCAAACCAATAGCAACTAATTTTAGAACTTGTACTTTAAAAACCAACAACATAAATGTATTGTAGTATTTTGAGCACAAATGTTCATTTAAGTGCATGACTGTGTTGGTGTATTAATAATATTATTCAGTTTTCTGAAGAGCATTCTAGGATTAATCCTTAACTCCATATGTATGCATTTTTAAGGCATTTGCAGACAGTGTAGATCCAGATCAGACAGCACATCCCTGCCATCTGATCAGGATCTGCACTGTTACCTTTTGGTCAGAAATAGTCTAAAAAATAAAAAAAGCAAACAGTGTTGATCCTGATCTGACAGCACAGAGGCCCATGCTTATCTATAGTTTGCTTATTTCTTTATACAATGGATACAACTTATATCCCATGTGCAGCTGATCAGGATCTACACTGTTTGCTTCTTGCTCAGAAATAACCTCAATAATTAAATAGCAAACAGTGTAGATCCTGATCAGATGACATGTTGCACTGTTTACTTGTGGATAACAGCCTTATCCCATGAAGTAAAGGGTTAAGATATGCAGAACAAAAGTGTTATTGGATCTCTTGTTTGAATTGGTTTGCTTTGATTTGAAAATACAGTTCATCCTGTGCTTAAACAAGACCAACTATGGATAAATACCACACTATTTGTCCAACTGACTGATCAATTTAAAGAACAAATTCAGAATCACCTGTTGATGAAGAACAGCTAAGGCAGAGACCAGTTTTGGATTTTCCCCTGAGTGGTCTTTAAGAAAGGTTTGACTGATCATATGAACAAGTTACATGCACATATGCTAAGTTTATGTTTTGTTTCAGGAAGCCGCTATCTATCTGCAAGAGGGAGAGAACAATGATAAGTTTTATACCCACCCACGGAGCCATGAGGCCCTACCAGCTTATCAGATAGCACACAATCCCTGGTTCCATACCCTGGACCTGGCAGCTGCAGTGTTCATACTTCTCCTTGCTGCTTGTGAGAGACCAGCTGTGGACCTCATCAAACTTCCTGTTGGGGTAACTTTTCATTACAGTTAAGTTTTGACTTTTGTAGAGTCCCTTATGGTTAGGAAGGATCTGCACACAGGTAAGGAACAGCTGCTACGAAACTATTTTAGATTTGGTAGAATATAGTAGCCTTAAGAAACTACTTCCTGCAAAAACTTACTGTAGGTGAAGGATATTTCCAGTTTAAAATAACAAATGTCATAATAATATACCCCACAAAAATATTAAGGCTGGCACAAAAACTGTTTTAATCAATTATAGACAAAACTTTATAATAACATGCAAGTATTTTTAATTATTTTTTTTATTTAAATCACAGTTGGAATATTTATTTAAAAGATTTGATATGTTGTTTGTCCTTGATGGTTTTGATTTGTAACAAAGTGATTTTTGCCTATTTATTTTCTTTGAATGCCAAATAAATCAGTTTCTTGTAATAATGATTTGCAGGTCCATGGTTCCCTGGAGATTCTACTTCTGTTGTTGTTAAGTCTGGATCTTGGCATCAGGATGAAGTGGCTTGGCTTTAAAGTGTTTTTTAAACATCCTAGGACTGTCATGAAGGTACGTGTTGATCAATAGTTTATGGCATGGTGAATATCTTTATCACCCCTTCAAAGAAGCGGTGTATATTACTTTGCACATGACGGATGGTCCATCTGTCCATAACTAGCCTTGAAGGACCAATAACTGGATGATGATTTGGCATATGATTATCACATTTGGTATGGAGGTTGGTCATCACCTGTAGATAACCCCATTTGATTTTCAGGCCAGTAGGTCAAATGTCAAGGTTGCTGTGACCTTCAATACAAAAACCTTGTCTGACCAATAACTAGCCAATGATTTAGGTCAATTAGAGCAGGTCATTTGGCATTTGTGGGCATACATCTTTTACAAACGTTTCTTGTTACGATTGAAGTACATGCATATTTTTAGAACAGAGAGAAACCAGATGATAAAAATAATCTTGTCTGTTAAATACTTGGCTTAACTCCCTTTCTGATTAAAAAAGGTTACTTATAACTTTTACAGTCTCTTAAATTTACACATTGTTTACCCACCTCTTAAACAGGAGTCAGTTGGTTAGCAGGTTGGACTTATTTGTAAGCTGTTTGTGTTTGACTTCTGACTGCCGCTGATTTCCCATCTGCTTTCAAGTGCTGGGTGATTACTTATAGTTTATCATGCACCCTAATGCTAAAGCTCCTATACCCGCCGGGGTGATATTTGTTTCGCATATCCGTCACCGACCCGATATTGCTTGCACCATGTTAAGTTTACCATAAAGTCCGAGGACACCCGTCGTCCAATCCGACGAGACCTCTCATCCGTAACTCCACCCACTTAGTGACAGAACTACTTTCTGGAAGCCATTGTAACTAATGTAAACAAATATCGATAACGAAACAATTTTCCGTATTTCACTTTATTTCATAAAATTTGAAAACAAATAATGGTGTTATTGTCATTGTTTATTAGAAAAAACGTTTATTAAACACTGCTAATTGGACTTTCTCCAGTAATTCGTCGTTTTTCGTCTGTTTTCAAATGCGTTATTCCTGTAAATTCAAGGCCCGTACGATTGGTGTTGTTGGCGAGATGTGGATTCATTTTTTTCATGGGAAACTCTGGAAAATAAACGAGAAAAAACACTTCATTTAAAAAAATAAACTTTGGCTGACTCCAAAAAGACATATATTGAAACAGGTCTGCAAAAGCAATAATAATTGTGACAGAAGAGTGACACAGATTGCTTAAAAACAAGGTTTTGTGAAATAAAATTAGCCTACTGCTCCACATTTTTTTGTGACTGAAAAAAAGCAGAAGAAGAATTAAATCTGTTGTTGTAAAACTGTCAATAGAGAATAACAAGGTTACTGTCTTGCAATATAAGTGTTATCAGTCGAGGCTGAAATGGGGAGCAGAAGGGCAAGGCTGTGCTGAGATTTTTAACAATATCCTGATGATATACGATACTTAAAAAACTTTTTATGCCCCCGAAGGGAGGCATATAGTAATCGCACTGTCCGTCCGTCCGTCCATCTTTCCGTCTGTCCGAAATAATCTTGTCCTCGCTTCTCCTCATAAACCGCTTGAGGGATTTCTTTGAAACTTCACAGGAATGTTTGTCACCAAGCCTAGTTGTGCATATCGTCAGGAATTTCTGCTCGGATTATTTTTGGCTGAGTTATGGCCCTTTTAAGCAAAATCTTGTCCTCGCTTCTTCTCCCAAACCGCTTGAGGGATTTCATTGAAACTTCATAGGAATGTTTGTCACCAAGTGTAGATGTGCATATCCGAAGGAATTTCTGATCGGATTATTTTTGGCGGAGTTATGGACCTTTTTACCTAACCCTAACCCTAACCCTAAACCCTAACCCTAACCCTAACGTAAACTGAAACCGCTTGAGGGATTTCATTGAAACTTCACAGGAGTGTTTGTCACCAAGACTTATTGTGCATATCCAAAGGAATTTCTGATCGGATTATTTTTGGCTGAGTTATGGGCCTTTTTACCTAACCTAAACCCTAACCCTAACCCTAAGGTAAATTTTGTTAACGCAGTAGAGGTTACATTTTTTGTCCGATTGTCATGAAATTTGGTCAGGGTGTTTGTCCCAATGATTTCTCGGACGAGTTCCAATATGGGTCATCAGGGTCCATAAACTAGGTCACTGTTACTAAAAATAGAATTTTCTTGTTAACACTCTAGCGGTCACATTTTTGTTCTGATTGTCATGAAACTTGGTCAGGATGTTTGTCCAAATGATTTGTCAGAAGAATTAGAATACGGGTCATCTATGTCCAAAAACTAGGTCACTGTTACTTAAAATAGAATTTTCTTGTTAACACTCTAGCGGTCACATTTTTGCTCCGATTGTCATGAAACTTGGTCAGGATATTTGTCCCAATGAATTCTAGGACAAGTTTGAATAAGGGTCATCTGGGTCCAAAAACTAGGTCACTGTTACTATAAATAGAATTTTCTTGTTAACACTCTAGCAGTCACATTTTTGCTCCAATTATCATGAAACTTGGTCAGGATATTTTTCCCAATTATTTCTAGGCTGAGTTTGCATATGGGTCATCTGGGTCCAAAAACTAGGTCACTGTTACTATAAATAGAATTTTCTTGTTAACACTGTAGCAGTCACATTTTTGCTCCAGTTATCATGAAACTTGGTCAGGATGTTTGTCCCAATGATTTCTAGGATGAGTTTGAATATGGATCATCTGGGTCCAAAAACTAGGTCACTGTAACTAAAAATAGAATTTTCTTGTTAACACTCTAGCGGTCACATTTTTGTTCTGATTGTCATGACACTTGGTCAGGATGTTTGTCCCTATGATTTCTGGGACAATTTTGAATATGGGTCGTCTTGGTCCAAAAACTAGGTCACTGTTACTAAAAATACAATTTTCTTGTTAACACTCTAGAGGTCACATTTTTGCTTCGATTGTCATGAAACTTGGTCAGGATGTTTGTCCCAATCATTTCTCAGACAAGTTCGAATATGGGTCATCTGGGTCCAAAAACTAGGTCACTGTTACTAAAAATAGAATTTTCTTGTTTACACTATAGTGGTCACACTTTACTCTGATTATCAGATTGTAAAGAAACTTGGTCAGGACATATGTCCCAGTTATTAATTGGACGAGTTTGAATATGGGTCACCTGGGGTCAAAAACTAGATCACTGTTACGATAAATAGAAAAATCTTGTCCAGGCTGTAAATTTGTTATTTCTCATTGGATTTTAAAATAACTTAAATCAAATGTTTACCATGACAAGGTGTACTTTCGCGTACAGTACCCATGCCTGTTGGTCCAAGGTCAAGGTCACCTTTACAAAAAATAACATTTTCTTGTCTGGGCTGTTAATTCCTAATGAATGAAGTGATTTCAAAATAACTTTACATAAATGTTCACCATGACAAAGGCATGTGTTGCTTACAATACCCATGCCGGTAGGTCAAAGGTCAAGGTCACTGTTACGAAAAATAGCATTTTCTTTTCCAAGCTGTAGATTTGTTGTTTCTTATTGGATTTTAAAATAACTTGGTGTAAATGTTCACCATATGGAGACGTTGGGTCTTGTACAACACAACTTTGTTGTACTCTGGTGAGTGATAAAGGGCCATCATGGCCCTCTGGTTCATATTACCCACATCACATGTAGTAAGGTTCATAACTCTAATAATCATTTTCCAGGATAATTTCCCCAATAATCTTCGAATTTTCTAAAAAAAAATGTCATATTTAACTTTATTTAACTATATATTTACTACAGACTTAAAACATATGATCCTTTCATCTTTCACATTATATGCATGCAGTATGCTTTGTCTTCCACAAGCATATTTTTCATTACATATGTTTATTTATTACATATGTATACCTATTCGATTTCAAAGCTGCATTTCGGGGGCATATGTCAATTTCAAGTGACAGCTCTTGTTTAAAGTTTATTTTACAGTGTTTTTTGGCACCATTTTGAGAAGGGAAATACAACAAATTTTTCACTGAAATTGAGAATTTCAACTTCATTAATCAAATGTTGATAAAAATTATTTTTAAAGAGTCTACAGATTGATCACCAATCACCCAAATTAAATTTCAGGCTTTAATGTGATTTTTCAACATAAGCAAGTAACATATAATATTTTCTTAATCATGTTTTGGGAAAAAACATGTTTTGTAATTAGGAATGGGACTGATGGCCATGAATGTAGGCGGAAATTGTTAATGCATAGTCTGTTGGTTTTTTAAACTAGTATGAAATCTTTCCAAAAATCTTGAGTAATGATTTATCTTATAAATGTTACAAATATGACAATTTGGAGCAAGTGTTTATTAAAATAAAAGTTTCTTCACAATTTTATTAGGGATGGCATCGACTACTCGAGTACTCGAGTACTCGGTCGAACGTCCGAGTATCGAGTACTAAATCTGCTACTCGAGTAATCTGAAACAAATAAAAAAATTTATAAAAGAAATCCGTTTGTTTTGTTTATAATTCGTTTCGATATTATTCTGACCACCGTATATGTACATGTTCGCATGACTGTGTTGTAACTTTGGTACAAATTGTTGATTTATTTAAAAATATAAAATAATAAAATAACAAAACACAAATAAAAGATATAACACACCTTTGTTGTGCAAGTATCTTTATTAATATGTGGTTTATGGTGTAAATACTGAGTAGGTTGAAGCTGATATTACACGAACGGAATTATCTCTTCACTTATTAAAATCGGAAATCGTTCGAGTACTCGAGTACTCGATCAGAAGATCGTCGGAGTACTCGAGTACCAATTTTACTACTCGTTGCCATCCCTAAATTTTATACATAATTGTACTGCAATGTCTTATGAAATATTAAGAAAACTTGTCCAGTTTTGAGAAAAAATTAATTTTATGCACACCATTTACTAATGATTTAGCCAACTATTTTCAGTGTTGACTTTCAAACCTAAAATTGGAAGTGTTCTTCAATAATATAAATTTCTTATAGTATATAAACATGCATAATTATGATGTTGTAAAATAAAACTCTGAGTCTGATTTCAAATTTTTACCTTTCTTGTCTTTCACAACTCCAGTACGGTCAGTACCTCTTGTAAATTCGGCATGACAGAGACATCCATTCATAGGGTTAGACAATCATGGTGGGACCAACCTACAAAATAATATAAATCAGGTTACTGTTTTGTTATATGCTTTAAAACACATCGCAGGTACAGGGTTTGGGGGTAAAACTCGTAAAAATTATACAAAATTATGGTTAATGGTAAATTTTTAATTAACCTTTTACTCCAAATATACACATTTTATTGCATGTGCGACCAGTGTAGAACCAGATGTTGAAATATACATATCCTTGATTTAAGATCTCAATTCGCATTAGTTGCATCTTGGTCAGAAATAACCTAACAAATATAAAAGCGAACAGTTTAGATGGTACAAATGTGGCAGCTGATCAGGATCTACAATGCTCACCCATGCAATAAAGGTATTTACATAATCAAATATTGGACAAGCCCTTTTCTGGCTTTTTTGAGAAAAAAGACTCTTTCCTAATTTATTAGAAAATTCATGTCAAGAAACATTCAAAATAGGGAAAAATGTAAACAACTGGAAAGCGATTGATAAATCCCGTCTCGTACTGTCCTAAAACATGTTTTTTTGGCTCTGGCACTAAGCATCCAGATTTCGCGAACCTGTTCGGCATCAAAAATTTTATCTTTCAATAGGAATATTTTTTTAATTGGGAGAAAAATAAAAATTTGCATTGGAAATGCGGACGCATGGTATGCACAGAAAAACGCCTGTGGAGTGGAATCATTCATATAACCGGACTAAAATTGAAGATTTTTCTTTGTAACTTTTGTACTTGCACTTCTGATTTCAATCAAAATGTGTATATTTAACTGATAAAAATGTCCTGTCAATTGTTGGGTGAACAATTCAGTACCCTGAAAATGAACAATTTTAAATTTACATTTTATAATAAAAATTACCTTAGTAATACGTTTGAGGTATTATCCTTCAACACTAAACATGTGAGGTGTTGACTGATCTCAGTTACTGTACTGTAGACCCTGTTCTTCTGAAGATCAGCATAGATCTATCCGAGGAAACAAGTGATATTTGCTATCATGGCCCCTCTTAAGTCTGATGGAGATTCGAATTCGGTGCTGGGTTGATGCCTTATGTTATTAAATATGTCTCAGTGACATTTCCTAGATACGGATGTTGATCAATGTCAAAAATTATAAAGATGACACAAATCACTGAATTCCAGAAACATAGCGATACTTCACTTTTCTGTAGCCACTTTATTTTGTCATAAATCCGATTTCTGATTAAAACAGTTGTTTCTCGATATAGTTATCCAAGAACAATTGTTAATTTATCAAATCACACCGAAATAAACACATTTTCTGTCAGAAAAATATGGTGTCCACGACCTCGCTAAATAAATTTGATTGATCATATTACTGAGCAATAAACGTTCGCTTGAGCTTATTTTACTTTGTTTATCTTAAATTTGGGTAAGAAATGGGTAGTTTATCGCTTCAAAATGATCTAATTTCCCAAAATTTTATGTAAATCATAACAAAAGTGGCCGTTATAAAGGTGAACTATTTATTGGCGCGTAAGAAATACCGCATGCGTTGTTAACGTTTATTTTTGAAAAAATCATGGCGATAAAACGTTTCATAATGAATTTAGCATACACAAAATCACAGCGGTAAACCTATTCCAGATGAATTTAGCATACAGTAGAAAAACATCGACATTTAAGTGGTAAGTGCATGATCGGCAGAGCCTCGCCCCTCCGCTCCCCATATCGGCCTCGCCTGATAACACTTATATCGCAAGACAGTAACCTGTTAATCTCTATTTATCTGCCAACATTAAACAATTCATATTAAACCAATTACTCCATAGATTATATATACACATTTTAACTAAACATCTTGGCCAGAAATAACCTAATGCATCTAAAAGCTAAGAGTGTAGATACTGATCAGGGCTGAAGGTTATAAAGCTGAGATTGGAAACCAGTCTCAAATCTCAAGCATCTGATTGGCTGAAATGGCGACCAGTCGCCATTTCAGCCAATCAGATGCTTGAGATTTGAGACTGGTTTCCAAACTTAGCTTTATAACCTTGGACACAGATGGCATGCATGTGCTGGGTGATAAGGATCTACACTGTTCACATGTGTATTCATGGAGAAAAGGGTTAATTAGGAATGATTACCTTTATATACATTAATGCCATAAACTTTCTGGAGAAAACTTCATCCATTTATTCCAGCAGCATGGGATATAGTCATTATTACTCTATTGGTAGTTATTTTTAAGGTTAAAAGTACCAAAGCAGTTTGATTGTATGTAGCAATGCTTGTTGTAATTATAAGATATGCATGGGTGAAAGTTTTTCATGTTAAAGTTATTCATGAAATTAAGAATTCTTTTTGTCTAGAATAGTTTATTTCTTTATTTTCCATATATAAATTAACAGAATTTCAGATTTTTTTAGGATTTTCAGAACTGTTACTGAAAACTGTTACTCCTAACTTTTACTCATGGATGAGCAATATTAGGTACAAATAGGTAAAATGAAAAATACCTGAATAGAATCTGTAGAAATAGAGACATTTGTACATTATTTCAGACATTTATGTTGTGTATAATGCTGATTGAAGCGATTGTGGTGCTGATACGACAGACTAACCATTTCCGGGTGACCCGAGCTCTGAGACCTATTTTTCTGCTGAATTCTCACTACTGCAGAGCTGTCAGGAGGTAAGAAAAGTTCTGAAGAAAATGATACATTTTCTGTCAATAACTGATTTCACTGGTGAATGATATACAGTTCACAGCATTAAGTTAGAGCAACAAATGACAATAAGCTTGGTTCCAAAAAGTGTGCCAGCATAAAATAGTCCAATCAAGACAATTGTATCGAGATATTTTCAGCAAACTCTGTAATTCTTTCAAAAATATTTTCACAGTGTCCCTTTTCTCTCATTATTTTCAATCGTTTTATGCATATGGCCTGCATCTCAAATATTAATCAAATGATTGATAAATGTCACTGATCTTGACCTGCGACATTTTCAAAAGACTTTACTTCCAAAATTATTTAAGCAGATAAGCTTTAAAACTACACAACCATTCGACAAAAATTTTTTCAGAATCACTCGCCAGACGCTGCAGTCCCTGCCACCTATATTTGACATGCTGGTACTCCTAATGTTTATTATGCTGATATTCTCCATTCTAGGTAAGTTACATGTAACTCACCATCTGTTATGATTGCCTAAGTCACTTAAATTTGTGAAGTGGAGTTGTTGTTGTTGTGAGCCTACAGTCTAACATGTAGAATGAACACCTAAACTAAAGCATGAATTTCAGAGCGAGGCAGACTTGTTCTATCCATATTTTATAAATCAAGTACATGTTGAAACAAACCCGAAGAATATTTATTCATCAGCATGCCTCTCAAAGCATTAAACCACTTGTAGACTAATTGTGATGTGTACAAGAACATGGGATTGTATGAAAGTCTGGCCTTCTCAGTTTTCTAAATGATTTTCAAACATCTGTTTAAGAAAAAAAAATATTGTTGAAGCTACATGTATTGTGATGAGTATGTCATGAAAGTTTACAACTTTTGGTTCATTTATAAACATAAAATATGGAAATTTACGAACATTCCAGTGTCTGAATAACTCTGTTAAAATTCATTTATACTCACAAATGATTTTAATCACCTCTTTATAAAATGAAAGTTGCAATCACCAACATGTTTATCAGGTCCATATATAGAGTGTTATTTCATTTGTAAATAATGACCAGTAAGAAAGCTTCTGAAATATAGAAATGTATACTGGAAAATAGCGGTGTCTGAAAACAATCCAGTGTCTCAGTTAGATCCTGCCTAACCCTTTAGTCAATTGATATACTATGAATCCTATGTAACATGAAAATATAACATAAATTTATGGGCCTGATATTTTGTTGCTTTTTAACCTTTCCTTCATATGCATATATGGTGTGTGCAATCAGTGTAGATCCAGAGCAGACAGCACATACCATCTGATCTGGATTTGAACTTGTCTCTTTATGATCTGGATCTGCACTGGCTGTTAGTTGTTCAGAAATACCTAATGAATCTAAAAGCAAACAGTGATGATCCTTATCAGACATCACAAATGTGGCAGCTGATCTGGATCTACACTGTTTGCCTATGCAATAAAGGTGTATCTATGGAGTAAAGGGTTAAACATTCATTGATATTTTTATTAATATAACTAATTCTATTCTGTGAATAGACCATAATCTCATGGCTGCATGACATTACCATTTTGGCCATATGAACTGTATAGACAAATTCTCGTCTTTGATTGTATGTAACTAGTACAAGGGTGTTTGAAATATAATGCAAATGCAGTTATATTGCAGAAAATATTTTGACATTTAATATTCTTTAACATTCAATCTTGATGCATCAAACATTCTTCTATAGTTTAAAAAAATCTGCCATTTGAGAGTACACAAAAAAATCTTTGTCAGATCCTTTCTAGGGTATTTTTAAGGTCACATCATTTTCCAGACATAAGCCAAAAACAATTTGCTTCATCATCTTTTATTATTAAAAAATAATTGTTTAGTAGAAATTGAGATTTTCTGCTAGAGAATCAGAATATGTATTACCTTATAACAGTTAAACTCATTTTGATTAAACTGGACCTTGGCATTACTCAAAAAGTATTAAAGCTACATTCATTAAACTTTAAATAGAGAGCTATGAATGTCATTTTAATTTTTTCTCCGTCTCTTGGTCTAGTTACAACTTACTTGAGAATTTAATGCATTTCATGTGACCAAAATGAAGTAAAATACAATTCTTGACCTAGATCAGCATGCACAAGGGTTTTCTAGGTCTAAACTGTTTGGCACATACTTTTCTGCCAGACATCCCTATAAGTGATGAAAGGAATGGCCTAAATTGATAGAATGGTGATTCCATTATAACAGTTCAGCACTTAAAGGTTTAACTATTTACTGCATGGGATATGGCTGTTATCCATGGGCAAACAGTGTAAATCCAGATCATCACATGCCATCTGATTAGGATCTACAATGTTCGCTTTTAGATTCTTTGGCTTATTTCTTACCAAGAGGGGACCAGTATAGATCCAGAAAAAATGGCACAGATTTGCTGACTGATCTGGATCTACACTGGTCACATGTGCAATTAAACGCATATATATTTGGAGTAAATGGTTAAAATAAAACAGGATGTGTTCTGTATCACGACATTTCATTGAACAGCAGCAGCAGTCTTAGAGATTTACCTCCCACTGTTTGTTTGTTCCTCACTTGAACTAATCTTTTACTTTTCCACAGGTTACTATTTATTTTCCACTGTGCCAAATAACCCAGTAAGTTTATTTTGAAATAGTTATTAAACTTTCTGTTTGCTTTTGATAGAAAGATCAGTAATTTTCCTACAAACTGATTTTGATTTTGATTTAAGTATTTGATTGATAAACATTTAGCATAGTTTTAGTAAAAAAAGTATAACCTGTTTAAATCCTAAATGTATATACATATGTATTGTTACATGGGAAATAGATATTTACCATAGATCTTCCATAAATGTAGACTACTGATTATTGGCAAGTTTGGACTGACCATGGTTCCCTATAACAGTGCTCTGGAAAGTTTGGTAAGGAAAAATGTAGCCTACCAATGCTGGTGGTATGGGTTCCTGTAACAATGCTCTAACTTGATCATTAATTGTTCCATGCAAGGAAGTTGCTGGATTTAGAGCACTGGTAACTTCAGGATAACTGTTGCTTAAGGGTTCCATTAAGAGTACCAGTTACTTAATCCTTTAAACCATATATACGCCTTTCATTGCATGGGCAAACAGTGTAGATCCAGATCAGCCTGCACATCTGTGCCATCTGATCAGGATCTGCACTGTTCACATTCTGGTCAGTAATAACCGAATAAATCAAAGGGCATCTGATGGCACAGATGTGCCAGCTGATATGGATCCACACTGTTTGCCCGTGTCAAAAAGGTGTAGTTAAGTAGGAAAGGGTTAAGTCTACTGGTTTGAATTGAGAACAGATAAAATATTAGGCAATACTGTATGGTAGGAAAAAAATATTAAAAAATGAAGCAGTGCTGATGAGAAACTTCAACAAAAATGTTCCTGTGCTAAATTTCTTTAACCCTTTCCGGTATAGATACTCCTTAATTGCTAGGGCGAACAGTTTAGATCCAGATCAGCCGGCACATTTGTGCTGTCTTATCAGGATCTAAACTGTTCGCTTTTTGATTCATTAGGTTATTTCTGACCAAAATGCGACCAGTGCAGATCCTGATCAGACGGCATGGATGTGCCAGCTGATCTGGATCTACACTGGTGCCACATGCATATCAAGGAAAGGGTTAAACAAGTTCAGACATTTCTTGAAAGAACTGTTATAAATACATGTAGCACAGTTGTGAAGTAATTATTCTGACAAAAATACATGTTAACATACATTTTGTATTTGTTTTGTTTTCAGTATTTTTTGACGCTGAAAGACAGCTTTATAAGCCTATTTATTCTGCTGACAACTGCCAAGTAATTAAGTTTATTTTATTTAGTTATTTTGTAAAGAATAACCATTTCCTTCATAATTATATTTGCCTATATGGCGAGGATGAACAGTGATGTCTGATCAGGATCTTCACTGTACTCTTCTTGATTTATAAGTTTATTTCTGACCAATAGCAAACAGTGCAGATCCGGATCAGACAGCATGAAAATGCCCGCTGATCTAGATCTACACTGATCACACAGTTAAAATGCATATATATGGAGGAAAGGGTTAAGTTTATTTTATTTATAGTGTAAAGAATAAACACAATTTACAACACATTGTGAAGAAAATGATACCTAGAATGTTTGTGCTGAGAGATAGCCTCGGTGGTTTCTGAAGTCCGCACATCAATACGCAACAGTAATAGAAGATGGATGTTACAACTTTTCTCTCAGAAGATTGACCTATTGTTTCTTGCTAACTGAATCGCTTTTCCCCTATGTTTTTGTGCATTGTGCCAGCTGATCTGGATTTACAACATTTACCCATGTAATGAAGGCGTATCTATGGAGTAGTGTTAATTACTCTGCTGTCGATTCAGATATGAACAATTTAATACAATCATGGTGATATCGATATATTTATGTGGTATGCAATCAAAACTGTTCACTTTTTGCTCAGAAATAATCTTATTAATTTATAAGCAAACAGTGTTAATCCTGATCAAATTGCATGGATGTGCAGGCTGATCTGGATCTACACTTGCCACAGATGGCATATCAGCGGTATCCATGGTTATTCAAACTATAATCTTGCAGTTACCCAGATGTGATGATGCCAGCCTACAGCGACAACAGATTCTCAGCGTTGTTCTTCATTGTATATCTGGCCATAGAGCTCTACTTCATCATGAACCTGGTAACACACTGTTTCATTCTTAGAATCATTCTGCAAAACATTCTGCAAAACCAGATTTTCAAAATATACACCTTTAATTTTCATAGTCTTCACAAAAGTGTTAACCTGAATTTAACAGAGTATTTGGTGTAAGAACAATGACCAAAGGTCAAGGTCACACATAGGGTTTGATTAGTCGATATATATTTGAAAAAATTTGGTTTGCAGAGCATGTTATGCAACCCTGTCGTTGTCAAGTTAAGAAAATGATCAACTAAGTGTGATGGGTGTCGACCAGGGGTGCAGAAGTAGTACCCCTCCCCCTTTGTACCTCTCTGACTGCAGAAATTCATTATCTACAGCAGATCAGAAATTGCATTTTCAGTGAACAATGAGTGTTATAAATGTTCAAAGGATGTAATTAATTTTAAAAATGCTAAATTTTGGAATGTATTTTAGTATGTATGAATATGTAAAGGTTTAACCTTTTACTCTATTTATATGCATTTTATCGCATGTGTGACCAGTGTAAATCCAGATCAGCCAGCACATCCATGCCACCTGACCTGGGTCTGCACCTGGTCAGAAATAACCTAATTAATACAAAAATCAAACAGTGGTGATCCTGATCATATATCCAGATGCACCAGCTGATCTAGATCTACACTGTTCACTACTACTGTTCACCCATGTGATAAAGGTGTATCTATGGAGTATAGGGTTAAGTTGTTTTTTTTCATATGCATATTTCAGTTTCTGGCTGTAGTTTATGATACTTTCTCAGGGTTTGAAAAGAAGAAATTGAGAAAACTGTTCTTTCACAAACGAGAAGGCTGTAGACGGGCCTTCCGATTGCTTGCCACACAAAAGGTAAGTGAAAACACTACTAGACAGATATTCAGATTGTTTGCTGTGCAAAGCACAAATCAAAACTAATCTTACTGTAATTGGCGTAGCTTCCTTTAGGCATTTTGTCCCCTTTGTTAAGTAACATTTAAATCAAGCTAGGCCCCTGACCTTTTATTACTCAACAGTTTGCTGTTACACAGTTACAGATTCAAGAGTTTTAACTGATTCCTTCTCCAGTCCGTAAATCTTAATACTTAATAATAATAATACTTAATGCAATACTTTTATGAGTCTTTATCATAAACTCCATTTTATATGCCTATTTATACAAGTTTGGATATTGTTGTGGGTGCAGTATATCCAAATTTTACTATAATTTAATTTTTCTTATATTTTTGTAGGAAAATAACATGATCAATCTCCGATCATTTTTGGGACTCCTGAAATACTTCAGACCAAAGTTAAGTAAGTGAAATTCTGTTTATGTTCTAAATGATCATGTGAAACCTACCTGTTTTGATGGTTAAATGAAACCTGGTTGCTGGTTTTGGTGAATAAGGGAAACTTTGACTTGTGATCTGTGAATCCCATTTATTGAATATTGTTAAAAGTAGAACAGCAACAATAAAAAAATGGCTCCAATAAGACTTTCTTCTTCTAGCTTGCTGCCTTTACCAAATGGAAGTAAAAAACACTAAACAAAAGAATCTCGAAAAAAGGGATGTATGATTGGAATACATGGGGTGTCCAAAATATGTCCACACTCGAAATTGAGTAATTTTTCTCAAATCTTCATCAAACTTCTTAATGAGTATCATATCTTATACATGTTCCCTAACCAGTCTGATTGCTCCAGTAACTCTGGAGTTATGGCTCTTAATTACTGATATTTACCAAACTGGTAATGCCCACTTACTTCAAAAGTCTTTATCTATATCTTCACTAAACTTGGTCAGAATGTTCATGGTCATATGGTTTTGGACAAGTTCGATAATCAGCCAGATTGCTCACCTCTGGAGGTATGGCACGGATGTGCCGGCTAATCTGGATCTACACTGGTTGCACATGTGTAAAAATGTGTATATATGGAGGAAAGGGTAAATAAACAAAATTAAATGTTCAGACACCTGTTTTAAATTGAGTGTGATGATGATGATTTGCAGGCAGGAAGGAAGGCTACCTGATGTTCAAGGCTCTGAACACAAAGAAAAATGGAAAATTAACTCTGGATGAATTTTATGAAATATATGACTGCTGTGATCTCAAATGGAAGGTAAGTGAGAAACTTCAAATTAAGTTAGATCACCAGTCAGCCTGTCCAGTGCCATTTCTTTGTTACATCTTGACTTTCTTGAGGAATTAAATTTTTATCAATATTTTCTTAATGTTTTATGTTGTTTGTTCATCTCCTTACATAAACTCTCATGGATTCAATTTGAAATTTCAAAACCTGTCTTTACATTGTTGTGACATTATTAACTATTTAACTATGCTGTGTTGACTAACATGACTTCTTGACTTGTGTATACATGTTATAAATTTAATTTTCCAGATAAGTTTTTCTGACCATGCAAATCTAATATTAAAGTATCAGGGCTCTGCCTAGGCTTAAAATTTAGGGAGAAGTGAGTCGCGACGACTCGCGAGCCGCTTTAAAGTACACAAGCATGTTGATATAAACACTACAGATATTCAAGTTAGTCATTAGCAGCAGTATCAGCAAATAAAAACTTATACTCATTTTAACAATAACGAGGAGCAAGTTTATTTTATAAAATTTTAATGCTGATATAAACTGAATAGCATATCATGATAAACTACATTGTATAAACAGCAAATCATATACTTGTTAAAAATCTCTAGCTGATGCTGTTCAGTTCTATTCTTAATCAGTCTCTGTATTCCTGAATTCTATAATTATTTGCATAGATTTAATATAGATCTATCTATAGGTTATCAAAATAAGATTTTATTATGGCTGATGTTGCAGGATAATAGCGTAATTAGGTACATAGTTAATCTAGTTCAACACAAAGCATTATGGACCACCTTATACATATAATACATTTAAAAGAAAATATTTTAGATGTTGTTCAAAATAAAAAATTAAAATATTGCCTAAGAGTAATTGCTGTGTTGATGTTTTAACAAAATTTTCGCGTCAAGACTTTAATTAATTTTGTCCTATAAAATGGCAAAATGTAGTTTAGTATTCTTTACATGCAAACTGATCTATATAACAGCGTTTAAAAAAGTGAAACACGAGTACCAGAAAAGTCCTTATCCAGAAATGCAGCCTCCTGCTATACCCCCCACCACCCAATTTCCCAACCCCACCCCTCCTGCTGCCCCCCGCCACACACAAATGCTAGAGAGAACAGAGGAATTTTATTGACATCAGTTGGTCCAACAAGGTATTTGTTGAAGTTCAAGAAATTACAAGTTTTGATCCATTTATGTAATGAAGATGATGGAATACATTTAGGAGTTCATTTTGATCCATTCTGTTTGTATTATTTTCCTTCTTGTTACCATGACGAAGAATAAGTACTATTTTTTTTCATACTGTTTTTGTCCTTTATTTCAGTCAGTGTACAACGAAGAAGGACTGTGGTCTTCGAACTTCAGGCATCCCTGCAATCACATATTTGAACGTAATGCCACTCTGCTTTTCTATGTTATGTTTTTATGTCCTTTAGATTTAGTTATTCTTTTATTCTAAGGCTGTTAATGTTTACTTCATTTATGGGTTCCTGGGAGTGTGAAAATCTCTTTTTATACGCGTGGTGAAGACGGGACGTCTTATGGGAATACCCATGTCTGCTCAATAACTCAAACAGTTGTTGAACAATCTTCATGAAACCCTGGGAAATGTTTATAGGCATAATATCTCAGCCAAGTTTGATAACTAGACACATCGCTTCAGCCACTTCAAAGTTATGGCCCTTTATTGGTATAAATAATGGCAATTTTTTCCGTGGGCGTATTTTGTGGCACTTTGGCACTCTTGTTAACATTTGCGATCACAGGAATAGGTGACTAAAGTACAATCTAAAAAGTTATTAACCAGGTTTTCTTTAGAAAAATCCTAGTTATTAGATTGGGGTATGTCGTTGGGCGGGCGGGCGGCTGGGCGGGCGGGCAGGCGGGCGTCAACATTTTGTGAAGTTTTTTGTTAAAGTTGTGTTTTTCTCAGTAACAGTTCAAGGTACAACTTTGAAACTTAACATAGTTGTCTGACATATCAATACAAATAATCAGGACAAGTTTCATAATCCCTGACTGTATTTTGACAAAGTTATGCCCCTTTTTCACTTAGAAATTTTGTGAAGTTTTTTGTTAAAGCTGTGTTTTTCTCAGTAACTGTTCAAGGTACAACTTTGAAACTTAAAATAGTTGTCTGACATATCAATACCAATTATCAGGACAAGTTTCATAATCCCTGACTGTATTTTGACAAAGTTATGCCCCTTTTTCACTTAGAAATTTTGTGAAGTTTTTTGTTAAAGTTGTGTTTTTCTCAGTAACCGTTCAAGGTACAACTTTGAAACTTAACATAGTTGTCTGACATATCAATACCAATTATCAGGACAAGTTTCATAATCCCTGACTGTATTTTGACAAAGTTATGCCCCTTTTTCACTTAGAAATTTTGTGAAGTTTTTTGTGAATTTTGTGTTTTTCTCAGTAACCGTTTAAGGTACAACTTTGAAACTTAACATAGTTATTTGACATCTGAATACCAATTATGAGGACAAGTTTCATAATCCCTGACTTATTTTGACAAAGTTATGCCCCTTTTTCACTTAAAAATTGTGTTTAGTTTTTTGTGAAAGTTGTCTTTTCTCAGTTACCATTCAAGGTATAACTTTAAAACTTTACATAATTGTTTGACATCACAGTACCAATTATCAGGTCAAGTTTCATAGGGGTTTTGATTGTGTTTTGCAAAAGTTATGCCCCTTTTTGACTTAGATTTTTTGTTAAGTATTTTGTGAATGTTATCTGTTGATGCCCAATTGCCTGTTGACGCTTAGATTGGTTTGTGGGTAGCTTATATCAACAGGCAGCTTGCGATTGTTACCCAGGTGTCTGTGATAAATGTCAAGGTCACTTGCTAAATATAGAAATTCAGCTTACCCTCAATAACTTGAGTTTGCTTTTACCTCTGGATGCCAAACTTAGTATATGAGTAGCTAATATCAAAGGACAGCTTGGGATTGCCGTAGGTATCTGCGATCAAGGTCAAGGTCACTGTTGCTAAAAATAGAAATTCAGTTTTCCCTCGATAACTTGAGTTTGCTTTGGTATATTTACGCCGAACTTAGTGTTGGTATCTAATATCAACATGCAGCTTGAGATTGCTACCCAGGCGCCTGTGATAAAACTCAAGGTCACTGTAGCTAAAAATAGAAATTCAGTTTCTGCTCAATAGCTTGAGTTTTCTTTGGCCTATTGACACCAAACTTGGTTTGTGGGTAGCTAATATCAAGACACTACTTAGGATTGATACCCAAGTGTCTGTGATAAAGGTCTATGTCATTTTTGCTAAAAATAAAAATTTAGGTTTCTCCTTATTACTTGGGTTAGCTGTGATCTATTGACACCAAACTTTCTTTGGGTAGCTGATACCAAGACGCAACTTGGGATTTCTACTCAGAAGTCTGTGATCAAGATCAAGGTCACTGTTGCTAAAAAAAGAAGTTCAGTTTCTTTATATCAGATATTTTCTTTACAAAAGTATAAGTATTAAATGAAAACCTGGTTTTCGGCGCGTGGCGACGACTTTTTCTTGTTTTCTGATTTGTCAGAATACAGAAACTATGGTCTTAGGGGTATAAAGTATATTTTTACAATTCTGGGTATCGTGACATCTTACTGCAGGATTTACTTTACTCTAAATTTTTCAAGACATCTAAACATGAAGATTTTACACTTTCTACATTTTTACAGCTCTATCAAAATGAAAAAATTCTTTCTATATAAAAGTTATATTTTGGATATATTATATTTGCATCAACATTTAAATTCTTTTACAAATAGGTATATGTTAAACATTTTCCTCCATATAAACAAATTTTATCACATGTGTGACAAGCGTTGATCCAAATCAGCCGCCACATCTGTGCCATCTGATCAGGATCTGCACTGTTGCTTTTTGGTCAGAAATAACCAAATAAATAAAAAAGCGAACAATGCAGATCCTTATCAGATGGTACAGATTTGTAGGCTGATCTCGATCTACACTGTTCACTCATGCCACAGGCATATAATATGGAGGAAAGGGTTAATTTGGTAGACTACCAGTACACATTTCCTAAATATTTGTTTAATTAATTTGTTTAAAACTACTATATTCACTGAAGATTATAGTTTCACATAACCAAGTAATGTGCAACGGTATTTGCTTTATATTTCAGGTTTGCATTGGTTTGTAACCTGGAAATGGTTTGATTATTTTGTGTGTGAGTACCTTGAATTGTTCCCCAAATTTGGTCATCAAATCTTAGCACAATTCTAATAATAGAAACCCAATTTCTACAATTAACTATTGTTATAACAGTTCAATAACAGTCACTGTTTTTTGCATGGAATTAATTTTTCAATTTATATTTCATAGAGAAAACAGGCTTATTCAAATCCTCAGTGATATTCAAGTGTAATGAAATTGAGTTATAAATATTGTGGAGTTTTACAGATTTTTGACTGCAAACCTGTTATTCACTTGATTCTCATAGTAAATTGAAAAATACCACAGTATATATTGTGTAACCCATAGATCTCTCACTCCATCACTATATTATTGTGACTGCATTTCAGCAGTGACTATTTTATCTTTTAATTTCAGATGTAATGATTTCTGCCAACTTTTTGTCAATATTGGTGGAGACGGTTCAGCTGTCAAGTCGAGGTGAAGCCGTTGGTTCTCACACGTACACACTCTCATATGTCTCCATAGCTTTTGTGTGTGGTAAGTGCTATAGGCATACAGTAAAACCTCTCATTAACACACACTAAAATTTAGACCACCCCCACAATAAGAGCACTATTTTATAATCCCTTATTACCAATTTGCAACATTTTCTACCCCAAAATAAAAGTTAGGTTTGACTGTACATGAAGTTAGGAAGGCAGAGCTTTAGTCGAGAAGTCTCATGGTGAGAAGTTTTCACTTGAGCACTAGCATAATATTTGCTTAACCCTTTCCTCTATAGATACATCTTTATTGCATGGGCGAACAGTTTAGATCCAGATCAGCTGGCCTATCTGATCAGGATCCAACCTGTTTGCTTTTTGATTTGTTAGGTTATTTCTAACCAAAATGCGACCAGTGCAGATCCTTATCAATTGGCATGGATGTGCCGGCTGATCTGGATCTACACTGGTTACTCATGCGTAAGGAAAGGGTTAATAGTAAACCCTTGATGTTCTGAATTTATGAACTCATTTTTTTTAAATTTAGATCAGTCTGTTCATTCATAGTTTGACTATTTGAAGAATAGGGGAGCTATCCTACTTGTGCAGTGTTGATGTTGGCATCTGTTAAGTTTTATGCACTTGGCCTATAAAGTTTAATCTATTTAAGCCATCCACTTGAGATCTTTAATATTCATTCAAAATAAAATCACTGAAGCACTGAATGTTTGTTAGCTCAAACATAAGTGAATGTTGGTATTGAACCTACCAGATCACACTTATATGTGTGTTTACCATAACATACAAAACATTTATGGACTATTGCTAACCAAATAAAAAATAATATAATATCTATGTTAGTTATGTTATGTAATGGAAAAGTTTATTATTAACAAGATTAGTCATCTTGTATAAATTTGCATTCCATTTCCATTTCAGCATATTGTGTTGAAGCTATGATTAAAATTCTTGGTAAAGGACCATTTGACTATTTCACCAATGGCTGGGATATGTAAGTAGACTTATTTAGTCATAATTTTATATGAATATTGCTGTTAGAAAATTTAATCAGACTAACCAATGAGTATAATCATACAATGCAATATACATTTATAGTTTTGATTGCAACAATATTAAATGATAAGCTACAAAGTAGTAAAAAAAAGAAATATATTTATAATAAGACAAATGAGACAGTAAATTCAGATTTGGATATGGAAAGAGGTTTTGGGCTGTTTGACCAGATAAAAAAAAACAATTAAAATTGTGGGGAAAACAATTTGGAGGAAATAATGGTTTTGTTTGTCTATGTATAGATTTATCCCTTAAGTAAAATCTCTGTTGTTTCAGATTTTTTTTGTAATTATTTTTATTCAAGTAAGCATTAAAATACAGTACATCGAGATCACATTTTAAGCATCTTCTAAGTACAAAGATAGTTAATAAAGTTACAAAGAATTTAGGATCCTATGTTATGTAACCATCACAAAATTTTTAAGCAATATTTTACAACAAATTCATTTACAATTTCCCTTCAAAATGTGTATCAGTTTAACATGAGTTTTGCTAATGTTAACATCCATATTTGCTAGGTTTCAAACAGAGAATAGAAGATAGGATTCAAAGAAATTTCAAAAACAATTTATGACATTTTATCATGAGTTTTACATAGGTTAACATCAATATTTGCTATGTTTCAAACAGAGAATAAAAGACTTCAAAAAAGTTTCAAAAGCAATTTATGACATTTTAACATGACAAATCTATTGCAGCCAAGCATGTGCTAAGGGCCACTCGTGAGATCAATTGCTAATGAAGGCTATATTTTATTGCCTTATTCACTGATTTAGAGAAAAATAAAACCTGTGAACAAAGACCACCTGAATTTATAAGTCATTTTCGGGATTTCCGTAAATTGGACCTTAAGACAGGCTTGACTGTAATATAGATACACAAATTATTAAGACATAATGTACTAGTTTGGAAGATGCTGAACTATAATTAATTTAAATGCAATTTACTTGTGTTTTTTGTAATAAAGTTTCTAAAAAGGCCAGAAGCCCTCCGGTGGGTGGTTTTTAAAGGGAGAAGCAAGAGAATTGAAAATTTAGATAAGGGAAAGACGGAAGAGAGAAAGAGAGAACCAAAGCTGTATATCTTAACACAATGTATATAAATTACATATCCTGTGTCTGTGTAAGAGCTGCCACTGGACCCCAAATTTTTTCAAAATTATGTAAACTAAAAGACTGTTGGGCATTATAATATTCTAATTTATAGGTTAAATATACACTATTTTTAAAGGCATTTAAATTAGGTATAGATGAACTCATTTTACATTTGTATATATAGCATTTTGCTAACAGAAGTATTTTATTCAAGGCAGTTTGGATAGACTTGTCTCCAAATAAGATGTGTTCTTTTAACCAGTTAACATTTATATTTATACATTTATTGTTTATCCATGTTTTTAATTCAAGCCAAAAAGCTTGAATGATTTCACATTCACAGAATAAATGCAATAGTGTTTCTGGTAACCTATTACAAAATGAGCAAAGATCATTATCACGTAAACTCATTTTCTTTAAAAGGTAGTTTGTTCCCAAGATTCTATGATTGATTCGAAACTGCATCCATTGAAGTTTAGAGTCTTTAGTAACTTTAAAAGGTATTTTATACAAACGCTGCCAATCCAAATTGTTGATATTTAGGTCTCTTTGCCATTTTCTATTTGCATTTAAAAGTGTGTTATTTTTAACTAATAATTCATAAAAAGATCTACATCCTTTATCGTATTGATGAATAACTTTAAACATTAATGGTTGTAAAGGATTGACTTCCTTTATTGCTTTGTGGCCAATACTTAATGAGTCCAGGTATGTTCTTAGAGAATGAATAATGTTATTATACTGTAGGAAGTTAGTAGCTACAGGGTATATTTGCTGAAATTCTTCAAATGAATAGAATCTACCATTTGCATTCATAAAATCATTGACAAAGAAAATTCCATTCTCAATATACCTTTTATCACATATAATTCTACCATCAACTTTAAATTTGTAATTGTGCCAAACAGGCAGTGAGAGATACTCATGCCATGTGTTTATTGATTTTGACTCTGTCAAAGAAACAAAACTAGACCACACATCTTTCCAAAAATCATTTTGAATTGTGTTAATTTGGCGACTAACAAAGTTTGAACCATATTTACTAAATGATGTTATGAATGGACAAATTTCTTTTACCAACTCAAAATACTTTGAACTTTTATTAAATAATCTTCTCAACCATGTTATTTTAAGTGCTTTCATAAAGTATTCAATATTCACAACCCGTATACCCCCATTTTGGTAGTCCTGAGTCATGATACTTCTCTTAACTTTATCAGGAGAGTTATTCCAAATAAATTTAAAGAACATATTTTGGATTGATTTAATGGTATCTGAATTAGGGTTAGGTAATCCAAGAATCAGATGGTTCAATTTTGGCAAAGCAAGTGTTTTAATAACAACATTTTTTCCAATAGGGGTTAAAATTCTCTTTGACCAAATAGTTAAGAGGAGTTTTATTTCTTCTATTTTTGAACTATAGTTAATACTTGTAATGTCTTTCAAGTTTATTGTGAAAGTTATTCCTAAAATCTTAAATCTTTCCTTTTCCCATACAAGCCCAAGCTCAGGACATATAATTCTGGTACTGTTTTTCATGGAACCTATCCAAACTGCCTGTGTTTTATCTACATTTATATGCAAACCTGAAATATTAGCATAGAATTTTAACTCATTCATAGAATATTTGAGTGACTTTTCTGAGCCATCCAATAATAATGTGGTATCATCTGCATATTGTGATATCAAATATTCCTGCCCATTCACTTTAATCCCAGAAATGTTTTTATTTTTCTTGATTAAAAGAGCTAGTATTTCCGCACAAATGATAAAAAGGTAAGGGGATAGGGGATCACCCTGTCTACAACCCCTTTGAATGGTAAACCATTCTGACAAATGACCATTTATGGTTATACATGACTGAATATTATAATAAAATAATTTAATCCAAGATTTTATATCTTGGCCAAATTTAAAAAAGTCCAAAACTTTTGACAAGAAATCCCAAGAGAGTGAGTCAAAAGCGGCAGCAAAATCTATAAGCAACAGCATTCCTGGCACTCTAGCTTGTTCAGTATAATTCATTATATCATATATTAGTCTGATATTTTCGCCAATAAAACGTCCTGGAAGGAATCCTGTTTGATCGTCACTAATGATTTTACTGAGGATAGGTTTAATACGATTGGCTATACATGCCGAAGCTATTTTATAGGACACATTAAGTAAAGAAATTGGTCTCCAGTTTTTTAATAATAATTTATCTTTATTTCCCTTTGGTATTAATGTAATAATGCCTTGCTTTTGTGTAATAGATAATTCACCAGTAGTAAATGCATGATTAATTGATCTTACCAAAAAATGACCTATTTTTGTCCAGAATGCTTTGTAAAATGCAGCTGTAAAGCCTGAACTTCCAGGTGAGGAATAATTAGACATTTTCTTTAAACTTAAAAGCATTTCATCATATGATAACTTTCCTTCTAAACTGTCTTTTTCACTTTGTGATAATCTTTTAACAGGATGGTCCAAAAATAAAGTATCAAGGTTTACACTCTCACAATCTTTATAGGCATAGAGATTTTTATATTGTCTTTCTGTTTCTTTTAAAATTTCATTTTGATCTTGTAATAATTGACCAGAATGTGAATAAAGTGAATTCATTAGTTTTGACGTAAAATTTCTGTTTTCTAAGTTTGAAAAATATTTAGTGGGTTTCTCCCCCTCTAAAATCCATTTAGCTCTCGATCGAACAAGTGAACCTTCCAGTTTCTTTTTACGCAATTCAAATAATTCTCTTTTTTTCTCTTCTAATAAAACATTATCAACAGTACTAGAATTAAAAATAGATTCAATTTCGGTTTCAAGTTTCATCAAATGTTCACCTTCTGTTTTTTTCTTATATGAAGCGTAGGCAATTGTCTTACCTCTTATTTCCATTAACAGTGTTTCAAAAAATAGTTTATCATCAATATTTAACTTAATTTCACTATCTGGAATTTGATCTATAGGTATTTCTAAGTCCTGGTATTCTGAAGTATACTGGTCTTTGACTTGTTTTATCAAATTATTTATTTCAGTTACATAATGAGCATCTTTTAAAAGTGTATTATTGAATTTCCAGTATGAATTTCCTTTACTAAATTTGATTAAGTCTAAAGAAAGTGTAATAAGTGAGTGATCCGTTCTATAACCTGGCTGGATTTTAGAATTTTCTACATCTGTAAACAGATGTAGTTTGAAATTAAAAAAAAATCTAATCTCGCTTTTTTAACTGGGTTTTTCTTAAACCATGTATATTGCTGTGCCTCTAGATTTTGCTCCCTCCAACAATCTATCAGATCTTGTTCAATCATCATTTGTAAGACAACGTCCCTAGCTTTGGGGTTATTCAAATTGACATAATTGAAGCAATCAATATCTGGATTTAAAACTAAGTTAAAGTCTCCAGCCAAAATACAGTAATGGTCTATTTCTGCAATTTTTGCTTTAACATATTCATAGAATATAGGTTCATCTTTATTTGGTCCATAAATGCAAAACAGAGAGAATTTCTTTGAGTATATTTCACAGTGTACTATTAACAAATTTCCATTATCATCTTTTTCAATTTTATCTAATTTGAAATCAAAATTATTATTTAGGAATATTGCAACCCCCCTTGACTGACTGTTGAAATTGTTTAAAAAACATTCATACCCCCATTGGCTACGTATAAATTTGTATTCTTTATCTGTAAAATGAGTATCTTGCAAGAAATAGATATTGTACTTTTTAGCTTTTAAGTAGTTTAAAACATCTTTCCTTTTGTTTTTATCTCCTAACCCTTGTACATTCATAGATGCAATTGTTAGTTTTTCAGTCATTATTTGTTATTAAAACATGTATTTTACTTGTCCAGGCAGCTCCACACGACACAGGATATGGTAGAAAATTTCTTCAATGCTTTTCTCTCAAAATAAGAAGGCAGTCTGAAAAGTACTGAACCAAAACAACATATAATGACATCTAACATTGATGTCTACAAAATTGGAGGTCTTATGTAATTTCATTATGAGTAATTTTCTTAATGTATTACAAGAATTGTTCAGTATTACACAATTGATCCTTACATATACAAATCTGAGAGGTATTATAATATTATGTTGTAAAAATTACAATTAATAATTATATAGACTAGAGGTAACTTAACTTGTTAATATTTAAGAATATTTAGTTGAACCTGTGCTTAAAAAACACCAATAGACTAGGATCACATCAATAAAACCACATCTCACTTGACTCGCTAAGTACAATGGTAGATTAATGTTTCACGGATGCACATTTCACCACTTCAATTAGTCTGTTCAATCCATTGGCACTGTGTCTAAAAATGTAATGACAAGTTCACAGTAATTCAAAGACAAGTCTAAAAATGTTGACAAAGTAATATATATATAACCGCATACATGCCAAGTCTCACGCCGTGAGGTAAAAACTCACGGAATTTCACCCGTCCTCACGGTCTCACGGACAACATGAAAAAACTCACGGATTTTCGAAATTTCGAAAAAAAAAAAAATAAAATTGCCGTCTAGTGCATATTTTCAACATCCGGAAGTCCGAGGTTCGCCGAATCCGAAAGTAAGCACTTAATTGACAGTGATTATTGGAAAATTATGACATGTTTATTTCATCTGCTCCAATTACCCTGGGGCAAAGGATTATCGTCCCATGTTTGATAAGGATAAAGGTATGTGTTGTCTTTTCATATTAATTGATTGGTTTATCTCGATAATTGTTAGGTCTCAGTTGGGTGCCGTTACAATACAAGTGTAACAGTTTTCGGCTACGGACAGGTAATCGTCTAGCGGCATTACTTTGAAGGTGTTAATTGGCAGGGGAGAGAGAGTATTTGGCGCTAATTGGCATGTTGAAGCGTTAATCTAAGATGAAATAAAAACTAGGTTTGTTGAATTTTTGATCATTCTATCTCAGGAGATTAACTTGTCAACTTGTTTATTCTTCTGGTTGTCTTATACAGTTAAAGAATTATTTTGTGATCAAATCAATTAGGCAATGCCTAAACGAGACCTGTCTCCAGATGCTAAAGCATCAACACCCAAAAAGACAAAAATCTACAAGACTAACTACAAAAGCTCTATGTTTTACTTGATACTACATTAAAGTAATAGAATTTGTTATTGCTTTTTTATTTTTTCATTCAAAAATGTGCTTAAACAATGTTAAATTTCAGAAAATGTAAGAAAGATAACGCGTTTTGTCGCATTTAAAAAATCTCACTGAATTTTACCAAAATCTCACTTAAAAAACTCACAATCCTCACTTAATTTTTTTGAGGTACCTGGCATGTATGACATACATGCCAAGTCTCACGCCGTGAGGTAAAAACTCACGGAATTTCACCCGTCCTCACGGTCTCACGGACAACATGAAAAAACTCACGGATTTTCGAAATTTCGAAAAAAAAAAAAATAAAATTGCCGTCTAGTGCATATTTTCAACATCCGGAAGTCCGAGGTTCGCCGAATCCGAAAGTAAGCACTTAATTGACAGTGATTATTGGAAAATTATGACATGTTTATTTCATCTGCTCCAATTACCCTGGGGCAAAGGATTATCGTCCCATGTTTGATAAGGATAAAGGTATGTGTTGTCTTTTCATATTAATTGATTGGTTTATCTCGATAATTGTTAGGTCTCAGTTGGGTGCCGTTACAATACAAGTGTAACAGTTTTCGGCTACGGACAGGTAATCGTCTAGCGGCATTACTTTGAAGGTGTTAATTGGCAGGGGAGAGAGAGTATTTGGCGCTAATTGGCATGTTGAAGCGTTAATCTAAGATGAAATAAAAACTAGGTTTGTTGAATTTTTGATCATTCTATCTCAGGAGATTAACTTGTCAACTTGTTTATTCTTCTGGTTGTCTTATACAGTTAAAGAATTATTTTGTGATCAAATCAATTAGGCAATGCCTAAACGAGACCTGTCTCCAGATGCTAAAGCATCAACACCCAAAAAGACAAAAATCTACAAGACTAACTACAAAAGCTCTATGTTTTACTTGATACTACATTAAAGTAATAGAATTTGTTATTGCTTTTTTATTTTTTCATTCAAAAATGTGCTTAAACAATGTTAAATTTCAGAAAATGTAAGAAAGATAACGCGTTTTGTCGCATTTAAAAAATCTCACTGAATTTTACCAAAATCTCACTTAAAAAACTCACAATCCTCACTTAATTTTTTTGAGGTACCTGGCATGTATGCTACTATCGTAGGTTTATTAGAGACTTTTCAAAAATTGCTAAACCCTTAAATGATTTGCTTAAGAAAGACACCCCTTTTGTATGGTCTGATGAGTGTCAGATTGCTTTTGACACACTAAAAGAAAAGTTAACCACTGCCCCTATACTGATATTCCCAGACTTCAATAAGGAATTTATCCTTTATACAGATGCCAGCAGATTTGCTATTTCATACATACTAGGACAGAAAGATGATCAGGGTAGGGAACAGGTGATATCTTATGGTGGTAGATCATTAAGGCCAGCAGAAAAGAACTATGGCATTAGTGACTTAGAAGGTCTAGCTTTAGTTGAAGGCATACGATTTTACCACACCTATCTAGCAGATAGGAAGTTTACTGTAGTTACTGATCATATAGCTCTAAGTTCATTGCGTGACAACAGATCTAGTGGTAGACTAGGTAGATGGGCTGTTTACCTACAGGGCTATCAGTATGAGGTAGTGTATAAGGCTGGTAAGCTTCATTCTAACGCTGATGCCTTGTCGAGGAGGACATATGAAAATGATGATGTCACCTCAACCAATGTGTCAGATGTTGATGACTTACCCATAGATCCAACAGTAAGTTCCATTACGGTTGACAATCCTGTCATCATGGAATACACACTGGAATACACAGAACCCGGTGTTCCAACAGTCAACTCATTATCAGGAAGGTGTGATATGGATAGCTTATCAGAAATGATTTGCTCCATAGATGCTTATGATAACTTAGATCCTGTCAAGCACATGTCTGAGATAAGCAATTTAACACCAGATAAATTGAGAGACTTACAATTAAATGACAAGGAATTTGAACCGATGTTCACATATAAGGAGAATGGTAAGGTACCAGATGATAGAGACATAGCAAATAGACTAGTGGCTGAGGCACAGTTCTATGAGCTTGACAATGGTATTCTCTATCACTTGTATCTCCCCAGATCCAAAGGACATAAATGGATGAATGTCAGGAAACAGTTGGCAGTACCAGCTAAATACAGGGATGAGGTATTGAAGGCATATCATGATGCACTGACGGGTGGTCATTTTGGTATCGAAAAGACATATGAAGCTATTAGAACCAAATTCTTTTGGCCAAATATGTACAGAGATATCAAAGTGTACTGTCAGTCATGTGAACCATGCCAACAGGCAAAGCGATATATTCATCAGCGTAAGGCTCATCTACAACCACTTCCCATAGGAGATGTCTTTTCAAGACTGCACATGGACATTTTAGGACCACTACCAAAAACAGATGAGGGATATAAATATGTCCTACTTATTGTGGATTCATTTTCTAAATGGTGTGAAGCATTTCCTTTGGTTGATATGGAAGCTAAGACTATAGCCTGGAAATTGTATGATGAGATCATTTGTCGATATGGATGTCCTACATCAATATTGACAGACAGAGGGGCAAACTTTATGTCCAATCTGATGAAGGAGCTTTGCAGTATTTTCAAAATCAGCAAGATCCAGACAAGCAGCTATCACCCAGCTACTAATGCTGCAGCTGAAAGGATGAACTCTGTCATACTGCAGAAACTCCGAATACAGTAAAACTTCGAAAACTCGAACATCGAAAACTCGAGCACTCGGCAAAACTCGAAGTAGTTTTGCTGGTCCCGGCAATTTTCTTATATATTCTATATAAAAATACCATGGAAAACTCGAACTTCAAAAACTCGAATTCTCGAACACAGGTGTCGGTCCCTTGAAGCATATTTCTTCTTTGTTTGTATTGGAAAACTCGAGTAATAAACGACTGATAAAATTTTCGCATTTGGTAAATGGTGACGCTTGGTTTTCACACGTTGTGACGGGTTATAATTGGCAGTTTATTGTCAATCGCCAACGTCTATTGTGTTTTAATTGATCTGATTAAAGCAGGTTATGATGAAAGAAAATGATTTTATGATCACTCGGTAGGCGGCTGCGTTGAGACGAGGTTGTTTGTTGTTTTTTATGTTGACGGGACCTAGTAAATTTTACACGCGTATAAAAAAACGACGCACCGTTGTGAAGTATACTAGTTCTCGGACAATGTCAACACGAAAGGTTTAAAAAGCAGTTTTCTTGAAAAAAATACCTCAAAAATGTTTTCAAACAGATATACAGGTTTAAAGAAAATACAATCTGAAATGAATCCTTTATTAATTTAGCTGATATTCAGATAACGTACTCAACAACAAGGTAGCATACATGTGTTTATACGACTTGACTTAAAAATCAGACCTCATAAAGTGAAGCTTCGAAAACTCGAGCGCCATGGAAAACTCGAACATTTTCATAATCCCCCTGAGTATTCGAGTTTTCGAAGTTTTACTGTATACTGTAACAAGAAGCAGACAAATTGGGCTCAATTGCTGCCCAGCATTATGATGAGCTATAGGGTTAGTCCAGCCATTGACTCGACAGGTTACTCACCCTACATCATGTTTGGAAGGGAATGCAAACTTCCATTGGACACAGCTCTCATTCCCACTTCAACAGCTGGCACTACTCATGAACAGCATCTCAAGAGAATCATTGAGAACCAAACTGTATGTCGCGAACTTGTTAAGGAAAACATCCAGAAAGCCCAAGACAAATACAAGAAAAACTATGACAAAAATGCTGAGACAGTCAACTTCCAGGTACGTGACAATGTATGGCTGTATAATCCAAGAACAGAACCTGGATTATCACCAAAACTTACAAAGAAGTGGATAGGACCATTCTACATTTCAGAGAAATTAGGACAGGTAAATTACAAACTTCGGGATTTGAAGACACACAAAGCTGTCAAGCATGTTGTCCATACTAACCGCTTAAAACCCTATTTCAACCCAGCTTTGCGACCAACAAATGTTCCAGAGGCTCTTAAGGGTCAGCAGGTTCCAGAGATAGAGGTTGAACAAGAAGAGGAACAAGACAAGCAATCTGAGGAAAGAATGAATCCTGGAAACGAAGAGGACACCCAAGACAATGGGGATACATGGGATTTCGAGAAAATCCTTCAGGCCGCACACTACAAAGGTAGAGTAGTGTACAAAGTGAAGTACAGAGACGATGCTGGAAAGACCAGAACTTTGTGGAAATATGACGGAGACTTGCCAGAAGATGTGAGAAAAGAATTCCACATCAAGTACACATTTTCTGGTAAAGCACGGAAACGCCCACAGTTGTAGGGTAGTTAAAAGCTATGTTGTAGATAGTGTAGACACTTAGTGGCCTGTAGCATAAGTAACGCATAGCATAGTAAATTCATGTAAAAAAAAAGTTATATACAAGACCTAGATCACTGCAATAACCTTAAAAAGTATGGTGTTAAATTGTTAAGCTTGGTGTGCATAATTTAAATGTTAAGTGCAATCAAAATTCAAAATTAACGCTGCAGCAATATATTTGGTAGATAAATTCATGGGGGTTGGGAAGCACTTGCATTGTTAGTTAATTGCTATCTTTCTTAATTATTTTCAACCTAGCTTTCTGGGATTAAGCATTATGTGATGCCTAAGTAATAATTTGATTCTACAAATGGGAGTTTCAATATAAATATAAGAGTTTCAAATTGGGAGTCAGATATGCAGATCTGTTAAGTTAAGCAACTGGTACCTCAAAGAAATGTAGTGGGAATCAAATGTTATAGATCATGTCTCAAGCCAAAATTGTAAAGGGCATTTGGAGAAGTATCTATTTCAATTAAGTTGTAGAATTATTCTTAGGGACAACTGGGTAATGGTAATATTTCAAAGAAAGGTAACTCCATGAATAAGATGTGTTCATGCTATTCAAAAATGTTATACTTTGTAAATAAATGTTCAATATAAATGATATGCATAATGGCATTCTTAAGTTTACAATCAGACATCATGATTGTGTCCTACAAAATGAAAATATTTCAATCAAGGAAAATTGAAATAGATGTGTTCAAACAAAATGTTGAAAGTGAAAATAACACTGTGTATTTATTTTTAATAAAATTAATTAAAAGTGCAATATAAGCAAATGACTTAGCCTAAAAAAAAGTAAAAAAAAAAAAATTAATGCAAAAAGAAAATAATTAAATCAAAGTGAATATGTGAGTGTTTTGATATACTCATAATTAAAGTGTATTAATACTTCTATGTTCTGAGTAATTCTGGAAGCATACAAATGGTGTTTGTATTGACTTTATGAAAATGGTTTTAAAACTGAAGTGTGAAATTAATATTGACATGTATATAAAACATAAATATCAGTGAACTATAATGTTAGTTCATTAACAAAATTTTACGTTAACTTGTTGGATTTTATAATGGAATGATATTTGATTTTTGCATGTATTGTGTTTTACTGTATTCTATGTCCACAAGAAAAGTGTATTTTTATGTAATTCAATTTGCAGGAGCAAATTTAGTGAGAGAGGGAGAATGTGTAACCTGGTAATGAAAATGTTAAAGAAATTTATATTATGCAAATGATCCAATTAGTAATGTCTTTGATGTTTATCAACATCTGAAAATCCATATGTTATTTAGTTTTGGTTTGCAGGTTGAAAGAGAAACCCAGACAAGATTAGTAACACTAATTATATACAGTGTGGTGTTAATTGAAATCAAGTAGCTTTATGTAAGCAATGGATTAATTCATAAACAATTAAGATTGGCATATTTTATCTGTATAATCTTAAGGTATGATTGGTTGAGAGAGAGAAGAGGCGTGAATGAATGTGTGAAAGAATTGGCGGGAAAGAATGATAGAAAAAGGAAGAGAGAGTTGAAATTATTAGATTTAATGTTTTGGCTTTGGATATTGTTAATTGAAGATTATGTTTAGGCGATGGACTTAGAAATTATTATAGAAATCATTAAAAAGGAAAATAAATAAATTGGAAGTAAACTGGACTTGTGTTTTATATATAAAAGGAGCTAACCCCAAAGGAAATAGTTTATGTGGAACAACAACAACAAATAAATTTAATTATAGAGACCCCGGTTCATACATGCCAGGTACCTCAAAAAAATTAAGTGAGGATTGTGAGTTTTTTAAGTGAGATTTTGGTAAAATTCAGTGAGATTTTTTAAATGCGACAAAACGCGTTATCTTTCTTACATTTTCTGAAATTTAACATTGTTTAAGCACATTTTTGAATGAAAAAATAAAAAAGCAATAACAAATTCTATTACTTTAATGTAGTATCAAGTAAAACATAGAGCTTTTGTAGTTAGTCTTGTAGATTTTTGTCTTTTTGGGTGTTGATGCTTTAGCATCTGGAGACAGGTCTCGTTTAGGCATTGCCTAATTGATTTGATCACAAAATAATTCTTTAACTGTATAAGACAACCAGAAGAATAAACAAGTTGACAAGTTAATCTCCTGAGATAGAATGATCAAAAATTCAACAAACCTAGTTTTTATTTCATCTTAGATTAACGCTTCAACATGCCAATTAGCGCCAAATACTCTCTCTCCCCTGCCAATTAACACCTTCAAAGTAATGCCGCTAGACGATTACCTGTCCGTAGCCGAAAACTGTTACACTTGTATTGTAACGGCACCCAACTGAGACCTAACAATTATCGAGATAAACCAATCAATTAATATGAAAAGACAACACATACCTTTATCCTTATCAAACATGGGACGATAATCCTTTGCCCCAGGGTAATTGGAGCAGATGAAATAAACATGTCATAATTTTCCAATAATCACTGTCAATTAAGTGCTTACTTTCGGATTCGGCGAACCTCGGACTTCCGGATGTTGAAAATATGCACTAGACGGCAATTTTTTTTTTTTTTTTTCGAAATTTCGAAAATCCGTGAGTTTTTTCATGTTGTCCGTGAGACCGTGAGGACGGGTGAAATTCCGTGAGTTTTTACCTCACGGCGTGAGACTTGGCATGTATGCGGTTATATATATATTACTTTGTCAACATTTTTAGACTTGTCTTTGAATTACTGTGAACTTGTCATTACATTTTTAGACACAGTGCCAATGGATTGAACAGACTAATTGAAGTGGTGAAATGTGCATCCGTGAAACATTAATCTACCATTGTACTTAGCGAGTCAAGTGAGATGTGGTTTTATTGATGTGATCCTAGTCTATTGGTGTTTTTTAAGCACAGGTTCAACTAAATATTCTTAAATATTAACAAGTTAAGTTACCTCTAGTCTATATAATTATTAATTGTAATTTTTACAACATAATATTATAATACCTCTCAGATTTGTATATGTAAGGATCAATTGTGTAATACTGAACAATTCTTGTAATACATTAAGAAAATTACTCATAATGAAATTACATAAGACCTCCAATTTTGTAGACATCAATGTTAGATGTCATTATATGTTGTTTTGGTTCAGTACTTTTCAGACTGCCTTCTTATTTTGAGAGAAAAGCATTGAAGAAATTTTCTACCATATCCTGTGTCGTGTGGAGCTGCCTGGACAAGTAAAATACATGTTTTAATAACAAATAATGACTGAAAAACTAACAATTGCATCTATGAATGTACAAGGGTTAGGAGATAAAAACAAAAGGAAAGATGTTTTAAACTACTTAAAAGCTAAAAAGTACAATATCTATTTCTTGCAAGATACTCATTTTACAGATAAAGAATACAAATTTATACGTAGCCAATGGGGGTATGAATGTTTTTTAAACAATTTCAACAGTCAGTCAAGGGGGGTTGCAATATTCCTAAATAATAATTTTGATTTCAAATTAGATAAAATTGAAAAAGATGATAATGGAAATTTGTTAATAGTACACTGTGAAATATACTCAAAGAAATTCTCTCTGTTTTGCATTTATGGACCAAATAAAGATGAACCTATATTCTATGAATATGTTAAAGCAAAAATTGCAGAAATAGACCATTACTGTATTTTGGCTGGAGACTTTAACTTAGTTTTAAATCCAGATATTGATTGCTTCAATTATGTCAATTTGAATAACCCCAAAGCTAGGGACGTTGTCTTACAAATGATGATTGATATTTTTCAATTTACTATGAGAATCAAGTGAATAACAGGTTTGCAGTCAAAAATCTGTAAAACTCCACAATATTTATAACTCAATTTCATTACACTTGAATATCACTGAGGATTTGAATAAGCCTGTTTTCTCTATGAAATATAAATTGAAAAATTAATTCCATGCAAAAAACAGTGACTGTTATTGAACTGTTATAACAATAGTTAATTGTAGAAATTGGGTTTCTATTATTAGAATTGTGCTAAGATTTGATGACCAAATTTGGGGAACAATTCAAGGTACTCACACACAAAATAATCAAACCATTTCCAGGTTACAAACCAATGCAAACCTGAAATATAAAGCAAATACCGTTGCACATTACTTGGTTATGTGAAACTATAATCTTCAGTGAATATAGTAGTTTTAAACAAATTAATTAAACAAATATTTAGGAAATGTGTACTGGTAGTCTACCAAATTAACCCTTACCTCCATATTATATGCCTGTGGCATGAGTGAACAGTGTAGATCGAGATCAGCCTACAAATCTGTACCATCTGATAAGGATCTGCATTGTTCGCTTTTTTATTTATTTGGTTATTTCTGACCAAAAAGCAACAGTGCAGATCCTGATCAGATGGCACAGATGTGGCGGCTGATTTGGATCAACGCTTGTCACACATGTGATAAAATTTGTTTATATGGAGGAAAATGTTTAACATATACCTATTTGTAAAAGAATTTAAATGTTGATGCAAATATAATATATCCAAAATATAACTTTTATATAGAAAGAATTTTTTCATTTTGATAGAGCTGTAAAAATGTAGAAAGTGTAAAATCTTCATGTTTAGATGTCTTGAAAAATTTAGAGTAAAGTAAATCCTGCAGTAAGATGTCACGATACCCAGAATTGTAAAAATATACTTTATACCCCTAAGACCTCTGCTGGCATCTGTATAAAGGATAAATTCCTTATTGAAGTCTGGGAATATCAGTATAGGGGCAGTGGTTAACTTTTCTTTTAGTGTGTCAAAAGCAATCTGACACTCATCAGACCATACAAAAGGGGTGTCTTTCTTAAGCAAATCATTTAAGGGTTTAGCAATTTTTGAAAAGTCTCTAATAAACCTACGATAGTAGCATACATGCCAGGTACCTCAAAAAAATTATGTGAGGATTGTGAGTTTTTTAAGTGAGATTTTGGTAAAATTCAGTGAGATTTTTTAAATGCGACAAAACGCGTTATCTTTCTTACATTTTCTGAAATTTAACATTGTTTAAGCACATTTTTGAATGAAAAAATAAAAAAGCAATAACAAATTCTATTACTTTAATGTAGTATCAAGTAAAACATAGAGCTTTTGTAGTTAGTCTTGTAGATTTTTGTCTTTTTGGGTGTTGATGCTTTAGCATCTGGAGACAGGTCTCGTTTAGGCATTGCCTAATTGATTTGATCACAAAATAATTCTTTAACTGTATAAGACAACCAGAAGAATAAACAAGTTGACAAGTTAATCTCCTGAGATAGAATGATCAAAAATTCAACAAACCTAGTTTTTATTTCATCTTAGATTAACGCTTCAACATGCCAATTAGCGCCAAATACTCTCTCTCCCCTGCCAATTAACACCTTCAAAGTAATGCCGCTAGACGATTACCTGTCCGTAGCCGAAAACTGTTACACTTGTATTGTAACGGCACCCAACTGAGACCTAACAATTATCGAGATAAACCAATCAATTAATATGAAAAGACAACACATACCTTTATCCTTATCAAACATGGGACGATAATCCTTTGCCCCAGGGTAATTGGAGCAGATGAAATAAACATGTCATAATTTTCCAATAATCACTGTCAATTAAGTGCTTACTTTCGGATTCGGCGAACCTCGGACTTCCGGATGTTGAAAATATGCACTAGACGGCAATTTTATTTTTTTTTTTTCGAAATTTCGAAAATCCGTGAGTTTTTTCATGTTGTCCGTGAGACCGTGAGGACGGGTGAAATTCCGTGAGTTTTTACCTCACGGCGTGAGACTTGGCATGTATGTAGTAGTTAACTAGACCACAAAATGATCTTACACCTGTCTGATCTTTGGGTATAGGGAAATCAGTCACAGCTGCAACTTTGTCTAAGTCAACACTTAACCCATTGCTACTAAAAGTGTGACCCAGAAATTTAACTTCTTTGGCTGCAAAAGTGCATTTGCTAGGTTTGAGACGCAGATTAGCCTGTCGAAATCGGTCAAATACTTCTGATAGATGCTGTAGGTGCTCGTCAAAGTTTTTACTAAAGATGAGACAATCATCAATATAAACTAAAGCGTATTTATAGTTTATACCTCTAAGCACTTCGCTCATGACCATGCTGAAGGCTGAACTACTATTCATCAGACCAAAGGGCAATCGATTAAATTCCCAAACACCTTGATGAGTTACAAAACCAGTTCTATCTTTAGTTTCGGGATCTAAGGGTATTTGGAAGAAACCTTGGGCCATGTCTAATACAGTGTATAGAGATGACTTAGCTTGACCTAGTGAATCTATCACATCTTGAAAATGAGTGATAGGAAAGTTCACTGGCCGTGTCACTTTATTTACACCCCTGAAATCTACAGCAAATCTGTACTCTCCTGATTTCTTTTTGACAAGAACAACCGGACTTTGCCACATTGTACTTGAAGGACTTATAATGCCATGTTTCTCAAGGTCCTCAGTTTGACGTTCAATTTCAGATCTTTGCTCTGGTGTCATTCTATAAGGACGCCTACGCACAGGTGGGGCATCACCAGTGTCAACTTTATGAGGAAAATAATGGGTATGACCTAACTCAGCAGTGCAAGTTGCAAAGACATCCCTATTTTTACCTAGAAATACTAATAGTTTGGTCTTTTCATTTTCACTCAGATTAGCCTCACTTAAGTCAATGCCTATGGACCTAGCTATCTGAATGTACTCTTCATCAGACTTATTCTGACCTCCAATCTGCTGAGTCTTAACCGTTTTCTGACTTATTTCCTCATTCTCAATAGAACTACTGCTTATTCTATCTACCCTAGCTACAGGTTCATGTTGTTTCAAGTGTACCCATTCATTGGTAGGATTCATTATCTGCACACATGTTACACTGTTTTGAACATTAGCAATGGTTCTTGCACCAATTACTTTATTCTTGGTAGGTAGTGTTCTAATTGGTTCTATTAATGACAAATTGTCTATCCCTTCACCTTTGACTTTTACCTTAGCAATGCTCACAGACTGGGGTGGTATGCTAATTATGTCTCCCACCACGTAGTGGTGTGGGAGACATTTTGATTTGCTCCTGTCTGTCTGTCCGTCCGTCTGTCACACTTGTCCGCTCTCTAAGTCAAACAGTTTTCATCGGATCATCACCAAACTTCATCAAAATGTTAGTGGCCATAATATCTCGATCAAGTTCGATAACCAGCCATGTTGCCCAAGGAATCTCAGAATTATGGCCCTTAGTCATTTTTGAAACTATAAAGGTGCATTAGTGAGACCGAATGGCATACTGTCACACTTGACACTTGTCCGCTCTCTAAGTCAAACAGTTTTCATCGGATCATCACCAAACTTCATCAAAATGTTAGTGGCCATACTATCTCGATCAAGTTCGATGACCAGCCATATTGCCCAAGGAATCTCAGAATTATGGCCCTTAGTCATTTTGAAACTATAAAGGTGCATTAGTGAGCCCGAATGGCATCATTCTGAATTTACTATAACTTCTATATAGAAATCTTGTCCATGCTTCTTCTCCAAAACTGCTTGGGGAATTTCATTAAAACTTCACAGAAGTGTTTGTCACCAAGCGTAGTTGTGCATATTGTCAGGAGTTTCCGCTTGGATTAGTTTTGGCCGAGTTATGGGCCCTTTTCTTTACTATATAACTTCCATATTGAAATCTTGTCCATGCTTGATCTCCAAAACCGCTTGGGGGATTTCATAGAAACTTAACAGGCATGTTTGTCACCTAGCCTAGTTGTGCATATCGTCAGGAGTTTCTGTTCGGATTTTGATTTTGATTTGCTCCTGTCTGTCCGTCTGTCTGTCCGTCTGTCTGTCACACTTGTCCGCTCTCTAAGTCAAACAGTTTTCATCGCATCATCACCAAACTTCATCAAAATGTTAGTGGCCATAATATCTCGATCAAGTTCGATAACCAGCCATATTGCCCAAGGAATCTCAGAATTATGGCCCTTGAATTATCAAAAATAAGTTGTTTAAGGCTTGTCCGCTCTCTAAGTCAAACAGTTTTCATCGGATCATCACCAAACTTCATCAAAATGTTAGTGGCCATAATATCTCGATCAAGTTCGATAACCAGCCATATTGCCCAAGGAATCTCAGAATAATGGCCCTTGAATTATCAAAAATAAGTTGTTTGAGGCTTGTCCACTCTGTAACTTGAACAGTTATCATCTGATCTTCACCATACTTTATGAAAATGTTTGTGGCCATAATATCTCGGCCAAGTTCGATAACCAGCTGTATTGCCCCAGTCATGTCGGATTTATGGCCCTTGAATTATCCAAAATTGGCTGTTTAAGCCTTGTCTGCTATGTAACTGAAATATTCATCAACTGATTTTCAATAAACATTATGATAATGTGTGTGGCCTTAATATCTTGGCCAAGTTCGAAAACCAGCCACTTTGCACCAGGCATATCAGATTTATGGCCCTTTGATTTATCCGAAATTAGCCTTTTAAACATGTCACTAACCTGGTTCATCTATACTATAGCTATCATGACATTACCTACATTGCATTATGAGAAAGTACTGTGCTAAGCAGCTATAAAGGTATTTCTTACACTGTTTAAGTTTTCATTTTACAATATCTGTTCCATACTCATGATTTGGTTCTTGTCTCATTTTCTGCTATTTTTATTATATGATGTTCACCAAATGCTATAATTATCTGTGTAATAAAAAAACAGCCGCTTTGACCCCGGCACATAAGACTTATGGCCCATTTATTTATTTACAATTGGCCTTGATAGCCTTGTACACTCACTCTCATGGTCTTTTTTCAGTGCATCTTCACTGATATATCAAAATGTTAATGACAACAAGTTTGACAACCAGCCACATTGACCCTGGCACTTCAGGATTATGGCCCATCAGAAATTGAAACTTATGTTTTTCCTGATCCTCCAAAAATTTGTGACATTGTTTATGACTAATATTGCACAGAACTTCCGTATGCCCTTTTAATAAATTGCCATCTTTATATTCACTTCACCAGTTTTATCCTGTGCATCATCAAAGATGATGCCTTTGTGGGAGACATGTGCTTTTCCCAAAAGCAGTTCTAGTTCTATTTACCAGACGGGCTAAACATGATTTTCGAGGTGAATTAAACATTTTTATGGTAACAAGACCACCTTGTATTTGTAACAAATCCTCACCAAAATCAACCCATGCTTTCTGGTCTTTCAGAAAATCTCTACCCAAAATAACAGATTGGTTTAATTTCTTAAACACATAAAATGTCTGAACCAATGTGAGCCTGCAAATGGTTAATGGAATAGAAATTTTTCCCATGATATGCATAGATGTGCCATCTACAGTATCTGAGTTCTGCAATCGGTATTCTCTATTTAACCCACTCTTTTTGTACATGTCATAAGTTAAACAAGAAATTGATGCACCACTATCAACTAAAGCTGCTGCTGAAAATTTTCCCAAACGGATATCAACCAAATTTTTCTCCTCCCCAATTTTGTAAGTCCCAATTTTTACATCAGTCCCTTTAGATGTGTTCTTACTTATATCATGCCCATCCCCCTTTGATTGTGGGATAGGCGCGAGTCCCTATCTAAAACGACAAATTTTAACAATATGGCCTTGCTTGCCACAGTGAAAGCATTTGGCATTCTTAAATCTACACTCAGAGGATACATGATTGTACCTACCACAGTGTCTGCACTTTTCTTTCTTATCCTCTTCTTCTCTTCTTTCACTCCTCCTCCTGTTACTATGGTATGGATCGTACCTCTTCTTCGAATGCCTGTCACTTCGCTTTAAATTCTCTGTCGCAATAGCGTCTACTTTCTCGCACGTCTGCTCCACCATGCTTTCTGCCACTTTTGCAAACTTGATGACATCACTGAGATTGTCCGCCTCTTTTAAAATAACAACCTTCTTCAAATCTTTGTTAAGTCCATGCACAATTTTGTCCATGACTTCGCTGTCAGATTTCTGAAGCTTTCTGCCATACGTTAGGACTTTCTCAATATAGGTATTTGCATTGTCACTTCCTTGTTCCAAACTCAAGAAAGAATTGTACATCTGTGTCCTGTTTTCCTCAATCGAAAATCTGTCCAGGAATTTTGATTTTAAGTTTTCATAATTTGATTTGACATCTGCATTTAAATTTAAATACCAGTCCTCTGCTTCCTTTGGTAAACATAAACACATTTGTATACACCTTTCCTCATCATTCCAGTCATTAACTTTAGCAACAAGTTCAAACTTTTCAATGAAAAATTTGGGATTATCTCCCTTATCAAATTTTGGAGCACTCAATTCCATCTTTCGTTTTCCTTGAGGCATGTTTGAAATTAATAATAATTAAATTTTATCACCAAAAGTTATTAATATCCTCCGCTTTTTTCATTGTACACATCATGATTTTCCAATTGTAAAATTATATGTTTCTATTTGCATTTGATGTCACTTTTAAATTTCCAAAACCGCGGATTCTCACACCATTATATAACCGGGGTCTCTATAATTAAATTTATTTGTTGTTGTTGTTCCACATAAACTATTTCCTTTGGGGTTAGCTCCTTTTATATATAAAACACAAGTCCAGTTTACTTCCAATTTATTTATTTTCCTTTTTAATGATTTCTATAATAATTTCTAAGTCCATCGCCTAAACATAATCTTCAATTAACAATATCCAAAGCCAAAACATTAAATTTAATAATTTCAACTCTCTCTTCCTTTTTCTATCATTCTTTCCCGCCAATTCTTTCACACATTCATTCATGCCTCTTCTCTCTCTCAACCAATCATACCTTAAGATTATACAGATAAAATATGCCAATCTTAATTGTTTATGAATTAATCCATTGCTTACATAAAGCTACTTGATTTCAATTAACACCACACTGTATATAATTAGTGTTACTAATCTTGTCTGGGTTTCTCTTTCAACCTGCAAACCAAAACTAAATAACATATGGATTTTCAGATGTTGATAAACATCAAAGACATTACTAATTGGATCATTTGCATAATATAAATTTCTTTAACATTTTCATTACCAGGTTACACTAGTTCAAACAGTATTTTACCCTAAGTTTTATCTGTAAATATGAAATTTATAATTATCCGAAATGGAAAACACTTAATCTATTCAATCCATTGGCACTGTGTCTAAAAAGGTAATGACAAGTTCACGCAGTAATTCAAAGACACGTCTAAAAATGTTGACACCACTAATATAATAGTTCAGATGGTATTTTAATCCAAGTTTTATCTGTAATATGAAATTTATTAATAATTATCCTACATGGAAAACGTTTAATGTCTTATTAATGATTATCCTAATGGAAAACGTTTTAATGTCTTACTTTACTAGTCGCGAAAATACATGAATAATTAACCATAGAGTATCAAAGTCAATAATCAATGCTCAAAACATTAAACCATGTTTATAATTAATTATCATAACCTTAGAATACCATTATAACTTCTTACACCACGGCTGTTTCGTTCTTCGACATTTATGGTTGTAAATTAAACTTGAATGATATTCAACACCCCCGCTCTATTATTGTTGGGCATACTTGATTACCTCGATTATGAAGTTCGGCATATGTTTCATGACACGGTATGTATGTAAAGATCATTAAATATTCTCATTGAGCATATTTACGTTATTATATAACAAAAATGTAGATTTAAAACCTTATTAAGAAGTAAACTAAACCCTTATGGTAACTGATTTTTTATGACAAACACAAAAATGTAACCGTTATGGATACAAGTAAGATGTCCCGGCTTTCCACACCATACAGAGTGGTGGCTCCAATCGACTATATGACCCTGAAAAATGTAAACAATAACACTGAAAGTAAACAGAAAGCACGTGTTAGCTGTCACATTATGTTCATTTATCTTTTTCCGTGTTTTCCGCTTCTAGAAGAAGTCTTAGTTCTTGTTCGGGGATGAGTGGTTTATTTAAGTCAGAGGATAGATCGAATCTTAGTTTTTTCCCGTTTAACAGAACCGCAATAATTTTTCCTTCGTCCGACCAAGCATTCCTAACTTCTTTCTTCCCTGAAACTTCCTCGAGCAACTTAGCGTTTTTAATGGTGAGGTCTTCTCTGATTACTATTGAGGTACCCTTGAGTTGTCTTCTAAGCCCGATGACTTTTTTCTTCGTAGCTTTGGACACAAACTTACAAATCACGGAACGATCGCCGTCGGTTCGGAACCGGCCAAGTCTGTGAGCTATGTCAATTTCCTGTGGCATAATCTTCATGTGGAGTTTGTTGTTAAGCATGTTGATGACCAAGTCCCGACTTTCGTCTGCTGATTCATTTTTATCAACATCCTTGAGGCCATATATACGAACGCTATTGTTCCTTGTATATTGTTCAAGATTGTTCACTCTGGACTCGTGAAACTTTTGAAGAGATTCACGTTCAACCATTTTCTCTTCCAGAGCAGCATAGTTTTTAGCTAATTTTTCATTTTTCTCAATTTGTTTGTCCAGTTCTGTCTTTAAATTGCTAGACTCATTTTTCAGTGTTTCTAGATCATTAGTGAGTTCTGACAACTCGAACTTAACCCGTGATATTTTGACGTTAACTTTGTCCATTTCCACCTTAATTTCCTTCATTATGTCTGCCTTTTGGGCCTCAAGTCTGTCTTTAACAAAATCCTCAGTAACTAACTTGAGCAGACTGTTCTCAATATATTCTTTTGATGCAAGTTTGCTCATCTTCGTATCAAACTGTTTCATCATGTCAATAAGGTCCTGAATATTTGGTTCTTTATTTATTTGGGGCAATAGTTCATCAATCTTAGTCTGTTTGGCTTTTTCCTGAGGCTTTTCTTGTGAAGTCTCAAGTACGCTCGAGTCAGTCTCGGTTTCTTTTGCGTTCTTCTTTCTGCCTTTACTCGACACTTTCACTGTCAAAAATGTTTTAGCTATGAAAATATTAACGGATATAAGTCACTTACAGTTTTGTACTGTCACTTATATAAAATCCAGTATAAAGCATTAATATCCGACTACTTAATCCATTATCTCAAAATATCTCAAAATGTCTTCTACCACACATTCACTGTCCACGTGTAATGGCGGAACCGGTTTTGAAGAATTTCGCTCACTCGCTTACATAATACCTCCAAATTTGCAGTAAAAACGAAAACAAAATTATGTTTTCATATCTCCTTATAGTTCACAAAGTTATCAAGTCAATATCCCTCAGTTTTTAGCAAAATGTGCGTTTTAAACTTTTAAAATAAGTTTTAATTTCGAAGAGATAGAAAAACCACGTCCGTCCACATCGAATCGACCTTGACCTTATTGTTGTTTCAGATTTGATTTTATTGTGACAGTGTTGAGTTTAGCAGGGGTCCTGGGAGAAGCATATTATGACAGTTTCTACTATGTTACTGTACTCAGGCCTTTCCGATTGTTGAGGTAAGTCTATCCAGATAAGCAATATTAATGTTACTGATTTTAGAATATGAAGATTCTGTTTTTGTTGTTTTTTTACAGTTTTTTAATTCTTAACCCACGTTTAGTCTTTCAAGTAATCTTCATTTGAAGGGTGGAGCACAGTTGAATTTTTTATACAACTGTTTTTCAGGTTGATAATTGGTTGTTTGAAGTTTAAAAGGAAAACTCACATAATTCTGGTTGACTAGGGCTAAGTGTTACATATATGTGATTACATTTGTTGTTCCACAATCTATATCAGTGTTATTTTTAGAAAATTAGAAAGTTGAAAATTGTCAAAGCTTCAAAGGAGATACAATGCTCAGTACACTATAGCTTGAGCTATAAATTTGTCAGAATTTTGAATCAGATATTGTTGTGAAAGAGATCTTTTATTGACAGATTATTTAAGATCAAGAAAAGATACCGAGATGTTCTGGGCACCTTGTTTATGCTGATGAACAGATTGTCGGGGTAAGTCAGATTTCATAGTATTCAAGCTTAAATCATCCTGGCCTAAAACAAATATTTATCTGACTATTAAATGATGTAAAATCCTATTACATTACTAAATGATAATGAGGGATATGTATTCAAATCAAATCGGCATGGGCTTTGTGATGTCACCATATTTTGAGTCACACGATGATTTTGGATATGTATTGATATCTGTGATGGCATGGATTAAGTAGGCTATAGCTTCATAGATGTACACATACTTGCATGACTAGGGTATATTGATTGTTGTTTACAATGTGTTGTCTTTACAGTCTGGTGGTAGTGATTATACTGGTATATTACTTCTTTGCTATCATTGGAATGGAGGTGTACCTCAACACAGATCTCACCAACTGCTGCATGTAAGTCTAAAGAAATATTATGAGATGAGGTTGATGCACCCTAGAGCCTGGTTTAAACCTCAGGTGACAATACCTTTCCAAGTCTTTAACCCTTTACACTATATATATGCCTTAAAACATGTTTGACCAATATAAATCCGGATCAGCTGGCATGGTGAATCATCGGCTGGATCTACACTGTTTGCCCTTGGGATAACAGCCGATATCTATGAAGTAAAGCACCATATTTGTGGCCCTGCTATACTTTGAGGAGCATTCATTAGTTCCAATTAATCACTTTTTATCCCCCGCCGATGAAATCGGGAGGGGGATATTGTTTTGGCGTTGTCCGTCCGTCACGGTGTCTCGTCGTCACGGTGTCCGTCAGAGTTTCGTTGAAATCCATCCAGTGGTTGCGGAAACAAACACTGCTCTATATGCATAATGCATAAGTTATCAAATGGCAATAACTCTGTGTTAAATGGTCTGACTGGAACAAGACAACGATATGCGCATCTCCTCTTGGTATTGATGGTTCTCAGAAAGATTAGTTGAAATCCATCCAGTGGTTGCAGAGAAATAGCTCGGAAATGAATACTGCCCTATATACATAATGCATAAGTTATTATACTATCTATACAAAGAGGAGTTGCGCATATCTTTGTCTTGTTTCGGTCAGACCATTTAACACAGAGTTATTGCCCTTCATTAACTTATCCATTATGCATATAGAGCAGTATTTGTTCCGCGCTATTTCTCTGTAACTAGCGGATGGGTTTCAATGAAACTTGCTGAAAACCATCTATACCAAGAGGAGATGCGCATATCATTGTCTTGTTTCGGTCAGATCATTTAACACAGAGTTATTGCCCTTTGATTACTTATGCATTATGCATATAGAGCAGTATTTGTTTCCGCGCTATTTCTCTGTAACTAGCGGATGGGTTTCAACGAATCTTTCTGAGAACCATTAATACCAAGAGGAGATGCGCATATTGTCGTTTTGTTCCAGTCAGACTGTTGAACACAGAGTTATGGCCCTTTGATAACTTATGCATTATGCATATATAGCAGTATTCATTTCCATGCTATTGCTCTGTAACTACTGAATGGATTTCAATGAAACTTTCTGGAAAACATCAATACCAAGAAGAGATGCGCATGTCATGGTCTTGTTCCAGTCAGACTGTTTAACACAGAGTTATTGCCCTTTGATAACTTATGCATTATGCATATATAGCAGTATTTATTTCCGCGCTATTTCTCTGCAACTTTTGGATGGATTTCAATGAAACTTTCTTGAAACCATCTATACCAAGAGGAAATGTGCATATCATCCTGTTGTTCCTGTCAGACTATTTAACACAGTTATTGCCCTTTGATAACTTATGCATTATGCATATTATAGAACAGTATTCTTTTCCTCTATTTCTCTGCAACTACTGGATGGATTTCAATTAATCTTTCTGAGAACCATCAATACCAAGAAGAGATGTGTATATTGTTGTCTTGTTCCAGTCAGACTGTTTAACACAGAGTTATTGCCCTTTGATGACTTATGCATAATAGAGCAGTATTTGTTTCTGCTCTATTTCTTTTCAACTTCTCGATGGATTGAAATGAAACTTTCTGGGAAACATCAATACTGAGACGAGATGCCCATTTTGTCATCTTGTTCCGGTCAGACTGTTTAACACAGAGTTATTGCCCTTTGATAACTTATACCTTATGCAAATAGAGCAGAATTTGTTTCCACGCTATTTCTCTGCAACTACTGGATGGATTTTAATGAAACTTTCTGGGAACCATCAATACTAAGAGGAGACGCACATATTGTCATCTTGATTCAGTCAAATCCTTTAACACAGAGTTATAGCCCTTTGATAAGTTATGCATTTTGCTTGTAGAGCAGTATTTGTTTCCTTGCTATTTCTCAGCAGGAATCTATGGAAACCATCAATACCAAGACAAGATGCCCATATTGTTGTCCTGTTCTGGTCTGACCGTTTAACACAGAGTTATGGCCCTTTGATAAGTTATGCTCTATGCATATAGAGTAGTATTCGTTTATATGCTACTTCTATGCAACTTCTGCATAGATTTCTTTTAAATACAGCACTATATTTTTACTACTGCATTCTTCATTTCAACAACTTGAAGACTTTTTGTCTCATTTTTATATTCTGGTGAGCTGCCCAACCCTTTTCACCATCTGAAGTTTTTTTTTCACCTTTTTTGCCATCCATAATAAATATCTAAATAAAGCCCTATGACTTCAGCTGTTGTGTTAGTAATAACCAGTACTCGGCGGGGGATATAAATTCAACGAATTTGCTTGTTGTTTTAACAAATCATATGTTGATGATTTTTATGCCCCCGCAAAGAGGCATATAGAGTTGCACTCTTCCGTACATCCGTCCATACATCCGCCCATCCGTATGTCCCCAAACTTGTGGCATCAACTCGTCCTAAACTATAAGGCAGATTTCTTTCAAACTTGCATAGATGATCAAGCAGGATGTGTAGATGATCGTAAAGAAAGGATTTTTTCCTGTGACCATTTTTACCAGAGTTATGCCCCTTTGTTATTAAAAATTATGTTGCAGGAGTGAGGGCATCAGTGTCCGAGGACACATTCTAGTTGTATCTATATCTAATCAAAAACTTGAAAGTTCTGTTACAGTTTACATTTTTATTTTAAGAAATACAAGTGTGGAATCAAACTATGCATTGACCAACACGTCGCAGGGATATTACTATCTCAACAACTTCCAGAATATATTTATCTCAGGTGGTATGTAAACAATATTTTAGCTTTTTAAATCAATATAACTTAAAAAAATATTAAGATTAGTCGTACTGTTGCATCTACATCCCACTTCAGTTTGTAGTTTGTGTTCCACATTATATTCTGTTATTTTTAATATTGCTAAACCTGTCAAACTTGGTGATACTATTTACCTTAAAATCAACTGTTTCATTTTACAACCACTAGTAGATGCAATTAATTTATTAGTAAAAACTTTCTCAATGTTGCATGGTTCAGTTTATCTTTATGTACATAGAATTCAAATGTTAGTACACATTGTTATGATTGGTCTATTTCAGTGACGTTGTTTGAGCTGACAGTTGTCAATAACTGGTATATACTCATGGAAGGTTACGCCCACCATGTTAGTGACTGGACAAGAATCTACTTCATGTGTTTCTACATTGTAATGATGGTAAGATGTCAACAAGCTTTGATTGACACTATTTAACTATTTCCTCCATATATGTATATGCCGTTATGGCTTGGGCAAACAGTGTAAATCCAGATCAGCTGCTGGCACACCTGTGCTGTCTGATCAGGATCTGCGCTGTTCCCCTTTTTATTTGTTAGGTTATTTCTGACCAAAAGGTGAACAGTGCAGATTCTGATCAGATGGCACGGATGTGTGAACATGTGATAAAATAAGTATTTATGGCATAAAGGGTTAACAATTATGCGCAGGACAATTGCTACCCTTATAGTTTTAGTCCAATGGTTTTCTGGTGTTTTCCGATTAATTCCAAGGGTCTCTTGTTTTAATCCATTGCTTGTGTTTCAGGATTAAGATCAGTACTTCCATTGTTGTCTAGTATGATCCATCACTTCCTGCGATCGTTGATATTTGATCAGTACTTTTAAAATAACTCTGGTACCAAGATCATAAAAATAAAACAGGAGACCAGTCTCAAATCTCAGCCAATCAGATGTTTGAGATTTGATACTGGGCTTAAATCTCAGTTTTATGATCTTTGACCCTAGTTTCGGTAGGTACTGTCAAGGAATCCACCTTTGTGAAAATGGGCATCTATGTTAAGTGAAGGACTGTGTGTCATATGCAACCCAAAGAACATATAAACTATGCACTAGTTTTAACTTATTACATGTATTTAATAACTAAAAGATTATTGATTATTTAATATCATACATTAATATCATAGATTGTTAATAAACCTACACCAACAAGATAATGAAACTTTTTTACAAATGAAATATTTCCAGGTTGTTATGAACATTGTGGTCGCATTTGTTCTTGAGCTGTTTTTGTTTCGAATAACCTACCGCAGAACCATGGGGCTCAAAGATATTGATGGTAAGGTAGTATAATAAGAATATCATTATAAGCTTAAAGGTGCCTGGTCACGTATCAGGATGAAAAAATATCAAGTGTTTTCATATATCAAAATTAATATGTAGAAGACCTGTAAACAAAGATAATGTGAGGCAATATTTTACACAGTCAACATACAAGGTAATATTCTTTAAAGCTGAAGTTGTTACAGTGTTACCAATTCAGTAAAATTCACTCACAACAAAAAATGCCCTAAAATGCACTCATTAGTTTAAACTTTTGACAAAAGTCGCTATGTTCAGTCATTTATAGGTATTAATATTAACCACATCTGAGACATTGTAGTATTCAATCCAGAACTGTGAATAGGCTGCTTTAAAACGTGAAAAATCTTGCTTAATGGAATGTTAATATAATGAGAATCTCTGTTCTTAATGTTCCATTGCTATGTGAGCCACAATCCTTTCCTGTTGTTTACATTAGAAGTCAGAATTGAGACATGCATATTAGGGCCCAAGATCATATAACTGAGATTGTAGACCAGTCTCAAATCTCAAGCATCTTTTCAGAATCTGTATCTTAATACCTCAGAAAGTTTTAAAACTACATCTGAGCCTAGAGTAGATCTAGATAGCCAGCACATCTTTCAGGATCTGATCAGGATCTACAATGTGCTATTGATTAGAAATAAGCATTTGAGTCTTAAGTGACTAGTGTTGATTCTGATTAGACAGTATGGCTGTGAAGAAGTTATCTGGATCTACAGTAATCACACTTAAGGATTGATAGGATATTTGATGGTTTTCATTTGGGCATGGAAAACAGTTGGGTTGTTTAAAGTGTGTGAAGCCCAAAAACCCAACTGTTTTCCATACCCAAATGAAAACCATTAAAAATTGATTCAATTCTTATATTTCACTCATAAAATCTCTCACTAATACAGAAATTATGAGAAGAATTCGTGATATTACGGCTTTTTCAAAAGGCATTTGGAACAGCAACCTTGACGACTCAGTGAATGACGGCACGCTTTTTCGTAGCTACTCGTGGCAAAACATGCATGCTCGGCAAAGTCACACATCAAAACATTGTGCAACGTCCAATAAATTATGAACGGCGCTACTGTAGCCACGCCTTTGAAAAATAATACATCACACTGTTTACCAATAGAAATTATGATCCGTTTGATGAATAAGACTTTATCGTAGAGGACGAAGTTGAAGTGTAAATATATGGGAGTAGAGGGTTAACACAGGCAGAAGGCTAATTTTACTTGATACAATTTCCAGATCATTTAAAGCTTCAGAAGTATGTACAAATGAGCTACGAAGAGCGACATATGTGCGAGAATCCCGATCTCACCATGACAGGAGACCACATAATTAGTCAGGCCAGCTCGTCAGAAATCAAAGTATGTACAACTCCCGTATATAACATATCAACATTTTATGTGTGGTGAACCCAAACTTCATATGTTTGCCATATTGGAGTCTGTTAAATACTGAAGTACTGCAAGCTCTCACTGCAGATGTTTCATCTTTGATATTGCATATAAGTGTTCTTATGACAATAAAGGAAATGAACAATGCTTTTAACCCAAAAAGACTAACAATTGAACAAAAATCCTGCGAAAGAGCTGAAATATTTGTGTATTTATGTTGTACAAGGTATTGTAAAATGCTGATTTTGTAAATAAAGTTGAATTTAATCGGAGAAAATATTTTGATTTAGTACAAGTTACTTATAAACTATAAAAATGTATACATACCATGGGATTTGACTAGCTGCTGAATATGAAGGGCTGTTTTCATCATTTTATAAGGGATTCAGCCAATTAATAGCCAAAATACTAGAATTTAAGGAAAAAAAAAGACACTTAAGCTAAAATGTAGGGATTTTATAAGGGGCTTTTTGGAAATTTCAAGAGTCAAAATGGTCAACTCCTAGGTCAAATGGAACCCGTGCATACTGTATGTTTATGATATGCAGACAAATACATGAAAGATGATATGTGCCATTTGATTGTTTACAGACTCCACTTATGTATAGAGGGGAGCGAACAAGAAGCAAGGAGGATTTCAGCTTGAGAATGTACAGAGATGAAGTCAAGGTATCAATATTACATTTGATAGTCTGGGTTGATTTTTGCATTCCGGGATGTGTGTCGTACTTTGCAATCATTAGTTGAGCATATAATATGGCAGTTATTAAGAATATTTCCCATGAATATTCTGTGCTGGTTTAATAAATTTACCATATTCTATAGATTACATATAATTACAATACTTAGTCATTGTGGGATATATGTTACCTCTACTGTGTACTCATACAGGTACACTTAACAGATTATATTTGTTACACTTTGTCATTGCAGGATATATTTTAGCATATTATACTGTATGTATGTACTGATACAGTACACTAGGTCACTGAAGGATTTATTTTATCACCAATGTGTACTGATACAGTAGTACTAAGCCATGGCAAAATAGATGGGTCTTGTGTGTATTAATAGTTATCTCTTGTGTTTCAGTCCTGGATAGAAGAAGACCTTGCTGAGCGGGAGAATATTATACATGGACTCGAAGAACTGAGAAAAAATAGTCGCAGGTCAACGGCTAACTCCCAGAATGGGATTCCATTATCCTAGAAATACAGAAACCATTGACAAACATTTACATTTTGTTTACCTCATTGGATCAGGGTGGGTTCTTGCCTTCATAATTATACATATTGAATCATCAGATCAATGGGGTTTGGTTTCAACAGGGTATAAAAGTGTAAAGTTTTCAAACTTGACAACTGAAACGTGACATCTGTCTGCTCCAAGTAAATGCTATTCTAGTGTTGGAACTACATGTTCTTATAGGATTAGCACTTAATTTTTGAAAAGTTGACATGGACAACTTATGACACTGTACAGTGTGGTAGAAACTGTATTTGAAACAGTGTTACCTAATCTTCATATGAAGTTTACAGTATTCTTAACAAGTGTTCAACATTACTTGATGTAAGGTACAGAAAAGTTAATGGATTTTGTGAGAGCCTGCAGAGATGTTATGTACATACAATGTTTCAGTGAAGGCAAGATGGTGAGACATTGACTTACTTGGAGCATAAAGAAAAAAAACATGCTGATTGTGTGATATAAATTATCTGTGATACTTGAACATAGTGATATTAATAATTTGTGTAAAGTAAAGCCTGTATTTCTAGATACCCTTCAGAGTCTTGAAATTTAAGGTACTGAATAAGGAATGCTTTAAGATGGCAGTTTTTACCATGATTTTAAGGAAAAACTATAAATTATCAGTTGTTATTGGTGTAGAAACAGATTAGCAGTGAATGTTTCAATCAATTTTTAAAATTGTTTAACTCTATACTCGATATAAACAGGTTTATTGCATATGTGAGCAGTGTAGATCCAGATCTGATGGCACAGATTGACCACATCACTGTCATCTGATCTGGATCTACACTGGATGCCTCTTGGAATAAACTAATGAATCTAAAAGCTAACAGTGTAGATCCTGATCAGATGGCAGCGATGTGCAGGCTGATGTGGATCTACATTGTTCGCCCATGGATAACAGTATATTTGATGAAGTGAAAGGTTAAGACCTCTGGCTGGATCTGGTTTAATTACAATGCACCATAGTGGAGACATTGTTTATTTCTCAGGTAATCATTTGATTGTTAATTCATTTCATGTAATGATTTTTGTGTATTAATTATACGAATGACGTTAGTTTATTATTTCTTTTATTACTTAGTTTAGTAATTCAGATTATATTGACTATGCCAATAAAAAACTTAACTGAATTAGTCAAAATGATATACATGTATCTGGAAGTTTCCCCATTTTTATACGCCCGTTTGAAAAGCGGGACGTATTATGGGAACACCTGCGGCGGTGGGCGGGCGGCGTCCACAGGGTTTCCGCTCTCTAAGTCAAAGAGTTTTCATCCGATTTTTATCAAACTTGGTGAATATGTTGGTGGGCATAATATCTCGACCAAGTTCTATTACTAGCCAAATCCCCCCAGGCACTCCTGAATTATGGCCCTTGAATTGTCCAAAATTACTGTTTCCGCTCTCTAAGTCAAACAGTTTTCATCCGGTCTTTATCAAACTTGGTGAATATGTTGGTGGGCATAATATCTCGACCAAGTTCTATAACCAGCCAAATCCCCCCAGTCACTCCTGAATTATGGCCCTTGAATTGTCCAAAATAAGGGTTTACGCTCTCTTAGTCAAACAGTTTTCATCCGGTCTATATCAAACTTGGTGAATATGTTGGTGGGCATAATATCTCAACCAAGTTCTATAACCAGCCAAATCCCCCCAGGCACTCCTGAATTATGGCCCTTGAATTGTCCAAAATTACTGTTTCCGCTCTCTAAGAGTTTTCATCCGGTCTTTATCAAACTTGGTGAATATGTTGGTGGGCATAATATCTCGACCAAGTACTATAACCAGCCAAATCCCCCAAGGCACTCCTGAATTATGGCCCTTGAATTGTCCAAAAACTGAATAAGCGGTATCTGCTCTCCAAGTCGAAAAATTTTCATCGGATCGTTACGCAACTTTGATGATCAGCATTTTGACGGGCGTATTTTGTGTCAGTTTGGCACTCTTGTTCAAGTTGGTTTCAGTTGTTTCCTGCCAATTTCAAATATTTAAAATAGATTTATATTAACAACATCTTACTTTTAGTTCTTGCTTTCTGAAATATTCAGCTTGAAATCTATACAGTCAATTACTTCCTTTGAATACTTTAATCTAGAGGGATATGGCTGACAGTTTTTTATATGTTTTGAAAATGTCTCTTTTTGATGAAGCAAAAAAAAAGTAATTTGTCCATATTAAATATTGATTGCAAAATAGGTTGAATTTTAGAGCAGTTTACTATTAAAATTTGATGTATTTTTCTGAGAAATATAATATTATTGAATTACTTATATTTTGGCTTATTATTTCTAAGAGACAAATTTATAAATTTTCAATGTAAGTAAATATACTTTAGGTTTATCCTTTCTTGGAAAAATTTATTAAGTCAATTCAGTAAAATGGTCCCAAATCAAATAAAACATAATGTATCCATAATGTCATTCAATAAACATATGGGTCCATACCGTTTAGTTTTCAATAAACAACGTCAAAAACAGTAGACTTTTCGGTGCCACTCTTACAGAGCTAATTGTTGAAATACTTGATGTAAAGTATGATTTTTTAATTTCTTGATAAATAAAATAAATACAACCTATATGTTGTTTTAGTTTACTGGGTTTATTTCTGGTGAAATATACTACTCTACTCAAAGTTTGCTAAGCAACAAATTAACCACACTTCATTGTGAAGTCTATATTATATGCAATAACATTGGAAATCATTTAGTGATGCATCAAGTAGGTCCTCTTTGTACACATTACCAATAACTATAGACATGCAAATGAGGTGACCCAGTATTTTCTTAGTATTTATGAAATAACGGCAAATACGAATTTCATAAGACATTTATTGGATGCAGACATTGAGAGTTGGGTTTTTGTTTTGGCAAACATTGATTTTCTTCTGTGAAAAGTAATAATATTTTCACTGTCAAAAAGTTTGTTCATACTCGATGTCATGCTCATGAACAAATGGTCATAGATACCACACTCCAAAAACAACTCGTTCTTTGCAACATTTTCATAATATTTTTGTAGCAACATTAACTTAATAACACATTTACAAACTTGACAAAAAACATTTTCAAGAATAAGATGGCATACAAACATAAGAACATAAAATTAACATTACCACAGTAAACTTCAGTGTTGTACCTCGGTATTACTTGACATAGTTTGTCTTGAAGAAAATGGCCGCTTATTAATAAATCTGTTTTAAAAATATTGTTAGAATGGCAATAAGTAACCAAGCTGACTAATTCCTTCACTAAGTACATGGCTGACACTATTGAGCAACTCTAAGTACAAACAGTTTTTTTGTTAACTATCTCTGCATTAACTGTTGTGTTCTCTAAACCATGTAAATATCAATCATTTCAAATCTTTATCACAAATAATAACATTGTGTACACTGTTATAAATCAGTTCCCTTTACTACCTATTAGTTCACTATCATCATTCAGACCACTTTTTCCACAAATAACAGAATGATGTGTTCACTATTTCCACAAATAACACATGTGTTCATTATCTATCATCAGTATGTCCACTGTCACCATCTCCGAGATATTGTGTATATTTATGACTTTTTCCGTAGACCTTATCTACAGGATATTTCTCCTCGTTGAGCTTAAGTTTACTGACCACAGCTGCTGGAAGGTCAATGTGACATTTCTCTGCAAGACGTATTAAATACAGTAACACATCACCCATTTCCTGACCTACATGTTCTTTCTCTGCCTCGGAGAAAGCTGAAATTGTAAAGAGATGATTCAGTAAATCTTTTAGCTTCATTTAAACCATATTAAACGACCATTAAAGACTAATATTTAATCTGCCAATTAAGGATTATGGGAATATCAAAGTGGTCATTGTTTTAACCCTTTACTCTATGGGATATGACTGTCATTCATGAGCAAACTGATGTGCTGACTGATCAGAATCTTCACAGTTTGCACATGTGATAAAACCTTTATAAACTAGTGTCCAAAACAAACCATACCACATGTTTGCAAAGACATTTAATAAAATCAAAACAATATAGGTATTATTGATTGGTATATTTGATTTGAGAGACCTTTCATCAGCACTTAAACAGACAAAAATCAACTTCATCAATTCTGTACAATCATAAGGACAATAATGTAAAATGGGTGGGATCTAAAATGAACATTTTACTTAGCAGACAAAACATTTGAAAAAGTTTGGTATCATCTTTTGGACACTTAGTATATATTTAGTGAAGGGTTCAGGATTGATCGGAGGAGTTTTTTTTCAAGGAAGGTACTCCAGTTATGCTGAAGAATATTTTCAGATTATATGTGAGTTGAAAAGAATTGTTCTAACTGACAAGTTAATGCTGCTGCTGCTTGTAAACTAAACTCACCTGGCAATCCTTGCTTCACTTCACCTTTCCACTGACTGAAAAAAAGGAACGCAATGAACAGTCAAATCCGGGAATGGATTGGCCAGACATTGTCTTTGGTAACAGTAAATCTTTGTTCACCTTTCTCTATATACAACTTTATGGCATGGGCAAACAGTGTTGATCCACATAGTGCTGTCTGATTAGGATCTACTCTGTCCGCTTTTTAGCTCACCTGTCACATAGTGACAGGATGAGCTTTTGTGATCACCCTTCGTCCGGCGTCCGTCCGGCGTCCGTTCACAATTGTTGTCTGCACTCTAGCGGTCATAATTTTTATCTGATCTTCTTCAAACTTGGTCACAATGTTTATCTCATTGATATCTAGATCAAGTTCGAAACTGGGTCATGTGACCTTGAAATCTAGGTCATCAGGTCAAATTATAGAAAAATCTTGTCCGCACTCTAGCAGTCTCAATTTTGTTGTGATCTTCTTTAAACTTGGTCAGAATGTTTATCTCAATGATATCTAGATAAAGTTCGTACCTGGGTCATGTGACCCTTAAAACTAGGTCAGTAGGTCAATTTAAAGAAAAAGCTTGTCTGCACTGTAGAGGTCTTAATTTTGGTCCGATCTTTCTGAAACTTTGTCAGAATGTTTATGTCACTGATGTCTAGGTCAAGTTTGAAACTGGGTCATGTGACCTTGAAAGCTAGGTCACTAGGTCAAATTATATAAAAATCTTGTCTGCACTCTAGTGGTCTTCATTTTTGTGCAATCTTCTTTAAACTTGGTCAGAATGTTTATCTCAATGATATCTAGATCAAGTTCGTAACTGGGTCATGTGACCCTTAAAACTAGGTTAGTAGGTCAAATTAAGGAAAAAGCTTGTCTGCACTCTAGAGGTCTTAATTTTGGTTGGATCTTCTTCAAGCTTGGTCAGAAAGTATATTTCGATGATATCCAGGTCAAGTTTGAAACTGGGTTATGTGACCTTGAAATCTAGGTCACTAGGTCAAATTATATAAAAATCTTGTCTGCACTCTAGTGGTCTTAATTTTGGTCAGATCTTCTTCAAACTTGGTCAGAATGTTTATCTCAATGATATCTAGGTCAAGTTTGACAGGTGAGCGATTTTTGATTTATTCGGTTATTTCTGTCCAAAAAGTGCAGATCCTGATCAGACAGCATTGATGTTCCTTTCCACTAATCTGAATGTACACTGTTCGCCACATGATAAAAGGAGTACATTGAGTAAAGGGTTAAGAGTTAAAAATACACCATTAAGAAAGATTATACATGAAACTATAATTCAGTATTTCCTAATAAAAAACATGTAAATGCAATCTTGTTAGAGTTTCATTACATTCTGACATGAACACTGCAAGACTGAGGCAACTCTTGGCATGTGGCAAAAATCTAAGGTAGCATACTTTATTCTACAGTTGTTAATATGAATTCACGACAGAGTCCACCTGGGCATTCAATAAATATTTGTCAATGACATCAATTAAACTGATTTTTATTTTAATAATTATCTAAGTGATGTAAGATAATAAAAGTATTATAAACTAAAAACTGGAAGAATAAACTGATTGTAAATGGCTTACAAGATTTCAGCAAGTTCTCCAACCTCTCCCACGAGAGCCAGTAACAAGTTCCGTGGTGTATGATACTGGTCCCAGTTCCTGTCCTTAGCAAATTTGCTTTGTAGCTCACGCCTGTAATTTACAATTAAATTTATTATCAATGAAATTTAATATAAAATGAAACCAAAGGTAGGAATTTTAAATGTGCCAGATAAACATTTTTTTTCTAACTGAAGGTTCTTATCTTCCTCTATTAGACATTGTGTTTCAATGTATAAAGTGACAGGCAGATTGTTACCTAAGATGAATTTCAATTGAGAATTGAATAAAAAAAATAATTGTGTTCATTTGGATATGGAAAACATATGGGTTGTTTAAAGTTGTTGAAATATGAATCATAATTTATTATAAGATCCAATACATTTTATTTGTAGGATGTTTGTTTTATTGTATCACAATACTGTCAATAGTCTTGTTGTAACTCATACCTGAAATAAGTATATGCTGGTCTACAATGTTTAGTGCCAATTCGTCAAAATAATGTTACGGTTTTTAAGAAATTCAAGGAAAACTTACTTCCGGGTTTCTACTTTCAGTTTGAAGTCGAACACTTTGATGTACCTTTTCAAATCTCGACATCAATTCTCACTGGCAGACCAATAAAAGTGAAGAAATATAGTGTCACGTGGCTGTATTTAAGTTTGGATGCTCAAGTTGTTTGAAAAAAAATGCTTTATTTACATAGAACAGACACACACAAAAAAGAAATACCGTTTGCACAAGAAGTCTGGAATGGCTGTTTAGAACGTCTAGAAAAATGATATAGGTATCACGTAAACACTTATTTACAATACTTTGCAGTCATCTGTCAAAATAATGTCAGAAATTTTAAGAAGTACATTTTGACTTCAAACTGAAACTGAAAGTAAAAACCCGGAAGTAAGTTTTCCTTGAATTTCTTGAAAACCCGTTGCATTATTTTGACGAATTGGCACTAAACATTGTAGACCAGCATATACTTATTTCAGGTATGAGTTGCTTTGGTATATTGTCCATGAATTTCAGAGTTCTCATGCAAACGGTTTTTCTTTTGTTTTAGCATGTGCTTTGTAATTAGAACATGAATTAGACTAAATTGAGCTTGCAAACTTTAACTACATCCTTAGCTAAATACATTTCTTTACTAAAATCTAAGTGGTAATAAGTATTTCCCCCAAAATTTATTTTTGAAATTTTTGCCACTTTTCGCGATTTGCAATGTTTGCGACCTCTTAAAGTGACAGTCCATAAATTATGTAAAACTATGTTAATGAAAAATAAGTTTTTGCATTAAGTGTTAGAATTTATACTGCTACTGAAAAAAACATTAAAATGGTAAAAAATACAACTTGGCTTCACTATTTCATATGGATATTGACATTTAGTACAAAATTTTTGCCTCACTTGGAGAGATGCAACCATAGGCGGATCCAAGGGGGGGCGGACCCGGCGTATGCCCCCCCTAAAATTTCCCAAGCAAAGTTTTTTTCTCTGTAATGAAATATGATATATAGGAAAATATAATATATAAATGTCAAAAAATTTTCGAACGCTACGCGTGCAATAAGTTTCAAGACTATGAGTACACTAATACAATGACATAACGAACAATTCACAAACAATTCATTCTCATTTTTTGTAAGATTTTAACATGATCCAACGGCTGTTTAAAAAATTATATGATATATTTAGATGCTTTACAAAACATCGTGATCTAATCTACAATTAGCCCAACTATTTGTGCGCAACAAGAGCTTTTCTATATATACGATGGTCGCTCTTCGCGCACAACCCAGTTACTATTCAAATCAATGCGGAAAATTTTCCTTCTATTTCTATATGCCGCCGATCGGAAAATGAATCGCAACTTTTCAATCTTTTGCCTGCTTCATAAAGCATCTTAAACATATATTTTTTTTTAATTTACATACCTGAGAAGCCACATTCAAGTAGAATCAATATATGTAATCCTTTATAAGTAACGTTTTCGTTTTTTATGCAAAACTGTTTTAAACCTCAACCCATGTCGATTACACCGCATAAAGTTTAACTGACTCGCGTTTATCGATAATTTTCACCGTGTAAACGGCATATGCTGTGGTAGGTTTAACAAGTTATTTTGTGGATTATTCGTTCATTTTATTGTTACTTTTATCATTATTTATGTTTTATAACGATATTTGACATACCAGTGTTGAAATTTTCATGTGGATGTGAAAAAAAGAATTTAAATCGGGTCGATTTCCACCACAGTTTTGATCGTAACTGCTTGAGACGTAAAGGACAGACAACGAAAACGTCCCTATGATAATGGGTCTGTGCTTGCAGTCGAATTATTGAGACTAATCTACTATCTACTGAAATTGATTCGACCTTCAAACTTTGCGTTTCAACTTTTTCCTTTGAATTTTCCGTATTTTATTCTATCTTTGGGTTGATTAGAATTGTCAACAACAATTGACGCGCCGAAACGTCAGAAGATGTTGACGAGTTTTTTTTAGCAGAGCTGCAGCACGAAAATTTCATCATCAATATCATCATTTTAATTTTACGTCCCCTCTCTAACCCAAAATGCGATTGTGATACCTAAGTTTACGTGTTTGCTATATTTTTCCTCTCGCTTGAATTCAGTTTACATGTTCATAGTAAAATATGTTTCTGTATTTTAAATATTCCCGCTTTCACTTACTTCCATTTATATTTTTCCTTTGAGTAAAGTGAGTCAACAAACATGGATGCATTAAGTGGGAAACACGCAAACATTCAAAATATATATTGTGCAAAAGATCTTATTTTTGCTTCCGTTTGATTCATACCTTAAGCACACAGTAGATTAGAGCTCTCGTACATTGTATTGTATACCCTGGGAAAGTATATTTGAGGTTCTGGAAATGTGCATATGAATCCCTTAGAAATGACTAAAACACGGGAGCTTCACGGGGCCTCCGGCCCCCTGGACCCCTGGCCAGGGCTTTGCCCTGGACCCACCGGAAATGTGCATATGAATCCCTTAGAAATTACTAAAACACGGGAGCTTCACGGGGCCTCCGGCCCCCTGGCCAGGGCTTTGCCCTGGACCCACCGGGGCCCTTACGGCCCCCTGGACCCCCAGTCGGACTGTTTATTTTCCGCCCCCCCTAACTACAAATCCTGGATCCGCCTATGGCAACTGAGGCTGATATATTATGTGATGCATGTGGTGACCAATATAAACAGAACAAAGTAATCACTGACCAAAAATTCCAACAAAACTATACACTTTGACTATTATTGACATCGTCTCACTCGGAGACTAAAATCTGACAATGCGATAGTATTAACTTACTTTTTAAATAAAAATTTATTACGATCTGTCACTTTAAAGATGAGATGCACAAGTGGCACCAAATGTCAATATGAATTGTGCGGCAATTTGCAATTTGCTTTTTTTAATGAAAAGATACATCTTGAACAAAAGAACAACTATATTGGTCAACAGTGGCATAAATTACTCGGAAGACCAGGTATCAATTCTACTTTCGCTTTCAATTTCGCTTTTCACAAATAAGCAATTTTTCTTAAACTTTAAAGATGGGATCGCAGATGAAAAATCTACAGTATATATAATGATTCAACGCTAATACCATATAAATGTTTTTTACTAAACGATTTACAGTTTCTCCAAGGTAGGCTCGTCGCTAAACTTGAAATCTGTCATTTTCCTCTCTGTTTACTAAAGTGTTCGCCAAGTACAGCATGCTGTGTCCGGTTTCAGACTGGTTCTTTTATTTTCACATAAACCATTCCTAATTATTTTATTTTTACCAAAAAATGAAGTCCAGTCTATGAAGTATAAAGGTTAAGGTCAAACTTCACCAAATCGTCAACAAAAAAGGTAGCAAAGTCCAAAAACTGTTTTATTTTGTGAAATTGCAATTTATTAATTCATCAAAGGTCATCGCATCATTAGCACACATTTTTTTTGAATATAGATAATTTAAAGCATAATAAATTTCCATTTTATTATAGAATGTGGGGATACCAGGTCCTGAAAAAGTTGTTGCTGATATGCGCAGCTGTTTTGTCAGTTCGGTAAGTAACAATAAATAATGTCATATGTATAATAAAGAGGAGGTGTCGGAGCAAGATAGGGAATTTATTTCATAAAGTATTTTCTGGTGCTCGTGTTATAGGATACCTTGTCAAATCGAACATCTGTACCCGGTCAGAACAGCCCCTAGTAAAAACGGTCCCCAGTCAAAACGACCTCATTTTGGTAAAAAAAAGTCCCCTCTAAGAAATGCCCTTGGTCAATATGGCCCCTTTTCAATAATAAGTAAAAATAAGTTCGATTTCAGTTTATATATCCTTTCTGCGCCTGACCCTGTTTTCCGGACAGACGTCCGTAACGTACGAGGGTTGTTTGATAAATTCGCGGACAGCGGTCGTAAAAACAGAAAAAGACAAAATACATGTATAAAATTTATATGTGCATGATCTGTAATTCAAGTCGAATACAATACAACAACTGGTAATAGTTTTACATTAACAATAAACAAATAACTACATAAAACAAAAGGTACATTAACGATTAACGGAGCACGATGTCGAAAATAACGCTATAATGTCAACGTCAGAATATAGCGCCGGTTCACTTTTCCACATAGTCTCCTTCCCGGATTACACATTTCTCATGACACCGGATCCACTGGTCGAACACGGAAACATACCAGCTCTCAGGAAATGATGCCACGATCGAGCGCACTTTCAAACTGAGGTCTATTGCTGACTCGAAACGTAGTCCAAGGAGTTGACGCTTTATCTCGGGGAAGATACTAAAGTCCATAGGGGCCAGATCAGGCGAGTACGGTGGGTGGACGATGGTCTAGAAATCTAGGAGGTCGATCTCCAGAGACGTCGAACTCGCCCGATGTGCCGGCGCATTGTCCTGATGTAGCAGTACAGACGCAAGGTCAAGGTCCGGCCTCTTCTTCTTCAACGCCTGAACCAAATCACGCCGCAAGACCTGACAACACAATACGGAAATATCCTTTATTATTTTATTTAAATTGTTATACAATGATCTGATATTTGAAGATCATAATTAATTTGAAAATAAAATGTAATAATATCATTTTCTTTATCGCTATTTTTATTATAAACTAACTAAAATAATAATGTTAGGAATTTACTTTTGAGTAATAGTCCGCATTGACGGTCTGGCCTTCCGGTACACGGTGCTGCAGGATCATTCCTCGTCGGTCGGCAAAGAAGACGAACATGTGCTTCCCTCCAGATCTTGAAACCTTCGCTTTCCTCGGAGTCGGCTCTTCTGGTGTTTTCCAAATGGACGATTGTAGCTTAGATTCGGGGTCATAATTCCAGATCCATGTTTCGTCGGTAGTGATGATCCTATCAAGAAATTCTTCGCCTTCCTTCTTGTACCGCCGAAGAAATAACTTTGATGCAGCTACTCTGCGGGACCTGTCATTAGTCGATAGTAGACGCGGAACCCATCGTGCACTGCATTTCCTCATCTTCAAATCATCTCGCAGTATTCTGTGAACGGTTTGCGTTGAAGCCCCAACATCGTCTGCTTAACTTTTAACTGTCACGCGGCGATCTTCTTCAAGAATGTCTTCTATTTTCTGACGTGCCGTCGTCGACACTGATCTCGGTCTTCCTGATCTAGCGTTGTCGTTAATACTTTCGTGTCCGTTGCGATATCTCTCATGCCATTTGAAGACAATAGTGCGACAACACTTTGCTGAGTTCGACTTCTCAAGTAATCGTAACGTTTCCGTGGGTGTATGACCTAGGTTAACGCAAAACTTGATATTTGCCCTGGTTTCAACGTTTAAATTTGACGTCATGGTTTTCTCTATCACTATGCGATAAATTGCTGTACCGACGAGCGAAAACAACGGATGTCAATGAAAATTAACGGAAATGACGTTGACATATTGAGTATTGACGTTACGCGTTCCCGCGTAATTTCGACGTCTCAAAGTTACCATTTTAAAGCATTAAAAACAAGAGTTATGCCAATTTTACGGACTGCTCCGTAGAACGTTACCATGGTAGCGTTATTCCTCAATAAAATGGGCATTTCGAAAAAAACAAAGTTAAAATTTGTAATTACCATTTTATTAAACATGATTCCGCAATACCTGAAAATTTCATTAACTTTGGATGAACAATAATAAAATAAACACCGCTGTCCGCGAACTTATTAAACAACCCTCGTATTTAAACGTGACAAAATTTTGACTTCCCAAAACCCGACTGTTTTACTGGAGGACGCCCAAAACGTATTTAAACGTGTGCTTTTTTCTCGATTTTAAAACCCATAACGTAAATCTGCGTAAAATTTTTTTAATGCCTGTTGATAAGTGTAAAGAATAATGCATATACGCTTTTGTCCGTTACCGGTATTCTACCTTTTAATGAAATTCGGAATTTTAAACATGGTAAGAAACCCGATAAATAACTGTAAAACACATTATCTAACCTTACGGTCTTTCTTCTGTAAAAAAAGGTGGAAACTGCATATTAAGAATAGTGCGTTAAAATCCCGAATTTCAACGCTCTTTTACGTAATGGGTGAAAAATTCGGTTTATCGCAGGAAGGCTGTAACATAAAATTTCGTAAATTAATTAATCTAATTAACAGTCATTAATTTTTATGCCATTGCAAAAATTGTTATTTTTAAGTTATCACTAGGTAGATATAGGTATATTTTAAAATAATGAATAACTGTTTTGGAGCCACTTTTTTATTTTGACAATGAAAATGAAGAAACAGCAACACATGTAATTAGATTTTTTTTCTTAAAATTGAACTTTTTAAAATTACTAATTTTCTTATCAGATTATCTAAGTCACATGTATTTAATTTCTTACTAAACAATATTTGAGAGCAAATATGCGTTGCCTTCAAAGGACTTATAGTGTTAAAATACTGATCGATTATTCCGTGTTCTTCTAAATAGCCACCAAAGTAAGGACTTTTTTAAAAATGAAAAATAAATCCACGGGTTTCAGACGAAAAAACAGGGTTGGGTTTTGAAAAGCAGTTTTTTTATACGTTTAAATACGTTTCGGGCTTCTTCCCTTAAAACAGGGTCGGGTTTTGGGAAGTCAAAATTTTGTCACGTTTAAATACGTTATGGTCGTGGAAAGGATATACAGTGAAGCTCCACTATACTGCGATCCGCTTTATGGCAAAGTCCAATATCACGCGGTTGACCCGTGGACCCTGTTTTTTTCCCCATAAAGTGATTGTAAAAATCTATCAACAGCCATTTTGCATAATGGAAAGGGAAATAAGGGAAGTAACAACGTTAATACCATGTAAATCGATTAAAACAATGACGGTCGTTCATTAACATAATTAGAATCATTGAAAAAAATGTTTTTTGGTTTCTTTAGGATCTGTTTATTATTGTTAAATTTGTTTACTACGTTTCTTTAATAAGCTAACTGTCATGAAATTGTTAAATTGCTGTACAAACACAGGGTCACCTTATCAAGGACGCTAAATGGTTACTGAATGGTACTGAACGGACCAAATTTATTTTAGTAAATTAAAATTTTATTAACCCGAACTAATGCTGCAAATTTGTGCCTATAGTTCCAAATGCATGTAATATTTCATACAAGAGCGGGTTGAATTGAAGTAATACGGCTTTAATGATTTAAACTCACATTGTAGTAAATTTTATAGCACCGGTTGGAGAGGAAAACAACAACATGGCAACAAAATGATTTTTTTTTTCATATACTGATAAAATGTAATGATAAATAAGTGTGTATGTGTATTATGATGCTTATCCAGGGTAACATTACATCCACTATATACGGACTTATGATTAGCGAAAGTTCCTTTGTCACTCGAATGTTGCGGATCAAATAATAACGCAATTTGAGGGTCTAGACCCCACAGACCACATTATATTGGATCTCCACTGTATATGTATATTAGAAAAATATTAGCATCCTATGTATACTAATGCTAGCTGGTTCTTTCAATACTCAGAAATGAGCCAAATCTCGCTTCTTAGACTTCCAGGATATATTATGGAAAAATGAATAAGGTGAATGGGGTCCTACCGATATACTGAGTTATCTCAATATTCTGTCTTTAGTTACCTCCCTTTGCAACGCGCACCTGTTACTGGGTAGTTCCGGTCTGAGAATGAGAATTAAAACATAATAGCGCAGTAGTCTCCGTTGTCCATTTCCATACGTTTTAATAAGGTCTAGTTGGTTATAGATCATCATTATGCCTCATCACGTTTGATTATTATCATTGAATGGGAAACTAGATAGTTTTAAAAGGGCACCGCATAGTATTTCTCTTAAGACCATTTTAGTAAGTTGGAGCGGTTTGTGTTCAACATTGTAATGTTTGACTCCTTCAGTAACTAAAAAAAGAGTAAAAATACACATTTCTTATGCACAAAAAATGCAGATTTGAGAAAAAGAAAAGTTAAAAAACCTAAGAAAAAATAGTTGATATAAGTTAAAGTTTGACGCCCGCCAATATAACGACCCTTCCTTTTTATGCATGTTCTTATATACCGATTAAACTATTTTTTGCATGAATTCAATGATTATTAATAACTGAGCAGATTTGTGCTTTGTTTGTATTGATGTATTTTTCAATGTTCTACATGTATTGTTGTTGTGTTTTTTTGTTGTTGTTTTTTTTGAAAAAAGGTTCTTTTTATATATCATTTAGAACGTATGTTTTCACGTTTTTCTCTCATTTCTGAATTTTGTGGTTGATTTAGTTTGACAATCAAGTTTTATTCATTAAATAAATATATTTTTGAGTAAATTCTTCCTGGTGTCTTTTTTTCAATTCAGTTTGGAGCACTTTAAGTTGCCAAAATGAAATAAACATTTTCTCGGGTGTCAAACAATATTTCGACAATTAATACGCATATTTAATCCCTAGTCAGTTTCTTAAAACAACACTGGTACCCCCAACATCCAACTTTTTCAACCTCTTACAGTGTCAGCATCTTAACTTCAAAAGGCCTTTATCACACCTCCAGCTGGTAAGACACGTGTCTTGCTAATTAGATTACGTAACACGGTCATAAAACACCAGGCCCTTTACTTAATTAGCATAGTTTGCAAGACTTAACGGTGACTGGCCGAATACTTTAGTGGATGTTTAAAAGTGGAAAAAGCTTCAATTTTCCATGCCAGCCAATTCATCAAATTTCACAAAGGATAAAGTAACGTAAATAAGAAAACTTTGATTGCATTAAGTTATTAACTTAAAATCAATTTACAAAGGTTATGGTTATTCCTGATATACCTGTTTCACTTGTTTTGTTCATTCGGCAATGCATTTAAACTTCAGGAGCACTTTAAGACTTTTTATATACACTTCTGATGCTATGCTTATTGCCTTTTCTAAACTGAAACTACCCTAAACTGAAACTACCCAATCAGCAAGGGAAACCACTCTCATTGGGAGATAACTCTGTATATCGGTAGGCCCCCATTGAGTAACATGTTTTTAGTCCATGAAACAAAAATGAAGTGGAAAACTGGTGTACATTGCTGTATATAAACACTGGACAATAGAAATAAATGCTTACAATCTTTTATAGGCCTATGACATCTAGAGAATGTGCTCGTACCTTGTCAAATTGAAATTTTCCTTATTGGGTCTTGCATACTGCAAACTAATGGTCAAATGTTCAATCAGTACAGAATTGATGTCATATGTCAGCTGTGCATGAGAAATCCCAACAGTGCACTGAAACCCACCTTATCATCATGAAAGCCAGCCTTATTATATACTGTTGGCCTGTTTTTGCTGATGAGGGGATATACAGCAACGATATTGGGATGTTTCAGTTCCATTCTTTGTGTCTTCTCTTTGCACTACATAATGATACCAGTACTTCTAGAATAAAGATCCTGTGTATAAACAATTTCCAAAATTAATAAGTGAGTGTTTTTGCAAAACTACCTAGGATTTACAGGAATTATTATAATTCTAATTAATATATATTTACATTTAATGACTGTGATATTTGTTAATGCTAAAGCTTGTAAATGGTTATTGTTTCAGCTGCAAGAAGTGTACAAGTGTTCTCAGTAGGAATGAAATTCATGAGGTCGTTCAGAAAGTTCCGTGTATTCAGAAGTATACAGCAAGATGTGGCTGGCTTAGTCTCAACTACTGTACATTTTACCAGTAAGTCAGGATTTATGTTTAAGAAAAAAACTGCTGCAACGCTGCAAACAAAAGGAGCAGTGCAGTACACTGCATTAGACTACATTGTACTTGTATAATGTGGTAGCATTAAATTTCGCAGGCAAAGAAGTCACAAATGACATTGTCATGGAGACATAAATTCTTACTTTCATAAGAATCCTATGATAAGTTTTTAATTTGGGTTTGATTTCATGCATTTTCCCTAGCACGAAATACAGAAATATAATGATGCCACATAAATTACATTTAAAAAGCATACTACATCGTACATTTGAGGCAGTTGTAAAGATGCCTCTGTATACTCCTAGGTCTGCATTGCCAATTCTTTCTTGTGAATAACTTTAGTTTTCCACTTGTTATTTTGACTTTTTTTAACCTTTAAAAAAAGAATAACAGAAACTTCTAAAATAAACAACTCTACTTGTTGTTTTGAAATATTACATAACAACTGGTTGTTAGTGAGCATACAACTGTTGATTATATTACATTGTAATGTTTATTTGATGTTACTATTACCTTTGAATGTGGGATAATAATGTGTACATATGTTTACAGCCAGACATACTGTGATAACAAGCAGAATGAGACTATAAAGACGTACTACATCCACACAGACTGCTGTGAGGGATTCGTCATGGCCATCAATGGTTCATGCATACGTAAGATCTCTTCCAATCATAATACAACTTCTGTATGACAACTTAAAAAAATCTGAAGTTTAACAGTTTGTTGTCACATTACTTTGAGAGATTTAAGTGGCAATTTAGTTATTTTACAAAACACCATGGCCAAAAAACTAATTTACTCAGAAGAAATCTGTATATAGAGTGCTATTTCTACCTTTGCAAAGACATTGGGATTTTGCTATTTTTTCCAAATCAGAAAAGAAGTAAATACATTTCACAGGGCTACTTAAGTAGCTTGACCTTTATAAACAGAACTTAACAATTCAGATACCAGCTTTGTGAATGTGCCACCAAGCCCTCCATACATTTATTAGCCTACATCCACATTTACACCATAGTTAAGATCACCAGTATTGTTGGTAATATTAGTAAGAGCTGCTGTAAACTTCCATCAAATGTTATCATCATCTACACCATCCACTGTAGGAATATTAACTCTGCCTTGTTTTCTGGCCCAGTTATGCCCATTTCTGATAGGAATTTATTTAGTTTCATAATGAACAGATTTTGAAGTTTGTACTGGTTAGTTTTATTAAAATATTGTAATCGGCTGTACTATCTACAACAACAACAACAATATCAATTATAACCTTATGCAAAGCTATAAATCTTATTTATAATTTCCACAGAACTTGTACAATGTATTGCCATTATTCACCATAATTGTTACAAGAAGAAACAAAAATTGCTTGTAGTGTGATAATGTTTTCTATCTACTATGCATACAAAACTTTAAATCCTACAAAATCTATTCCACAGAGCAACTTTATTGGGCTATTTCACAGTGCCTATCCATATCGGCTGTTTCTTTGTGAAATTCGATATATCGGCTGTTTCTTTGCTTCGGCAACGGCTATTCTTTGCTAATAACAATGGATGGAGAGCATATGTCAGAGATTCCAGACGCAAATGTTACAGATATTAGGTATATTGTACAAAAAAGGTTGTGCACGGAACATTAGAATGTCTAAACTATGCATTGTCGTGTTTACTTTTTAAATGTCGGCGATTGTGGCCGAATTCTCGATGAAACTAGTTGACGATACACAGACGTAGAGCACAGATCCAGATTTTCTGCAGTCTATAACGAGTGTTTCTTTGATATCTAACATATCAAGCGATATATTATATTCATTTCTTCAATATTCTTCCAAAAAATACTTACAAATAGGTAGAAATATTAATAGATTTATCTAAAACCCTTTACTTTCGGTTTAATTGGGGCACCGGCGGCCTCTCTGCTCACCAGTTTTTGATGCACAGGCTGACTCTCTGCATTGCGCACAGGAAGGCTCAATGATAATGACTACTTAGGCACCTGTTAACTCACTGTATTATGGACAATTTAGAATTTTGCCACTGCATTCTCCTTATTAGAATGTAAATTAACGTTACATGAGCAGGGGACTTCGAAGTTGAAAGAGAAACCTTAAGGTTTATCGCAACTGTGTTAGTATCCTTTTTATGTAAGGTTAATGCATACATTGCTAAATGTTTATGAAAATGCTAATAGATATGTTTAACAATAATAAAGCTTTTCAAAACTTTAACAAGGTTAAAACACTTATTTAATATGTACAGCCTATGTACATTCTATATTGCAGTTTTAGCACAGAACTCCACTTGCCCAATTATTGGTTTATTCGCCAGTTCATTCGTTCGTCCGTTCGTTCATCGTCCGTTTACCATCAACCGATCGTCCGTCGGTCGGTTCTTTCTCTCATCCCTTCCTCCCTCTCTCCGTTCATTCGTCCTTTTATCCACCTGAACGTCCATCCGTCCATCCATTCATACTTCTCCCTAGTAGTCCGTTTCATTGAACCTTTTCTATAAAATGATCATTTGGTTGTATAGCCTTACATAATATTATCTGAACAAGCCACTACAGAGGTTGGACGCCCGCTCGCCTGGCCGCCATGGGTGTTCCCATAATACGACCTATTTTCGACGGGCGTGTAAAAAGTGATTTTAAAGAAAATTGTTCAGATAATATTATGTAAAGCTATACAACCAAATGATCATTTTATAGAAAAGGTTCAATGAAACGGACTACTAGAGAGAAATATGAATGGACGGACGGAGGGACGTTCAGGTGGATGAAAGGACGAATGAACAGAGAGAGGGAGAAAGGGATTAGAGAAAGAACGACCGACGGACGATCGGTTGATGGAAAACGGACGATGAAAGAACGGACGAACGAATGAACCAGCGAATGCAATATAGAATGTACATAGGCTATACATATCAAATAAGTGTTTTAAACTTGGTAAAGTTTTGTAAAGCTTTATTATTGTTAAACATATCTATTAGCATTTTCATAAACATTTAGCAATGTATGCATTAACCTTACATAAAAAGGATACTAACACAGTTGCGATAAACCTTAAGGTGTCTCGTTTAACTTCGAAGTCCCCTGCTCATGTAACGTTAATTTACATTCTAATAAGGAGAATGCAGTGACAAAATTCTAAATTGTCCATAATACAGTGAGTAAACAGGTGCCTAATTAGTCATTATCATTGAGCCTACCTGTGCGCAATGCAGAGAGTCAGCCTGTGCATCAAAAACTGGTGAGCAGAGAGGCCGCCAGTGCTCCAATTAAACCGAAAGTAAAGGGTTTTGGATAAATCTATTAATATTTTTACCTATTTGTAAGTATTTTTGGAAGAATATTGAAGAAATGAATATAATATATCGCTTGATACGTTAGATATCAAAGCAAACACTCGTTATAGACTGCGGAAAATCTGGATCTGTGCTCTACGTCTGTGTATCGTCAACTAGTTTCATCGAGATTTCGGCCACAATCGCCGACATTTAAAAAGTAAACACTACAATGCATAGTTTAGACATTCTAATGTTCCGTGCACAACCTGTTTTTGTACAATATACCTTATATCTGTAACATTTGCATCTGGAATCTTCGACATATGCTCTCCATCCATTGTTATTAGCAAAGAATAGCCGTTGCCGAAGCATAGAAACAGCTGATATAGAGAATTTCGCAAAGAAACAGCCGATAATGGATAGGCACCGTGTATTTGTTTTTCTCATAATATTGATTTAAAGTTGTGTCCACTGCTCCATCTACCTTCTATTAATATGACAGGTTTACCAATGATCTCACTAAGATCTTAAGATGGTTATGTCTTGATAATAACAACTGTTAACTAAACTTGCTAGTTTCAACATCTGGTTTGATGTAGTTGTTTGCTTTTTATTATTTTGTTGTTCTTTTACATGTGTTATATATTCAGTGAGGTATTGCATGTTCTTCAAAATTATGCCTCCTCCCATATAGTTGGTGCGCAGACATTTTCCCTTTTCATGTTGTTCTTTCTTTATGTCTGAATGTCTGTCACAGATAGTTTGCTCAGTTCTTCACCTAAACTTCTGGAAGATACAAAAATACTAAGTACTATCCACTTTGCACATTTTCTCAGCGTGTGTTCAAACTTCTCTCAAATGCCTGTTAATTTATGAAATAATTTTTACATTAATGAAAGTTTCATGGGAAGTTTGGTGTGGCACAGTTTCTTCACAGCTGCATATTCTCTGTTTCAGTTTTATACATTTTATTAATTAGATATTGTATAGTTCTGTTAACCATATTCAGCCTGTTTAATATAACCTCTGGCTATAGTATTAAGCGAACAGGGACTTGAGCACTAATTGAAATTTTTAAAAAGGAAAAATACTAAAAAATATGTTTACATTTTTAACAAAAAATATTTTTTTGTCAGAAGTACTAAGATTTTAAATATTCTAAAATTCTGACTCTCTATTTGTCATAATTGACGTTTGCCAGTATCAAGCATGGGATGCTTTATAAGAACAATGGCTACAAACAGAATGAATATGGTATCTATGCAAGCCCACTAAAACTTCCAAATGTGCTTTGATGGATTTAACTGACAAAATTGCATAGTGAACCATTTTCCATCTGCACTTAAATGGATTTAGCTGTTAAAGTTGTATTTAGCCATATTGCCAACTTAACACTCATCTTTTCTGTTTAACCATTTAATCCATAGATCTATACATGTATATGCATTTTATCCCTTGTGCAAACAGTGTAGATCCAGATCAGCGGACACATTCATGCCATCTGATCAGGTTCTACACTATTATTTTTTTGTCTGAAATAACCTAATGAATCACAAAGCAAACAGTGTGAATCCAGATCAGAGAGCAAAAATGAGTTATGGCCCTTTAATTGCCAATATTTGACAAGATTATTATTTTCTGCTCTTAATCTTGGGAAGCTTCTATTCATCAAGCTCAGATTCAAAGAAAAAATGTTTATTTGTATAAATGACAAATACATTTGCATGTGCAATACTGCTTTACATTGTTTTAGTTTAATTAGCACTGGAATTTAGTTCACTATACATTTAAACATCTTTGTGCAATAACAAGAGAATAACATCTAATCTCCATGTTAATTTTCAAAATTGTGCAATAGAGGCTGATTTGCACAAAGGTGATATTGTATGCTTGTTGCACCTGTATGTTGTAAATGTTTCAGAGAGACAGCCAGGAGTGATATATAGGACGACTCCGGCATCCCATAGATTCTCCTCAGGTATCACATCACGAGTTGGCTGATTGCCAATATTCCTTCTATACATGTAAACTGCAAACACATAACCTGACATACATGTATATCACTGATATATGTAGGGTAGATTTATAGTTGTTCAGATGCATAGACATGTATGGCTACGCCTCAAGTGATACATGTATATCCTTATGCATTTAAACTCCGCCCTGTGATCTACATTATTTCATAAACTTTATATTAACTACACAAAGAGTAACCTGACATACATGTGGAGTAGATTTATTGATTGATTGATGGCTGAGTTTAATTTACAATATCATACTTTAAGTTCATTTTAAACCCAAATATCCTCTTGGAAACCCAGATGATTTTATGTACTACTGTTACTAACATGCACACTGCTTTATTTTTGCACTCTGATGTATCTTTCACTTAAGAAGTCATTATCACCTTTCAATTTCTTAGTCAATATAAAATCCTATGATGTGAAGGAAAGTAAACCAACTGTAGAAACATTTTCCAATTAACTTTAATGCATTGTTTCATTGTTTCTGTAGATGGAAGTGTGATGTGACATATTTGACACGATGTTCCAAGCTGTTATTTATAGATACATGTACTATGTTTTAACATTTATATGAACATTTCTGTTACAGTAGATCCGAACTACGTCGAGGATCCGTTGGCGCAGAAGGCCACCGCAAAAGAAGATAAACTAGAGATCAGTGGAGGAGCATATGCTGGCATAATCTGTGGCCTCGTACTGCTAGTAACCATCATAGCCTTTATTGTTGTCGCTGTTTTGAAAAAGTAAGAATTTTTATAGGTTTTAATTGAACTTATCAATATACATGTTTTATATTTAAAATAACAAGTTTAATTTTTGATCATGTATGCAATTAAGAACTGTGCTGGCTGATCTGGATCTACACTGGTCGCACAATCATAAAAATTCGTATATATGAAGAAACGCCTTTTTCTGAAAATAAAAATGTCAAAATATTACCTTTGAAATTTCCAATTTTTTTTTAAAACTCTGATAAATAGGGTTGAAGGTGTTTACCGGTATATCACTTCAAGTTGGCTACACAGCTTTACCTTTTTATATGCCCGTTTGAAAAACGGGTCATATTATGGGAACACCTGCGGCGGGTTGGCGGGCGGGCGGCGCCCACATGGTTTCCGCTCTCTAAGTCAAAGAGTTTTCATCCGATCTTTATCAAACTTGGTGAATATGTTGGTGGGCATAATATCTCAACCAAGATCTATAACCAGGCGAATCCTCCCAGGCACTCCTGAATTATGGCCCTTGAATTGTCCAAAATTACTGTTTCAGCTCTCTAAGTCAAAGAGTTTTCATCCGGTCTTTATCAAACTTGGTGAATATGTTGGTGGGCATAATATCTCGACCAAGTTCTATAACCAGCCAAATCCCCCCCAGGCACTCCTGAATTATGGCCCTTAAATTGTCCAAAATTACTGTTTCCGCACTCTAAGTCAAAGAGTTTTCATCCGGTCTTTATCAAACTTTGTGAATATGTTGGTGGGCATAATATCTCAACCAAGTTCTATAACCAGCCAAATCCCCCCAGGCACTCCTGAATTATGGCCCTTGAATTGTCCAAAATTACTGTTTCCGCTCTCTAAGTCAAAGAGTTTTCATCCGGTCTTTATCCAACTTGTTGAATATGTTGGTGGGCATAATATCTCGACCAAGTTCTATAACCAGCCAAATCCCCCCAGGCACTCCTGAATTATGGCCCTTGAATTGTCCAAAATTACTGTTTCCGCTCTCTAAGTCAAAGAGTTTTCATCTGGTCTTTATCAAACTTGGTGAATATGTTGGTGGACATAATATCTCGACCAAGTTCTATAACCAGCCAAATACCCCCATGCACTCCTGAATTATTGCCCTTGAATTGTCCAAAATAAGGGTTTACACTCTCTAAGTCAAAGAGTTTTCATCCGGTCTTTATCAAACTTGGTGAATATGTTGGTGGGCATAATATCTCGACCAAGTTTTATAACCAGCTTAATCCCCCCAGGCACTCCTGAATTATGGCCCTTGAATTGTCCAAAATTACTGTTTCCTCTCTCTAAGTCAAAGAGTTTTCATCCGGTCTTTATCAAACTTGGTGAATATGTTGGTGGGCATAATATCTCGACCAAGTTCTATAACCTGCCGAATCCCCCCAGGCACTCCTGAATTATGGCCCTTGAATTGTCCAAAAACTGAATTAGCGGTATCTGCTCTCCAAGTCGAATAATGTTCATCGGATCGTTACGCAACTTTGATGATCAGCATTTTGACGGGCGTATTTTGTGTCAGTTTGGCACTCTTGTTTTGTTTGTTTATGTTTTTATGCCTCCAAGAAGTGGGAGGCTTATAGAGTTGCACTCATCTGTCCATCCGTCGGTACGTCCATCTGTATGCACGTCCCCCAAACCTTGTGGCATCAAATCCTCATTAACTTTTGGGCAGATTTCTTTCGAACTTGCACAGATGATCAATCAGGATGTGTAGATGGTCGTAAAGAAGAGAGTTTTTCCTGCTACCTGTTCTTTTCTTGAGTTATGGTTCTTTGTTACAAATGTTGTAGCTGTGGAGGCATCAGTGTCCGAGGACACATTCTAGTGTGCTACCTTTTATGTTAAGAACCCTAGTATCTTTTGAGCAAGATTGGACCACTTGGTCTTCTTTTATGAAGGCATGATTTTCACTATTAGATCTCTTCTTCTTCCAGTATTGTACTACATCTCCTCGTACATTGTCCTACATTTAAGTACATCTAAATGGTTAATGTGGAATTTACATAAAATAATGTGAATTATACTTAAAAATTCATTTAAACTTTACCATATATCCAACTGCAATAAAATAGACCTTTTTTCAACAGTTTATGATCTGCTTGGTAACAAAAGATTCAACTAGATAGGAGGGATGAAATAAAAAAGGTGAAAAAACTTTGGTGTTGGATATGACAAACAAATCATGAAACTGATAAAGCCTAAACTAAAACAAAAGAAATTTAGAAAACCTGTTTGAACTGCAATTTAAAAATTGAAATTATGCTAGTACTCAAAATGTTTTATTTGTTTTATTTATTTATTTTATTTTTTTGCTCTTCAAGAAAAAAGAAGAAGAACCAAAAACATCATGAACAGGAAGTGAGATATGTTGGACCTGTGACAGGAAGTACACCAATAGTGAGGCATTCTGGGAGTGCAAAATCTCCCAGCATGCAACTGTCCATATCTCCAGTTTCCTCTCGAATGGTAACTGCACCAACATCACCAATTAAGCCTATTGACAGAGAAGGTGAAGTAAGCATTTTATACTCTCGACATACATCACCAGTTAGACCAGTCATCACATCAGCTGAAGTACCACTGTTACAGTCATCTAGAATAGTAACACCACCTTCCTCGCCTGTAAAACATGATATTGCAGCAGCGGTAGAAACACATTTAGTTTCTTCAAGAATGGTTACTCCACCACAGTCCCCACTAAAACATGACGCTGCACAAGTACCACAATTTCCTTCCTCAAGGATGGTCACCCCACCAACGTCTCCAACTAATTATGAAACTGAACCAGCCGAAGAACCACTTCTGGCATCAGATATAGTGAATATGGATATACCTGAATCTGACATATAGCAAGGTCATCACACTCGCAGTAGTGTTACACAATCATGTTGTATTTATGTCCCTGGTCCCTTAGAATTAGGGTATGGTACATACAGCCATTGCCTGATCTGCGCAGATGTCTATGCATCACAAATCTGATTTCCAGAGCTTATCAAAGCAAACCTTTCGATTGGTTTCAACAATATTTCAAACAAGTGTTTACCTCAGTAAGATGGAGTGCAATAAGGTTGAGTGTCTTCTCAAGACTGTCTCCCATGCAAGAACTGCACCCATTTCTTATCCCTTTACTCCATATATATACTTTATTGCATGGGCAAACGGTTTAGATCCAGATCAGCCGGCACATTTTTGCTGTCAGGATCTGCACTGTTCCCTTTTTTATTTGTTTATTTCTGACTAAATTTCTGAACAGTGCAGATCCTGATCAGACTGATTCACACTGTTTGCATATGAGATAAAATGCATGTATGATGTAATATGTGGAGAAAAGGGTTCAGGTCACAGTGTTAAATTGACTATTATGCTTATTTGCTATATGAATAAATAGATGGTATTGTTCTGTGTCCGGCCGTTATTGTGCATGAACAGATTGGTCACCTTTTTGGGTTGTTGATTGTGATAACAAATTATTCCCTATTTCCATACAGTTGTGTGCAAGTGTTTTTTGCAAAGAGAGTCACCTGTGCCATTTTGGACACATGTATAGTTTATAGATGATATTTCATAAAATAAACATTATTTATATGCCATTTGCCATTTTAATTTATAATTCATGCCTTGTGTTTCCTTATTAATTGGTCTTTTTAAAAACATTGAACACAGTATAAAAGCAGTTTCATAGAGTAATGGTTGTACAGTGTAATTGTGATAACTCTGAATTGGTAGAGACATGTTTGTTAGATGAGAATTATTTTGTTTAATTATATATCTTTTGTTAAGATCTGTTGAACTATGGTGATATTATTAGCTGGCAGAATTTGTGAGGATACAAACTATTGTGTGTTTCTGAAATTGTCATGAATACTAGTTTTGTTTTTTTTAACCATTGACTCCAAGATACCTTTATTGTTGTGCCAACAGTGCCATCTGATCAGGATCTACACTGTTTGCTTTTCGCTTTTAGATTCATTTGTTATTTCTGACCAAAATAGGACCAGTGCAGACCCAGATCAGACGGCATGGATATATTGGCTGATCTGGATCTACACTGGTCGCACACATGTTAAAATGCATATATATGGAGACAAACTCTACATGGGTAAAGAATGCAAAGTTTCATTCTCAACACAGTATTAAAACAATTATCATCTGTGATTACTTAATCATTATACCTTGCCATTTTGAGATATATTGCATCTTTATATATATCTGTTGTTGGATCCATTTATGCCACTGCATGTTTGGCCTTGGATATTGGCCAGTAAGTGTGTTTACCGCAGTAAATTGACATATCAGTGTAACAGATATGATTGTGCGGGCTGATCCGGATCTACACTGGTCACAAATGTGACATCAGTCATGTTATTGTTAACAAATGTTTTAAACATGTATGTTATTATTCTGACTTTTTGTGTCGCCCTTTCGAAGAAATGGCCATACATAGGGACCGCTCTGTCCGTCCGTCCGTCAAGAAAACTTAACGTTGGCTATAACTTTGCCATTTCTTAATATTTCTTTATCAAACTTTCAAATTATATTGCTTATGACAACACACTCGAGATGATGCCAAATTCTCAAGGTCAAGGACACATTTGATGGAGTTATGCCCCATTTTGTACTTGGATTTTTACACGAAAATTTAACGTTGGCTATAACTTGGTCATTTCTTAATATCGAGCTCTAGCTCGGGTCGCAAAGCGACCCGAGCGTTAAGCTCGTCTTAAGGTCGCAGGAATGCCCATTCACTAACGAGTTTTTTATGTTGTCACGGAAGTTTGCTCTGGTTACCGGCTGTGCAAAGCATAAGGCAATGTAAACACGGGAAAAAAACTGACCGGTAAAAACTTACGGCAAAGTATTGATTTGACAAATTTTGTTTGTTGGCCTTATTTTTATAAAACGCTTATTGCAAACTATCTTTAAAAATTAAAATTTATTATTCGTAAGCATTATTATCGGACTAGCATTTTGGAAAGCAAAACAAATAAATCGTTAGTTTAGAGAGTAGGTTGTCGTTCGTTGTAACCAATAGCAATACCAGCTATCGGCCATTTTAAGATTTAGAAAATCAAGATGAAAACTACTGAATGGTAGCTTGTCAGTGGATTATTAGGCCTTTAAATTCAATGGAGCATAAGGCCCAGTGACGGAAAAATCAGATGCATGGAGTTTTTCTTGAAAACAAGATGAAAGGCTGGTGAGAACCAACTTTTATGTGAAGTTGAATTGTGAAATGGGCCTCGCAATGATTGCTCAGTCACTCACAGTGTGAGACACACAGAGCTTAGCGTAGACCAGCGCCACAATTCAGTTTTGTATAAGAGTTTTTTGTCATTGGTCATGTTCGTCATTCAGACATGTGAGCCCATGGTAGTCGAAGATATTGTTTGTGAAATAGCTGAAAACTGAACACGAGGTAGGCCTATGAGATTTCTTTTATAATTTTTATAAAACACATGACACAAGAGCAAATCTACACCACAGAGTCTTTGAAGACTGATCCTGTTTTCTAAAAACATTGAAGAAACTGGCTGCCCCCGCCCTACCCCCCCCCCCCCCAAAAAAAAAAATGAGGGTCTACTCTGGGTCTACACTGCATAAACATAATGTTTATGTTTATTGTTTTAGTTGATAGATTGGGATTGTTATCAGTCTATCCACACCAACATGTACAATCAAATACCATGGATTTGGTATATGGATTAGTCAATAGGCCACAAAAGTCAAATGGGCCACACTTTATTTTGAAAATCTCAAATACTAGGCCACAAAAATAGGCCACATTTTTATTTTATTCATAAAGATTTTATTATCATTCTGTTAATATGTTCTATGTCAGTTTATGATGTTTTATAAAATATTTTTCAACAAGTTGCTTCATTGATTGGAGATTTTGTACAAAACAACATACATGTACACTTTTTCCAGATTTTTGTCCAAGACTATCATGACTAAACAGCAGGGAAAACAATTGACAAAATGTTGCAACAAAAGAAAAGAACATTATAATTATTTCTTTTTTGTGATAGAAATTTAACAAAAAAACATTAACATAGATAAATATAAAAATGTTTTGTATGAAAAAATAAGTTCTATCAGAACTACAATTTACATCATTTATGTGACAATATGCTCTTTTGATCTATGACCTTAGTCTACACAAGTCACTAAGTCTTGCTCTACACTAGCACAGAATCTTATATTGATGCAGTTGCAACATAAGCTGTGTATTTTGCATTGTCCAACATGGAAATTGGTTTAGAAATAAATTTATTTGTTTATTTAATATGACACCTTTGATTTTGCATTAGCACCTCTGACTGTTACTAGAAGTGTTGTAAATTGTGATCTTATATAACAATGTGACACCCTGACAAAAATGATAGAATCAACATCTTGGGTAGGTGTAGGGAACAGAGTATGACTATAAAACAAATTAATTTACTTCTTGATGACAGTCCAATTTTTATGACAGTCCAAAATTTTAAAGCAAAAATGACAATCAGATAATTTTAAAGCAAACATGACAATCAGATGATGTTTTTATTTGTTCTTGAGTTTCAGGATGACAAGCACAATATTTTAGATATCAATTTAACAATGATACTATTTTTTAAAAGCTTATGTAAATCTAAAAACAAAACTAACTCTTTACAGTGATTGTCATATACACTTGACACTTACAAGTACTACCTGAAATGACTTGTGGCCTATTTGACATGATACCTCAAAAATCACATTATTATATCATGCATGAGTAAGCAAACAAATGTTAGACACACTTTTTATATATATTTGGCCAAATACATGACAGATGTCCTAAATGTATGAACTTTCAGGTTTTATAAATTTTATAGACAATAATTTGCTTAAAGTAACTACTGATTAAAACCACTTAAATTTTAATACACAGTAATATGAGATTTTAAATAAAAGAGAAATTTACCCTTTTACTCCACAGACATGCCTGTTTACCCATATGAGACCAGTGTAGATCCAGATCAGCTGGCACATCTGTGCAATCTGATCAGGATCTGCACTGTTCACTTTTTAGTCAGAAATAACCTAATGATTTAAATATGTGAACATTGCAGATCCTGATCAGTCACCATGGATGTGCTGGCTGATCTGAATCTACACAGTTCTTCCATGCCATAAAGGTGTGTACATGAAGGGAAAGGGTTAATGTCCACATAAATTGATAATATTATCAGTTATCAGTTGGGACCAAAATGTTTGACAAGAAAGCAGACTACATGTGTATCAAATATTAAGTTAGTGCTCATTTTGGGAATTAAAAGTGTTCTATTATTACCATTTTTTTCTGTCATGTGCACATTTCAACATGATTTCATAATCAAAATTTGTATGTGAGGTACATGTATAATCAAATACACTATTTACATGGTGTCTGTTTTGTTTTGTAGTGGTTTTTTTTTCAAATTTTGTTAAATATACATGCTGTCACTACATTTGCTCAGCATCAAAAAGTTGTGTTTTAGAAAATAAAAAAATCAAAGCTTTTATAATCATTTAAATTGTTGAAACAAAAATGTAGATTGCTGTGAAGAGGAAGAAAAACATTTTTTGCTATGTCAGTGGGTTTTTGGCCTTATTAAATACATGTGAAAATCTGAAAATACCGGTACTTGGATCTGCTTAAGCTGGACTTTAAAACAGATAACTTTTTTTTCAGAGAAATTTACCTATTTTACAGTAGTGATGCCTACTTTTCTGCAATAAAAAAATACAAAATCAAGAAAATACCAACTGAAATGAGCTTCAGAACTTGAAATTCACATTTTCCAGTATATATATTACATGTATAAAGTACTTACCAGACAGAGATCCAAAGGTGGTTATGAATAATGGCATTTTTATTTCCAATTGATGTGTTCCCAGGTTTACATTTTTACAATAATCTGAGTACTCTTAACATTGTTATACATTTTAAAAAATGGACAAAAAATATTTTTAATGCATGATTTGATTGGCAACAGCAATTCATTTGGTAATGAAAATAGATATAAAGAAGCATTTTGTTTCAAATCACTTATTAAGACCTGTAAAGGAGTGTTACATATGGATAATCAGACTACATGACATTGTACATGTTTATTTTTAATTGATTGAGATTATTTCATCTATTTTGGCACAATAGCTGAACTATTTTTCAACTTAAATGAGTAACTCTATCATGCACATTCAAGTAACTTGGCTCAATTATGTACCATATTGTCACAATATTTTTCACACAGCATCTATAGCTTCAATATCACTGTTGTTAATAACTGAAAATTCCTAAGGCATTGTCATTCCTGCAGATATTTTCAAGTGACTGCACAAATATGCCCCAAAATCTTGATGATGTATTACACTATATATTGAAGTCTCAATGTGGTGTTAATGTGATGTATATAAAAAAAGTACTTTTTAGGTCTAGATTATAACTTAATGCATATACATGCAAATATATATTTTTGAATAGCATGGCACAATTTTGTGCAATTACAAGTTACAAATTCAAGTTTAAACAAGGGATCATTCTAAAAAATAAACTTTATATTTCAGTCAATAATAAATCACGCACAATGTGACATAATTATTAGAAATTGCATGTATCAATAAAGAATTTATCAATGTTCAATATTGCGTTAATCGAGGTAATGGAAAACATTTTGGTTGTAAAATTTTAGCAAGAAGCCATTATGTTTTACACATTAAAAACCCAAATGTTAAGTAAAAGTTATATTGCAAGTTGTGCAGCTGAATTCAGAGAAAGTTGATGCAGACTTAAATTCTTTCCAAAAATCACATAATTATATCATGCATGAATAGACTAACAATTGTTAGACACAATTTATTTTTTAATATTTTGGCCAAATACATGACAAAATAAAACATTATCTGATATTATTACAGCTAGAGCTCGATAAGAGGCAGTGCCTTAGTTCATATTATTTTTTTATCAAACTTTCAAATTATTTTGCTTATGACAACACGCTCAAGATGATGCCAAATTCTCAAGGTCAAGATCACATTTGATGGAGTTATGCCCCTTTTTGTACTTGGATTTTTACACGAAAACTTAACATTGGCTATAACTTTGTCATTTCTTAATATTTTTACATCAAACTTTCAAATTATATTGCTTATGACAACACGCTCATGATGATGCCAAATTCTTTGATGGAGTTATGCCCCTTTTTCTACTTGCATTTTTATTCCGACATAGCACCAGAGGGCGACACAAGTGTTCAACTGAACACCCATCTAGTTAAATATTAATAAAAGTATTATTGATGAAATTTCATGTATTTGTTAGTAGTTTATTTTGATAATAATTTAAATTAATTAAATGTTAGTGTTGGTTTTTCTGTTGTAGTTTTTTTTTCTGAGAAAGAACATTGTGCACAGTATGATTTTGCTGGTCATCATACCCTTTTGTCAGTGAATACTATTATTATTCTTCCTTTAAATGTCGTCCACATATAACACATCTGTGTTATACTTTTCTTGTTATTATTTAAACAGAATTGAAGTTGCTAAGGCTGATACTAGAAGATTCAACTGTCTGTTTTATCATTGTCATTATGAAGTGAATTCAGTGTAGATTCAGTGCCCAAGGTTATAAAACTGAGCATGGAAACCAGTCTCAAATCTCAAGCATCTGATTGACTGAAATGGCGACCAGTCGCCATTTCAGCCAATCAGATGCTTGAGATTTGAGACTGGTTTCCAAACTCAGTTTTATAACGTTGGGACCAGATCAGATGCTACATCTGTGCCATCTGATCTGGTTTTACACAGTTCACTTGTTGGTCAGAGATAACCTAATGAATTTAAAAGCAAAAATCCTGATTAGATGCCACAAATGTACTGGTTGATCTGGATCTACATTGTTCACTCAAATGATAAAAGCATATCTGTGAGGTAATGGGTTAAAAGTATTCCTTTCAATCAGATTTTGTATTCCAGAAAAGGAAACTGATTTTATCAACTGTATATTGTCACTGCAATGTTTTGACTCTGATTGATATACCTCCCTTAATGCTGTCTTTGCTTATTTAACTACTGGTTATAGCTTCAGACCCCCCTATGTTTTATTGAAAAGAAAGAAGTTTATAGCCCAAGTTTTGCATGTGAGTTAATATTGCAGCATACTGTCCAGTTTAATCTCGAGTACACCTTATGTGCTTTAGTTTTCTGAATTTACATGGCGACAGGCGACAGCTAGATAATGATTTTAGTATTCATATTTTCCTGTATCCAATTCTAAAACCACACATAGCCCTGAAAAATGATCACTAAAACATACAATATTTTTCTGAAATATTGGTCAGGTTTGTGAAAATATTATTTGAACTATTTTCTGCATAAATGGCTATGTATGACTGAAATATTTCACCATGTTAAAGTTGTAAATTGTTGATGTAATTATGAACACAGATCTTCCCTAGGGCATTCCTGTGATCAAACAGTTTTTCTTGGATTTCAAAAAAGTAAATTTGCATTTTTTTTAAATTTCGATAAAATCCTGACAGTTTTTTTGTTTTGTTTTTTTATTCCTTTTTTATGTTTTAGGATATTTTCTGCACCTGGCTAAACATGTCAAAATTTACAATTTCCCATTCAATCATAATTATATTAACAGTTTTTACTTTGTTTGTGGCACTTTAAATATTTTCTGTGGGAGGCCCTGGGACTGTATTGTTGAGTTAATTGTAAGATGAGATAAATATATGCTGTTACACATTTTGTGCAATATACTTCTTTAACTTATTATTACCACAATAAAATATTTATTAAAAAATATTGTTTTATTATTATAAATTGTTGAATGATAACACTATTAAGTGGTTCTTAGAAATCTTTATGGAAGCTGTGTGCACAGGAATAGTTAGAGACTAGTCTCAGATCTTATTGGTTAAAACTGAATACATAACATTCGTACACACAACTTTTATTTACTGTCAGTATTAGTCAACATATAATAAAAGCTACAAGGCTTATGACTGTCATGAACAGTCTCTGATCTAACCAATAACTTGTAATTAATTTTTTTTTAAAGCATGGTTGAATTTGCTGTAATATTAATTTTTAAATTGAAATATTTTAAGCTTTTATTTTATTTTTATATTTGTGCTCTAAAGTTATTAACATTAACATATTTTTTTATATTTTCAAAAATAAATTAACAATTAAAGGATTTATATAAAGTAAACATTCATTACAACTTTCAACATATCGTGAACACTGCAAGAATTTAAAATGGCGAATGTAAGACAAATTTTGATTGGCTATAATTAGTATGGGTATAAATAGCGAAAGGGTCCAAATTTAAATGTAGGTGCACCGGTAATTTATGCGATGGACGTATAAATATATACGATGGACGTTTAAAAATGTAGGTGCACCGCTATTTGAAATGGCGTTGCACCTGTATTTTATGGGTGCACCTGTAAATTTATACGTCCATCGCGTAAATTTATACGTCCAACGCATAAATTTACAGGTGCACCAGTAAATTTATATGTAGGTCCATCGTCAATTTACTTTTGAGCCTTTTCGTGCGCCATAGGAAAGCCCTTGTTGCGCACAAATAGTTGTGCTAATGGCAACAACATCATATGTATTTTCAAAGACGTCTTGACATTGGTCCGTTTTTAATATTTTTTATTTTAAAAAAATTTATGCATTGCTTAATTAAAAGCTACATCAGATTCAGATTCACACTCAGTAAATCCTGTTGAAAAAGTGTTTCAGCAAGTGAATAAATGTGGTTAAGTCGTTTATGTCGCTATTTCTTATTTTATAACTAATTTACATCATTTATTTCATGAAGTTTATTTATTTTTACAAATGTTTTTTTTTTAAGTATAATGCTTTGCGAGTACGATTTCTTGTTTTTAGACCATTCTCTAGGATCCGGTACGGCGCGATGTGGTGAATACACACAACCGTAAACAAATCGAATTTCTCTCCAAAAATGGTAAATTGGACTGTTAGACAGAAACTTTAAGCACTAAGAGAAAGGTAACTGCTCTTCTAAACAGTACTCAGCTAAAAGAATATATCAATACATCGAATTTTAGTCTGATTTTTTGCAGTTAGTTTAAATTCACTTTTTGTGCATGTTGACACTTGTCTCGACAACGCAGATTTTGTTTTAAAAAAGAATTATGCGGTGCTGAAATGTTTGCTGACATGCTCACTTCATCAAACCTCAGAAATTCAAGCCTGCTAGCTGTAGTTCTGCTTTCATGACCTCTACAGGTACAGCTTTTGGGGTGCAGCCCCCAATCCCCTTAAAACCCCAATCAACTAGCCTATCCATAATTTGCTTGAGAAGCTCCAAGTGTAAGTTGTCATGCTGACAACGCCCATAAGACAGTTTCAGAATGTATATATTTATATAAATATGAGTGGCCTGGACCAGGAGTCGGACCTCAACCATACCAAAACCTGAATAGTGTTGTAATACTTTACCATGTTTTCTATACTAATATGTGTTGCCTATTGATCTTTTGAAAGTAGTGTCTGAACAAATGAAGCCATACCTTCAGTACAATCTGTCAGGGGGTATATGTATAAAAACCTAGCAGCTATGCATAAAATTGATAGTATTTTTAAACATTTATTAAAATCAACAAACATTTCATGAGACAGTTATTGCAAATGTCAAACTATGCTAAGTGACACTCAAGATAATTTTGTTTTATGTTACTTTATTATCAGTTTTCTCAGTTGAAAATTGTGATATCAGTGGCTTCAGAAAATGTTGATAAAGTATGAGAGAATTTTACATTTAAGTACCAGCATTAGATCATTTTTATCACAAGTTACAATTGATTGCTTTTAGTCAATTAAAATAATTTAAAAAGTCTTCACTAATTTTAACGTTTACCCTTATAAAACATTTTCCCCCAATAGGCTTTATACATTTACCATTATCAGCATCCCCCTGATCGAAATACGATCTGTAGGGGCAATCCGGGTAAGTACGATTTTTACATGCCGTCGCTTTAATACATCCTGTATGACAAAAACATGCGCGCGCACAACTCGGGTTGGTGTTACCTTATTCGATATTGAATTCTAACGGACTTTACGGTGCATCTTTCATTGTATGTGGGTCCGAGAAGGTAAAACAAGAAGAAAACGCAGCAACACTCAATCCGGGAAAGTACGGACATAGTAGGGATTGTACGGACACACAAAGGAAAACTACGGACATTCAGAAAAATGACGGGAAAGTACAGACACTTCGACTTTAAAAAAGAAACATCTGAAAGTTTGATTATAAAATTTTGTTGGCATACAGTTTTAACAAAACGGATAATTTTTAACAGTAATATATTGTTCGGCGAAAAGATCTACCATACATACTAGGCAATAAATCATCAAAAGTATCCAATAAAACCATATTTAATAAAAATGATTTCATTTCAAGTGCAAAGTGTCACTGTATAGGCCTAACTTTCAAGCAATAAAAAATCAACAACATCAAGTACATTCTTCATATTTTGCACATGATTAGATATCTTCTTTATATATAGATACAATTCAAGTGGACTGCACTTTAATTTCCTTCTTGATCTTTCTGCTGGATAACTGTTTCTGCTCTTTGTTTGTTTGTTTTCTTTTCACCTCTTTGGTTTTAATATTTTCAAGACGTAACTTTTCATTAATGATATCTTCACTAGTAAGAAGGCGATGCTGAGTGATGGATTTCCTACTAGACTTAATTTTCTCTGGATTACTTTTTGGTTGTGGAATGAAAATTTAAACAAGAAACACTTTTATCGCAGTATATAGTGTGTAGAAATGAAGTGAAAATGTTCGTGACGAATTAATTTTCACTACATTCGCGGATGGCACTGAAGCGCCAATATTAATTCGCACGATTCTTTTGTTTGCAATATTATGATTTTTTTTTCAGAAATAAGAAAACACGTGAAAATATTTGCGAATATGTCCGACTGTGTTAAGACGAGAAAATTTGTAAGCGCGAATATTTATTGGTTTGGTTTACAGTAATAAAGTGAAATAGACGTATCAAGAACAGCCTCATTCAGAAAACACAGTACGTCTCGCAACACAGTCATAAAGTAGTGAGGAAAAAGGGAGCATGAGTTTTTTATTTTTCACTTCAAAAATACTTCACGATTAATTAACAAAAATAAGAATCCAATAGCTTACCGCTTTAGAACGGTCAGAGGCAAAGCATATTGCCACAGGGGGTTTAAAGGTGCCTGATCACTAATCAATGAGAAATATTTAAGTGTTTTATATATTCAAGTTTATAATGTAAACTGTAAAAGACCTGTACCCAAGATCATAAAACTAAATCTGGAGACATGTCGCCATTTCAGCCGATCAGATCCTTGAGATTTGAGACTGATCTCAAAACTTAGTTTTATGATCTTGGGCCCAGTAAACAAACTAAATGTGATGTAATATTACACGGTCAACATACAAGTGAATAAGGCCGACTTTTTATAGTGTTACTAGCGCAGTAAAATTCACCCACAGCCCCACAGCATGTCCTGAAATGTGCTAATTAGTAAAAAAAAATCGACGGAATTCGCCTTTATTCAGTCATTTATAGGCATTACAAAATAGTATGATTAATAATAAATACATCTGAAAGATTGAAGTATTCCACCCTAAACTGTTAATAGGTAGCTTTAAACCAACCTCACACTTTCCCCCCACACACATTGTACGGTCAATGTGAAACTTAAAGAGAAACGTGGCTTAAAAGTTACAGAAGAAAAAAGTAATATATGCATATCAGGAATCGCCACACTAACAAAACACACAAAAAAATATCACTCGAAGAAGCAACGCGAAATGCTATAAAAAGATAAAAGCAGTTTTAAAGATAATAATTATAGAGAATCTTTTCTTTTTTAATGAGTCATCTTATAAATTGCCGTCCCTTTGCATTCTCTCTCATCTTGTATTTGTCCCTATTTGGAGGCCGTTTTAACTTTTTAACAGCTTTAAAAGCTGAAAACCTCTAATTTGTAGGGTTCACAGACTTCATCAAAACAGAATAAACAATAACAAGTAAACATACTAGATGCTTGTATTTTATATAGGATGTTTCATATTTTCTTAATAATAAGTTTTACACGGTATTACATTTAATCTCGTAAGACAGTTTATTCAACCTCTCTAGTTCATCATCACTGACATATTTTGTTACATATTTAACCAAAAATACATGACACTGAAATAAAAAGTTGTTTTTCCCATCCTTCTATATCTTCGATTATTGCTGTTCCCACCCGTGCATCCTTAACCACCAGTTTCTTCATGAACTCGTGGATATCGTACAAAAGAGGGTGGTCATAATACCATTCTTTCTGAAGTAGCTTGTCTAGATAATAAGTCGAGAGCCAGACAGTTTCTTGTGTTTTTTTTTAATTGCGTTCTCGATCTTTCAGCAAACACACTATATTACTCGCCATAGGACCTTCCGTGCGTGAAATAAAATGAAGCAGAATTCTAAGTGTCCGTAGTTTTCCTACAAGCAAATTTAGTAGGGAAAGTACGGACACGTTATATTTTCTTTTATTTCTTAATGACCTTTGTGTTTATGATGTTTCTGACCGGAAAAAATTAAGCAGGATACATTATTTTACAATATTGACAACAACAAATCACAAAAATATGTAAGTACCAAGTTTAATTTAAGTTTGAAATGCTTTGATTTCAAAATTTCCCGCTTTGAAAGTTTGAGATAGAAGAGGAAGTTATGGTGCGCTGTTCGTGCATGCGATAAATTACGTCATGCATTAATAAGTGTTAATGTTTCTTTGAAATCAAAGTGCCAGAAGTATCTGGAAAGGAAAATCGATGCCGGTGTAAGAACAATCGATGATAAGGTACTGTAAATCATGTCATTCCAAGATTGTCCATAGTTACCCATCCGTCCGTACTTACCCGGATTGCCCCTACATGAAAACAGAATTTTATGTAATTTCAAAATCAAGAAAAAATTTCAAATTTGCAGAATAGCTGTCTCACTGTTTCCAAGCAAATGCTGGAAAATATCAGACATAAAATAAATTATTGTAGTTCTTTCGAGTTTTTTTTCAGATATTATTCATATTTGAATTCATTTGAGCACTACTTTTTTAAGCATACAATGTAGATATCAGTCATTTTTTTGCATGATGAAGCTTATTACAACAGAGGCTTGCCTTAGTGTAGCTGAGACTATCAGCTTGAGAGAGCCGGTGTTAGCAGATTCAAACAATACCAGTATTTTTGTTGCACTTTAATGTTTCTTGCGGGTAGACCCTGAGTCAGTGTTGTCAGTTGACAGTTAATAATCACATCAGTACTAGGCACATATATGTCGGGTGTGCTGATTTGTATTTGATATGTTTGTTTTTCCATATCACTTGTGTGTTAATGCAGCTTGTCTGTATATTTCAGATGGCTGAAGATGGATTCATGATGCAGAATCAACTCAAATTTAACCTAGGAGTTCCATTAGCAGCATCTAATGTCGCTGTCAGGTAGAGATTTAATTATTGATATAATAAATATTAAGTGGTAACATACACATGGAATCAAAAACACCACTTTAATATATTGATTGCCTAACAGAAAAGGAAATAACTAAATAGTTGTTATTTTCTCTATTGATATATATCTGTTATTTTCTGTCTCTATATATATTGAGTCTGGAGGTTTAACTGCCTCTTTTAAACTGCACCCTACTGCCTGTATTGTAACCATATTCTGGTAAAAATTGGAAGAAATGGCTGCACAGCATCTATTAGGGGGTTTATGGACTGCATATATTTCAGATTGTACTGTTCTAATTTCATTGAACAAAACTAGATACTTTGAATATGAAATGAATTAAATGTCGTAAGATTCGTAAATGTTTTTTAGTTGTTGGTTGTATTTTACCCATTCTGCTTTCAAACACAAGATGTAGCAAATTGAAAATGCCTGTTAGCTTTAATGATATTTTATTTTCTTCTAAAAAATTGGCCAATTGCAGTATTTTAATTATGTAAGTTATCAAACATGACATACTGCTGCCAGCCAATTCCATGCATTGAAATGACGAATGATGAACTCCAGGAAGTTTAAGGCACAGGCTATATGCTGATCTTGGATTTGTTAAAAAATAACTCTTTGTTAAAGGTTTCTTATCTAAAACATGTTGCATAAAATAATAAGTAACTCCAGCAGAGGTTAAAAATAAAAGTATTCATCCATTACCCAATAGGATATGACTGTTATCTATTGATAAATAATGTCATCTGACCAGGATATACACTGTTTACTGTTTGATTAGTGAACTTATTTCTGACAAAGAAGCAAACATCATGGCACAAATGTAATGGCTGATTTAGATCTACACTGATTGCATACATGTTAACAGTGTTAAGGGTTAAAATAGACGACCTTGACAAGGGACAGTACTAGTAAACATGATGTTAGAACTACATACAGATTTTCTTAGTTAGTGTAGTATTTTTCGAATCGTATTCCATAGGTATCATAAACCCAATCCAATAATTGTTGAGAGAGCTGGGGGTCTGGTGAATGTACCGCCGCCACATCGACAGTCTGGTCCTGTCCAGTCTGACCGTCCAGTCTCGGCTCGGTCTTCTATCAGTGAGGATAGGATGGCACTGGCGGTACGGCTGGCACAGCGAGACCTGAAGAAGAGAAGGGAAGAAAGGCCAGTCAGTAGATCTCCTTCCCCAGCAAAAACAAGATTCTCCAAAGGTAACTTACTATACTATACAAACAGGGCTAATAAAAAAACATATTCTGCATTACTTTTGAATTCCCTATTCTAGACCCAAGAAATCAAAATTCATTTTGATAAGAATCCAATAATTTGGAAATATTTACACAATTTTTGTGTTAAATATTGTGAACTAATGGTAATGAGTACAGATCTGCATATAAGTTCATATTCATAGCACTTGTCAAACAATGATTTTTCACTGTGCCACCATAGCACACAGCTAGATTCCTGGATTGTTACTTTGTTGGACCAAATCCTGAAGTTTCTCCTGTTGTTAGTAATTTTCTAAAAACCCGGAAACAATGTTTAGGAATTGCGGTCACCTTCCACATATGAAAGATACCTTATATTCCTACATAAGAATTCTTCAGAGTGAGATCAAACAAATAATACCTGGTAAAAGTCTTTAAAGGTATATGTAATAAGAAAATACACATTGTAAAAGACTATTTACATTGAAACACGTTACTAAGTGTAGTATTATAGATACATTTCTAGGAGTACCATTGGATATTTACAGGAGGGACAAAAATAGTGCAGACTCAAGAGGCACGGGAGAGGGCCCAGAGACTTCAGGAGAAGCAGGCTGGTAGGGACCCCCTCAAACTCCGTGAGCAGGGCTGGAACTCGGGCACAACTGTGAATGCTTGTAACCAGACACCACCTAGAGACAGGACGGCAAAGCTAAATTTACCTGGTAATACCTTTGTTTATCTAATCAGTACAACATATTAACAACCCCTCATAATATACAAACTCCACTTCAAAATATTCTAAAAGCAACATCATAAAATGACTAAATTTCCTGGATGTGAGGGCTAGCATTGAAAATCTTAATCATAGGCTCGTTTATCATGGGTCTATGGGTTATGGGTCTATGTGACTTGGAGAGTGATCAAAGCAGACCAGTCAACTGTAACATCCCACTTTTTTATCAGGTGTTGTTTTTGTTAAAAATTGAATTTTATTTAGCATTTTAGCAGTATATGAAATGGCAGAAAGTTTACACCTAATTTGCATAAAATTTCAAAGTTTTTATGTTAAAATTCTGTGTAAACATTCTGACACTTCTTACATTGATCAGGAGCTGAAAAACAAAATATAATCTTATGATAACAACCTTCAACAAACTTTTTCTGTATTTGTCATTTTTTTATGTTACTTGTGATAATGTTGTACACATTTTAGCATATTTTAATACTTCTGCATAATTATGGAGTTGCTTTTCTAATAAATAAAAAAAGTAGCATGACAATAAGCAATTCAGACATGTACTTGGCTGGAAAATATTTGAAGGTTGTAATTATTTTCTGACAAGCACATTTTTGAGCGTGTTATCTTTTTAAAAAATCAATACTATGTTTCCAGCCACTACGGATTCTCCACCTACCCGAGACACAGACAAATATCCCCGATCCATGCCATCAGATAACCCTGCCCAGGAGATAGAACGGCTACAGAAGGAAATGGAAGGTTACTTACAACAGATTCAGGTTATAGAGCAGAGAGCCATGCAGGGTAACACATTATCCCTTTACTCCTTATTTAAGGATTAGATCACATGTGAGAACAGTGTAGATCCAGATCAACCAGCTCATTCATGCTGTCTGATCTGGATCTACAGTGTTTGTTTCATGGTAAGAAATAACCTTTTAACCAAAATAGAACACTGTACATGTAAATCCTGTAAAAAATAGCACGGATGTGTCTGCCAATCTGGATCTGTACTGATGCCCATGCAATTAAAATCATATGATATTTATGCAAGAAGGCTTATATACTGAAGAATTGTTATTATTTAGTTGGGAATTATTTGTTTGTTTTTATATTGGTAAAAAAAACCTCGAATTCGGATTCTCAAGAATATAAATTGATCTGCTCAGTTTCAAGTTTGTTTATTGTTTTACATTATCTACCTATTGATCCCTTGGAAAAAATATGATATGGCTAAAATGTTCATGTACTTGAGAAGTATATTTTCATGTGTAGTATAAAGAATTATAATGCTCTAATACATGACTTGGCCATTAAAAAAAAAATTGGATTCAGTTTTTATTAAAATATGCAAAGCAACAATTTTTTTTACAACAATTTATGATTAACTGATTTATCAAAACTTCATTTTCAGTTTTTAATTTGTCATACTTAAAAAGTATCATACCAAATTATTTGCTGTAATAAAAATGTTCTGTTTGAATTTGTTATCTAGATCAAACTGGTGATTTAGTGCAGCCGGCTAAGTCACGTAAGAAGGATGGTTACCTTAGTGATGACGAGGATCCTGCTCGGCGTCTTCTTCGTCAGGAGGAGCAGGCAACTCGTGCAGCACGGCAGATCTACAACCTGAGGCAGCAAGTGAGGGCACTACAGGACCAGGTGACAAGGAGCGGAGGAGGCAAGATCAAACATACCAAAAAGGTACACTGATGTCATGGAAAGATGTTATATTACTTGTCTTACTCTTGTTAACATCATGTTTGCGAAAACATGCCTTGTTGGAGTCATCCCTTAAAATAATGTCACAAAGTTGAGCAGACAACATTTCTAATTATGCACAGAGCAGTAAACAACATTAATTTTTTTGGTGAAAGTATGTAACAGTATCACCTAATAGTTATGGGAATAAAAAAAGGGAATTGTAAGTTTTTTCCCAAAATATCAACGACTTAAAAGGTCACAAATTTTCTGAAGACATGTTTTCGCATGGCACAGCTATATAATGATGTGATACAAATTTTTTTTTTTTACACAATGATTCAAATGAAAACAAAGTGATAGAAAACTAGATTGTATGTGGTCTTCTTTCGATCATGATAATATTGAAAGCAGCAAAAGACTTCATGGTGTTACAGTCAAAACACTAATTGCATGTACTCATGGCTTTTTAAATACAAACTAATCCTTCAACTAGCTTAAGATTTGAAAGTAATAAGAATAAATGCAATCAAAAAGATTTTTTTGGTCTACATTATATCTTTTTTTCAATAGAATCCTGTGATATTATGTTTGGCAGTTGTCAAGAATGGCCTTCCAGTTTCATATCAATTAGCAATATGTGGGGAAAAACTCTATTGCATATTATTTCCAACACAGTATATGACAGATTGTGGTTTGTTACAGAGTCAGGTAATGTTACGGCTGGCAGCAGCTCATCGGGGAGCAGTAAGGGCCATCCAGGGGTTCATCAACCAGCAGTTACCTCTGCAGGACTTGCGTCGGGGTCTACCATCTGGCTACCATGAGCTGGCCCTTCTGATCCGACAGCTGGCGCTACTAAGTACCCAGATTCGAACCAATCAGGACATGGGAAATGTTCACGAGGATTTAGTCAAGATGCTGGATAGAGTTGACGTAAGTATGATGAGAAGAGAATGTTTACCCTTTACTCCATTGATACCTTAACTACATGGACAAACAGTATAAAGCCAGATCAGCCGACACAATCGTGCCATCTGAATAGGATCTACACTGTTCACTTTGAAATTCATTAGGTTACTTGTGACCAATATGCAACCAGTGCAGATCCAAATGCATGTGCCTGTGGATGTAGATCTACACTGGTCGCATACATGTTAATGCAGTATGTGGAGTAAAGGGTCAGCTGACACAGTTACACAGTGCTTAGATATATTTTATAAACTTGCTTACTATATAGCAAAGCTGAAGAATTTAATAACGAAGATAGAATGGTTGTATTACTATTATAATTGAGTATTTCAAACAACAGAATATACATTACAAATAATCAGTTTAATTAGAAGCATGTCATTAACTCTTAACTCCATACATACACCTTATGGCACAGGCAATAACTGAAGATCCAGATCAGCCAGCATATTTGTGCCATCTGACCAGGATCTACACTTTTTGCTTTTAGATTTATTTGGTTATTTCTGACCAAGGTAAGACCAGTGCAAATCCAGATCAGATGGCACAAAATTGCTGGCTGATCATGATCTACTCTGGTCAATAGACACTAAAATGCTAAGATATTGAGTAAAGGGTTAACTGTCGTAGTTAAAGACTGCTTAGCTAAATTGCATACTTGCTGTGCTAAATATATATCGAAGCCATAGAATTAAATAACTAAGATAAAATGGCAGTATTACATGTACTATTGTTATGTATTTTGAACAACAGAATGTACATTACAACCATTTTAATACAAAGAAGCATCGCATTTAAGTTTGCAGCATATGTGTCATAAACTATGTCATTTTCAGGAGTTGAACAAGGCATGGTGTGCCGAGCTTGAACAGAAGAAGGAGGAGACGGAACAAGAGGAGAGACGCCACAAGTCACCAGTGAGCAGACAGGGAGCACAGCCTGCACCAGAATCCAGGGGCAGACAACTCCCTCAACAGGGCAGGAAAATTGGCAAAGAAAACAGACCTAAAGGTACTCTCACAGTATTTTCACTTTCTGGTAACAGCTGAAGACTATTTCTTAATATTTAGCCTTATTACTGTACAAGTAAAGTTGTATATTATTACTGTAACAGTAAACTTTTACATTATTACAATAACAAATAAATTTTTATCTTATTACTGTAAGTAGACAATTTTTGCAATATTTCTGTAGCAATTGAAAATAAATTTTTACAAGTAATTTTGTACTTAGTAAATGTTTACATAATTACAGTAGCAAGTAGATTTTATTTTACATTTTTACTGTAAAATCTTAATTTTACCTCACTGATATTACTGTAGCAAGTAGAGCATCCTAGCCAGCTGAAACACACTCAGTATTCTGCTTCTTGATTTAAAGTCTGCATTTTTATTATGCCCCCACAAAGTTATGGCCCTTTGTTATTTTCACTAATTAAATCTTGTGGCATCAACTCCTCATTAACTATCTGAGGGATTTCTTTCAAGTTTGCACAGATGATCAAGCAGGATGTGTAGATGATCGTAAAGAAAGGATTTTTTCCTGCGACCATTTCCACCAGAGTTATGGCCCTTTGTTAATTTCACTAATTAAATCTTGTGGCATCAACTTCTCATCAACTATCTGAGGGATTTCTTTCAAATTTGCACACATGATCAATCAGAATGTGTACATGATCATAAAGAAAAGATTTTTTCCTACGGCCATTTTTACCACAGTTATGGCCCTTTGTTTATTTCACTTACAAAATTTTGTGGCATCAACTCCACATTTTCTATTTGGCTGATTTCTTTCAAACTTGCACAGATGATTAGACATGATCATTGTTATAACATACTGTCATTCATACCAATATATCTTTTTCATTGGAGAAACTGTGATTTCATTCATTTTCACAATAGTTTTGTGCACTTTGTATTGCCTAATCAGTTTTTAGAGAAATCAGTATGTTTTATTACATTATTTGTTTTCATTAAACATCTCATTATATCATTTTTATGCCCCCATGCAAATAGAGTTGTACTCGTCCGTCCGTACGTCTGTCCCTCCGTACGTCCCCAAATCTTGTTGCATGAACTCCTCCTAGCCTTTAAGGAGGATTTCTTTCAAACTTGCACAGATGATCAAGCAGGATGTGTAAATGGTTGTAAAGAAAGGATTTTTTCCTGCGGCCAGAGTTACGGCCCTTTGTTATTAAAAATTATGTTGCAGCAGTGGGGGCATCAGTGTCCGAGGACACATTCTAGTGTTTATTTTCTTTGTTTAGTTTTGACTACATGTATTATGTACTTGTAAGTGTACCTGATCTTAATTTTCATATTGTTCAGGTCTTCTGAAGAAGCAAGTTTATAAAGGATCAAGGCCTATCCAGAAATCTCAGAAACCAAGTAAGTCACAATTCCATGATACTATTCCTGTAAAAATCTCTTTATATAGGGGAAGTATGCATTAGATTGATGTATAAAAATGTTATTATTTCAAATGTTATTATTACAAAATTTTGTAATTTAATGCTACGGCTTACCAATACTTCAAATCAAAAAATCTCTGATTGAAGCTTTAAGAATAGATTGTTAAGTGAAAGTGTCAAATGAATTTTGACATTTCATTTCATGTATATATAATTTATAATTTGATTTTGTTGTGGCAAAACTAATCTAATACAACAAAATGTAGGTCAAATCTGATAAAAAAATAAGTTGGTTACATTGTAAATGTCATCTTTGTAATCTGATGATATTTTAGTTTTAGGCTTCTTCTACATGTTGTTGTATACTCAGGAACAGCAACTCTGTGTATTAAATATATAATATCTGGTGGACACAAACCTGTCTGTGATGTAGTTATGGCATATTTTTGTGACAATTCATCAAGTATAACAATAATTAGTACTTTTGACAACGTAGAAAGTTGTAACTAGTTGTTTTGTTAACAGGAAAGCTGACCCCAGAGAGGCAGAATGTATTACAAGCTGGTATACAGGCATTGTTACGTGAGGAGGACAGACAGAGAGGTAGGGATCTAGCCTGGAATATCCCTGCCGATGAGAGCATGCTGTCAGAGCCTGCCAACACCAGTCTGATCCTCCCGAAAGGTTTACAGGTCAAGCGTGAGAAAGCTCAGAGAACTATGGTGCTCGATATTCCGGACAGTCACTTCACAGATCCTACCCTAGCATCAGGTCTGAAAACTCGGCAACAGGCAGAATATGAATCAAGAAGGTCAGTAATACTTTTCATTGCTGTCTGTTTCACATATACTGTTTAATACTTGTTATTTTGAGAGAGAAAAAAATCCATTTCACATTTGTCTGTTAAGAAGTTGTTGTGTTCTTTCAACAATAAATGATTAAGATTTTTCGCTTGAGCACTCCAGATGGTAAGGACGTAAAAAATCGCTATATATTAAATCAAATATCTGTTGCATGATTTTTTACCATTTCCTTCATACATACATCTTTATGACGTGGGCAAACAGTGTAGATCCAGATCAGCTGGCACATTCGTGCTGTCTAATCAGGATTTGCACTGTTTGCTTTTAGATTCATTGGGTTTTTTCAGACCAAGATGTGATCAGTGTAGATCCAGATCAGCTGGCACATTCATGCTGTCTAATCAGGATCTGCACTGTTTGCTTTTAGATTCAATGGGTTATTTCAGACCAAGATATGATCAGTGTAGATCCAGATAAGACAGAACAGATGTGCTGGCTGATCTCTGTCTACACTGCTTGTACACAAAATGCGTATATCTATTGAGTTAAAGGTTATTACAGAAAATGATTAAACGTACAGTTTGAACCAACTCAAACTCATTTGTCTTGGGTTGATTGTTTTACTTTGACATAATGCTATCATTTGAGCAGCAGTGAGCCTTGGAGACCTAGTGGTAGTGTACAGACATCCCCTGTTAGAAGACGGTCAAGAGACAGGTCAAGGTCAGCAGATAGAAATAGGTCAGTTGAGAGAGGAAGATCCAAGAGTCCCAGGTTGGCAAACAGGAAGTTTCTGTTACAAGATGAAGAACTTATGCAGTAAGTCAACTCCTCGTTACATATAAATTTATTATATGATTATTTGATATTAAACAGTTAAAAAATCTTTTAAATTTTTTAAACTTTACAATTAACTCTTTACATGGAATATGACTGTTATCCATGGGCGAAGAGTGTAGATCCTGATAAGCTGGCACACTTCTGATCAGGATCTACACTTTTTGCTTTTTTATTTATTATGTTATTTCTGACTAAGAGGCCAACAAGAACACAAATGGCACAAATTTGCCAGCCGATCTGGATTTGCACTGTTTGCACTACATTAAAAACTTTTTATATGGAGTAAATTGTTAAATGATGTGGTAAAGGGTAAACTGGATCAGATTTATGGTATACCACACACACTGACTTTCACAAACAAGAGTACTGTTTGATGGGTCCAATCTTTTGTTAAAAGATAAATTCATTTATGTGACCAGTGCCCATGGTTATAAAACTGAGCATGAAAACCAGTTTCAAATCTCAAGCATCTGATTGGCTGAAATGGTGACTGGTCACCATTTCAGCTAATCAGAAGCTTGAGATTTTAGACTGGTTTCCAATCTCAGCTTTATAACCTTCAGGCCAGGATAAATTTGATAACTTTACAGAGAGCTATTTCCTGAGGGTGTTGATGGTATGGGTAGTAGAGATAGGTCACCCAGTCCAAGGTCAAGGTCACAGAGACAGAGGTCACTCAGTCCAGCAAGGTCACCTGCTTCAAGGTAATTTATTTTAATTAATAAGCTTAATTTCTAAAAAATCTAGAAACTTGCCTTCTACACAGCTTTAATTTTTCATTTATTTTCTGATATGTTTCTGAATAAACTTTAGTAATGGGACCAATAACATAGCTTTTAAGGTTTCCCATTTCAAGTTTATCGTCTTGAGACATTATGCAAAATAACCTCACAAATTGTAAATGTGGCAGAAATTGTAAATGTGGAAGCAAGTGTTACAACATTGGCTAGAGCTGATTTGTATTTTGCAGATAGTTTAAATCTTTATTCCATAACTGATCAGTAAAACTCTAACAGTTCTAATGAATAAGCTTACAGTGGTTGTAGTTTTCTTGTTTTCCTCCAGGTCAAGATACATGGCACATAAGATGAGGTCAAGACTTGACAGAATGGAGAACAAAGCTGAGGTAGGTGGTACTGTACTGTTTGATAGTACTAGGGGACATGATTCTCAAGGGCTTACTCCATTTAAATATACTGTTTGGGGAAGGCACTTAAAGATTCGACCACAAACATGTAGAAGTGAAGTTGGGTAAAATGTACCCGTTTTTTAAATACATTATATTTTACTTTTAACATACAAACTGTTGTTTTCTATAACAAAAGGAAAGGTTTTGTTAGATGTAGTGTTTCTAGCTGTGAAGACAGTGATCCTAAAACCAAATCTCACGTTTATCAGAAATGTTTTCCATCAGCTGAGCAGGTATACGCTTCAGATGGTTCTTCTATAGAATTGCCTTGAATGGCATTTTTTGGTTCCAGGCATGGTTGTTGTATATTGATATATTGAATTACATCTTTAATACATTAATGATTAAACAATACATTTGTATTACATAGATGTTTAGACTTCTGTTAACATTGACATTTTGAACGTCACAGATTTATGTTAGTGCCACTTGCTACACAATTTCAGGAAGCTGGAATGTTACATGACAGAGAACAAGAACTGGCCAAGATAAACTTGCGACAGAAGCTGGCTGATGGAGAGAAGGTAACTAATGAGGACTGTCACAAGTTGTATGAGTGTCTCTTGGAAACAAAGTATTCCTGTGAAATCTCACCTCACAGACTAACCCTGTACTGGATGGTATAAAGCTTACATCACACAGGTGACTGATGTAGATCCATGAAAGCCAGGACATATGGCCAGGATCTTTACTGTTTGCCTTAGATTTCTTAGGTTAATTCTGACCAAGAAGTGAATAGTGTCGATCTAGTGTAGATCAGATGACACAGATGTGCCAGCTTATCTGAAACTCGGGATAACCATCTGGATAAACTGGTTGAATTTCATTTTCATTTGCGACCAGTGTAGATCCTGGTCAGCCATCACACCTGTGCCATCTGATCAGGATATGAACTTGTCGCTTCTTTTATTGAATCAAAAAGTGAACAGTGTAGATCCTGATTAGATAGCACAGATATTCCGGCAGATCTACACAGCCCTGGGGTTATCAGCCATCACATGGAGTAAAACAATAATTAGCATAATCTTTTTACTAAATGATCATGCCAAATTTATTATTTCACTGTATGCATGATGACAATTAATTTTTTTTAGGGTGAAATAAATGGAGAGTTGATGACTGACATGATTCTGAACGACCTCATGTATGACACGGCCTTGGAGCTACAGTCTATCGAAGATGATGACATCATTAAGGATGAAGCAGTCACCATGCATCATAACCCAACCCTTGAGAACATCTACCAAAGACTGGAACAAATGGAGGTAACATAAAATAATTTAGAGATCATTTTATCATACTTGTAATAACTTTTGTCTCTTGCTGAAGATATTTTCACCTAGGCCTCACCATACATCCAATGATGAATTGGCATCCATATAGCATAAAGACAATACAATTGTAAAACATCCCTACAGCTTTACTGTTACCATGATGTGGATGAACACAGTCTGTTATTCTTTTCTCGGTTGATCTTATAATGTTAAATTACTCCATATATTTAGAGAACATTCTGTGATGATCATTATGCAAGTTTACATGTTGGTTTATCTCAGTTATGCAGGCCTAAAATGTAATAGTACATGAAAATCTCTCCTTTCTTTTAAATATGATCCAGTTGCAACTGAAAGATTGTAACTGTTTCCTTATTATACATTAGTGATAGAGGTTGCATTTAAAATGTCCTCAGTTGAAGCAACAGACTCAGAATTCAGCATTTCTGTTTGTTAGCTGGAACAGAATGATATTCGAAGGAGGTGGGGAACTCTTCATTTTGAAGAGGAGGAGGAAGGCTTATCATTAAGGAAGGCAAGAAAGATCGAAAAACCATCTGGTCCTGTTGCCTTGGAAATTACACGGAAAGACCCATCCTCATCTCACAGAGCTCATAGTACAAGGTAAGTGCTCACAGTACAAGGTATAATGATCACTGTAAAATGTTTAGTGCTCACTTGGTCGGACAAGTCATACATTATGCTGTCTGATATGGATCTACACTCTACAAGCTATAACAGTGAAGTAAAGGATTAAGAATTTAAGAGAAATTGAAAACAATCATTGTGTCATTTTATCTTTTTCTTTCAACTTTGATAAAATTGGAGTGGGATATGTTTTATCGAACAAATTATATTAACCGACTGTTTTTTTTCCACATATTTTTATTGAGTAAATGGTTGTGAGTAATTCTTACTAAATGAATTTGTTAGGGTATTTATACCAAAACTGGACCATATCTACATTAAAGCTGTTGTGCCTCTAGGTTATACATGTGTCCCTCAGATTATTACCTCTAGGCAATGGTCAGCCTAGTCAGCATCTTGTGAAGGTGTTAAGTGATTAGACCTGTCAACTGTCTGCTGTTACTTTATAACTAATACTGCACAAGCAAGACATAAATCTGCCAAGTTTCAAGATTTTCCTATGAAATAATAATTAATGGTTAAGTTAGGAGATTCTATTGTGAAAACAAGCGAAAGTTAATTACAAACACAATTTTAAGTGGTTCCACAAAATTTAAAAACAATGAACCATTCTGTTAGTTTCTTGCATTCTGTCATTTATTTTGTGGCAATACATTGACAGGCTATTTTAGTATTTTTTGCAACTAATCTACCTTTACTTGATATCTGACAGAGCCTATGACAAGAACACCTACACTCCGATCATATTCACCAAGTCTGCTCCAGCCCCACAGTTCAGCCAGAGAGCCACCGTCGTCGAGACAGAGGATGATCTAGACAGTGATCTCCCCTTGGGTCTACCTCTAAGGTATTGTCTTGTTAAATGTGCTCGGTATTGTCTTCGGTCTTTAAATTCTAAAAAATTGTTGTGTTTTAAATTTCTTAAATCCAGCTTTGGAACTGAGTCAACTTCTCATGTTGATTGTCAACTGGTTTTTCAAACCGAGCATCATTTTTCAAACAAAAGCATATTTATTGAAGTATTCATGTGCCGTTTACATCTAATGAAACTTATTTATATTTTAAGCATTGATTTGAATGAAACTTAAAGAAATTCTATTAAACCACAGGAAATGGTAAATTAAAATTAAATCCATGGTTACTGTAACAGATAAATATTTTGAACAATCTGCCCATAAGTTACTTTGGAACAAACTTTATTGATGATTATTGAGATGCATTTAAAGTAACACTGTATTATGTTAAATGCTTTTCTGATCTTGCTTGGCTAAAACCTGATCTTTGTTATTATTTACCACTCGTTTCCTGAATTATAATTTTGTACAAACTATGATACATTTAATTCATGACAAATGTAATTCTACTAAACATTAGTACCCATAAAGTGCTAATCATGTCAGTGAAGTGCTAATTGTGTCAGGGACCCAGATCAAACTAGGCTGATCAGGGTCTTAACTGTTGGCTATTCACTCAATTACATTGTATTTCTCTTCATTACCCATGAACAATGAATGGAATGGCTCAGGTTGAGAGAAATGTGAGTCAATGTCATTAATTTAGGGAGTTATTGGTTAACTAAAGTAAAGCTTACAGCAGTGAGTGTTGTAGCTTGCAAAGTGTTAGACTAAGTGACAATCGTGGTAACGTGACAATATGGAGCTTTAATACTGACTACCATGAATGTAAATCAGGGCCCAGGATCATAAAACTGAAATTGGAGACCAGTCTCAAATCTCAAGCATCTGCTTAGCTGAAATTGCAATCAGTAGCCATTTAAGCCAGTCAGATGCTTGAGATTTGAGATTTGTCTCTAGTTTGAATTTTATGATCTATTCAGATCAAGGGCTTAGACAATTTGAAAATGATCTAAATATTCTAGATTCAATATGAAAACTTTTGACTGAATGGTGAACACACCCTGATTAGACTGCAGTCTGATCTGGGTCTACAGATGTGGCATAGACCACGTCCAAATTTGTCAAGTTGTGTCACATATGTTAGTAAAAGATAAATTGTTCCCTACCTGTTATCCAGTAATGTTGTCAGACATTGACAGTGTATTGAACAATATTTTAGGAGTGGTAAGATTCGACTCAAGCTGCCAGACACAGCTGTTAGAGACATCCACAATAACCTGGAGAAATATGAAAGATATCTGAAGAAGACGTCACATCAAACACATGGAAAGTTTGATCCTTGGAAACTTGTTGAGGAGTATGTTCATTTATTTATTAAATTTTATTTCATTTATTATTTTGTTTCATTTATTTATTTTACTTTATAATTAAATTGTTGAATTTTCATGGATCCATTATACCGGATGGGTATTGCCACTAATTTCAGTATTGCAGTATACTGCAATAGATTACTTCGATGTTGAAGGAAATTGTACATTAACATGTATTTTGTGCGTAAATCTATATTTAACATAGCAAACCGTTACCCTCAAACACTTAATTATGCTTCTTAATTAAGATCTTATGAATATAAACTTAGATATCAGATAAAGGTATCAAATGGTATAATGTCACCTTTAATAGGGTAGTTGGTATAATTACCATTGAAATATGATGATTGTTTGCCGTATTGCACAAGGGTGACCGAATGGAAAATATATATCTGTGTGTATTTTACAGAATATCTGATCAAGTGCTGTCTGAATGTCTGAGGGAGATAGAGAAGGAGCTGGAGGAGGTAGAAGAAAACATCGTACACCAGGTGTGCAAGTCAGAGTTTGCTATCCCAGAACCCTCTGCACAGCAACAGGAAGTGCAGGAATACAGAGAGGAGGATTATGGGTATGAAATTCATGCAGACGGAATGGAGGGGCTTGATAGACTGGATCAGCTGAGAACCATTCAAGAGGAATATGGAATACAAACCAGTCAAGAATATAGTGCAAGAACCAGTCCACGGGAAGTAGAATCTGCTCTCAGGGGTAGTGGAGAAAAATCAATACTACAGAGCAGTGCAGACAAGTCACGTGAAAATGGAACATCTTTTAAAAAAGAGGTTAGCTTTCACCAGGATATACTATCTGAAAGATCGGATAGTTATGAAAGGGGGAGGGAAGTTCTGTTTGATGCAGCAGACCTGGATATCGCTGAGAACGATGGAGAGACTCCAAGAGGTGCGAGTGAAATACGGACTGACGAATATGATGATGACAGTTATGAAGATGAGGAAGAATCTGAAATATCCATTACTGCGACAGATGATTTAGAGTATTCAGAAGATGAGACTTGATTAAGATGTTAGATTATGATGTAAATTTGTTGTATTTATGGCTTGATTTGTAGTCATAGACTGTGATAGTGATTGTTTGTTGATCTTGAACGATGCATCAATCAATCAAGTCAAAGTTACAGTTATGAAATTGATAACTGATGATTCATAGGAAATCATATGGGACAGGCCACGGGAATCTTTGGTAATACTTTTTTACATTTTAGTTGTTACTCAATGGAAAAAACATATGATTATCTATTACTTTCTCTTTACTAATTGGAGATTTTGTAACATATTTTAACAAATTTTGATACTTTCACTGCAAAATGTGTAGTAAGTAATGTTGTCTGCTCATCTTATGGCAATATTTCAAGAATTGATTTCAGCTGTCTGAAGGTGCTGTTTCCCATATTACTGTTGTTTAAGAAAGCAAAAACTTGGAGAAATTGTTATAGAATGCATATTGATATTACTTGCATAGATAGGAACTTTTGATGTGTTTCGAACCAGTTGACAACAATGACAGATATATGACATAGATTGATTATTTGAATTCCTTTGTTGCCACTCATCACTTGATGAGAGATTCTGTAAACTTACCATCATAATCTTCAGTAATTGATTTCTGTTGTATTTGTAATTATCTGTGATAGTAAACATAATATAATTTTAATGTGTTGTATATGGTTCTGTGTAACATTAATACCAGATGTTAGTAGATGACAGTCCATGATGGTTACTGAGGGATTCAGAACCCAAGATTATAAAACTGAGACCAGTCAACATTGCAGCCAATCAGATGCTTGAGATTTGAGACTGGTATCCTGATTTAGTTTTATGGTCTTGGGCCCAAAACCAACTTGAGCCACATTATGAAGCTGAATATTCTCTGGGACTTGGAAATAAACTAAGGTTGTTTGGTGTGTCTGCCTGGCAGATGCTTGTCTCACAAAACATTTACCTATAATTGGATTTTTCCCATCATTTTGGGATAGGGGGCGGGCATTTCTGGATTAGGAAAAATGAAAAATGTGTTGTGTTTACTTTGTAAATTCCTACTTAACAAAACAATCTTTAAAATGATTGATAAAATGAATAAATTTGATAACTTGTCCTTTTTATTTAAAAAAAGCCTTGATAAAAAATACTGATTATTCTATCATGGATCAGATTTCTTTCATGTTTTTTTTCTCCTTTTTTTTCCAGACAGAGTAATTGGGAATTCTAACTCATTTTGGCACTGGGAGTATGGACTTTTTTTAGCCTCCAATTGGAAATCACCTTGGATTTGTAGCAAATCAGAAGCTTTGAAAATTCAAATTCCTCAGCAATTTATTTCAATAGAACTCCTGTCTGTGTTACAATGAATAAAATAGATAGATCTATTTTCAACTGCCCATGTGCATGGCTACAAATGTAGGGCGACTTCTAAGTCGGATAGAGTCCTATTAAGACTTTTCTGTAAAAACTAGATGCCAGCACTTAATGCACTTGTAGGCTTTTACTTTCTATAGAAACATCTTAATAGACTCTATCCTGTGTGTAGAATCATGAGGGCATCGTAGAATCATGAGGGCATCGTAGAATCATGAGGGCATCTAGAATCATGAGGGCATCGTAGAATCATGAGGACATCGTAGAATCATGAGGGCATCGTAGAATCATGAGGGCATCGTAGAATCATGAGGGCATCGTAGAATCATGAGGGCATCGTAGAATCATGAGGGCATCTAGAATCATGAGGGCATCGTAGAATCATGAGGGCATCGTAGAATCATGAGGGCATCGTAGAATCATGAGGGCATCGTAGAATCATGAGGGCATCGTAGAATCATGAGGGCATCGTAGAATCATGAGGGCATCGTAGAATCATGAGGGCATCGTAGAATCATGAGGGCATCGTAGAATCATGAGGGCATCGTAGAATCATGAGGGCATCGTAGAATCATGAGGGCATCGTAGAATCAAGAGGGCATCGTAGAATCATGAGGGCATCGTAGAATCATGAGGGCATCGTAGAATCATGAGGGCATCGCAATAGCCAACAATGAACGTTCAATATTAATAGGCAATAACACATTTATAAAAGTTCAAAGACAAGATTTAGAAATAGTCCAAGTTTAAATGGTCAATTAACAAAAGAGGTATGGCTGTCTCTCGTTGCCACTTTTTCATTTATCAGTTACAAATATGTACACAGCAATTTTTATTTTTATCCATATACCTGTACAGTCAAGAAAAATGTTCCACCACATACATAAAGATGTAAGAAAAGTTTGCTGCTAAACTACAGAGGTAACATTAGCTAGCTGTTTTATGTTTCCTTAACATGTTTAAACATCTGCCTCAGTTACCTGCAGTAGTGAAAACGTGTGCTATGTCAAATATCCTCCATTTCAAAAGATCATTTCTTATTAGATCTCTGAACAATACAACTACTGACAACTAACTACATTATTGTAGCTTGTTCAAGTCATATTCATATTTTCCAGTTACCATGGTAATATAAACACTTTAATTGTATTCCTTTCAACATCTATCAAGGTCATATTGTATTGAGTTACAAGAAGTCTGTCCGAATTCGGATTAAGAACAATTTTGTGAGGATTATTCACACCCTCGACAATGACGTCACCCATGATCTCGCCGTCCGTGTTAACCATCAGGATATTGTGAGATTTGTTTCCCGCCACAAATATTCGGCTGCCATGCAGAGCTATTCCCTTGGGTATCTTAAGACCGTCATAGCGAATTTCCCAAAGCTTTTCTCCTTGCGTTGTTATAGCGATGACAGTTTTCTTGTAACGATCTGTCACGTACATACATCCTGCAGTGCGATCAAGAACAATGTATTCAGGGAAAAAGAACAAATTATGACCTACATTGTCTTTGGAAATGACCTTGAGCTCGCGCCCGTCACGTGACATCAGCTTGACACTTGGCGGTGAATCGTAGCAACAGACTGCCAGCATGTAATTGGAATACGAAATGCCCCAGCACTTCGCTCCCGTTTGAATGGCTGCTAGAATCGTGATGTCTGACTCTCGAACCTGCATCAGCAAAAATCTCTTTTCTCGTGGCAGTGTCACGGCTATCTCGCTACTAGATATGGCGGCAATGTCAAACGGCCGCGCCGACAAGACCCGCTCGCCGATCCACCGGTACTCGGCATCATAGAGCTTGATTTTTCGATGGACTTGGTCAGCTAGAACGATGCGGCCATCCGTCAGATATTCTGCTCCAGTAATACAACAGTTATCTCGATCCTGGGCGTTCCGAACTTTGAAGTAGACTTCGAGTTTACCTTGTGGAATGTTGTGGTTCTTGTTGTGCACGGGGACAGGTGTTATGGAAGGAGATGGCGGGAAAATCTTGAGCTCGTTGTCTAGCTTGTGTGTATCTTTCTTGGAACGATGGGCCTTCTTTGGTGTGCCAGGATCCGGCGTTCCTTCGGAAGATTCCACGATCCTCTCTTCCGGTATGAGTATTGTATCGGCCCGGACGGTGTAAGGAGGCGGTATACGGACGTCTTGATGTGATAGAGAGAACTTTCCCATTTCTTTGAGTGTACCGAGAAACATCTGGAGACTTTTGTCAGGTGAGAACGCCAGCACGACATCTTTAAGATGTCTGGAGACCTCTTTGAGGCTCTTCTCGCAGAAGTTACTTTCTCGTCTGGCTTTGTTGTAGGTGATCAGGACGTCAGCGTCTGTACCATGTGTCATGGAGTTCTGAAGTACATTGCTGGCATTTTTAGTCGTGTTGACAAGATCCTGGGTCCGTTCAACCTCTCGTTGAAAATGCACTATCTCTCCTTTCTTCAAGTCTTCTAGCTGTGCAAGTGCCCGCTCCTCCTGCGCGGAGAGTATTTCATTAATTTGCTGACGTATACTGGATATCTGCTTCTTCACGTTACTGGCGGCATCTTCTAAGGAATCCACGGCGTGCTTTCTGTTGTCCAGTATACGGAGACCCCAGCTGGTCTGGTGCTTGAGCTTTTCCATGACATTCTTGGCGTCCTCTCGTTGTTTTGAGGCCGCCTCGGAAGAGCTCAGTATACTAGTGCATAGACGATGGAACCCAGTGGCACAGGTGGAGCAAATGACCTGAATAAAAGATGAGATGTCGGCACATATCGATTTTTGCACATACCGAAATGGTTCAATTTAAAACATAATTTGTACTAAGCAATTTGCAAAGCTAGCAAGGTTTTTTTTATACTTTAAATTTTATGTATATGTTCATCGGTTATTCTATTATTATGGAACACCTACTGTATTTTCTAAGTTGTTATATGATAAAAAGTACTTTAACATTAAGCCAATGTTGGCTTATTTGGAAAAAGTTTAAAGCGTTTACACACCTGTGCATGGTCCTCGCAGTAGAAATCGAGGAACTTGCCCTCGTGTTCCTGGCAGGGTGTCCGCAGCAACGTACTCCTGATTGGCTGCAGTTTGATACTGGCAATATCGACCAGTGTGTGAGTCCTCGATATCTTTAAGCTGCCATGTTGGTTCTCGCAGTCTTCACACATCGCCTCGCCACAGTTCTCGCACCATGTGACCGCCATCGTGTTCTCACCGCGCTTACCGCAAGGGTCGCACCTCCTGCCCTCAGACCGCAGCTTCACGGCTTCTATCAGACCGACAATGAACTGGTTCTGTGGCAGGGCCTCCGCCCAGGAGCTAGGACCTGTCGAAATTACAAACAATGATGGGATTCACGTACAAATACTCATATAATAACAAGAATACATTTAATTCGTTTCATGAATTTCATTTTTTAATAATCATCAAACATACAAAGAAAAAGAATCAGCACCATTTTATTCCGTGTCAATGATATTTAAATACCGGTATACAATGTATAGTAGGCTGTGTTTATTTATGCTAGTGCTATTATAAGTATACCTTGTAGAACATTTGGAGAGTCGACGAACTGGTGACACTTTGGGCACTCGAAGCCCTTAGGTACATGTATCCCCTTAGTGTTAGAATCGATGTGGTCTGCTATACAGGTCAGACAGAACGTGTGCAGACACGGCAGGGACCGTGGGTCCGTGTACTCCTCAGTGCAGATAGGGCACGACAGAAACTCCTCGCTCACGTGACCGTCTACGTCTCCGTCCTCCATCTTTCTTTCCAGAATCTAGTCTTCGCTGTAATTATAGTATTCAGGTTTAAGCCCTGTTTATTATTTTTAGTAATTTTGATATTCTTCCAAAGATATGCGCCCGTATATAGTAGCATTCAAGCCAGATATTAAAACTTCTCACTAATACCGAGCGTGAGAACTGAGCGCTTCAAAATTACAACCGTATATATTCACTAACAAGGTATTGTTTTCGAGCTTTGCTTTTCTAAACATCTTTGTTGCATCGTTTTAGTAAAAGGATATCACTTTTGTGAAGACATTTTTGGCAAAGCCCCGACATCTCACAATGATTGGGACTATTAATTCCCTGCCACTGTCATAGAAGGACTGTTTCCTAAGGATTTTTTCTCTCTTTTGGCGATTTAAGCTTTATTTCGACATCATTTATCAAAATGTAAAAATAGTGTTTGTTTGTTTTTTAAGACGACTTAATCCCATGATCCAAATACTAATACTTAGTCTGTATCTCATTTGATATTGTTTTGTTTGTTTGTTTTTGTTCGATTACGGGAACACATGAACTTATTATCAGTAAGTTGCCCTTTGATTCAGTACCATGGTTAGCAGGAATAAAAATGCATGATTGTCGTCTATTCAGAAAATGTTCAAGCCATCTAATACGATAAGTAACGTTTCTTACCTTAGTCCTTACAACTTATTCCACCATTTTACTTTAAAAACAATATGGAGGAGCGCTTGTCGTTAAGGAATGGTGTAGAATTTCACGGAGAAAGTTCTTTAAACCAATGATAAGCATTAGCTAATTATAATTATCTGCAGTCCTTTTGTTTTGAAAAATGTTGTTAGTCAACCTTGGAACATGATAGGATAGTCGCCATTAAAATGTTCTGAAACAATATGGTGGATTAAAATATTTCGAAAAAAATAAGGTATCGTCCTTCTGTTTTCTTGAATGTCCGATGCGTTTGTTTGATTTGTCCGGGTCGTTTTTTAGGCTTGGTCATTCTTCTAAGTTGTAATAATTACTTGGAGCCCTGGACACCAAAAGATTTTTCAGCATATATGGCTGGTTCTAAGATTTTAAAAAGTATATTGCCAAAGGAAAAAATATTATCGAAATTTTCAGTAACCACTCCACTTCACTTAATTTATAATTTTATTTCAGCCGCCATTCCGCTTCACTTAATTTTATTTCAGAAAAAAACATACATGTGATCTTATGTGTTTTAAAATAAAAGTGCACAACTGGTTCGTTTCGAACTAAACATTCTCTAGACCACCACAAATCGCCTTTTACTTATAGTCATAAAATAATAAAAAAATCTTAATTTGTAAATTAACTTTCAGTACATTCATCCGTTTTCTCTCAGTTACAACTTTCTTTCAAATGAGTGCCTCTTAATAAACAATTGTTTACGAGTAGCAATTGTTTGCTGAAATTCGATATTAAAATATTTTGTTGATCGTTTTTCTTAACGGCCAAACTTGCTAATGTTTCAAATTCAAATGCTTCAATGGAACTGTTTATCTTGATCTCAATTTACTTTTCTTTAAAAGTATTTCGACACGTTCTGTAGCAAAATTTAAGAAAAATGTTGTAAGTAAATAGAGTTAAACATAATTAAACAAAATTAATTTTACGATAGTTATGTTTGTTTAGACAGATAAAGTTGTGATCATGGATCGCGGTTACAACCACATCAGTGAGGACTTTTTGACCTGCACGCTATGTAAGGATGACTATGATGATCCCAGGGCCCTTCCCTGCCTTCACGCATTCTGTAAATCCTGCGTATCTGATCACATCACTAAAACAACAAAAGGTCAAAGAGCACCAAAGGGCTTCGACTGTCCTGTTTGCAAACGGTATGTTGACGCTCCGGACCCCCACCAGGCGCCCAATACCTGGGCAGATATGCTTCCCACAAGTCACCTGATAACCAGTCTGATGGACAATGTTCGTCTGCGAAATGACGTTAGCAAATGCGATCCATGCTTCAGACGGAAGGACAAGGTAATTGCTGCCAAATGGTGCAAGGAATGCGCAGAGGCGCTTTGCGACCAGTGCGTCTCTTTCCACAAATCGTTGAAATATTCGCAAAACCACACATTGATGGATTTCGAAGAACTGCGCCAACAACCCATTAAGAATACGTTACCCAGGCCACCATGTCCCCAGCATGAGAACACTACGCTGGGGTTCTTCTGCGAGGACCATCAGAAAGTCTGCTGTTCCTCCTGCGTCACAGTTAACCACCGGAAATGTGCCCATGTGACAACGAGTGTAGATGCTGCAAACAAATACAGAAACGAGGTTGATACCCTGACAGAAAAACTACGTCATCAAAACGGCTGGTCTGCAAGAATTATGGAGAACCGTCAACACAGCATGAAACTTCTGGATGACGCAGAGGCACAGTTGAAGAGCCAGATAATCAGTATCAGACAGCAGTTTGACGAGCTGCTGCGCACTCAGGAGAAGCAGATGCTCGACGAACTCAAGTCTCTGAAAACAGCCGAGAAAAAGAAGTATGAAAAAGATGTAGCGAAATGCGAAGAAATGATCTGTACGACAGGAAACGCCCTGAATATATTGAAAAACTCCTTACAGCACGGAACTGATTCGGACATCTTACTGTCTGTTAACAGCGTGAAGAAAGAAGCAAAGAACTGCGACCGTAATCTGTCGGAGCTGTCCAAGAACCTGATGGACATATTGTTGATATTTACACCTGACCGGATGTTGTCGCAGGTGTTGGGAACGCTGAAGGAAATCGGAAAGATATCCTTCAGCCATTCACACGTACATGTACAGCCGCCGTACAATATAAGCGTTCAGAACTCTACGATAGACTCCGAACCAGAAACGGAACGCATAACCCCCGAGTCTCGTCAGTCACCCGTTCCAGTAAAAGACACATCTCTCCATCTCAGCCACAGGAAACTTGTAGACGATACACCGCGTTCCTCACGCATGTCACAACAGTCTAAAACAAGCTCCCGGCGATCTAGACACTCTCCCGTCATTAACTCCACTAGAAGCACACTGTCAAATACTTCTCAACATTCTCGACAGAGTTCACTCAAGTTTTTAGAAGACACCCCCCGCTCGAAAGCCTCGAAACACTCCGATATATTCCATGCGACTATAGAAGCTATGGAGGACGATGCCCACCCCCGCTCGAACAGCCGTCTTCTGTCACCAGTAACACCGATGGGCCGCGGATCTGACAGGAAAATCAGTAGCAACCCGGCATCACTAGAGTTCTTTTTCAAGGTAAGTTGCATAAGCAGTGCCTTGGATAGAAGTTTATAAATTTTTAAACATTTAAGATTATCTTACACCCAGGCTGTCATAGGTAAGCCCCATACATTGTACCTTCCTTTCCGAAAGTCATCTGTTATATTAACTACTCGTTATGTAGTTATTTGAACATCATTTTTCGTCAGATACTTGGCATCATGTTTTCACTGTACTTGTTGCTGTGGACTTAATCTTATCTCCCAGTGCTACGGACTTGGTCTAATCTTTCGGATTTTCGTTGTTCGATATTTTATTGACACGATGTTTTCGATGTTTAACAACTTTCTCCGCTTCCTAATAATCACAATTTATTGATGGGAACAAAAACAAGCGCAATGTAGATGCCAAAATGTATAAGGTTTTGCAGAATACCAAATTTTAGGTCTAAAATGAAGGGGGTTCTGTTGCAGGAAGAACGAAATGGAGACGGGTTTCATAATAGTTCTAAATATAAAAACACAACATCAATGATAATGTTGACGATCATGAAGATAATGTGTTATTGTTTATTCATCGAAACTTGCATCTGCAGGCGCGTACGGCCCAGGACCGCGAGAACTGTATATTGACTGGCGCCACCTATCTGATAGATGGCCGGATTGTGCTCGTGGATCAGATGTTACGTAAATTGAAGCTCTTTGATCAGAACTACCACTGGATAGGAGAGAAGGTCCTGCCGGCAAGGCCGTATGACATCTGTAACGTCACGGAGAACGAGATAGCGGTCACGTTCCCCAGAGAGAAAAAGATTCAAGTTTTCGCAGGTGAATTTGATTTTTTTAACCCTCAGACCGTGGTTCATTTGATCTATATTTGTATTTGTATTGAGTACAAGGAGCACTGTAGGACCTCACTGACCATTATTGAACACCAAAGTGCGTTACGCATCCGCGCTATGGTTTCGGGCATTGTGGTAAGTTATTACAGTATGTTCAAATGTTGAGTTATGATCATGTGGCCTGACCCTTTGCAACGACGACGTCGATGCTGCTGCTGATGATGATAATGATGATAATAAATGGCACTGAATAACGATGTACGGTAGGCACCATAGCGCGTTCCCACAGTGCACATTGGTCACACAGGCTATGGCCGCACACTGTACTTCGTGGTCCATATTATAGCAAAACTCAGAAGATAAGCTTATATGGTTGTTTCACAAGTATTTTTATCCGTTCATAGTGAGACAGACAGACTTTCTACCGACGTTTACGATCAACACGGGGTCCAAGTGTTGGGGTTTGGCCTACAATAACTCCAACAAAAGGTTTGCTGTATGCTGTTACACGCAGCCGCCGTGCATCAAGGTTTTCTCAAGGAGTGATGGCAGAGAAATAAGGGTACTAGCACGTGACCGCACTGGGGTGGAGCTGTTCTTCTTTCCCGATTATATTGCGATGGATAGTCAAGGTAATAAAATGTGACAGACACAACATGAAAACAGATGCTTGGTACCGGTATTTCATGAAATGCTCAGTTTGTTTATAGATTGTTCACTTCATTCAAAGCAAGTTTCTCATGAGCCTCAATTCAACATAAGCCATCTGTCGGCACTTCATGACGATGAAACAACTTAATCGATGTTTAAGACAATGAATCAAGTCTTACAGTGATGGTGAACTATTGGCACCAATAAGCTGTCAATGAAAGTCCCCATTCCAGGCCATCACTTGTGTCGATTTTTTTTGCTGATGATCTCGTTCTTTTGCAGGTCGTCACCTGTTTGTGACGGACAAATACAAGAAATCTGTGATAGGCATAACCATGGAAGGGGAGAAGATCTGGGAGTGTAGTTACCAGGGTCTCAAGAACCCCCGCGGGATATGTGTCGTCGGCAGCCGTATCTATGTGGCTGGTTGTCGGTCTCACAGGTAGGTCCACGATATGTGATGGAGATATATGAGTGTCATCTCCAGGGTCTCAATAACCCCCGCAGCGGTTACTATTCCTTACAGTAACAGTATGTAATGGGAAGTAACAGCTGTGAGGAGAAATGTATCCTCGGGGGCTGGTTGTCGGTCTCATAGGAAGGTCCTCGATATGTGAGAGAAGGGGGTATACGAGTGTCATCTCCAGGGTCTTAATAACCCCACACCAACAGTTACTTATCCTCATAGTAAAGGGGAGGTAACAGACAGTGGGGGTGGATATGCGTACTCGGCGGCTAGTGTCGGTCTCATAGGTATGTCCTTGATATGTGAGCGAGGGGATATAGAAGTGCAATTGCCAAGAGTCTACGCGGGATGTTTGTCGTCGGTTGACCACGTCTTCCTGTTTGGTTGCCTGTCTTAGGTAATTTCTCAACATGTGATCGAGAGGATACAGGCATACGCTCCAACTGATTAACCTTGTACTAGATAATCGATCGCGCAGGTGCATTCCGTAGTACGTCACTTTGTAAATAACGCTTTATAAGTAAGAAAGAATGAACGGCTTTACTTTCGTTTTTCATTAAAGCCGCTTGTTCTTTTATCTAACTAGCCCTACGGCATGCACACTGTGTGAAAATACCGGCGGCCTTTCTTTTCGTTTCGCTAAGGCATCGCCGAATTGTAATCATATGAATATTTTACAACATTCTGTGTTACTTTTTCTTCGATGTGTGTCAAATCTCTGTCGTATTGAATATTAATTTGGTTTATATGTTTACATTTATAGCTTATTAGACTTAATGAATTATAAAAATCACCATCTGATGTATATGAAATGCCTTTGAGTATAACTTTTAACATGATAATTATGTACGCTACTTAACTATTTTGTGTTTCTTTTGTTAAACAACTGTTATTATTCATTATATTATCTGAACACTTTCCCCTTTGATAATTTGCTAAGTTGCTACCGTCTGCCATAAACCCTATATTGTATATTATATTATTGTCATGTAGTTCTTTGTGAACCTGATTCCAAATAAAAGAAATGTTCTGTTCTGTTCTATAACTGACACGATTTCAAGAATCTCCGCAGGATATATGTCTAGCAATTGATTGTGATACGATGTTAGTCTTTAGACCAACACGTTTTGAAGTTGTATCTAAATCACTTATACTTACTTTTCTGTTACCAATACGAAGGCAGAACTATTATTACTGTTCTCAGCTCTCGTTTTATTCTATTTTTCGTGCACGAGTTTTAATGAGTTGTAATAATATACGGATTGTTATTTAATATTCCATCTTGTATTTCAGTGTGGTTTTATTGTCGACGGATGGTGAAATTGTTGGTGAAGTAATCACTGAAGGTATCTCCTTCCCGAACAAGATATGTCTGAGTCCGCATGCCGATCGTCTGCTGGTGACACAGTTCCAAGGCACGCTTATTGATATAGAGAGAAACACCGTGAAAATATACAGACTAGACTAAACTCCGGCGATCATTCAGAACAGAAATTACCCAGCGCTGATAAAACACTATTTTGGTGCGGCCGGAATAACCACTTCTTGAATGCTGACGTTGCTTAGCGGACAACTTTCATTGTGTCGTTCTATCCATGTTCAAATGTGGTTAGCATCAGCAAATGGTCGCAAATGTCCGTTTATGCATAACCCTGTGCTTTCTCACGGTCCGTATCACGGCTCACATGTTTGCGATGGAATTGAGCGTGTAATTTGTATTATTTCTTACATGTTTTACTATGTTATAATCTGTCTGCTATTTTGTAACATGTTATTAATTCATGCATTAATTGTGACGATCTTTTACATTTTGGTGGTATTGTAGACTTGGATTATTTTGTGTTGAAATACGGTGTTTAACTTTGTCGTTTATGTAAGTTTGATGTTGTTTTTTTTTAATTTTCATAAATCTAACCGGTGTTACAATAATTATTAACCTACGTGTTTGGTCGAATGTATTCAAATGTTTGGTATAAATTAAATAAATTTCTTCAAGGGAATTTGTCAAATGAAAGATTTTCAATAAAGTTGGATTGATGACATCTTTTGCTCTTTCATGAAGTGCGCTTGATTTGACAAGTCGCCCCTAACACCATAACGTACCAATTTCAGAGCAGAACAACAATACTTAACTGCTCACTGAAGATAACGACATAATTATTGCTTCGCTCATCGAGATAAAATACGATGCATATATTACTATCATAATAAATGACAGATAGATAAAAATACTCAACGACCTTCAAAGGGCTATATAATTGATAAAAGCACTGATTGAATGTACGGGGAGACTTTTCACGGTCGCCACTAGGCACAAACAAAGCCCATGTAAACAAAGCATAGATGAAAAAAAAGCCACCGAACACGACAAATATCAAAGTATTGAAGGCTCAGGCGTGTCACCATGCTTACGGGCGGTTAAATTGTGCATAACTGTCGCCCTGCAGTAACAGCCGAAAAGTTGAAATTTGAGATTATCAATTACGAGGCCATCAGCCCGAAACAACAATTGCCCCAACCGAATACCCTAATTCTGTTTTTATTGAAGAACTGCTAGGTCCAATATTTTCGCATTTCGATTGTTTCGATTAAAGCAAAATCATTCGGCACTGGTTTTAATATGTCTTTTTTTTAAGATGTTAAATTTATAAAAAGAAAAAAATTGAACAAGTTTTCGTGCGTGAACTGAAATGTATTTGGGGAATCGAAGTTAGGCCGACTATTGGTAGATCAGAGTTGAGCCACGTGCATCATTTTGCACGCCATAAAGGCAATGATTATGAATATTACATTAATTTATGGAGTTTATGATCGTTTTGACAAGAAAATGCCGCCTGTGCCAAACAGTGAATAATATAACTAGGTATAACATAATTGAGATAATGAAGATACTAATTTGATTTTTGGTTTCTGTTTAAGGTAAATGGACATACTGGTACCGTTAGGAGGATAAATACAGAATATTTCGTCGATTTCCAATGAATTATTTATACCAAAGATAGTTTAAATCATTCACCTTTTGGCAAAAATTTATCTGACGTCGATTTGTGCCGTCATCTTGGGATAACACGCACCTGTGCTGAAGATTATAAAACTCAGATTTGAAACCAGTTGCAAATCTCAAGAATCTGATTAGCTGATATCGCGATCAGTCGCCATATTGGCTGATAAGGCGACCAGTCGCCATTTCAGCCAATCAGGTCCATGAAATTTTAGACTGATTTCCATTCTCAGTTTTATAATCTTAAGACCAGGTTGCGGTAACAAATTTCTGCGTTTTACCAAATAACGAGTCACCACAACCATGTCGAACAGGAAGGGACGGGACTAATAATACATGGTCCCAAGATTATGAGAGAGGAAACCGGTCTCAAATCTCAAGCATCTGGTCTTTAGCGCTTGCACCTATTATATTAAGCGTTTACAAAAGCGACAGGAGTTCTGATAATGCCTGGGCAGCGAGGAATCATAAGGGGCCGAGATCATTAAACTGAGACTGGTCTCTAGTTTTAGTTTATATGATCTTGGGCGAATATCTAAGCCTCATAGTTGCAAAGCTTTAAAAAAGGTCTTTTTTTCAAATTTAAGTATGCGTACTGTTCACTGGTAGCATCAAAGGGAGATAACTGCGTTCGAGTATAGAAGCTCATGCAATGGTTACTTCCCTTTTTATCCAGTTATGCATAATTGTATTTGTGAGCCTTTTTTAGAACTACTTCTTTAACTACGTATGAAAACATATACTAAGATAAACATTGATAAGCACTAAAATTCACATATATTTTTCATCAAGATAATACCTACAATTTTTCTTAAACAATTCTTAGCATGGCGAATATGTTCACGGGACTATTTTGTTAGGTATGCAGTTTTCGAACGCTCTAAAAACGCATGCTATAGTTGATCTGCCGGCCAACCAAAATTTAACCACTATTGTACTAATTAGATTTTCTTTATTCGACCTAGTGACCTAATCGTTTTCCCCAGATTTCTGGGAATACAATATGGTACGTCACTGGTCGGTCATTAACTTGGCGAGGCTTCATATAATTCATATGATCACCATGGCCACTTCTCGTTGAAATCGCTTACTGATTTGGAGGCAATCTAGAAAAACATGATTATTTTGACGAATGCAGATTTAAGCGTCATAATGTAAAGCGTTGTAGGAGCTAAAAATATGACATAATTCATCATATTCTTTTTTTTAATTTGATGGACGGACTAGCCTTGTTACCCAAAATGGCATGGCTGCGAAATATTGGAACAATCACAGTTTGTTGCAAACGGCACCAGTGACACATCCGAAAATGACATAAATTAAAGGTGAGAAATACTGTTTTTAATGCGTTTGATAAAATCGGAAAATGCTGTAAGTAGGTTGATTAAGCATTACCTGTTTCTGGTCTAATATTCTAATTCGTGTTAAAACGATTGCTAGTTTCTCTGTTTTCCTACCAACAAATTTTGATAATTTTTAAGTGGAAGTGGATATTTACATATATAATAAAACTTTGCAAAATGTATGCCACCATGCTTGTTTAAATTGTATTAAGCTCTTAAGTTTGACCCATTTAGTTCCTATCGCGTTACACAATAACGTCTTTAATTGCAAAAGTACACAATAAAATATTTTTTATATTATTTAGAATTAAATACAATACATTTTGTAAAGACAGAAATATTTGCAAGATAAATTGTTTTTGTTTGGTGTTGAAATAATGTTGCAAGGAAACTGATTTTTGCTGAATAAATAATTTTTTCTTTAGTTGAAATAAATAATAAAAAACGCTTAAAATTTACCCAAACACCGTTTCCTATCATAATTCAATCCCTGGCCGATTACTTGTATATTGTTCTTTTACAGTACTTAAAAACTGGTAACTTTTGGAATGTATTAGTTTTTTGACACACGGGCACGAATGTCGCCAGAATATAGAAATATAACCCAAAAATATTTTGCTGACGATCCCGTTTCAAATGTACACACTAATATCTAGGCCTATCCATAAATTTTAAATAAAAATAAATCATATACATGGACCACCTTTCTATTTCGGAAAAAAACGTCTATTCAACTATGTTAGAATCATTTCCCTAAACTTTAAATTCATAACTACTTAATGTCGCGGAGTACCAACGCGAGGTTTTAAATTCGCGCACTCATCAAATATATATTATGAACGATCCGTGACAAAATACATGCCATTTTTTTCTCCGGAAAAAGTGATTCCATGGGAACCCTATAAGACTTCTTAACGACAAAGGCAACTGCTATAGAAAGGGAAATCCTGTGAGGTCATCGACTCGCGGCTCTAATTGTCAACAAGCTCTGTTACGTTGACAATTTACAACAATGGATATAGATGCGCGGCGTTCAATACATATAGAAATACCTATGTTATTGTATATGAAAGTCAATATCAATAACATCACAGTTTCTAAACAATGATAGCAGTATGGGTGAAGTGCTCCAGCTTTTGAATACCACGCACCGTCGTTCTAAAGGTTATCAAACCCGGGTCATCTTCACATTGTGACATATGAACAGATTGGCAATCAGTTCCGTTTCGTGTATTGCATCGTAACGTTTGTCGTTCTCAGTGCGGCACCGCAGCTTATAAGTGCCTTTTTTTTTACTCTATAAATTGGACAAGCAAAATCTGAGATTATAATTATATAATTTAGTGTCTTGCTTTCGAAATGGAAGCAGAGTAAGTAATTTTCCGTGTAATATTATTTGAGGTTTATGATTTTTAGGCGGCGTTCGGGGCGACTCCTGCTTTTTGCAAACATTGTGCAGCAGAAATGACTGTCAGATGAGATGTTAGAAGAGTGACATGACATTCAGCAACATCTGCTACTTGTTAGCTAAGGAATATAAACACAGACATTTCTTAGGATAATTGTGTTAGTATTAAGATATTGTTGAAGAAAACAAGTGTACGACACGTATAGTGTAAACAACGGTGTAACAAAATGGTTGTGTCATAGTGTTTGGAAAACAGAAAGCTTCAACTACTATCATATTACGGAATTAACATTAAATGTGGATTCTAACCTACAACATATATCGTTACTTTATTTCCCAGAAGAGAAACGGGAAAAAAACAACAAATAAACGCGAAGTGAAACTGTAGCTACAATCAATAGATAGGAATACCTTAGAATTAAAATCGGTTGCTATGGAGATGTTTTGTAATTCGAAGAGTTCTCCAAGATCCTTGAAGTATCAGACGACATTTTTTGTTGCGCCAGATGGAACAGCAGACGACAGGTGAGGGTGGCCAGGAAATGTCAGTCACGTCCCTGGTGATTCATCCGCAAGGTAAGCTGTCTGTTTTTCTTGGTGAGATTAACAAACCTGTCGGAATATTTTCATCGAACATGAAAAAGGAACGGTATCAAAGGTTTTGAAAGACAACAAATCATTCAAATCTAAACGCAAAGTTCATTAAAAAAATCTATCGGAGATCAATAACCGCTAAAAAATCCAAATTTCATCAGACAGCATTTAAGTCAAGTATCTAATGCGTAATAACTTTCATGACAATAACAGTAATTCGTGTAAAGCGTCGACCTGGACCATAAGAGATTTTTCGCATGTAAGATAAGAGTAGATCCAGATTAGCTGGCACATCTGTGTCATCTGATCTGGATCTACAAAATTTGCTTCTTGGTCAGAAATAACCTAACGAATCTAAAAGCGAACGCTGATCCTGATCAGATGGCACAGATGTTCGCCTATTAGCTTTAAACCGATGAAAACTTCATTATAACAATAAATATTGCAGTAACATTTCCTCTTCTAAATCATGTCATGTTTGTGGTTGTCATCTTCCTAAAATTTTACAATCCTTACAAAACAAAACAAGGATAGTGAAACAAATTTTTCGATCATTTTGTTAAATAGCTTTCATGGCATAAAAACTAAATTTTATTGTTTAAATATGTTTGAATATTCTGTTTTATCAAATCCGAAGTAAAAGTATAAAAGTTCGATGAGTAACGGTACTGTCCAATTGTTTTCAATACCATGCACGACAGATTCCATACTGAATTGTGTTATGCATTAAATGCAGTTTCAGGTGTATAAACATAATAATAATATTATATATACGATATCGAAACCGCTTATGAGCGAGCGACTTGGGTTTTTGTCAATTTAGCCTCTAATTTTTTAGTGTTTTTCATACAAAAATAACGTGTGTAGATGGTGCTGTTCTAGCAATGCATGTAAATAGAACAGAAAAATGAAAATGTTTAAGTTTCTAACTGGGCCAAAAACCCGAGTCAACACTAAATTTTTATAACGTTCCTAGTTCTTACCACTTTTCTAAACGAAAAAGAAAAACGTGCTATTACACCCAACTCTAAAATTTTAAGGCGACATCTTAAAAGCTGTAGAGTTCAATTGGGCTACCACGGTTCTTTCAAAACTCAAGAACAAGTTCTTTTGTACGTCTGCAGTTGGCAGAAATGTGTCAAAGTTGTTAAGTACCGACACTTCCTACCGTGACCTGTCTTACAAAAACTTGATCGAGATAATGAGATATAAACAGAAAATATTGACTTAATGGCACGTTTAAAAACCAATAAGTTTATCATAAGTTATTACTTAAGGAACGTTTAAAGACGCGGCTAGTACAAAGCGAGTTTAATCAATTATTCAAGAAACCGATAAGTAATGCCTCGAACGATTGCGGGGTACCGGGTATTTACCAAGTTTATGTATACAAGAAGAATATCTAGGAATTCCATTGCACTGTCATCGATAAAAAAGTTCAAATCTGTCTAACGGCAAAATGCGGTTCAATAAAAATTTGCCCGAGTTAATGTTACTCGTTTATCTTTGTTTTACATACGTTCAGAAAAGTTAGAACAGTAATAAAGAAAAATAGGTAGATGTCCTAAAAATTCTTCTTCAATTCTATCTACATCCGAGCACAAAAACTAAACAGCACAAAACAACGATTAAAAAACCAACATGAGCGATATAATACTGACAAAACATTAGGTCGTTTTAAGGCATCGCCACACTCCTCCCAATCCTATTCATCGATAAAATAAAAATCATCAAATCTCAGTAATGACAAATTGCAATTCAAGGAAACTTTGCACAAATGAAGGTTACTAATGTATCTTTATTTTGCATACAGTAAGACAAAATAGAAAAGTAAAGAAACAAAGCTAGACCTAAAAATTCCTTGAATTCTATTTACATAAATTCACAAAAACTAGGCGATGCAGAACATAATTTAAAATTCCCTCGTGAGTGCAATGATACTGACAAGAAAATGTTGTGTACTTTGTAAAAAACGTTCAACTATTAAAAGAGAAATCAGTGATTGTCATCCGTTTACGCGACCAGGAAATTGAAGGTCAAACACACTTTTACTAATATCTCGTAAAGTTTACATAAGTAAATCATGAGGACACAATAAATTGTTGTCAGTATCATATTACTCATGTGGGCATTTAAAATGATGTTTTGTGTTCTTTAGTTTTTGTGAATTTATGTAAATAGAAGTTGAGGGAATTTTTAGATCTCACTATTTTTCTTTACTTTTCTAATATGCCTTACCATCTGTAAAATAAAGATACATTAATAACATACACTTGTGCAAAGTTTCATTTAACAGCATTTTGCCGTTATTGAGATTTTGATAATTTTCTTTTTATCGATGAATAGAATTGGGAGGAGTGTGGCAGGCCCTTAAAAAACTTTCAATTACTTCAATTAAAGTTTTATTTTTGTCATCTATTTACGCGACCGGAAAATAACAAGGACAAACACACTTTTACAAATATCTCAAATACTTTACATTTGTTAGACAAAGGACCTCATATTGTTGTCAATAACATGTTACTCATGATGTGGGGCAACAGTGGCCGCAAATATGACTCATCTTATAGCTATCAAGGGTACAAAACATACTGTATTGAAGTAAAAAAAACAACTATATATATATATATATATATATATATATATATATATTATATATATATATATATATATATATATATATATATATATATATATATATATATATATATATATATATATATATATATATATATATATATATATATATATATATATATAATTGCAGTATTTCTAAGAAAATATGTTGTTATGACCAGGTCAATATAAGTTCTGATTCATATTTCTGTATAAATAAGGGATACCGAAAACACACACTTGGTACAATGCGCATGATGTATCACAGAAAAAATTCTGTTATTACAGATTGTTACTGATATACCTTCTCACTTTTTGTATATGTGCCTTGCACTAATAATACAATGATAGACACTTGCTGTATTCAAATATTTCTCCTTTCTCTAGGTGAAACCAAATGTCTTCTGTGGTCATTAATAATTATAAATGCATATTGAAGCCGGAAATTCATAATTTAATTTCCAAATAATTTTACCGTCTTTCAAAATAGATACTGGCCTATTTTTTATTGTCTATTTTTAAAACAGCAAACCAGTTCATAAAATGATAAATGAACATTTTAGTAATTTGCTTCTGTTGCTTAGTTAATTAATGATGCGAGTCAAGTTTGACTTATTTTGTAACTTCTGATTGTGTTAACGTCACAACATTTGCGTATATTATGCCCTTTATCAACAATTTTGGACTGTGGTCACGTGACTGTCTACTTATCCAGTCAGTTATATAACTTAATATTCAATTTTTTTCAGTAATGATCGAGAAATGGTTATTGGTGGTGCTGATTATCGGCTGTACATCGCTAGTGTTCCTAATCTGTTTCCCAATTGACTTCTTCTTGTACCGTCGCCGCAAACGTCTCGCCAGGCAGCGAAAACGTGACCTGTTCTACAACATTCCTCACAACCGTGCCGGGATAGGGCACGCATACGCCGATACATTCGATTCCGGAACAGACACAGAATCAGAGAAGAAACTTGGCGGTTTTATTGCAACGCGAGGACTTACCAGATTCTTGAGTTCCATCAGAAAGAAACGTGACGAGACACGGGCGATGAACCATATACGCTTGACTGAATCGCGCTCCGATAACAGTTCGGACTTCCAAATTACAACTTCGCTTGACACGTGTCAAACGGGGGCTACTCCAGATAGCAAAAACTTTGACGAAAATGTTCAAAATAAAAATACCAAGGAAGTAAATATTGCTTGCAAAAGTGAAGAGAACGTAAATTCTCTAAACACCAAAGAAGATCCAAGTACATTGATCGGTTCTGGAAGAAAACTTTCCAACGTGTCGGCAGCATGGAGTGAATATGAAAATGTAGCCGACAGTGAAATAAAACGCCAAAATTATGATTCTTTAAAGACAAGAAGCGAAGACGATTTGACAAAGGAATCGTCAAACATTAAGTGCTTGACTATACATGTAGGAAGTAGGGACATGGTAGATATAGAAGGTAGTTATGTGGGAGAGAGTTCAACAGACGAAAGAGACTCTGAACCTAACAGCAAAGGAATATATAAGGTTAAATTAAACAGTTCATTATCTGTGTTCCATGAAGAATACGAAACAAATCACAAAGCCAATGTGTTAGAAAATAAGAGAAACAGTATTGTGACCCTCCATCCAAACAGGGAAGGGTTGGGGGACCGTGAAATACACAGGGTTGCGGAAAGAAGATACAAGAAGAAGAAGCTGAAACATTCCAGATCAGATCAGTGTATTCTGTATGAATCTTTTGAACAAATCTACCCGACTCCAAAGCCGGGGAAAAAGCGTAACATAGTCTCACCCAGCAGTGCACCCACACTGCATTCTCCGGAACAATCTGACTCGGGTGTGAAACCCGATAACGAACTAACAATCAAACAAAGGAGTGTTTCTCTATCCACACATATTGAAGGGGATGAAGAACTCATACCTCCTAAAACAAGAAAGAAAAAGAGACAGTCTATGCCAGCACTAAAATAGCTAAAATATGGACAAGACTTTATCATTGGCCCACCAGAGGACATATTTTTGTTTCTCTTTTTTTTCCATTCATATTTCAAGGAATGTTTTGTGGGAAATCTAAATGAGGTTAAGATCCTGTTCACATTGAATTTACACACTATTGCTCATAAAGCATTTGTAATCAAATGAAATTGCCTCTACTGGGGAGAGCATCAACATAAAAATAAAGCTTCATGTTTAATCTCGTCTCAGGATTTTAAAGCCGAGATTGAAGACCAGTTTAAATATTCTAGCATGTGGTTGATCATTTTGAAGACAATCCTTAAATCCAAACAATCAGATGCTAATGATTTTAGACTGACTTTCTGTCTTATTTATGACCTGTTTTCCAATAATACAAAGTTATGACCTTATATATTAGGTTTCATTGTTATGACCTTATGTACAAGGCTGAAATGTTATGACCCTATGTTCTAGACTGCTTTGTTATGACCTTACGCACTAGGCTGCAATGTCATAACCTTATGAACTAGATTTTAATGTTATGACCTTATACACTAGCCTGCAATGTTATGACCTTAAGTTCTAGGCTTCATTGTTATGGCCATATTGTCCTAGACTGCAACTTTATGACCATATGCACGCAATGTTATGACCATATGCAATAGGCAACATTGTTGTGACTTTATGTCCTAGGCTGCATTGTTATGACCTTTTTGTCCTAGACTGCAGTGTTATGACTTTATGCATTAGGCTGCACTGTTATAACATTATGCACTAGACTGCAATGGTATGACCTGATGCACTAGGCTGCAATGGTATGATAAATTCTTCCAAGAACCAGGGTCAAAATAATAGGAATAGACACTTACAAATAATCACATTCAAGACGCGAGTTTTCACAAATAATGTTATCCATATTCTTTCAAAATCAAAGGCTTATCCTGGTGCAAATGTAACATATAAAAGAATAGTTTGAATTGTATAATCATTCTTGTTTTATTACATGTTCACTGTGATATAATATCTTGTATAACAAGGTAAGAAGAGGGTATATATAACAGAAAAAGATAAATATCTTACAAATCAGAAAACAACAAGTTCATTTACCATCAAGATTTTTAACTTTGTCTATAATAAATATAAAAATTGTCAAATAAGCTAGGCAATAAAAAAATCAGATAAGACTGGTTTCACTCAGGAATACATTTTCTCATTCAACACAAGGATTGTTTTTTTCACTAGTTGTGTTTTTTGTAATATGAAGAAATCCTGATTGAATTGCCAAACATTTTTAATCACTTGATTAGCTTTTATAAACCTTAACTGGTTACATTAAATGTAATGATATCACGGGTTTAAGATCATTATAGGGAGAATGGAGACCAGTCTCAAAACTCTAGATTTTGATTGGTCTAATTTGAGACTGGTCTGAATGTCAACATTCATCAGTCTTCAGTCTTTTTTATGATATCAGACCCAGGACTCATGGTTATAACAAAAGGAGACCATTTTGAAAGCTCAGCAATTTCATCATCGCCTCAGAGCTGACCAAAGCTACACTTGAGATCTGAGTGGTCTCCAGTCTTTTCTATAGTCTCGGTCCCAGGACTCATGGTTATAACAAAAAGAGACCATTTTCAAAGCTCAGCATGCCATTGTTTTATATTAGGCAGTCTCAAAGCTGAAAATGGTAAACCTGAGATCTGTGGTCTCCAGTCTCTACCTTATATCCTTGGGGTCAGCTTATGCAAATTAACCCCAACAAACTATCTGACTAATCAATTTATATGTATATTTGTAAATGTATATTTGTATTTATAAAACTGTAAAAATAAAAACTGTTGCCTTAATACAATTATGACAGCATACATTAAATATTTAGTTGGTGTAGTTATAAATGACCACTGGAGTTCATTGGGTCATAAGAATTAGTGAAATGTGCCAAGTATTGAGTGAAAATATGCTCATGAATGTTTTATAATAACCAGGCCAAAAGCATACATTTTCTATATGGTTAACAAAATTCCATGGAAACATACTCGTACTTGGACAGCAAAATGACCATGTTCTTGTTTTAGACAAACTGGAACTGGAGACCAGTCTACAATCTCACGCATTTGATAGCATTATGATACAGCTGTCAGAGAGCTTCAAAACATGCACATTGTAATACAGCTGTTGGAAAACAGCAGAGTATGTACTGAGTAATACAGCTGTTGGAAACCGGCAGAGTATGTACTGTGATTTACAGCTGTTGGAAACCGGCAGAGTGTGTACTGAACTGTGTTATACATCTGTTGGAAAACTGCAGAGTATGTACTGTGTAATACACCTGTTGGAAACCGGCAGTGTGTACTGTGTAATACAGCTGTTGGAAAACTGCAGAGTATGTACTGTGTAATACAGCTGTTGGAAACTGGCAGAGTGTGTACTGTGCAATACAGCTGTTGAAAAAAACAGAATGGTATGTACTGTGTAATACAGCTGTTGGAAACCGGCAGAGTGTGTACTGTGTAATACAGCTGTTGGAAAACTGCAGAGTATGTACTGTGTTATACAGCTGTTGGAAAACAATAGAGTATGTACTGTGTAATACAGCTATTGGAAACCGGTAGAGTGTGTACTGTGTAATACAGCTGTTACACAGCTGCAAAAGACACCCATTGTACAGCTGTTAGAGAGATACAAAGGATGCCCATTGCAGTACAGCTGTTACACAGCTGCATACAAGGTTGTACACTGTAATACAGCTGTTCATGAGAATGAAAACCTTTCACAATACACATTACCATATTACAGTTAAATTCAATGCTTCTAATCATTTTATAATAGCAAAAATATTATACTGGAAATTTACAAAGTTTACTGAAGTTATTTTAAGAAAATATTTTTACACTGTACTTTTTAACAAGTTTTTAGGTGTGACGAAATTAAATATTAATTGTGTGCAATGTTTCTGAAGTTATGCAAATGTTTATGCGCAGAGTTTAACTTTGTTACCAGTTTATGTGACAAGTAGTGACACTATAAACAATCAATTTTTACACGCTAAGGTTTGCTAACTGCAATCTCAGCCAGCCAGCGCTCCATGTTTTCAGTCTGTGCTATGACGCTAGACAGAGCAGTGCCACCGTAAGCTGTGTATTGATTCACTGACTTCTCATAGTTCCATATTGTCAACACATCCTCATCAAAATGTTCACTGAAATAATAAAGAGGACAGTATTCCATGTTAAACTCAACACCCTTTTTGAAGTTCAAAAGCTGGTCTGTTAGAAAAGACATATTTAATCAATATTTAAATTCTTTTGCCATTTTTTTCCAAAACGAGTGAAGAAGGTTTGACATTAACACAGAAAATAATCACACAGTCAAGTGGAACAGATGAATGTTGCCTGGGGTATTGCGGGAGGAATGGTGCAAAAATATACTAGATGTAGTTAAATTAATGGGCCATAACTCAGTAACACAAACTGTCACTTGTTTCTTTGCTTACGTTATGTTGGTCTCCATTAATAAGCTATGCTTCTCATTATATTGTTTTGTTGAATGTAGCCAGGTCATTGCTGATAAATAGTGCAGATAGCAAAAGTGCTACCTAAACTTTTTCAGGGAGCAGCATAAAAACTTTCTGACAGGCACTCAATGATAACTCCTAGTGCTTCCACTGATTGACTCAAAAGCAAGTAAGGTAGACCCTGATCAGACTGCACTGATATGCAGGGCGATAATGGGTCTACACCAGTCACAAATTTTACTCATGTTGTGATAAGAGCACTAAAGTAGTAACCACTTTAGATCTATAAAATATAAATCATTGGTTATCATGTAATGTCAGACCACATTCTGTGATTCATTAAACAATCTATGGACTAACACCTATAATTGACATATTTAAGGATTGTTAGGATGCTCTTATACAGAAATTATGAGAAGAATTTGTGATATTACAGCAATTTTGCATAGCTGATGGAACAGCCATGTTGATAACAAAAGCAAATAAAGGCATGCTTCTTTGCCGCAACTTGTGGCAAAATGTGTGTACTCATCACACGTCAAAACATTATACAGAGTCCAATAAATTGTGAGTGGCTTTTACTGTAGCCACTTCTCTTAAAGTAAAATGTTGCATACCATTAGAAATTATGTTTATAGTTAGATGAATAAGACATTTTCTTAAAGGATAAAAGTGAAGTGTAAATATTTAAAAATGGATAACTGTATCAATATGACTATAATTATGGAATGAATGAAGTTTTGTTTTGTGTCATACCTCACAGACTTGAAATCTTCCAGTGTTAGTTGATCCAGTGAACAGGACATTTTCTCAGCCAGGGCCACACACCCTCCAGATAGACCATGAGCTGTGCGGAATGCTACCTGCAAAAAACATGGACAGAGGTGTGGATCGTCACAAAATGTGTTTGACATGTACTATCAACATCAAACAACAGCTTTGTAGGAGCTAAAAACATGCTATCAAGTGACTACAAATAACCTATCAAATTCTTTAGTCAGGAACTGTAAAAATATATAGTTCTTCATCACCATGAGGTAAATTTAATATTACCTTCCAAAACCTTTGGTGAAAAAACTGCATAGAGAAACACAAGACTGTGAGGCAGCATAATTTTCTACAATTTGGAACATTTTATTTCATAAGCAGATACAATGCCAAACTTCTACTCCGGACTTTAAAGAACATTTAGTTTACTTGAAGTGTTGGGCATTATTATTTGTAACTTCAAAAAATGAAAATCAAGAAGTCACATTCAGAAATCATCTGCCTTCCTACATCATATCTGTAGCCTTCCAACATGATATCCGAAGCCTTCCTACATAATATCCATAGCCTTCCTACATGATATCCTCAGCCTTCCTACATGATATCCTCAGCCTTCCCACATGATATCATAAGCCTTCCTACATGAAATTTTATGCCTTCCTACATGATATCCTCAGCCTTCCTACATGATAACATCAGCCTTCCTACATGATAACCTCAGCCTTCCTACATGATCTCCTAAGCCTTCCCACATGATATCCTTAGCCTTCCTACATGATATCATAAGCCTTCCGACATGATATCCTCAGCCTTCCTACATGATATCCTCAGCCTTCCTACGTGATATCCTCAGCCTTCCCATATGATATCATAAGCCTTCCTACATGATATTTTATGCCTTCCTACATGATATCCTCAGCCTTCCTACATGATAACATCAGCCTTCCTACATGATAACCTCAGCCTTCCTACATGATCTCCTAAGCCTTCCCACATGATATCCTTAGCCTTCCTACATGATATCATAAGCCTTCCTACATGATATCCTCAGCCTTCCTACATGATATCCTCAGTCTTCCTACATGATAACCTCAGCCTTCCTACATGATGTCCTCAGCCTTCCCACATGATATCACAAGCCTTCATACATGATATCCTCAGCCTTCCTACATGATATTCTTAGCCTTCCTACATGATATCCTCAGCCTTCCTACACGATATCCTCAGCCTTCCCACATGATATCATAAGCCTTCCTACATGATAACATAAGCCTTCCTACATGATAACCTCAGCCTTCCTACATGTTATCCTCAGCCTTCCTACATGATATCCTCAGCCTTCCTACATGATAACCTAAGACTTCCTACATGATATCCTCAGCCTTCCTACATGATATTCTATGCCTTCCTACATGATATCCGTAGCCGTCCTACATGATATCCTTAGCCTTCCTACATGATATTCTATGCCTTCCTACATGATATCCTCAGCCTTCCTACATGATATTCTATGCCTTCCTACATGATATTCTCAGCCTTCCTACATGATATCCTCAGCCTTCCTACATGATATCCTCAGCCTTCCTACATGATATTCTCATCCTTCCTACATGATATCCTCAGTCTTCCTACATGATATCCTCAGTCTTCCTACATGATATCCTCAGCCTTCCTACATGATATCCTTACCCTTCCTACTTGATATCATCAGTCTTCCTACATGATATCCTCAGTCTTCCTACATGATATCCTAAGCCTTCCTACATGATATACTTACCCTTCCTACATGATATCCTTAGCCTTCCTACATGATATCCTCAGCCTTCCCACATGATATCATCAGCCTTCCCACATTATATCCTCAGCCTTCCCACATAATATCCTATGCTTTCATACATGATATCCTTAGCCTTCCTACATGATATTCTATGCCTTCCTACATGATATCCTCAGCCTTCCCACATGATATCCTCAGCCTTCCTACATGATATTCTATGCCTTCCTACATGATATCCTCAGCCTTCCTACATGATATTTTTTGCCTTCCTACATGATATCCTCAGCTTTCCTTCATGATATCCTTAGCCTTCTTACATGATATCCTCAGCCTTCCTACATGATAACCTCAGCCTTCCTACATGATATCATAAGCCTTCCTACATGATATCCTCAGCCTTCCTACATGATATCCTCAGTCTTCCTACATGATAACCTCAGCCTTCCTACATGATATCCTCAGCCTTCCCACATGATATCATAAGCCTTCCTACATGATATCCTCAGCCTCCCAACATGATATCCTAAGCCTTCCTATGTGATATCCTCAGCCTTCCCACATGATATCCTCAGCCTTCCTACATATCCTCAGCCTTCCCACATGATATCCTCAGCCTTCCCACATGATATCCTCAGCCTTTCTACATGATATCCTCAGCCTTCCTACATGATATCCTCAGCCTTCCTACATGATATCCTCAGCCTTCTTACATGATAACCTCAGCCTTCCTACATGATATCCTCAGCCTTCTTACATTATATCCTTAGCCTTCCTACGTGATATCCTCAGCCTTCCTACATGATAACCCCAGCCTTCATACGTGATATCCTCAGCCTTTGTACATGATAACCTCAGCCTTCCTACATGAAATCCTCAGCCTTCCTACGTGATATCCTCAGCCTTCCTACATGATATCCTCAGCCTTCCTACGTGATATCCTCAGCCTTCCCACATGATATCCTCAGCCTTGCCACATGATATCCTCAGCCTTCCTACATGATATCCTCAGCCTTCCTACATAATATCCTTAGCCTTCCTACGTGATATCCTCAGCCTTCCTACACGATATCCTCAGCCTTCCTAAGTAATATCCTTAGCCTTCCCACATGATATTCTCAGCCTTCCCACATGATATCCTCAGCCTTCCTACATGATATCCTCAGCCTTCCTACATGATAACATCAGCCTTCCTACATGATAACCTCAGCCTTCCTACATGATCTCCTAAGCTTTCCCACATGATATCCTTAGCCTTCCTACATGATATCATAAGCCTTCCTACATGATATCCTCAGCCTTCCTACATGATATCATCAGTCTTCCTACATGATAACCTCAGCCTTCCTACATGATGTCCTCAGCCTTCCCACATGATATCATAAGCGTTCCTACATGATATCCTCAGCCTTCCTACATGATATTCTTAGCCTTCCTACATGATATCCTCAGTCTTCCTACATGATATCCTCAGCCTTCCCACATGATATCATAAGCCTCCCTACATGATAACATAAGCCTTCCTACATGATAACCTCAGCCTTCCTACATGATCTCCTAAGCTTTCCCACATGATATCCTTAGCCTTCCTACATGATATCATAAGCCTTCCTACATGATATCCTCAGCCTTCCTACATGATATCATCAGTCTTCCTACATGATAACCTCAGCCTTCCTACATGATGTCCTCAGCCTTCCCACATGATATCATAAGCGTTCCTACATGATATCCTCAGCCTTCCTACATGATATTCTTAGCCTTCCTACATGATATCCTCAGTCTTCCTACATGATATCCTCAGCCTTCCCACATGATATCATAAGCCTCCCTACATGATAACATAAGCCTTCCTACATGATAACCTCAGCCTTCCTACATGTTATCCTCAGCCTTCCTACATGATATCCTCAGCCTTCCTACATGATAACCTAAGACTTCCTACATGATATCCTCAGCCTTCCTACATGATATTCTATGCCTTCCTACATGATATCCGTAGCCGTCCTACATGATATCCTTAGCTTTCCAACATGATATTCTATGCCTTCCTACATGATATCCTCAGCCTTCCTACATGATATTCTATGCCTTCCTACATGATATTCTCAGCGTTCCTACATGATATCCTCAGCCTTCCTACATGATATCCTCAGCCTTCCTACATGATATTCTCATCCTTCCTACATGATATCCTCAGTCTTCCTACATGATATCCTCAGTCTTCCTACATGATATCCTCAGCCTTCCTACATGATATCCTTACCCTTCCTACTTGATATCATCAGTCTTCCTACATGATATCCTCAGTCTTCCTACATGATATCCTAAGCCTTCCTACATGATACACTTACCCTTCCTACATGATATCCTTAGCCTTCCTACATGATATCCTCAGCCTTCCCACATGATATCATCAGCCTTCCCACATTATATCCTCAGCCTTCCCACATAATATCCTATGCTTTCATACATGATATCCTTAGCCTTCCTACATGATATTCTATGCCTTCCTACATGATATCCTCAGCCTTCCCACATGATATCCTCAGCCTTCCTACATGATATTCTATGCCTTCCTACATGATATCCTCAGCCTTCCTACATGATATTTTTTGCCTTCCTACATGATATCCTCAGCTTTCCTTCATGATATCCTTAGCCTTCTTACATGATATCCTCAGCATTCCTACATGATAACCTCAGCCTTCCTACATGATATCCTCAGCCTTCCTACATGATATCCTCAGCCTTCCTACATGATAACCTCAGCCTTCCTACATGATATCATAAGCCTTCCTACATGATATCCTCAGCCTTCCTACATGATATCCTCAGTCTTCCTACATGATAACCTCAGCCTTCCTACATGATAACCTCAGCCTTCCCACATGATATCATAAGCCTTCCTACATGATATCCTCAGCCTCCCAACATGATATCCTAAGCCTTCCTATGTGATATCCTCAGCCTTCCCACATGATATCCTCAGCCTTCCTACATATCCTCAGCCTTCCCACATGATATCCTCAGCCTTCCCACATGATATCCTCAGCCTTTCTACATGATATCCTCAGCCTTCCTACATGATATCCTCAGCCTTCCTACATGATATCCTCAGCCTTCCTACATGATAACCTCAGCCTTCCTACATGATATCCTCAGCCTTCTTACATTATATCCTTAGCCTTCCTACGTGATATCCTCAGCCTTCCTACATGATAACCCCAGCCTTCATACGTGATATCCTCAGCCTTTGTACATGATAACCTCAGCCTTCCTACATGAAATCCTCAGCCTTCCTACGTGATATCCTCAGCCTTCCTACATGATATCCTCAGCCTTCCTACGTGATATCCTCAGCCTTCCCACATGATATCCTCAGCCTTGCCACATGATATCCTCAGCCTTCCTACATGATATCCTCAGCCTTCCTACATAATATCCTTAGCCTTCCTACGTGATATCCTCAGCCTTCCTACACGATATCCTCAGCCTTCCTAAGTAATATCCTTAGCCTTCCCACATGATATTCTCAGCCTTCCCACATGATATCCTCAGCCTTCCTACATGATATCCTCAGCCTTCCTACATGATAACATCAGCCTTCCTACATGATAACCTCAGCCTTCCTACATGATCTCCTAAGCTTTCCCACATGATATCCTTAGCCTTCCTACATGATATCATAAGCCTTCCTACATGATATCCTCAGCCTTCCTACATGATATCATCAGTCTTCCTACATGATAACCTCAGCCTTCCTACATGATGTCCTCAGCCTTCCCACATGATATCATAAGCGTTCCTACATGATATCCTCAGCCTTCCTACATGATATTCTTAGCCTTCCTACATGATATCCTCAGTCTTCCTACATGATATCCTCAGCCTTCCCACATGATATCATAAGCCTCCCTACATGATAACATAAGCCTTCCTACATGATAACCTCAGCCTTCCTACATGTTATCCTCAGCCTTCCTACATGATATCCTCAGCCTTCCTACATGATAACCTAAGACTTCCTACATGATATCCTCAGCCTTCCTACATGATATTCTATGCCTTCCTACATGATATCCGTAGCCGTCCTACATGATATCCTTAGCTTTCCAACATGATATTCTATGCCTTCCTACATGATATCCTCAGCCTTCCTACATGATATTCTATGCCTTCCTACATGATATTCTCAGCCTTCCTACATGATATCCTCAGCCTTCCTACATGATATCCTCAGCCTTCCTACATGATATTCTCATCCTTCCTACATGATATCCTCAGTCTTCCTACATGATATCCTCAGTCTTCCTACATGATATCCTCAGCCTTCCTACATGATATCCTTACCCTTCCTACTTGATATCATCAGTCTTCCTACATGATATCCTCAGTCTTCCTACATGATATCCTAAGCCTTCCTACATGATATACTTACCCTTCCTACATGATATCCTTAGCCTTCCTACATGATATCCTCAGCCTTCCCACATGATATCATCAGCCTTCCCACATTATATCCTCAGCCTTCCCACATAATATCCTATGCTTTCATACATGATATCCTTAGCCTTCCTACATGATATTCTATGCCTTCCTACATGATATCCTCAGCCTTCCCACATGATATCCTCAGCCTTCCTACATGATATTCTATGCCTTCCTACATGATATCCTCAGCCTTCCTACATGATATTTTTTGCCTTCCTACATGATATCCTCAGCTTTCCTTCATGATATCCTTAGCCTTCTTACATGATATCCTCAGCATTCCTACATGATAACCTCAGCCTTCCTACATGATATCCTCAGCCTTCCTACATGATATCCTCAGTCTTCCTACATGATAACCTCAGCCTTCCTACATGATAACCTCAGACTTCCCACATGATATCATAAGCCTTCCTACATGATATCCTCAGGCTCCCAACATGATATCCTAAGCCTTCCTATGTGATATCCTCAGCCTTCCCACATGATATCCTCAGCCTTCCTACATGATATCCTCAGCCTTCCCACATGATATCCTCAGCCTTCCCACATGATATCCTCAGCCTTTCTACATGATATCCCCAGCCTTCCTACATGATATCCTCAGCCTTCCTACATGATATCCTCAGCCTTCCTACATGATAACCTCAGCCTTCCTACATGATATCCTCAGCCTTCTTACATTATATCCTTAGCCTTCCTACGTGATATCCTCAGCCTTCCTACATGATAACCCCAGCCTTCATACGTGATATCCTCAGCCTTTGTACATGATAACCTCAGCCTTCCTACATGATATCCTCAGCCTTCCTACGTGATATCCTCAGCCTTCCTACATGATATCCTCAGTCCTTCCTACGTAATATCCTCAGCCTTCCCCCATGATATCCTCAGCCTTGCCACATGATATCCTCAGCCTTCCTACATGATATCCTCAGCCTTCCTACATAATATCCTCAGCCTTCCTACGAGATATCCTCAGCCTTCCTACACGATATCCTCAGCCTTCCTAAGTAATATCCTTAGCCTTCCCACATGATATTCTCAGCCTTCCCACATGATATCCTCAGCCTTCCTACATGTTATCCTCAGCCTTCCTACATGATATCCTCAGCCTTCCTACATAATATCCTCAGCCTTCCTACATGATATCCTCAGCCTTCCTACATGATATCCTCAGCCTTCCTACATAATATCCTCAGCCTTCCTACATGATATCCTCAGCCTTCCTACATAACATCCTCAGCCTTCCCACATGATATCCTCAGCCTTCCTACATGATATTCTATGTCTTCCTACATGATATCCTCAGCCTTCCTTCATGATATTGTATGCCTTCCTTCATGATATCCTTAGCCTTTCTACATGATATTCTATGCCTTCCAACATAATATCCTCAGCCTTCCCATATGATATCCTCAACCTTCTTACATGATATTCTCAGCCTTCCTACATGATATTCTATGCCTTCCTACATGATATCCTAAGCCTTCTGCATGAGTTCCTCAGCCTTCCCACATGATATCCTCAGCCTATCAACATGACATCCTCAGCCTTCCTACATGATATCCTCAGCCTTCCTACGTGATATTCTATGTCTTCCTACATGATATCCTAAGCCTTGCTACATGATATTCTATGCCTTCCTACATGATATCCTCAGCCTTCCCACCTGATAATCTATGCCTTCCTTCATGATATCCTAAGCCTTCCTACATGATATTCTATGCCTTCCTACATGATATCCTCAGCCTTCCTACATGATAACCTAAGACTTCCTACATGATATCCTCAGCCTTCCTATATGATGTTCTATGCCTTCCTACATGATATCAATAGCCGTCCTACATGATATCCTTAGCCTTCCTACATGATATTCTATGCCTTCCTACATGATATCCTCAGCCTTCCTACATGATATTCTATGCCTTCCTACATGATATTCTCAGCCTTCCTACATGATATCCTCAGCCTTCCTACATGATATCCTCAGCCTTCCTACATGATATTCTCATCCTTCCTACATGATATCCTCAGTCTTCCTACATGATATCCTCAGTCTTCCTACATGATATCCTCAGCCTTCCTACATGATATCCTTACCCTTCCTACTTGATATCATCAGTCTTCCTACATGATATCCTCAGTCTTCCTACATGATATCCTAAGCCTTCATACATGATATACTTACCCTTCCTACATGATATCTTTAGCCTTCCTACATGATATCCTCAGCCTTCCCACATGATATCATCAGCCTTCCCACATTATATCCTCAGCCTTCCCACATAATATCCTATGCTTTCATACATGATATCCTTAGCCTTCCTACATGATATTCTATGCCTTCCTACATGATATCCTCAGCCTTCCCACATGATATCCTCAGCCTTCCTACATGATATTCTATGCCTTCCTACATGATATCCTCAGCCTTCCTACATGATATTTTTTGCCTTCCTACAAGATATCCTCAGCTTTCCTTCATGATATCCTCAGCCTTCCTACATGATATCCTCAGCCTTCCTACATGATATCCTCAGCCTTCCTACATGATATATTCAGCCTTCCTACATAATATCCTCAGCCTTCCTACATGATATCCTCAGCCTTCCTACATAACATCCTCAGCCTTCCCACATGATATCCTCAGCCTTCCTACATGATATTCTATGTCTTCCTACATGATATCCTCAGCCTTCCTTCATGATATTGTATGCCTTCCTTCATGATATCCTGAGCCTTTCTACATAATATTCTATGCCTTCCAACATGATATCCTCAGCCTTCCCATATGATATCCTCAACCTTCTTACATGATATTCTCAGCCTTCCTACATGATATTCTATGCCTTCCTACATGATATCCTAAGCCTTCTGCATGAGTTCCTCAGCCTTCCCACATGATATCATCAGCCTATCAACATGATATCCTCAGCCTTCCTACATGATATCCTCAGCCTTTCTACGTGATATTCTATGTCTTCCTACATGATATCCTAAGCCTTGCTACATGATATTCTATGCCTTCCTACATGATATCCTCAGCCTTCCCACCTGATAATCTATGCCTTCCTTCATGATATCCTAAGCCTTCCTACATGATATTCTATGCCTTCCTACATGATATCCTCAGCCTTCCTACATGATAACCTAAGACTTCCTACATGATATCCTCAGCCTTCCTATATGATGTTCTATGCCTTCCTACATGATATCCATAGCCGTCCTACATGATATCCTTAGCCTTCCTACATGATATTCTATGCCTTGCTACATGATATCCTCAGCCTTCCTACATGATATTCTATGCCTTCCTACATGATATTCTCAGCCTTCCTACATGATATCCTCAGCCTTCCTACATGATATCCTCAGCCTTCCTACATGATATTCTCATCCTTCCTACATGATATCCTCAGTCTTCCTACATGATATCCTCAGCCTTCCTACATGATATCCTAAGCCTTCATACATGATATACTTACCCTTCCTACATGATATCCTTAGCCTTCCTACATGATATCCTCAGCCTTCCCACATGATATCATCAGCCTTCCCACATTATATCCTCAGCCTTCCCACATAATATCCTATGCTTTCATACATGATATCCTTAGCCTTCCTACGTGATATTCTATGCCTTCCTACATGATATCCTCAGCCTTCACACATGATATCCTCAGCCTTCCTACATGATATTCTATGCCTTCCTACATGATATCCTCAGCCTTCCTACATGATATTTTTGCCTTCCTACATGATATCCTCAGCTTTCCTTCATGATATCCTTAGCCTTCTTACATGATATCCTCAGCCTTCCTACATGATAACCTCAGCCTTCCTACATGATATCATAAGCCTTCCTACATGATATCCTCAGCCTTCCTACATGATATCCTCAGTCTTCCTACATAATAACCTCAGCCTTCCTACATGATATCCTCAGACTTCCCACATGATATCATAAGCCTTCCTAAATGATATCCTCAGCCTTCAAACATGATATCCTAAGCCTTCCTATGTGATATCCTCAGCCTTCCCACATGATATCCTCAGCCTTCCTACATGATATTCTATGCCTTCCTACATGATATCCTCAGCCTTCCTACATGATATTTTTTGCCTTCCTACATGATATCCTCAGCTTTCCTTCATGATATCCTTAGCCTTCTTACATGATATCCTCAGCCTTCCTACATGATAACCTCAGCCTTCCTACATGATATCCTCAGCCTTCCCACATGATATCATAAGCCTTCCTACATGATATCCTCAGCCTCCCAACATGATATCCTAAGCCTTCCTATGTGATATCCTCAGCCTTCCCACATGATATCCTCAGCCTTCCTACATGATATCCTCAGCCTTCCCACATGATATCCTCAGCCTTCCCACATGATATCTTCAGCCTTTCTACATGATATCCTCAGCCTTCCTACATGATATCATAAGCCTTCCTACATGATATCCTCAGCCTCCCAACATGATATCCTAAGCCTTCCTATGTGATATCCTCAGCCTTCCCACATGATATCCTCAGCCTTCCTACATTATATCCTCAGCCTTCCTACATGATATCCTCAGTCTTCCTACATGATAACCTCAGCCTTCCTACATGATATCCTCAGCCTTCCCACATGATATCATAAGCCTTCCTACATGATATCCTCAGCCTCCCAACATGATATCCTAAGCCTTCCTATGTGATATCCTCAGCCTTCCCACATGATATCCTCAGCCTTCCTACATGATATCCTCAGCCTTCCCACATGATATCCTCAGCCTTCCTACATGATATCCTCAGCCTTCCTACATGATATCCTCAGCCTTCCTACATGATATCCTCAGCCTTCTTACATAATATCCTTAGCCTTCCTACGTGATATCCTCAGCCTTCCTACATGATAACCCCAGCCTTCCTACGTGATATCCTCAGCCTTTGTACATGATAACCTCAGCCTTCCTACATGATATCCTCAGCCTTCCTACATGATATCCTCAGCCTTCCTACATGATATCCTTAGCCTTCCTACGTGATATCCTCAGCCTTCCTACATGATATCCTCAGCCTTCCTATCCTCAGCCTACATGATATCCTCAGCCTTCCTACATGATATCCTCAGCCTTCCTACGTGATATCCTCAGCCTTCCTACATCCTCAGCCTTACATGATATCCTCAGCCTTCCTACATGATATCCTCAGCCTTCCTACATAATATCCTCAGCCTTCCTAAGTAATATCCTTAGCCTTCCCACATGATATTCTCAGCCTTCCCACATGATATCCTCAGCCTTCCTACATGTTATCCTCAGCCTTCCTACGTGATATCCTCAGCCTTCCTACATGATATCCTCAGCCTTCCTACGTGATATCCTCACCCTTCCCACATGATATCCTCAGCCTTGCCACATGATATCCTCAGCCTTCCTACGTGATTTCCTCAGCCTTCCTACACGATATCCTCAGCCTTCCTAAGTAATATCCTTAGCCTTCCCACATGATATTCTCAGCCTTCCTACATGATATCCTCAGCCTTCCTACATGTTATCCTCAGCCTTCCTACATAATATCCTCAGCCTTCCTACATAATATCCTCAGCCTTCCTACATGATATCCTCAGCCTTCCTACATGATATCCTCAGCCTTCCTACATAATATCCTCAGCCTTCCTACATGATATCCTCAGCCTTCCCTACATGAACATCCTCAGCCTTCCTACATGATATCCTTAGCCTTCCTACATGATATTCTACGTCTTCCTACATGATATCCTCAGCCTTCCTTCATGATATTGTATGCCTTCCTTCATGATATCCTTAGCCTTTCTACATGATATTCTATGCCTTCCAACATGATATCCTCAGCCTTCCCATATGATATCCTCAACCTTCTTACATGATATTCTCAGCCTTCCTACATGATATTCTATGCCTTCCTACATGATATCCTAAGCCTTCTGCATGAGTTCCTCAGCCTTCCCACATGATATCCTCAGCCTATCAACATGATATCCTCAGCCTTCCTACATGATATCCTCAGCCTTCCTACGTGATATTCTATGTCTTCCTACATGATATCCTAAGCCTTGCTACATGATATTCTATGCCTTCCTACATGATATCCTCAGCCTTCCCACCTGATAATCTATGCCTTCCTTCATGAAATCCTAAGCCTTCCTACATGATATTCTATGCCTTCCTACATGATATCCTCAGCCTTCCTACATGATAACCTAAGACTTCCTACATGATATCCTCAGCCTTCCTATATGATGTTCTATGCCTTCCTACATGATATCCATAGCCGTCCTACATGATATCCTTAGCCTTCCTACATGATATTCTATGCCTTCCTACATGATATCCTAAGCCTTGCTACATGATATTCTATGCCTTCCTACATGATATCCTCAGCCTTCCCACCTGATAATCTATGCCTTCCTTCATGAAATCCTAAGCCTTTCTACATGATATTCTATGCCTTCCTACATGATATCCTCAGCCTTCCTACATGATAACCTAAGACTTCCTACATGATATCCTCAGCCTTCCTATATGATGTTCTATGCCTTCCTACATGATATCCATAGCCGTCCTACATGATATCCTTAGCCTTCCTACATGATATTCTATGCCTTCCTACATGATATCCTCAGCCTTCCTACATGATATTCTATGCCTTCCTACATGATATTCTCAGCCTTCCTACATTATATCCTCAGCCTTCCTACATGATATCCTCAGCCTTCCTACATGATATTCTCATCCTTCCTACATGATATCCTCAGTCTTCCTACATGATATCCTCAGCCTTCCTACATGATATCCTTACCCTTCCTACTTGATATCATCAGTCTTCCTACATGATATCCTCAGTCTTCCTACATGATATCCTAAGCCTTCCTACATGATATACTTACCCTTCCTACATGATATCCTTAGCCTTCCTACATGATATCCTCAGCCTTCCCACATGATATCATCAGCCTTCCCACATTATATCCTCAGCCTTCCCACATAATATCCTATGCTTTCATACATGATATCCTTAGCCTTCCTACATGATATTCAATGCCTTCCTACATGATATCCTCAGCCTTCCCACATGATATCCTCAGCCTTCCTACATGATATTCTATGCCTTCCTACATGATATTTTTTGCCTTCCTACATGATATCCTCAGCTTTCCTTCATGATATCCTTAGCCTTCTTACATGATATCCTCAGCCGACCTACATGATATCCTCAGCCTTTCTACATGATATCATAAGCCTTCCTACATGATATCCTCAGCCTTCCTACATGATATCCTCAGTCTTTCTACATAATAACCTCAGCCTTCCTACATGATATCCTCAGCCTTCCCACATGATATCATAAGCCTTCCTACATGATATCCTCAGCCTTCCAACATGATATCCTAAGCCTTCCTATGTGATATCCTCAGCCTTCCCATATGATATCCTCAGCCTTCCTACATGATATCCTCAGCCTTCCCACATGATATCCTCAGCCTTCCTACATGATATCCTCAGCCTTCCTACATGATATCCTCAGCCTTCCTACATGATATCCTCAGCCTTCCTACATGATATCCTCAGCCTTCCTACATGATATCCTCAGCCTTCCTACATGATATCCTCAGCCTTCCTACATGATATCCTCAGCCTTCCTACATGATAACCTCAGCCTTCCTACATGATATCCTGCCTTCCTACATGATATCCTCAGCCTTCCTACATGATATCCTCAGCCTTCTACATGATAACCTCAGCCTTCCTACATGATAAGCATGATATCCTCAGCCTTCCTACATGATAACCTCAGCCTTCCTACATGATATCCTCAGCCTTCCTACATGATATCCTCAGCCTTCCTACATGATATCCTCAGCCTTCCTACATGATATCCTCAGCCTTCCTACATGATATCCTCAGCCTTCCCACATGATATCCTCAGCCTTCCTACATGATATCCTCAGCCTTCCTACATGATATCCTCAGCCTTCCTACATGATATCCTCAGCCTTCCTACATGATATCCTCAGCCTTCCTACATGATATCCTCAGCCTTCCTACATGATATCCTTAGCCTTCCTACATGATATCAGCCTTCCCACATGATATCCTCAGCCTTCCCACATGATATCCTCAGCCTTCCTACATGATATCCTAAGCCTTCCTACATGATATACTTACCCTTCCTACATGATATCCTTAGCCTTCCTACATGATATCCTCAGCCTTCCTACATGATATCTCAGCCTTCCTACATGATATCCTCAGCCTTCCCACATAATTCCTACATGATATCCTCAGCCTTCCTACATGATATCCTTAGCCTTCCTACATGATATTCTATGCCTTCCTACATGATATCCTCAGCCTTCCCACATGATATCCTCAGCCTTCCTACATGATATTCTAGCCTTCCTACATGATATCCTCAGCCTTCCTACATGATATATTTTGCCTTCCTACATGATATCCTCAGCTTTCCTTCATGATATCCTTAGCCTTCTTACATGATATCCTCAGCCTTCCTACATGATAACCTCAGCCTTCCTACATGATATCATAAGCCTTCCTACATGATATCCTCAGCCTTCCTACATGATATCCTCAGTCTTCCTACATGATATCCTCAGCCTTCCTACATGATATCCTCAGCCTTCCTACATGATATCCTTAGCCTTCTTACATGATATCCTCAGCCTTCCTACATGATATCCTCAGCCTTCCTACATGATATCATAAGCCTTCCTACATGATATCTCAGCCTTCCTACATGATATCCTCAGTCTTCCTACATAATAACCTCAGCCTTCCTACATGATATCCTCAGCCTTCCCACATGATATCATAAGCCTTCCTACATGATATCCTCAGCCTTCCAACATGATATCCTAAGCCTTCCTATGTGATATCCTCAGCCTTCCTACATGATATCCTCAGCCTTCCTACATGATATCCTCAGCCTTCCCACATGATATCCTCAGCCTTTCTACATGATATCCTCAGCCTTCCTACATGATATCCTCAGCCTTCCTACATGATATCCTCAGCCTTCCTACATGATAACCTCAGCCTTCCTACATGATATCCTCAGCCTTCTTACATAATATCCTTAGCCTTCCTACGTGATATCCTCAGCCTTCCTACATGATAACCCCAGTCTTCCTACGTGATATCCTCAGCCTTTGTACATGATAACCTCAGCCTTCCTACATGATATCCTCAGCCTTCCTACGTGATATCCTCAGCCTTCCTACATGATATCCTCAGCCTTCCTACGTGATATCCTCAGCCTTCCCACATGATATCCTCAGCCTTGCCACATGATATCCTCAGCCTTCCTACATGATATCCTCAGCCTTCCTACATAATATCCTCAGCCTTCCTACGTGATATCCTCAGCCTTCCTACACGATATCCTCAGCCTTCCTAAGTGATATCCTTAGCCTTCCCACATGATATTCTCAGCCTTCCCACATGATATCCACAGCCTTCCCACATGATATCCTCAGCCTTCCTACATGATATCCTTAGCCTTCCTACATAATATCCTCAGCCTTCCTACATGATATCCTCAGCCTTCCTACATGATATCCTCAGCCTTCCTACATAATATCCTCAGCCTTCCTACATGATATCCTCAGCCTTCCTACATAATATCCTCAGCCTTCCCACATGATATCCTCAGCCTTCCTACATGATATTCTATGTCTTCCTACATGATATCCTCAGCCTTCCTTCATGATATTGTATGCCTTCCTTCATGATATCCTTAGCCTTTCTACATGATATTCTATGCCTTCCAACATGATATCCTCAGCCTTCCCATATGATATCCTCAACCTTCTTACATGATATCCTCAGCCTTCCTACATGATATTCTATGCCTTCCTACATGATATCCTAAGCCTTCTGCATGAGTTCCTCAGCCTTCCCACATGATATCCTCAGCCTTCCAACATGATATTCTCAGCCTTCCTACATGATATCCTCAGCCTTCCTACGTGATATTCTATGTCTTCCTACATGATATCCTAAGCCTTGCTACATGATATTCTATGCCTTCCTACATGATATCCTCAGACTTCCCACCTGATAATCTATGCCTTCCTTCATGATATCCTAAGCCTTCCTACATGATATTCTATGCCTTCCTACATGACATTCTATGCCTTCCTCAGCGCAATTATGTAATATCATTAATTTAAAAAAACCCCATAGATTTCACAACAAAATTATGAAAATCCAGGCTACTGTCTTGTTGGTCATTGATAGTTCCCAATTAACAAGAGTCATTGACAGTTTTGTGCAAACCTATACCTCCCTTCTTTTGAAAAGTTTCACATAAAACTTGGACAAATTAATATGTTGAGATATCTTTAAAGACACATGTACTAAAGGGATTGGCTTAGGTTGTCAGAAGAGGGAGATGTTTCCGATTTAAGGGAGAATTCAATAAGGATTTAGGCTTTTTATATGAAAACTTCTCACTTGGCTGAGTAGCGGTAGAAGTTCTGGACATTTCGGAGAAATGTTGACAAATATTCTCCATACTAAACTGTTAAATAATAGTATAATATGTAACTTATCCACCTACTCCTTTCCGAACCAGATAGTAAGCTAAGTCCGTCGCCAACATGTCTGGACTTAAGGCATTCCTCATTGCTTCTTCATTTATCTGAAATAATGAAACAACACACACATTAATATAAACAGTTCATTTCCAATGGACCCAGTTTCCACTGGTTTCGTCAGTTTCAAGAGATTGTCATCATAAAGAAACAAGCCATACAATGCAACAACCCTTTGCTCCATGGAATAAGGCTGTTATCCATGAGCAAAACACTGCTGATTTACATCAGGTTCTACATTGATCTACACTGATTGCTTTTTGGTTCATTAGGTTATATCTGACTAAGAAGCAAACAGTGTAGATCCTGATCAGACAGCACAGATACACTAGATATGTCTGGATCTACACTGTATGCACATGCGTTAAAACTGGCATATATTGAGTTAAGGGTTAAGCCCTCTAAACATAGATGAATTATTGTAATTGACTGACCTTTATAGCAACTGGGGCATCCAGCCATTATTCATAGGGGTGTTATATAGAAATGTATTGAGTTAATTATAAATAGCAACCACTGTAGACCCTGATCAGGGCTGAAGGTTATAAAACTGAGTTTGGAAACCAGTCTCAAATCTCAAGCATCTGATTGGCTGAAATGGCGACTGGTCGCAATTTCAGCCAATCAAATGCTTGAGATTTGAGACTGGTTTCCATGCTCAGTTTTATAACCTTGGGCACAGGATGCATGGATTAGCAGGACAATCTAAGTCCATACACTGGTGACCAGTGTCACAAATGTGACAATTGCTGTGCTTACCAGTTAAGGCTTTGAAATCAAAGTGTGTAACAATAAATATAACTAGAGAAAGAATAACATAATTTATTATATGCTTGTTTACTTACCACACGCTCATTAATAGCATGATCTTTATAAATCATAATATACACTATAAGTTATTAACCAATGTAATACTATGGCAACCTTTTTTTCTAATAAAATGCAATGATATTCTGCCTTCAAGATGGAAATGATTACTGATTTGCTCATGTGGCTGCAGACATTCACCAACAAACAATAGATAATTGAGTAACTAACATTTCAGTTTTGTGGCTTGTCTAACCCTGTCACTTACTTTCACCATCAGTTTTACTTTGAAAATGAGTCATTCAAGCCTTAAAGGCATCTATGATGATTTGGAAAAATCTGTTGATTAGAATTTGATCAATCGAACCTGGCAGCAGATCTCATTTATTTGGTGCTGAATGATTTAATGCCATACTCCATAAATATGCCTTTAATCCCATGGGCTTTCAATGCTGATCTAGATCAGCCATCTGACCAAGATCTACATTTGCTTTCCATCAGATCAAGATCTACATTTGCTTTCCATCAGATCAAGATCTACATTTGCTTTCCATCAGATCAAGATCTACATTTGCTTTCCATCAGATCAAGATCTACATTTGCTTTCCATCAGATCAAGATCTACATTTGCTTTCCATCAGATCAAGATCTACATTTGCTTTCCATCAGATCAAGATCTACATTTGCTTTCCATCAGATCAAGATCTACATTTGCTTTCCATCAGATCAAGATCTACATTTGCTTTCCATCAGATCAAGATCTACATTTGCTTTCCATCAGATCAAGATCTACATTTGCTTTACATCAGATCAAGATCTACATTTGCTGTCCATCAGATCAAGATCTACATTTGCTGTCCATCAGATCAAGATCTACATTTGCTTTCCATCAGATCAAGATCTACATTTGCTTTACATCAGATCAAGATCTACATTTGCTTTACATCAGATCAAGATCTACATTTGCTTTACATCAGATCAAGATCTACATTTGCTGTCCATCAGATCAAGATCTACATTTGCTTTACATCAGATCAAGATCTACATTTGCTTTACATCAGATCAAGATCTACATTTGCTGTCCATCAGATCAAGATCTACATTTGCTTTACATCAGATCAAGATCTACATTTGCTGTCCATCAGATCAAGATCTACATTTGCTGTCCATCAGATCAAGATCTACATTTGCTTTACATCAGATCAAGATCTACATTTGCTTTCCATCAGATCAAGATCTACATTTGCTGTCCATCAGATCAAGATCTACATTTGCTGTCCATCAGATCAAGATCTACATTTGCTTTACATCAGATCAAGATCTACATTTGCTTTCCATCAGATCAAGATCTACATTTGCTTTCCATCAGATCAAGATCTACATTTGCTGTCCATCAGATCAAGATCTACATTTGCTTTCCATCAGATCAAGATCTACATTTGCTTTCCATCAGATCAAGATCTACATTTGCTGTCCATCAGATCAAGATCTACATTTGCTTTCCATCAGATCAAGATCTACATTTGCTTTACATCAGATCAAGATCTACATTTGCTGTCCATCAGATCAAGATCTACATTTGCTTTACATCAGATCAAGATCTACATTTGCTTTCCATCAGATCAAGATCTACATTTGCTGTCCATCAGATCAAGATCTACATTTGCTTTACATCAGATCAAGATCTACATTTGCTTTACATCAGATCAAGATCTACATTTGCTTTACATCAGATCAAGATCTACATTTGCTTTACATCAGATCAAGATCTACATTTGCTGTCCATCAGATCAAGATCTACATTTGCTGTCCATCAGATCAAGATCTACATTTGCTTTCCATCAGATCAAGATCTACATTTGCTTTCCATCAGATCAAGATCTACATTTGCTTTACATCAGATCAAGATCTACATTTGCTTTCCATCAGATCAAGATCTACATTTGCTTTACATCAGATCAAGATCTACATTTGCTTTACATCAGATCAAGATCTACATTTGCTGTCCATCAGATCAAGATCTACATTTGCTTTACATCAGATCAAGATCTACATTTGCTTTACATCAGATCAAGATCTACATTTGCTTTCCATCAGATCAAGATCTACATTTGCTTTCCATCAGATCAAGATCTACATTTGCTTTCCATCAGATCAAGATCTACATTTGCTTTACATCAGATCAAGATCTACATTTGCTTTCCATCAGATCAAGATCTACATTTGCTTTACATCAGATCAAGATCTACATTTGCTTTCCATCAGATCAAGATCTACATTTGCTTTACATCAGATCAAGATCTACATTTGCTTTCCATCAGATCAAGATCTACATTTGCTTTCCATCAGATCAAGATCTACATTTGCTTTCCAATTAATTAGGTTTACAATAATTATATTTTTGACCAAGAAACAAAGAGTGGAATGCAGATCTAATGGCACACATGTGCTGACTAATCAGGATCTATAATGGTCATCTCTGTGATAAAAGGCATCCATGGAGTAAAAGATTGAAAGAAAACTATATCAGTTACTGTAATGGGAAATAAGACTGTAACACTGAGGACAATTCTAAACTGTGTGGAAGTGATGACAAGCATTAGCACTTCATTAACAGCTGAAGAAGGAAACCAATTAATTATCAACAGATCTCAACCAGAAACCTACCTGCTGTACTGCTAATTATCTTGAACAGACAATCAAATCTAACATGTTTCTTTGCCGCTGACTATTGACCAGGCTGACCTTAATAAACTACCATTGATCAGCACCTGAGAGAGTGATGACTGAGACAGCTATCAACAAATGCTGCATTATTATTATATTATATAATAACCTATTACATTGTATTTGTTACACAACCTGTGCTAAACCTCACCTGTAAACAAAGACACAGAAGTGCTGGCTGATCTGGATCTACACTGTTTGCTTGCGTAATAAAGGGGCATACATTGATTAAATGGTTAAAATAAGTTTTCTGAAATGAAGTATAAAATATCTTACCTTCAGTGTGCTTATGACGCCTGTGGCCACCTGTACTGTCCCATTGAGAGTGTCGTTGACATCAAACATCGCCTCCTTGTCTTCCTAAAACACATCATTTCAGACATCTTAGAAACATGTTCTGGGTATCACTAAACTGGGTCAAATGCAAATTATAATGGAGGACGTTGTCAAAATCATGTAGGTCAAACAGTTTTGGAGCACAGCAGTTTAACATTAAGGTAATTCATTCTTGTACATAATACAGTTTTACTTATGATGAGCTGTGAAAAATAAATTATCATTTTTTCAACAATTTCCAAACAAACTGTAATAATATTGTTACAAACAGATGAATATTGACAATAACAAGAGACAAAATTTGAAAAAAATGAATTTTGTTAAAAAAGTATTATATTTATATTTATTTTGACACCTGGATTAGCCAACATAGCAGGTACCACATTTTATTACTTTTCTAACAGAATTCATTTTTTTCAATAATTGTCTCCTGTAATTATCAACATTCATCCATATATAACAATATAATAACACTATTTTTGTAAATTGTTAATAAAAAATGATAATTTTATTTTCACAGCTTATCATCAGTAAAACTGTATTATGAGCAAGTAATCCCAGTAAACACCCGACGTCAAAACGACATTGGATTTAGGTTGGATTTTGGTTCCGACGTTGGGAAATGACGTCTAAAAAACTTTCATTTCCAACCAAAATTCACCGTTGATCCGACGTCGAGGTCTGACGTCAATCCAACGTCTTTTCGATGTCAAATGTTTCCTGGGATGAATTACCTTAACCATTTACTTCATAGATACACCTTTATTGCATGGGCAAATAGTGCAGATCCAGATCAACTAGCACATCCTTGCTGTTTGATCAGGATTGCCATCTGATTCTTTAGGTTATTTCTGACCAAGATGTGACCAGTGCAGATCCTGATCAGATAGCAGGGATGCAATTTTGCTGATCTGGGTCTATACTCGTTGAATATGGGTATAAACAGAGTAAAGGGTTAAATAAAACAAGAGGGTCCATAGGACCCTGGGTCGCTCACCTGTCAACAACTGCTCAATGGTTGCAAGAGTTGTGTGCAAGTTTGGTAAAATCAAGTAAAAAAATTAAAAAAAATTAAGCTGCTATTGTGGAGAAAATGTAACTAGATGATGCTCTATACCAAATATCTAAGCTCTAGGCCTTACGGTTTCAGAGAAGAAGATTTTTAAAGATTTACTATATAACACTATGTAATAAAACTAGTAACCCCCGGGGCGGAGCCATTTTTGACCCCAGGAGAATAATTTGAACAACTTTTGTAGAGGACTACTACATGATGACACACACCAAATACCAAGGTTCTAGGCCTTGTGGTTTTAGAGAAGAAGATTTTTTTAAGTTTTCCCTATATAAGTCTATGTAAAACAAGTGACCCCTGGGGCGGGGCCATTTTTGACCCCATGGGGATCATGGGGATAGTTTGAACAATTTTGTTAGAGGACCACTAGATGATGCTGTATATCAAATATTAAGGCTCTAGGCCTTGTGGTTTTAAAGAAGAAGATTTTCATGTTTTTCCTATATAACTATATGTAAACCAAGAGAACCCTAGGGCGTGGCCGATTTTGGCCCAGGGGACATAATTTGAACAAATTTAGTAGACATCCATTAGACAATGCTACTGACCAAATATCTAAGCTGTATGCATTGTGGTTTGTAAGAAGAAGAGTTTTAAAGATTTCCTATATAAGTCTATGTAAAATGAAGTGAGCCCTGGGGCGGGGCCAATTTTGACCCCAGGGAAATAATTTGAATAATCTTTGTAGAGTTCCACTAGAGGGTGCTAAATGCCAAATATCTAAGCTCTAGGCCTTGTGGTTTCAGACAAGAAGATTTTTAAAGTTTTTCCTTTAGGTTGCCATGGCAACCAGAGTTCTGCATGGAATTGATTTCTTTGAACAACTTTGGAAGAGCTTCATGCAAGGAACATCTGTGGCAAGTTTCACCAACTTTGGCACAGGGGTTTAAGAGGAGATGTCGTTTAAATTAAAAGTTTACGGACAGACGCCAGACGGCCGCCAGACAAATTGCGATCACAAAAGCTCACCTTGTCACTATGTGACAGGTGAGCTAAAAACAAATCTATATACAGTTCAATCCCTCATTTAGACACTCCCAAAATTAAAACTGCTTCATAAAGAAGACCACTATTCCAAATTCTTGTTTTACAGTTAGAGACCCCCCCTTACTTTTATGACCACTTCTGCCCAGTCCCAAAAGTGATCATAATAGCAATAATCAATTGACCCTGCTAGGTAGGGCCATGCTGATCCGAGGGGGCCACAACACTTACCTGCAGATCCTTGTTGTATGTACTAGGTATACCCTTCACTGTCATCATAAAGCCACAGCACTGAAAATAAGAAAACCTTGGATTCAAACATGAAAATAAATAAGCAAAGCAAATAAAAATGCAAATAGCAGCATGATATGAACATGTTTTGACATAATTCCTCAAATAAGAAGTGGTTTTGATTACTTTTTATCTAACACCAGGAATTCAACAAAACAACCTTAGTAATACTGAAACAAGATGACTTCAGTCACATTGGGCATTGGACTCACTCAAGAATCATTAGCTTTAAACACACAGAATACCAGTAGTACACAAAAAATGTTTAAGGATCAGGGAGGTAAACCCTGTAGGAGGGACTTTATGTCAGTGTTTTGGTTTAGTATGCAAAAAAAACAACCAACAACACATTTTTATATATTTTCCCACATATCTCAGTCACAAACCTAAATATTTAAGTTCAAGGAAGGTAAATTCTGTAGAGTGGGACTGTATGTCAGTGCTATTGGGCATGATATAGTTCTTGGGAGTGACAAGTTCAATGAAACAGGGGAAGTAGAAATTGCTAACATTTCATGAGAGGAATAAAAGCTGAAGGGAACTGCAATTTTGGGAGGATATGCAGTAATGAACTTGCCTTTTGTGAAACTGAGAAAGTCCATGCATTCTTTGTAAGGCTGATTAGGCAGTAGTGTAGAACAACAGTAACGCAGATACACAGGCTGACCTGGATCTTCCCTGACGGACAATGTGCCAGTGACTTTGTTTTGAATTTGAAAGCCTGTTAATGTGAGATTCTTTTCAGATGATTTACTTACCCTGCCAAATACAGTGCCCGCCTTTCCCCGGATCAGCTCCAGGCTGTCTGCATTCTTCTTCTGGGGCATCAGGCTGCTACCTGTACTATAGAAACACATACATAACAATAGGATGTAACCTGCACCATAGAAAACACATACATCACATTGGTCTGCTCCCTGTACTACAGAAAACACATTCATAGCATAAGACTGCTACCTGCACTACAGAAAACACATACATAAAAAAATCAGACTCTTGCCTGCAATATAGAACAAGAGGGCCATGATGGCCCTGTATCGCTCACCTGAGTACAAAAGTACTTTCAGCTTTACCCCAGGGCCAACATTTAAATAATGCTGGTAAAGGGTCTCTTTACAATACTCAACACGAAATATCTATGGTCTAGTCGCATTAGTTTCAGAGAACAAGGGGTGTAGTTTGACACTAGCAAACATTCTACATGTCTTCAGTTCTTACTATTTAGCTCTATGTAAAAATTGATAAGCCCCTGGGTGGGGCCAATTCCAGCCTGGGGTCATGATATGTATAAACGTGGTAAAGGTCCACAAAGTGATGTTACATGTAAAAATTCTAAGCTCTATGTGTTATGGTTCTAGAGAAGAAGACTTTTACAAGATTTTTCCTATATAATTCTATGTAAAATGGGCGACCCCTGTGGCGGGGCCAATTTTGACCCAAGGGCCATAATTTGAACAACTTTGTTAGAGGTCCATTAGACAATGTTTCATGCCAAATATCTAACCTCTAGCCATTGCGGTTTTGGAGAAGAAGATTTTTTAAGTTTTTGCTATATATTGATATAAGGAAAACCCATGACCTCTGGGGCGGGGCAAATTTTGACCCCAGGGCCATAATTTGAACAACTTTGTTAGAGGTCTATTAGACAATGTTTCATGCCAAATATCTAACCTCTGGCCATTGCGGTTTCGGAAAAGAAGATGTTTTAAGTTTTTGCTATATACTGATATAAGGAAAACCCATGACCTCTGGGGCGGGGCAAATTTTGACCCCAGGGCCATAATTTGAACAACTTTGTTAGAGGTCCATTAGGCAATGTTTCATGCTAAATATCTAACCTCTGGCCATTGCGGTTTCGGAGAAGAAGATTTTTTAAGTTTTTGCTATATATTGATATAAGGAAAACCCATGACCTCTGGGGCGGGGCAAATTTTGAACCCAGGGCTATAATTTTAACAATCTTAGTAGAGGACCACTAGGTGATGCTACACACCAAATATCAAAGTTCTAGGCCTTACAGTTTCAGAGAAGAAGATTTTTTAAGTTTTTGCTATATATTGATATAAGGAAAACCCATGACCTCTGGGGCGGGGCAAATTTTGACCCCAGGGCCTTAATTTGAACAACTTTGTTAGAGGTCCATTAGACAATGTTTCATGCCAAATATCTAACTTCTAGCCATTGCGGTTTTGGAGAAGAAGATTTTTTAAGTTTTTGCTATATATTTATAAGGAAAACACATGACCCCACCCGGGCGGGGCCAATTTTGACCCCAGGGCTATAATTTGAACAATCTTGGTAGAGGACCACTAGGTGATGCTACACACCAAATATCAAAGTTCTAGGCCTTACGATTTCAGAGAAGAAGATTTTTAAAAATTTCATGTTCAAAATCTATTTTTATCCTCTGTGACCTAGATAGGCAATGGACTGGAACCATTTGAACAATTTTGGTAAAGCTTCATGCAAGTAACATTCCTGCCAAGTTTCAGCAAGATTGGCCCAGGAGTTCAGGAGAAGAAGTCGTTTGAAGAAAAAGTTGACGACGCACGGACGGACGACGGACATCAGGTGATCACAAAAGCTCGCCATGAGCACTTCGTGCTCAGGTGAGCTAAAATGATACATAACATCAGACTGCTACCTGCACTTCATGAAACACATACATAACATCAGAATGCTATCTGCACTTAAAGAAACACAAATATAACATCAGACTGCTATCTGCACTTTGTGAAACACATACATAATATCAGACTGCTATCTGCACTTTAAGAAACACAAACATAACATCAGACTGCTATATGCACTTTGTAAAAAAAAAACAAAAAACATCAGACTGCTATCTGCACTTTGTAAAACAGAAACATAACATCAGTCTGCTATCTGCACTTAGTAAAACACAAACATATACAAACGTGCATAACTTAAGATTGCCACCTGTTCCAAAGAAAAAACCTAGAGCTCCTATATGACATATAGAAAACATTATTATGCTTGCTTAAAGAAGGTTGATGGTTCTACCAAGGTGCCCGTTGTGCCTGAAACAATGCTGAGAGGGGCACTTTAAAAAGTTTAAAGTCCACACCCAGATATGCACATGTAGTAGATGGGCAGGACTTAAAGCAATCAAATCGTTGTCATCATAAACCAGACATCAGCTTTGGCAAGGGCATTAGCTTCATTGTGTCAGTCAACTGTCATTTACAAGTAATTAACATGTGTGACTTCTTTATTTACAACAGAAATATGAATCACCTGTAGGCATCAGATAAGGTGATAAATCCAAACTCCTTGCTGCTGTACAAGATAAGGTCCTCGGCCCATCTGCTCAGGTGGGTACTTAGTAAGCTGGACCAGAACAAAAACTCAGCTAAAATTAAACATTCATCATATAGATCTCTGTATGAACCATTAAAATCAGGCATATTTCTTTCATAGTACATGTAGTGTGTTAGATATGAGCTTACATTCAACAAACAGAAAGGGACATAACAAAACTTCAAGTTCGGGGCATTCCAATTTGCAGATATAATGATGAGCAAGTGTTCATAGTTTATGAGAATATAATGCCAGACGAGGTGCAATATCTCTCACCTCAGGTAATATAACATAGCAATAAATCCTCACATTCCCTGTCAAGTCACTACTCAATTCTAAAATAAAATATTACAATTGAAAAACTCTATCAAGGATACAAACTAGTTTAAAGCGGCAATCAGCCTGTTTCTAGGAAACCACCTTACTTCTGAAGTCAAACCATCTTGCTCTGGTCAATATCTAACCACTTTCAAAATTTAAATAACTTTAAAGTTACTAACACCACTTACACCAAATTTATTCCTAGTGTAGAGCTGTAGCAGCAGTCAGACCACTGTAGGAACAGTTACATATTCAATAAATTACTGCTTATGACAATTATCAGTTATTAATCACACCAAAGTTTTAAGAATACAAATTCAGCTGGTAAAATTAAAATGGCCAAAATAGCATTTCCTAAACTAAATTGTTTACTGAGCCTTGATAGTAGACTGAGTTCGGTCCACTTACCAAGAAGACCTGACTTACCTACAAAATCCCTGTCACTTACAGCATCCAGACTGTTGTCTGTTAACCTTGCAAATCCAAGATCTACAAAATGTCAAACACTGTCACTATTGCTTATTTCAAAGATTCCACGATGAAACTGAAAATGGAAAATCTGTAACATTTTTCTATAATATCACATGCCTCTGTCTAGTTGTCAAACACCAACAGTACCTAAGGGCTCTCACTAATGGGAGAACTGGGAGACTCCCAAAAAGAGACCAGAATTCTTCGAGCTGTGTGAGAAGTCATTTTGTGTAGACTTTATAAGGAAAGAATGCAAACTTCTTCATAATTTAGTAAAATTATGACAACACTTCTCCATGATTTGCAAGTCTAGTGAGAGCCCTGGTACATAATGTCCATATCAAAGGTAATAAGAATTATCAGATGTAAATAAGCGAAAATAGAATAACAGTAAAAAGATTCATAGATTTGATTACAATAGCACTTCTATACCATTCTTTGTATAAATCAATAAAAAGGTTCTTCCTTCTTACAAATAAGAGATTTTTCATCCTTAATTCATTAGCAATACTAGTGTTATTTGAATTGATATTATTATGCAGATAAAAAAGTCATATCATTCATTTTAAATGGCACCAAATTTTACCCCAAAATGACTGGAAAACGAACAATTCTTTTTAAAATTAAAAAAAAGGCATCAGTTTGGTTTATAAAAACATACAATTAAAATACAACAGAAAAGTGAAAATACCTTCAGCCAATGCATGTCTGTCAATGTTGAAAGGGTTTCCAGCCAGGGCCCCACTTCCCAGGGGGCTCACATCTGCTCGTTCCCCAAGCTGACATAATCTTTCTACGTCTCTTTTCAACACCCAGGCATAGCTATCAATAGAACAAATTATACATGTAGAATGTCTTTAGACTTCTCTGTTACTTTTGTAATTACTATATTAATTTTAATTCTCACTAGGTCATTTACTAAAATTCATACCTTATGGTAATTTGTTGTAACCTCAAATAAAAAATAAATAAATGAAAACTAAATAAAGTTTAAACTGCACTTAACCCTTTCACTGCCATAACGACGGCTTAAGCCGTCGTTATTATTTTCGGCGTATTTGCCCTATGGACAGCTTTAGCCATTTCTACCATTTCTATATATACACTAGTAAAAAGTTCTAAGTGCACACTTGATAAATATTGATTTTTCAAATTATTTGATTGAATCTTTCAAAATAATGTAAATTACAATGAAGAAGAATCAATATTGTATTAAAGCACACCAAAACATTTAAGTTTGTTTAACCAGATTAAAAAATAATAACATTTTAGATCACTTGTACTCAGAGAGCAATTCTCAAGTTAATTATCATTGCATCGACTATCATTTGTGATCGTTTTCTCATCTCTGTATGATTTAAATTTCATGTACATTTAAAGGAAATACTGTAGTTTGCCATTGCATTGCACTGAAATAGCTTCCTGTAGCTTTGTAATGGTCTCCTGGGCACGATGAGCCAACGCATTCTTCTCTGTTTTATCCATAACGTTTTTACAGGATTTCAAGGAGAAAATTCCATTTTTTTTCACAATGTTTTGTGCCAAAAGTTTTTGAATTGTTTAGCAGTTTGGGATGATGCAATTCTCTATGATAGATGTGTAACAGCCTTTCCGAACGAAAAAAAAAATTATTCATTTCTATTAAAATGACCGGTTTTCGGACACGATTTTTGACCAAATAAACGGCATTTTCGAATTATTCGATTTTAAAGTTTATTGAATTTCTATAAATTTTAGTTTTAAATTTTTATTTATTGGACACTTATCCAACAAATGTAACACTAATATTTTCGAGTTTACGTTGTTTTACGTAAATATTTAAAGTCGTTATAGAGTAATGTCAGCGTTCAACGTAAGCAACGTAATAAATCTAGAAAATAATATCGTTTGATTTTCTTCTTAAATTAATAAAATATGCAAAATTAATGTATTTCTTTTGCATTTACGGAAACAGTCAATATTTTTTTACAACAAATTTGAAGTTGTGCCAGTGAAAAGAATTTTGACGGCAATGTCGTTGTCTGCTGAAGTCAACCGTTCCATGGTTACAATTTGTTGGTGTGTTTTTCGTGTTTGTCTGGAGTCGGTAAACATGAGAAAAACAAAAACGATTGTAAAAAAATAAATTTTGATTGCCGCACGGTGATAACGCATAAATAGCCTATGCCGACGTGGATGACGTAATACATAAAAAATATGCACGGTTTTCAAAAAAAAAATATTGTTTGATCATAATTAACATTATGTCAAACTTTCATTCAATTAGAATAAGTTTACTTTGAGATATTCAAAATTGAAAAGTGTTCACTTAGAACTTTTGACGAGTGTATACCAGCATGCAAAGCGGGGGTTTCTATGCTGACATAGGCAGATCATTCAAATATTGACCAATAATGTTATTGCTTTTGTTTTCACATTTAAACATAGTAATTATTTGATATATCTATAAATAACCAGCCTCATTCTGACCTTGGTATTTGTTTATGTGGTAAAAAAACTCTCAGCACTGACGACTTCATTTTGGGTTTTCAACACTGGCAGCGAAAGGGTTAATTTGACTGTAAATGCTTTAGAAATGACCAATGATCACAACAACATTCATACTAACACCCAACAATGGACAGCCTGAAAACTTCTACTCATCTCTATGTCATTTGGTGCATCATGTTGTTGTTGTTGTTACTTCCCAGCTTTAGGTCCCTCCCGCCTCTTAACGAGGACATTATGGTATGGACATACCAGCTTTCCATGGTGGAGGAAGACCCCAGGTGCCCCTCCGGAAAATTTTCAGGCTCGACTGGGCACCTGGGTAGAACCACCGACGTTCCGCAAGCAAGCTGGTTAGCTTCCTCACATGAAAGATCTTTACCCTGGTAGGTCTTGAACTCACAGCGGTGAAGGGCAAGTGATTTTCAGTCGGAAATCTTAACCACTCGGCCACGGACGCCCCTTGGTGCATCATGTCTCATTACCAAGCAATAAGACCTACCTCATTATCCAATGACTCCATCTGATTGGCTGAGCACAATGTATCATGTCTCATTAATAACCAATCAGACCTACCTCATTATCCAATGACTCCATCTGATTGGCTGAGCTCTCTGTAGGTGGGTGTAGCCTGGCATTAGAACATTTATTTCACTAAATAAAGAGAAAACATAATGAATCCTGCAGTGAATTAAACAACTTCACAAATCATTGATATGGACCCAAGTCCACATATCTCTTCATTCTTAATAAAAACATTCTTGATTTTTTTTATCAGAATGACCAGAATAGGAAGGAATGAAAATAAAACAATGCTTGACCTTTCAAAACAATTTAAAGTTAACACTTGTTTGAAGTTTTGTTGAAATCTCATGAGCAGTCAATTAGATATTCCCCACAAACTAAATAAGTGACTATTAGACATAAAAATCAGTCTATCTATAAGGGAGGGTAAAAATACATAAGGCAAACCAGATTTTTGCCATGTAAATGGAAGGTTGATTTATTATACTGCAAAGAAATTTCCTTGAATTTGATTGGATAATGTGCCGTTGATGTACATCTGTATTTACAGATCAGCCGTAGATATGAACTGCACAAGCCTTTATTTCCCCCTCTGGTCTCCCACCTTTTATTGTCGTCCGCCATTTTGTTTAAAATTCATATCCTTAAGCCTATCTCCTAATTTATTAAGCCATAAGCTTATGGATTACTTTAATTATTATAAGAAATAATTGTGCCAAGTTAAAAAAGTAGTAGTGACGTCATGCAGGTAAATCAATGACGTCAAACATGTAAATATAGAGGTTCTCAGCAGGGAAATAAGCTGTTAAGCTGAAATTAAATAAGCGAAATAAATAAAAAATCAAAGTTTTCTTAATATATTTTGCTAAAAAAAGGCTTTGCAGTATAATAAAACAATTATTTGGTTTCTTGACAGGGTGTGTGAGGATATATTGCCGGTCTGAGTGTCATATTATCCCTCACCTGCGTCTCGGGTAATACATGTATAACACCCAGACCGGCAATATATCTTCACACACCCTGTCAAGAAACCAAATAACTATATAATATTCTTTACTCTATATGGTTGTTCAAAACCCATATTATTTATTTGGCTCATCCAGCATTATGTTTTAAAGGTGATGTTACATATGCAAGTGATTTTATGTTGCCTGTAAGGCCAACATTTTTTTATTTTCTGTTTTACGGGAGCGCCGACCCTTATTTCCGATGAAATGAAATAAAAATAAAAGACTGCTCTCCTGCTTTTATTTTCGTTCTTAGCGCCGACTTGATAAAATCCCCCTTGTCAAAAATAAAAGTTTGACGACGACCGACATATCTGTCTGCGTATTATAATTCCATTTGCTTGCATCAGCAGTTTTGATTGGATAATTACTAATAACCCATTCAACCACTCAGCTAATCGAATACATAGCTATGTCCAATCTCCTACGCAGTGACCTCCCCTCACAGATATTGGAGACTGTAGCGTAGTGTGACGCAGTAACCGGCACGTGCAGTTTGAGCTATGTCGTCAAGAGATCCAAGATGGCCGAATCACATGTAGACGACAAATCGGACGCAGGTTATTTTAAAATTAAAATAATTGAAAATAACAAGAAAATTCGTCAATCATCAAAATATTACTAAAAAAATCGATAGCTGAAGTTGTTCGTGAAGTTAAAAATATGTAAACCGGGTCCTGATCCATAATTCTAGTCATTTGTTTCTATTCTAGTCTGTCTTTTATAACTGAAAATCTACATTGAAGTAATGTTTTCTTTTTGTTTGCAATTTTTTTATGTATGGTGTTACACATGTAATAGATTCTGTATAAATTGACTTTTTATTAACGATATTGTTCATTTGATTTATTCAAAACATAAAATTGAACAAAATGAGGTGTATGAAAAAATAAAAATATGCTTGCCAACTTCTTGTTTTTTTCAGTCGACTCGTCAAAAAAGTGGATTTTATTTTTATTTTGCCCCCCCCCCCCCCCCCCCCGACTCAGTTAAAACAAAACAAGAGCTGTCAGAGGAGACAGCATGCTCGACTATTCGAATCATTTGAAACAAATGCAATTTGAAGATTAAAACAATAACAACTATGGCCATACATTCATGTGCAATCAGGAAAAATATTTACAAGTGAATGGTACGGGAGAAATTCTTTTCAAATAACAGAAATAATTCCTAAATGTACCATAAATATTAAACTGAATAGGGGAATAACTATGAAATATTTCTGAATTTGTTAGAAAACTTGTTAGTAATTTTTTATTAGAGACATTTACTTTTAGTCAAATATCAATCACTTCAGTAATGTTACAGAAAAAGAACTGAAATGAAAATATAATGGTAGTTTGAAGTTGATACCTTAAGTATTTGCAAAGTTATCGATGAAGTGCACTTAAGTGAAAATATAAGTGAAACTAGAAATGTGTCCATAGGACACGGATGCCCCGCTATGCATCATTTTCAGACACTCAAGTGCAATGATGGGAATAATACGCGATACACTGCCCTTTCATGGTGAACATTTGTGTCAAGTTTTTTTGAAATCCCTCCATTTATAATGAAGTTACAGCCTGGACAAGAAAATTCTATTTTTGGTAACAGTGACCTTGACCTTGGACCTTCAGGCTTGGGTATTGTGCGGACACACTGCCTTTTCATGAACATTTGTGCAAAGTTATTTTAAAATCCCTCCATTTATAACAAAGTAACAGCCAGGACAAGATAATTCTATTTTTAGTAACAGTGACCTTGACCTTTGACCTACAGGCATGGGCATGGTACGTGACACACCGCCCTGTCATGGTGAACATTTGTGTCAAATTATTTTGAAATCCTTCCATTCATAACAAAGTTACAGCCTGGACAAGAAAATTCTATTTTTAGTAACAGTGACCTTGACCTTGGATCTACAGGCATGGGTATTGTGCGGACACACCGCCTTGTCATGGTGAACATTTGTGCCAAGATATTTTGAAATCCCTCCATTCATAACAAAGTAACAGCCTAGACAAGAAAATTCTATTTTTAGCAACAGTGACCTTGACCATTGACATACAGGCTTGGGCATGTACGTGACACACCGTCTTGATATGGTGAACAATTATACCAAGTTATTTAAAAACCCAATAAGAAATAACAAAGTTACAGAGCGGACACGATTTTGCAAGAAAATTCTATTTTTAGTAACAGTGACCTTGACTTTGGACCTACAGGCATGGGTATTGTACGCGACACACCGCCTTGTCATGGTGAACATTTGTGCCAAGGTATTTTGAAATCCCTCCATTCATAACGAAGTTAAGGGCCGACTGTATATTTTGCTTAACACAAAATGTAAGCGAAAAAGGGGCATAATTTGAAAAATATTGGAAGAAGGGTTATGGGTCTTGTTGGTTATGATGTAGATTTTGATGGTGAAAATATATTTCAAGTTTCAAGGCAATATCTCAATTAGTTTTAAAGTTAGAGGCAAAATGCATATTTTGCTGGACACAAAATATAAGAAAAAAGGGGCATAACTTGAAATACATTGACAGCAGAGTTATGGGTCTTGTTGGTAATGATGTAGAATTTGATGGTGAATATATATTCCAAGTTTCAAGTTGATATCTCAAGTAGTTTATAAGTTATGGACCAAAGTGCATATTTTCCTTAACGCAAAATTTAAGTGAAAAAGGGGCATAACTTGAAAAATATTGGAAGCAGAGTTATGGGTCTTGTTGGTAATGATGTAGAATTTGATGGTGAATATATATTCCAAGTTTCGAGTTGATATCATAAGTAGTTTTCAAGTAATGGACCAAAGTGCATTTTTTGTTTAACGGACGCCGACGCCGACACCGGGGCGAGTAGGATAGCTCCCCTATTCTTCGAATAGTCGAGCTAAAAATTCCTGTAAAACAAAAGATAAAAAAATTTTGGCCTAAGAATGTTATCCTGAAAACAATCTGTTTCACAAGAAAATCAAATCTGTGATTTAGAGGTGTGCAATACATATAATCAAATACAGTAAAACTTCTCTATTAAGAGCACATACATGTATGGGACTGGACGGAAGTGGTCTTTATAGTAGTGTGGTCTTAAAACAGGGGCAGAAAATAGTGCAAAACTGTTCAATGGGACATTGAAATAGTAGTCTTATGTCCAATGTTGTCTTTATATCAGGGTGGTACTTATGAGGGATTTTTACTGTACAACTTAGATCAAACCTTTTAGCTCTCTGCACCATGACCTGGAGGAGCTGTACCAGATGAGACCTGAGTACCGCCACTGCCTCTCTGAACCAGAGTCTCATGTCTGTAGCCACCTGGTCATTCCTGCTGCGTCCAGTGTGTAACTTCCCTCCAGCATCTCCTATTATCTCCTACAAGACAATATTTAACTATGTATATTGATAAGAAGACAGAGATTGTTGTTAACCCTTCACTCCAATTGATAGGATATGGCTGTAATCCATCGGTGAACAGTGTAGATCCAGATCAGCTGGCATATCTGTGCCATCTGAACAGGATCTTCACTGTTTGCTTTAGGTTCATTAGGTTATTATTGATGAAGAAGAAACAAGTGTAGATCCAGATCAGATAGCACAGATCTGCCATCTGATCGTGATCTACAAGGATGGCACATGCAATAAAACCTGTATACATGGATTAAAGGGTTAATGCACAATACTGACTAATGCATTTCTTTATACAAGTATTGGATTTTTTCACATATTTACAGAAAACTGCAAACTTGTTCCTAAAAAATATTTATACAAATAATTGCATGTCGTTTAAATTTTCAAAAAATGTGTAACCATTACTATTACTTGTAATTTTTATACCTTTTATTCGGGTGATCTTGTATAGATTCAAAAATTATTACATCCAGTAAGAATTGAATAATATTTTTTAAATCAATCAAGAACTATAATATCATGTTCCAAAACATTATACGATGGACATATATTTGCGTAAAGCAAATACTTGCCTCCCGAAATTAGACATGTTAATACATGCCCAGAGAACTAAATAATCCATCCACTTTACAATCGCTTTGAATACAGCAGCTGTAGATTACTGTTTTGAACTATTATGTCACATTTTAAAAGCATGGGATGCTTTTGTATTACAACAAATATGCTGATTTAGGTAAACTTCAAAGGTCGTGTGCCGCTCTCAAAAATCGATCAAAGATTTTTTTCAGCGTACAGTTCGAAAATCATTAATCTGTTGCGAGGTTATAGGATATCAACAACAAGAAACTATGCCATAAGGGAAGAACAGACTGGGGGTCGGGAGCGTGAATTGAGCTGTATCTGGGGACAGGAAGTCGTTGTACATGCAAACTGGAAGTCTGGGAATAGTCAATTTTGGCGCCAATGTTCGATTGGGATTTTGAAATTTTAGAAAAACTGCCAAAAAAGCTAATGATATAAAGTGAAAGATCGTGTTCACAATTGATAAAACATTAAAACTAAAGCAATGGATGTGGAGACAGATCTGGGTCTGCACTGGACGGATTTCTGTGCCACTGATATACAGGTGACACATCTCCTGTTTACCTTTAATCTTCTTTCATTAGCTGTATGGATATCCTCGTCACCTTTTCTGATCTCAAAGTTTCCTGTAGACCATTCCTCCGCTACCTGTACAGACAAGTTGTCAGAGAATCACAGCAGCCAAATAACAGAACATACAAATATCGTACATGTACTAGCCTAGCAGGAAATAAAATCTTATTACCCACATGCTGCTTGGTCTAGATTTAATTCCAAACTTACAATTTAGTTTTCTATAAGCCTTTGGTTGAAAAAAATGAAAAAAGTCTCTTAATCATTCAATTTTAATAACTGTTGAATCACACAGTTTATCCCTTTTTTATAGAATCTGATATACCTTTATTGCATGGACGAAAAGTGTAAATACATATCTGCCAGCACATTTTTTATGCCATCTGATCAGGATCTACAGTGTTCGCTTTTAGAATTATTATACAATTATTTACTTATTAGCTGGGAAATATGCTGTGATGTTGACCTAAAAAATCGTTATTGACCGAGGCGATAGCCAAGGTCAATAACGATTTTTGCGGTCAATATCAACAGTTATACCATATATATATATATATATATATATATATATATATATGTAATAGTTTATTCTATATATAGATATAGACAGGTCAATATCAGCGAAAGCGGGTCAATATCTAGATTTATTGACTCGGTTATTTTGGGGTGTGACCAATCGCGTTGCGTCTATTTATAGTTCATGTAATAATAGGTAATATTTAATGTCTTACTCATATTAATGTTCATGTAGAATGATGTTTCCTCCTATATGTATTCTTATTATACATGTATTTGGCGTTTTGATGCCCAGTAAAACTGAGTCCAATTTTACTTCATTGGTTTATATTCAGTTGAAATTCAAAATAATAAATTCAGTAAAGTAACCCGTTACCGATGTCATGCAGTGATTGTTACGTATATCAGGGCTATCCGATCAACCTTTTTGGGGGTTGTCCCAGTTAGCTCAATTGGTTGTGTCGCAGGAATTGCAGGGCTAGGCGCTGTCGCCGTGACGGTGCTGGTTCGTTCCCAGCTAAAGGCACTATCATTTGAAATTCACAGTAGCGCTATTTGTGCAGTGTGGCGGCCGTAAAAAGTCTCCCCGTACATATAGTCAGTACTGTTATCAGTAAAATAACCCATTACCGATGTCATGCAGTGATTGTTACGTATATCAGGGCTATCAGATCAACCTTTTTTGGGGTTGTCCTGGTTAGCTCAATTGGTTGCATCGCAGGAATTGCAGGGCTAGGCGCTTTCGCCATGACGGTGCGGGTTCACTCCCAGCTAGAGGCACTATCATTTGAAATTCACAGTAGCGCTATTTGTGCAGTGTGGCGGCCGTAAAAAGTCTCTCCGTACATATACTCAGTACTGTTGGTTGCGTTGGATCTTCACTAACCTTATCTAGTCCACTGACAATGGCAGTTGTCTCCCCTTGTGTAATAAGACCAGCCTTGTGTATACAACGAGCATATGCCTTACTTCCCTCAATGTCCGCCTTCCACATACGTTTATCAGTTGACAATGACTCATTGAACTTCTCCATAACTGGATCTGTAACTCCAGTGAACCGGCCTCCCCATAATTTGTTCCCCTACAATGTTTATAACTGATGTATAAACAAATAAGGTTAATCAATACTGTATTTGTTCTGCAGTGCAAACTTGACAGTATCAAAATTATATGCAACTTTTGTATGCAACTGTAAAAATAAGTCCGTTGGAAATTATATTGTAGATTGTATCTAATTTCAATAAAGCTCATAACCCTTACTCCATAGTGTATATATGAGTCTTTTGGCAACAATGGGTAGATCAAGATGGGCCATGACATTTAATGTTTGCTTTTTTGTCAAAAATATACAAAGTACTAACAAATCTCCACTGTTTGCTATTGTGTCAGAAATATACAATGTACAAACAAATCTAAAAGTGAACAGTGTAGATCCAGATCAGATGTACCATAAAATTTGTTCCCACAGAGAAAAAATTTAAATGCATTTGCTTAAAAGGATTTTTATCAAAGACATCTGAAACGGTTTTTTGATTTTTGCCTAAGGTTATAAAACTGAGCATGGAAACCAGCCTCGAATCTCAAGCATCTGACTGGCTGAAATGGGGACTGGTTGCCATTTCAGCCAATCACATGCTGGAGATTTAAGACTGGTTTCCAAACTCAGTTTTATTACCTTCAGCATTGGATTCTTCAAAAGTTAGGAAAAAAGTCTGAAGACACTTGTGATAGGCAGTTGAATGTATAATATTATCACAAGAGATGTTCATTAGAATCAATGCACCAATGCAATTTGTATTTATTTGTTCTTTAGATAAACTGGCATGGCATTGGTGGTTTTATGTCCTTTTATTTAAAAACCTGATGATAAAAAATATGTTATCTCTGTGTATAGGCTGTGTGGACAGGCTGTGTTTTCTGAATAAGGGTTTTCACTTTTTGCAATATGGTAAATGTTCTAAAGGTTAAACTGGACATTGAAAATAGAAAAAATGGTGATTACCTCAGGTGATGCCATTCCTTTAAATGTGTGCCACTGTAATACTGAAAAAATTTAACATATTTCATTGATTTACAATATTAGCATCCATGAATAAATTATCTCCAAAAAGCTATAAGGCTGCATAAAGCAATCCTTGGCCTAAGATATTAAAACTCAGATTGAAGACCAGTCTAAAATCTCAAGCATCTGATCAGCTAAAAAAGAGACAAGTCTCCATTTCAGCCAATCACATACTTGAGATTTGCGACTAGTCTCCAATCTCATAATCTTGGGCCCAGCATTTTAGCAGTCATGTTATCACTACAAAGTAAAATTACCAGTTATAACATTAATACTCAAGTTTTACTGCTATGGTTTCACTTGTCCTCAGAGATATATTTGCTAGGATAAGGTCTAGCCTTTCCCTTGATAAAATCAATACTGCTCACAATCTCATAATTGGAAACATTAAGTGTTTGTCCTATATGCATACAATGATTACTGGCAAATAACAAATTTATTCTTCATCACTCCCTGGGATAGATAAGATTAAGTACAATACTGATTAAAAACAAGCAAGTTCATTACCATATTAGTTCATTTCTTAACTAAAGTTCAAGTTCTTCTAATGGTATTGTAATGTAATGATCCTTATTGACTTCCTCACCACAGTGTTGTAGATAATGCTTTTGAACTAGGGCAGCCATAAATAATTAGGTGATGCCCTTGGACTAACTTGCCACAGTATTACAAAATGCTGCATCTGGAATACCTCACCACAGAACTGTAAAGTGACATCTCTGTACTTCCTGGGAACATAACAGTAAAGTAACTAGCCACTACACTGTCAAGTGATGCCTCTCTGTACAAGCTGGCAATAGTTGTGTTAAGTGATGCTTCTGGAAAAGCTAGCTACAGTACAGTAATTTGATGCTTGTAGGCTTGCTGGACACAGTAGTGTTAAGTGATGCTTCTGAACTAGCTAGCTACAGTGCAGTAATGTGAAGCTTGAAGGCTAGCTGGACACAGTCTGTTGTGATGCCTCTGGACTAGCTAGCTACAGTACAGTTATGTGATGCTTCTAGGCTAGCTGGTCACATTAGTGTTAAGTGATGTTTCTGGATTAGCTAACTACAGTACAGTAATGTGATGCTTGTAGGCTAGCTGGCCACAGTAATGTTAAGTGATGCTTCTGGATTAGCTAGCTACAGTACAGTAATGAGAAGCTTGTAGGCTAGCTGGCCACAGTAGTGTTTAGTGATGCTTCTGCTTCTGGATTAGCTAGCTACAGTACAGTTATGTGATGCTTCTAGGCTAGCTGGTCACAGTAATATTAAGTGATGCTTCTGGACTAGCTAGCCACTGTACAGTAATGTGATGCTTCTAGGCTTGTTGGCCACAGTAGTGTTAAGTGATGCCTCTGGACTAGCTAGCTACAGATCAGTAATGTGATGCTTCTAGGCTAGTTGGCCACAGTAGTGTTTCGTGATGCCTCTGGACTAGCTAGCCGCTGTACAGTAATGTGATGCTTCTAGGCTAGTTGGCCACAGTAGTGTTAAGTGATGCCTCTGGACTAGCAGCTACAGTACAGTAATGTGATGCTTCTAGGCTAGTTGGCCACAGTAGTGTTAAGTGATGCCTCTGGACTAGCTAGCTACAGTACAGTAATGTGATACTTCTAGGTAAGATGGCCACAGTAGTGTTAAGTTTTGCCTCTGGACTAGCTTAGAGCTTCAGTAGTTATGTGATACTTCTAGGCTAGTTGGCCACAGTACTGTTAAGTTATGCCTCTGGACTAGCTAGCTAGTGTACAGTAATGTGATGCTTCTAGGCTAGTTTGCCACAGTACTGTTAAGTGATGCCTCCACACCATCTTGAAGACACATTACTGTAAATGACACATCTGGACTACCTAGCCACAGAATTTTTAATGATCTAATAAATCTAAAAAAAAACCATTGTTTATCAATACACATGCTGATCTGCATCTATACTGGTTGAACATGGAATATTATAAGTCATTGATTAATGTGACAGCTGACTATCAACCTATCCAAATCACAATGTTGATTTTATTTCAAGTGAACTGCCCTGACTGACTAAAATGTTCAAGTAGATCTGGGTCTACATTGTGACCGACTATAATGTGCAGGTGAACCTCCGACCATGCTAGATTTGTCACAACAGACACACAGATACATGCCATATCCCATTCAGTAAAGGGTTAATGAGTTAGCCTATTGTGTAGTGTCAGCTTAAAACTTATAAACTTTCGAAAGACAAACAGACACTGGAAAAACCAAGAACAACTATTTGAATTATCGGGAACCAATCAACACCGGACCGGACATCATAGAATCAGATGAAGAAAAATGAGAGCTTGTACCACAGGCTGATGATAGCCTCCTCTCAGAACTGGTCTTGTAAGAACTTGACTTGAGTGTTAAAATACTGGTTTGTCTTTCTTCAAAGCTAAAGCTGTAAACTGGTAAAGCTAATCAGCTAATGTACTAGTCCTATAAATATGACGTTGTCAATGCTTATTTATCATTTTTTTTTATTTTATGGCAAGTAACGCTTGCCAATAAATGAAAAATATAAAATGTCAAAATATTAAATGTTAAAGAAGCATGCGTTCCTCTAAATATTTGGAGTACTAATGTACATAAGTGGAAAACCAACTACTGTACTTACTAAAAATAATATTTGTATTAGTACTATTCCAATAAAAATTAGATCTTTCACTTACCTGACATGTATAAGTGTCACTTTACAGTTGAAATCTTGATTTAATGTAAGTGTCTTGACTTAAACTATCGATTATTACAGTCTGTCACATAATGCAATTAACTCACTGCAAATGGCGTTTTTTCTTAAAGGGAAGCAACTCAAGAATTCGTAAAACGATTTCTAACTGGAGTTCATCGTGCAAACTTTAGATTTATAAGATAAATATACCAAGTCCACACATACGAAGAATACGAACAATAGCGCAGAAACTTTAAAAGAACTACATGGTTCAGCCCAGTGTTGTTCTTGAAAAATAATGCCACTTAAGATTTTAATGAAGTACATTGAGAAATTTCAACATTTGAACAGGGTTAAAGGAAAGACAGATTTCATCTGTTGAGTGTGGATTAATTTTCATGATCCTGCTAAAATAAATACAGACAAAACTCATTAGAATTGTCACTGACTATGCATGGACAAATATTGTATCTGTTGATTGTTCAACACTTTAACTCCATGGTCAATATTAAATGTGGGGCCAGTGTAGATCCTTATCAGCCTTCTCTCTGCAGTCTCATTGGGAACTACATCAGTCGCTTTTCGATTCATAATTATATTATTATATATACCAGAGTAGAAAAAATTGAAGATCCTATCACACTGCACTTACACTGGTCACCTACTGTAAAACTGCTTTAATTTTACAGAACTGCTTTAATTTTACATACTGGAAACTTCAAATATTTAGAGTACTGGGTTATTGGAATTGGTTCTTCCGATCCTTAAAACAAAAGTTTATATCAGTCTTCTACAGACAAGTAATAATTTACCAACAATTTCTGGTGACTCCATTCATTGTGACCTTGATCTTAGTCAGTTTGACCCTCAGAAATGTCAAAGTTCCATTTACTGGGGACTGTACTTTTATTAAATGGATACCAATTTCATTTTGACGGTCACCCTGAATATAACTGCAAATCATCTGACCCCAGAAAATCATTAGTAGGTGTTAGGCCACCACCAAACTTCATACAGAGTTTTGCAATGGTAGGTAAAACAGATTGGGAAACAAAGTAAACATATAGATAAATAGAGCATGACAATTTTATAAAATTTAATGAGTATTCCAAATATTAATAATGACATCAGAAAATCCAGTTTTGAAGGATGGCAAGGGGCCAATGTGAATCAAAACAATGTAAAATTTCTATAATTTATTTTAATCTGATAGTAATTCCTAACAAAACAGTAGTAATGACATCAACATAGTTTACAGCATTAAACAACAAATAACAGTATAAAACAATCAAGTTCATGTTTAACCTTTCAAATTACTTGTATAAAGAAAAACATGCTTCACCCTTACTCCAAAGGATAATTATGGCTTTTATTCTTAGGCAATAAGTGAAGATGCAGATCAGCCCGCTGTTAGCTCTTTGATTCATATTTATTTTTTACCAATCATACCAGTATGTGGGATTAGTTTATATCCAGATCAGCCAGCAAATCTATGCTGTCTGATCAGGATCTACAGTGTTTACGTCTTGGTCTGAGATTGCCTAAAACACAAAAAACAAAACAGTGTAGATCCTGATCCTTGGCTGAAGGTTATAAAGCTGAGTTTGGAAACCAGTCTCAAATCTCAAGCATCTGATTGGCTGAAATGGCGACTGGTCGCCATTTCAGCCAATCAGATGCTTGAGATTTGAGACTGGTTTCCATGCTCAGCTTTATAACCTTGGGACCTGATCAGACAGCGTGGATATGCCAGGTGTTCTGGATCTACACAATAATCGGGTATATATGGAGGAAAGGGTTAATGCCTCTATAGAGAACCCATCATTTCCAGATATCACTGATGACTATTTTACATCATAATACATTGTACTGTGCCATCTTGTAATATTGTTAACCTGTGGAACCACTTTATCTTCCTTTGTATACTTTCACACAGCAGCAGACCCTTAGTAAAATTTAAAATCCATTACTTGGTCAGAAATAATACCTAATATTTCAGATATTATTTGGTCAGAAATGTATCTAAAAATTTCATGACAGATCAGTGGTTTGCAACTTCTGTTAAAATTTAGTACCCAGTATTTCAATAGGGTCGTAATTCGCAAAATACATTAATCACTTTTCTGACACACCAAAAGCCGATACAGGAGACTACATTGTCCAACTTTTCTTTTTTACGTACAATGATTCCAAGAATGCTGTATCATCCAAAATCAATCCCTTCATAAGATGATTGCATAAATATCCAGTGTTACCATGGTTACTAGGGGTCAGTGTTCAGGTTCATCTACATCTTCATCCGGGGCACACTGTAACAACAAACATAGACTGTGTTAGTTTGTACTGCATTGCTGCAGATTGTTTACCATCCAAGGATTTTGGACAGTTGAAACTCTTTATTCTTAGCCTGTTCACAATGCAAACGATCCAATGACCTTGTTCTTCAACTGGTTTCATTGCTCATAGACAGCAAAATTCCGTCAACATCTATTTCTAGCAATTTTTCATAAATATGGAATATCATAACAGTATGCATTCTGTACGTTCATATTTTTCGAGCTGCAAATGTAAACAATATCAAGCGAGACCAAAGGTTGAGCGTGATGTGGTTTACATATGCAACGAGAAATAATACGAACCTACAGACTGCATACTGTCATAATGTTTCTCGCTCAAAACAAATCTTAATAAACTAAACAACCAAATTTTAGTAAACAATGTGGTTTACATAAAAGTAGAATTAAAAATAGTTACGCTATAGTAAATTTACGGATGGGGTAGAAAATGTATGAATGATGTAGTATATGGTGTCACAAAGAACACCGGAAGCTGCAAAATAAAGAACTGGAAAACGACATTGTCTGATAAAAAATTACTTATCTGACGAGTTGTATCAATTTTGCGGATTAACACTGCACTATGCTAAAAGCATTCATGGGTATAAAATAAGACTCCATAATATCTGCACTCTTTTCATACCAGCTTGCCTTCTGAGCTAGATTTAGAGTGAGTTTTACTTATTTCTAGCAAAAAAAAACAGTAAATGTCAACATCTAACTACCAGTCAAGTTTTATCAAGAAGCGACCACTGTAGATCCAGATCAGATGACATGGATTTGCCAGCAGATCTGGATCTGTACTGGTCACACATGACAAAAAAAACCCATATACATGTATATTGAGTAAAGGGTTAATTGAAACAGATGTACAATGCTTCAGGGAGCAGAGTTTATAATGTCATGCTTACATTGCCTTGCTCTTTATTTCAATGTCCAGTTTGTTATAACCTTTTATGCTTGGGATAAAAGAATCCAATACAGTGTACTTTGTTATTTCATACAAAAACAATATTCCATGCTAGAAATTTATAATCAAAATTGTCAAAAGCTTGCTTACAAACAATTTTGCTCAACTTATAAAAATTCATTTTGTACAAAATAACAGCTCGTGTCATATTCATTTTTATGGGCTGGGGGTATACAATGTATTTGCAAACCTCTGATCAATATTGAGGGAAACATTTTACTTACATAATATTCAACAAAGCAGACTTGGCCATCTTCATTTTTAATCATATACTGGAGAGATAAGAAGCCCCTGTTATCTGTACGTATTGACACTCGAGAGGAGAGGGCCAGGGCTTTCACGGATGGCTTCAGTAACGACACCTTATACCTGAAACAACATAACCCTTTCCTGGATATATACGCATTTTAACGCGTGTGCGACCAGTGTAGATCCAGATCAGCCGGCACATCCGTGCCGTCTGATCAGGATCTGCACTGGTCGCATTTTGGTCAGAAATAACCTAATGAATCAAAAAGCGAACAGTTTAGATCCTGATCAGACGGCATGGATAACAATAATAGCAATAAAGGTGTGTCTGTACAGGAAAACACAGCATTTACAAGAAAGATAAGAGAATGATTTTATTAAACCCTTAACTTCATAGGACACCTTTATTGTGTGGACAGTGTAGATCCATGCCATCTGATCAGGATCTATACTGTTCGTTTTTAGAATCATTAGGTTATTTCAAACCAAAAAGTGGAGTGAAGATCCAGATCAGACAGCGCAATGGTTATGGCTGACCTGGATCTACGCTGGTCACACACCCATTAAAACATGTATATATAAAGTAAAGTATCAAGTCAGCCTAGGTTTGGAAAGACATCACTTATAAATCAAGGCTGGCTTTAGACCATGCTTGTATGAAGTCAATCCAACAGATCACTAAGATTTGGATACATAAATTTTAGTTAATAGTATCAGTAAGGTACGAGGGGTGTTCAGAAAGTTCGTAGAATGTGTGTATATCTCCCTTGTCTTTCATTGTTTTTCTTTACAATTTTGCACATGTATACCTGCATTTGTCCATAATGTAGTCCCTAAACAAGGAGAACGAGTTATAATTATGTTTGGACATATTGGTAACCTTAGCAACCTAGTTAACGTGTCATGGCGCAGTCCACAATATGATATAAACAAGAGCCAGTCGGAAACAACAGCACGCTCGACTATTCGAAGTCAGACATATTTAAGCACATTTAAAACTGGGCTTCATTTAAACTGGGGAGTGATTCAGGAGTTTATGACACCCAACACACACACATGAACAAAAGTTTCTTAATCCAAGTTAGGAAATCAATAAATTACACTTAATTTATTATTGTAGTTTTTTTAGAGGGTTTACACAACCCAGTCCATACACCCCTGCCCACCTATAGTGTGGTGTAGTATAGTAAGGTATGGTATTGTTGTTGGTGGTGTTGTTGACGGTGTTGTTGGTGGTGTTGTTGTGGGTGGTGTTGTTGGTGTTGTTGTTGTTATTAGGGTTTTTGTTGGTTGTGTTGTTGGTGTTGTTGTTGTTGGTTGTGTTGTTGTCAGTGTTGTTGCTGTTGGTGGTGGTTGTTGATGCTATTGTTGGTGTTGATGTTGTTGTTGGTGGTGTTGTTGACAGTGTTGTTGGTGGTGTAGTTGTTGTTATTTGTGTTATTGTTGGTTGTGTTGTTGGTGTTATTGTTGGTGGTGGTGTTGGTGGTATGTGGTGTGGGGGGGGGTGGTAGTGTGGTGTGGTGTGGTGGGTGGGTGGTGGTGGTGGGTAGTGGCAGGGGGTGGTGGTGGGTGGGTGGGTGTGGGGTGGGTGAGGGTGGGGTGGGTGAGGGTGGGGTGGGTGTGTGGTTGTGGGGTGGTGGTGGGTGGGGGGTGGTGGTGGGGGGGTGGTGGGTGGGTGGGTGTGGGTGGGTGGGTGGTGGTGGTGGGTGGTGGGTTGTGTTGTGGTGGTGGTGGGTGGGTGTGGGGTGGGTGGGTGTGGGGTGGGTGGTGGTGGTGGAAGGTGGTGGTGGGAGGTGGGTGTGGGGTGGGTGGGTGTGCGGTTGGTGTGGGGTGGTGGTGGGTGGGTGGGTGGGGTGGGTGGGTGTGGGGTGGGTGGTGGTGGTGCTGGTGGGTGGTGGTGGATGGGTGGGTGTGGGGTGGGTGGTGGTGTGGTGTGGTGTGTTGTGGTATGGTATGGTATGGTATGGTATGGTATGGTACGGTACGGTACGGTACAGTACAGTACAGTACAGTACAGTACAGTACAGTACAGTACAGTACAGTACAGTATAGTATAGTATAGTATAACCACTCAACACTTTCAACCAAAGTATGTTAAGTACATCTGTTTTAAACCTTTTCTATAGCATTACCTATGAAAAACACTAACATTGATACTTTAACAATAATTTCTAAGTCTTCATTCTAATTCCCAAGCGAAAAAGGGCAAAAATTAAATAAAAAAAGCAAGGATGAGTTATGGGCCTTTGAAAATCAACCTGATGTATGATAAAATAAAGGTATACAAAGTTTTAAAGTTGTCGTTTTAATAGAATGAAAGATATGAGGTTTCACCACCTTGCACGCAAACTTTAACCTTAATTTCTAAGTCTTTAAAGGGCAATAATTTGATATAACTCAAAGAAAGAGTTATGGTTCTTGGCATACATAGTCAGGGTCATGATAGTGAACAAGTTTCAAAGCTATAGTACAAGAAGTATGAAAGTAACTAGCTTGCACGCAAACTTTAACCTGAAATTCTAAGTTGAAAAAGGGCCATAATTTGATTAAAATTAAAGAAAGAATTATGGTTCTTGGCATACATAGTCAGGGTCATGATGGTAAACAAGTGTTGAAAGTTTCAAAGCTATAGTACAAGAAGTATGAAAGTAACTAGCTTGCACGCAAACTTTAACCTGAAATTCTAAGTTGAAAAAGGGCCATAATTTGAACGAAATGGAAGTTAGAGTTATGCTTCTTGGCATACCCACTCGGGATATGATAATGAACAAGTGCTGAAAGTTTCAAAGCTGTAGTATAAGTAGTATGGAAGTTACGGGTTTGTACACTAGCTTGCACGCAAACTTTAACCTGAAATTCTAAGTCGAAAAAGGGCTATAATTTTAATAAATGAAAGTTAGAGTTTTGGTTCTTGGCATACACACTTGGGAGATGATGATGAACAAGTGTGCCAAGTTTCAAAGTTGTAGTATAAGTAGTATTGAAGTTATGTGTTTGTACAGTAGCTTGCACGCAAACATTAACCTGAAATTCTAAGTCGAAAAAAGGGCCATAATTTGATGAAAATGAAAGTTAGAGTTATGGTTCTTGGCATACACACTCGGGACATGATGATGAACAAGTGTGACAAGTTTCAAAGCTGTAGTATAAGTAGTATTGAAGTTATGTGTTGGTACAGTAGCTTGCACGCAAACTTTAACCTGAAATTCTAAGTCAAAAAAGGGCCATAATTTTAACAAAATGAAAGTTAGAGTTATGGTTCTTGGCATACACACTCGGTACATGATGATGAACAAGTGTGCCAAGTTTCAAAGCTGTAGTGTAAGTTGTATTGAAGTTATGTGTCTGTACATTAGCTTGCACGCAAACTTTAACCTGAAATTCTAAGTCGAAAAAGGGCCATAATTTGATCAAAATGAAAGTTAGAGTTATGGTTCTTGGCATACATACTCGGGACATGATGATGAACAAGTGTGCCAAGTTTTAAAGCTGTAGCTATAGCAGTTTTTAAGATATCAGTAGGTTGCACGCAAACTTTAACCAAAGCGGGACGCCGACAGCGACGCCGACGCCCAAGTGAGTACAATAGCTCGACATATTCTTCGAATAGTCGAGCTAATAAAAATGGTTACAAAAAATGTAAACTTCATAAATGTCACATAACCTAATGCAAGAACGGCGCGAAAATGCCATGTGATAACATGACATCATAATGACCGTTGATGAAAAATTCAAAATATTGACGCCGTCGTAATGGAAACCATAGCAGTTTCTTTACAGTCTGTGACATTTCATGCTGAAAAGTTATGACGTTGACAGGTGACATTGAATTAGGGAGTGTTGTGAAATTCTGGGTTGCTTTAAAAAGATCACCGACGGATATGTTGAAAATGATTAAAACAACAGGAAAATTTAAAAAAATGCAATCAAGCTTGTGTGTACAAGTGGCATTCGTGTTTTAAAAGAGAAAGAGTCTATTCAAGACAATCCTAGTAGCGGCCAGCCGTCCATCGCAGTTTGTTCCATTCAAGACCGTGTAACTGAACTTACAAAACAGTCTCAGATGATTGTATCATCATTCAACAAACACTGGTAACATTAAGAAACACTAAGCAAATGGATAGACAGGCATAAGAAGTGTGCGGAAATTGCTTGATGATTATAGATGTGGAAAAGGTGCGTCGTTTACTTGACTTAAATTACGCCTGAGATCTAAGAAATGTCATATTGACGTTGACGTGCCCCGGTAATGTGATACACACAAATTTGTAATTTGCATAGTGTTGGTGTCCCTGGGTTAATCTTGCTTAATCTTCCAGAGATTAAAGAAAATATATTTAAATGTATGTATGTCTTTTTTTAGTTTGCTGACATACTTTTTGTTTTATAATCAAATTCTACGAACTTCTCGAACAGCCCTCGTATATACTTAAGTCTCTCCAGAGAGGCAATGAGTAAACTTTATAAGCTTTATGAACATGTTATTTTGAAATGGTCAATTCAAGACTACTTGAGATCAAGTCAGCTAAAGTAATCCAGGACAAAACAATTTTAAGTTACTTTTTTGAATAAGGTACTCATGGAAGATGACTTTATCAGTGAACATAATAAGGGTGGACTGTTAATGAAATATGTTAAAGACACCTTAAACAACATGGCTTGCCACTGTATTCTGCACATTTTCACAATGACATAAACAGTGACGTTGTTAAATCTAAATCATTCAAAGTGCTAATGCGATATGAAGCTAAGACGTCAGCTGACGGCTTCACAGATATACAGAAGGTATTCCCTACTGGTAAGTGGCAAGGCATAGATCAGTGTTATACATACCGGTTACTTTGAGTCTGAGCACACTGGAATGATTCCATCATGTCCGAGTCTTTAGGAAAGTCTGACTGAAACAATTTATATCAAGTATATCACAATTAATTATGCAACAAATATTAATCTCGCATCATGAGTGTATAGAATCTAATGTGGATACTCTGTGCTATCAAGTCATTCAAAATACTCTAAATCTTTACTCGATAGATATGCCTTTTATCTGATGGTAAACCGTGTAGTTCCAGGTCAGCCAGCACATCTGTGCAATCTCATCTGGATCTACACTGTGTACTTCTTGGAGAGAAATAAACCTATGAATCTTAATGCAAACAGTGTAGATCCTGATCAGATGGGACAGATCTGGATCTACAACGGTCAGGCATGAAATAAAAGCTATATCCAATGTGATGGAGGTTGAGACAGCAACATGATAAATTGAAAAGTGACAACAGGCAAATCTGAGAATGACACAGGATTTATCATGGGGTATCATTCAGATACATAGATATACCTAACCCCAAGTGATATATCCTTGTGCATCTGAACTGCCTGGTGATGAATCCTGCAATTTATCAGCTATATAATATTTATTGTTCTTGACCTATCCCGGCAGCTATCTATCATTTCATAAACAACTTTTGTTTATTAAATCAGAAGAATCTATCTATATATATATTCTTCACTTTTAATTTCAGATACAACTCCTTAAACCATTACTCCATATAGAATCTATATAGGTTTTATTGCAGTCTAGATCCAGACCTCTGCCATCTGATCAGGACCTACAATGTTCAGTTCTAAGTCAGTAATGACCTAATTAATCTAAAAAGCAAACGTTGTTGACCCAGAGCCAGATGACACCATTGGCCCTAACAAAAAAAGCCATAATCTAGGGAGTAAATTATCAATATGCTTTATCACTGTTTGAAGTAATTCAGTTAAGAGCAGCAACTAGTGCTAGCAGTAACTTGGAATTTTAAAGCAATCATGTTGGTTTCCTGAAAGCTAGAGACAAATGACTTTTATACTGTATGTTCTTGGCAATAACAACTTACATATGTGCTTCCAGCATTCCCAAATGTTGACAATCTGAAGTATGGGGCATCTGGGGACATGAGAAACTCAAGGACATCACTTGTCATATCCAGCTCACTAAATGCCTCTTTCAAACACTCTGACTGAAGGAAAAATACATGTGTTAATTTCTCTTAATTTCACTGTCCATGCTTCGATTAACAAACAATTTGTATATGTCTGTGACTAACAATGCAATGTGGTGATCACAACATCTTGGATCCTCATTTTTGGGATACTGGTTAGAACAACAAAATCTCAGTACAAACTCATGACACAACTCTGTCAATTGTGAGGTATTGGCTTCATCATAACCTTATTGTCATAAGAAATATAATTTGAAAGTTTAATCAAGAACTGATTGCAGAGTTATAGCCAACGTAAAGTTATTATGATGGATAGACTGACAGAGAGACAATGCTGTACCCAAGTATCACATTTTCTTTAAAAGAGCGACAGATAAAGTTGTTTAAATAGCTAAATACTCAAAAGTTTAACCAAAATACTATGATGTTCATAAATGAAAGGTTCTGAAAATTTTGCAAATAAAACCGTGGACCGAACCAGACAGGTGTAGAACTAGATGTTACCTTCATGATGATTTTGTTGATGACGTTTGTACTACAAAAGTTGAAGTCCAGCACCTCATCAGGTTCTAGAGTCTTGATACTACAGTCTGTGATCACCCCGTCCTCTTCCAGGCTGAAACAGTGGCAACAATCCTTCGTGTCTCACTGATCAACAAACTGCGTCCTTTCAAGTTACAATCAGTTAACTTTTCCTTCATCATGTCTCAGTGTGTTAACAAACTGTGTTCTTTTTAGTGACAATCAGTTAACTTTTTCTCCATCATGTCTGAGTGTGCCATTACAAATCAGTTAACTATTCCACCATTGTTTGAAACTGACCACCTATATGAGCAGTATACAAACTTTCAAAGCTGATAATAGCATTGTAATTAGGAGATTTCAGTGCTTTTCATAAATTTAGCATGTCAATATTGGCGAATAAAACTATCAAAGAAAGGATGAAGACAAGATCATTGCAAAGACTACTTATCAAAAGATTACTGAAAGTAATGAAGAATACACTATTCTGTGGAGTAACTCACATCAGTAAGAGAGGACAACCATATCCAGCATAGCACATCTTGAGACTGGTAGCTGCCCCACCAACTGGGCCACTTCCAAATATTGTCAAACATTCCTGTAAAACAGATGTTACATAAAAAGTGGGAAATCTAAAGTTTATCAACCCTTAATTCCTCAGATACACTTTTATTGTGTGGGCTGACACATCTGTACCATTTGATCGAGATCCACTCTGGTTATACATGTGCTAAAATGTGTATATATGTGGTAAATGGTTAACAATAAACTGTACTAGCTGTTAACTTTTTATTCCATGGATGTGGCTTGTATCGAATATGCAATCACAGTAGACCTAGATCAACCTAAACATCCATGTGGTGTCTGCTCTGGGTCTACAATGTATGTTCTGTCAGAAAAATTGATCAGATGAGAAGGCTGATCAGGATCTACACTGGTTCCACGTGGGATATAAGCTGTGTGCATGGAGTTAAGGGTTATACAAAATTACACACACCACTTGTGCACACCAGTAGTTTTGAAATCTCTCAAAATATAATAATAAACTAGATGGGTGTTCAGTTGAACACTTGTGTCACCCTCTGGTGGTATGTCAGAATAAAAATGCAAGTACAAAAAGGGGCATAACTCCATCAAAGAATCTGGCATCATCATGAGTGTGTTGTCATAAGCAATATAATTTGAAAGTTTGATAAAGAAATATTAAGAAATAGCAAAGTTATAGCCAACATTAAGTTTCATGACGGACCGACGGACGGATGGACGGACTCCATCAAAGAATTAGGCATCATCATGAGCGTGTTGTCATAAGCAACATAATTTGAAAGTTTGATGTAAAAATATTAAGAAATGACAAAGTTATAGCCAACGTTAAGTTTTCGTGTAAAAATCCAAGTACAAAAAGGGGCATAACTCCATCAAATGTGACCTTGACCTTAAGAATTTGGCATCATCTCGAGCGTTTTGTCATAAGCAATAGAATTTGAAAGTTTGATAAAAAAAAATTAAGAAATGACAAAATTATAGCCAACGTTAAGTTTTTCGTGTAAAAATCCAAGTACAAAAAGGGGCATAACTCCATCAAATGTGACCTTGACCTTGAGAATTTGGCATCAACTCGAGCGTGTTGTCATAAGCAATATAATTTGCACGTTTGATAAAGAAATATTAAGAAATGGCCAAGTTATAGCCAACGTTAAGTTTTCGTGACGGACGGACCGACGGACGGACAAAGCGGTCCCTATGTATAGCCATTTCTTCGAAAGGGCGACACAAAAAAATGACTGTAAATTTTAATGTAATCAATATTTATTGTTTTACTGTTTAACTTTAGTAATTCACAAATATTTCATTGACGTTAATGGGCTTTGGAATCTTTTTTTCAAAACTCCCTTGCTTTTCCATGATGTTTTTTTTTTAAATATTATAATTAACACAAACATTAAGTAAAACCTTTAACCCAACTTAAGCAGCTATTGGAATTCCATTCCAATTGGCCCTGTATGATGATTAATACACCTTTCAAACTTTTCAACCATTATCCTGTTAATATTGGTTCCACAAACTTTGTACTTTTCTCATCTTTTTATTGGTAATATATAAAGTTGCCCCGGCCAACAATCCCTGTTGTTTCTCATTTGAGCCTTCCTATGAGAAGTGTGTTTTCGGTGACATTTTTTTCACAATTTTAGTTGTCAATCCTCTTCTCTTTCATTTTAACCAATAAATATTTTTAGAAATTTTCACAATTTTATTGTTATCCCATGGACACACTATAAGCAATGTTTTTTACTCATCTTTAGAATGATATTCAAGGGATTATGTCAATTTCAAAAAACACATCTTTCCCATTTCTAAAGGCTCATTTCTAAAGACCACTTGAATTACCTGTAACACTGTGGCCTGAATATCTCACAAAAACCAAACCAATGGATGCTTACCAGAAGTACAGTAAGATTGATTTTGAAAGTGACTTGCTCCTCTTTGATAGAGTATTCCTGAAAAATGCCTTCCTGTATGAAAGCATTTGCCTGGATACATTTCGCATCTTCTACTGTCACTTTAAAGCCCATAGGGCTTGCAAATACTGTAGCTGTCTGCAAATAAAACAAGAAAATAGCAATCTACTCAACTGCTTGTTTGAAACATGAAACATTTTTTGTAAATAGATGTTAACAAGCTTGGTGCCTTGGTGGAGATAGGAACTGCATTTGTTGTATCACAACAAATCATGCAGATACATGCTGTATTATGCAAAAATCATTCATGGGTATATAATAAAATAAAAGAACAAGTAAATATGATTACGTCATCAATTCATGATACTCTTTCTGTCTGTTGCCAGTGTTTTTTTTCACTTTTGGGGGAAGGGGGTTGCAGCCCTTTGGAGGGGGAAAATTGCAACACCAACAAAGGAAAGGGGGACTATTTGGAAGATACTTGCTGCTGTCAAACACAACAAAAAAAGTATTCACTGATCTTTTGCTTTTTGCTTTGCTAACACTGTAGTTAAACCAAATAAATCTTGCCTCATACTTCCCAGAGTTGAATTTTCTTGCATCAGAAAAAAATTTAAGATTTATCATCTTCACATAAGCGGGACAAATCGAAAAGTCCGTTACAGACTCCAGCAAAGGGGGAATTTTTATTGAAAGTGGGGGAAAAATATATACTATTTTGAGGGGGGAATGGGGCCCTATTTCTCCAAATATTTGGCATAAAAAAAACACTGGTTGCTAATTATTACTTGCACAAAAACCATGCTATATACTGGTTTTGTAATTAAATGAGACATCTTCAAGAACCCTTTGGGTACCTACAGAATGGAGCATGCAGTTACATAAAATTCCACACGTGACAGCATCATCTTTCACTGTAAACAAAAGGACATGTATAGTTTGATTTTGACCCGTGAGCTGTGACCTTTCGGACAAGTCCACTGTTATAATCCTAAATAGGTAAAGTGTGTCAATTTACAGTTACCGTTAAACTGCTTAACTTTTATGACATTAACACCTGTTCAAATCAGCAGATCTATATTTATTTACGATGTAATAGCTCAGTGGATAAGGATCTCAGGCTATCATGCAAAAACATGCAAGTTCGAATCCAGTAACAGTAACTTGTTTATTTTTGTCTTTTCATTTGTTTTTTTTTAATTTTAATTAGTTCATATATTATATTATTTATTGAGTTGTTTAATCTTTATTTTCTGCAATTCCCTTTTAATTGTGTTGATGTTCATTCCATTTTTAACAATATATTTTTGTTGAGCAGCCTGCCGTGACCCCTTAGACATCTGCACCAAAGGGGCACTGACACCTGTGAATCCGCATTACAGTCAAAACGGCCTCACGTAAAAACGGCCTCATTTTGGTTAAAACGGCCTCACTTTCAAAAAAATATTGGTTAAAACGGCCTCACTTTTTTGCCATTATCACTGGTTTTTAACAAAAAAAACACTCAGGCTGTCAACCAGGTCATCTCCAAAATATAGGAAAAATATAGGAATATTTTTGCAACAAATATAGGAGATTTTGGTTGATTTTGAGGAAAAATATAGGAGTTTGGAACTGATAATTGTTTTATTTACTTGCACTTATACAAATGATTTTCACCTGTGCATTTACTGTTTCTACAATTATCGATGTCCAAAATGTTCACTGTAAAAATGATGGAAACCATTAACTTTAACATCAGCACCATCAAGCACATCACCAGCATCTGAATGACCATTCAAACAAGGGGGAAATGCAGAAAATGCATTAACAAAGCCAGATTTTTCAGTTTTAGTTTGTCTTCTATATAGTACTGTACACAGCATCAACCAGGGCTTTTTCAGGGGTTTTTGGGAAAAAGGCCCCTGCCCAAATTGGGAATTTTTGACGCGGTAAATAGTCAGATTTGGGAAAAAAGTATCAACAAATCAAAGCAAATTGGGAAATTTCAACATTCATTTATCTGCACTATAGCTTGATTTGCCTTGCTTTAGTGTCCCTGGAAATGTTACAAATCTCTTCCAGGGTTTGTTCCGACAGCTTTACAGATGTATCACTTATACAGTAGAATGGCTATCATCTGATCCTTAGAAACTTGGCAAGTTTCAACTGAGTGGGAAAGAACTTTTGAAACATTTGATGTTTTGTTCCACAGAGTTTAGTTTTGGAGTACCCTTGGCATCTTTTTTTCGTGGCCTTTTTGCATAGTTTTTACTATTATACGACATTTTTAAATTTTCGTCACTAGTTTTCGCGGGTCAGTATAAAAGCCGGTACTGCACATACCATTTTTGATTCATCCTTTCTGTTTTGTACGCAGTCGAACGATTATCGAGAAAAAAACATTTGTTTACGAAATAAAAATATAATTTCTGTTAATATTCAAACCATAATTTGACCATAATATAAGTTATCTGGAATCATGGGCGCCGCGCTCCATCTTCAACTTGCGTTACGGTAAATACCGGTTTTTACACCAGTACATACATTTTTCACGGAAAGAAGTTTTCACAGATCGCCGATAAACAAACGATTTGCGCTTGAAAAGTCTCGATATTATAGTTTCTCGTTTATCGTTTTTTAAGGCAAATGCGTTTCGGTTCAAAGGGGAATAAATTTACGAAATTGGGAATTTTTTTCTTGAAATTGGGAAAAATGGTCCCTATTTTGCATTGGGAACGGGGCCGAATATCGGCCCCTTGAGATAGGCTGAAAAAGCCCTGATCAACACATCCACTCATATTAATATTGCTTTGTGTGTAAAAATCTGGGTTACAATGTATGAAAGGGTTCAGTCAAAAGTGACCCCAAGGTCACCTTACAAGACCTTACTTTGGTCAAACTCTATTGAGAACCTGTAGGCAATACATCATACAAAATTATATGCGCTTCACTACTCTAGAAGTTCCGGAATATGATGCCATTTATTTATTTACTCTGCATGGAACAGTACTGCAGTCAAATAAGTTAGTAAACCTAAATACAAAGAATATTGCTACAAGTTTCAAGAGAAATGATAAAACTTATCAAGTTATAACCATAACTGAACTTTAATTCAAACTGCCATTAAATTTCTATACAAAAGCAATAACTTTTCAAAAGCCAAAGCCTTCTTGGGAATAGATGGACATTATTCGTTTTAGGTTCATTTAAGTTTAACAGTAATTTAACTTTTATCTATTGAGTGGTTCCATAAAAAAATAATAATTTTAGAAAACTATGCAAATATTTTGCAGATTATCCTAATAAAAAAAATTCTAAAGTTATCTCAATTTATTTAAAGTTATCCAAGGTCTATATTTTACCCTTACAAATGATAAAAATAACATTTTAGATCGATTATTAATGAAAAACTAGGCATAATCTAAGAATACATGTATTACGAATTCTTTCCCGTTTGTTCAATAAATAAAAATGAAATATGTATAAAGTTAAAAAAACTGGCAGTTTTTTTAACTCGCGGATATACCCGAAGATGACGGAAATTTTACGATGATCTCCGTAAATCACGTGACATGAATATTGATTAGATGAAATTCCAAAACATATGGCGGATGACCCATTTCGAACAAAAAGGAAGCGAAAGTCAACTGTGACTGATTCAGCAAAGAAAAGGCGGAAACAGACGTACAACATAGAATTTAGTAAGGCAAGGATTCACATCGGGAAGGAGCACATTTTTATAAGTTTTCCCATCCGCTCTAACGTTAAAATGTCGAGGTACGAAAAGGCGCGTGACGTCATGTATACAAATAAAGACCGGGGGACATGTCAAAGGTGACGTTTTCATTGAGTTAACCAACTGCGCTAGTTAAAGTGGATTTTAAACTGAATTGCTTCATTTTTAAACATTTACAGTATAACAACTGGTCCCAGGAACTGAAATTATCCAGAACTATTATTTAAAATCGGAGACATAACGTCACCAACATTTATAGAATATTACACTTATCGCTTAAGCCCCGGTCACAACCCGCCGCAATTGCAAGTGCGTGCTGTGAACGTGGGCCTAAGGCCGGTAATCCATAGTTCCGTTATGCGCCGTTTCCGTCTCCGCGTCCGTGTCCCCGATTTTTCACTCACCAAATATTCCATACCTCCGTGTCCGTTTCACGTCGGGGACACAGACACGGACGCGGATCGGACACTGAGGTATGGTATATACCCAACGATATCTCTGGTGTGTGAAAAATCGCGGACACGGCCGCGGACACGGATCACGCATCACAGAACTATAGAATACCGGCCTAAGGCAACGTACGAGGCATGTAACCGCTTACTCATAGTCGTGGCGTGCGGGCCACGAGCTCGCAACTTGCACAACCGTGAGTGTGACGTGCTTCCTCTCTGCACTTGCCAAAAAAGAAGCAAGGCGGGTTGTGACCGGGGCTTAAAGTACGCCCTAATCTGTCTGTATGTTTTACTTTGACACATGTAATTGACAAACAATGTTATTGAAAATGTTTTTCTCTTCAGATTAAAATGTTTAGGCGGAGACGTAAACTGTATTTTAATTTAGCAACTTGGGCATAAACTTCCGTCACACTATGGAAAATCAAACAATAACGTTGACCTACAAGAGTCCAATACTATTAATTAAATGAATGAACACGTAGGCCTAATATTGGACCAGACATTTGATAAAATGCAGTATTTTGCATGTTCGGAGCAGTAACATGGAAACTCAAAATGAACAACAAGCGCAGTGAAACAACAAATATCTTATAGTCAGAGATCATCGCCTGTGAAATCTGATGTAAAAGATCGTACATTTATTTATTGATTGATAACTGAGAGCCTTTTTAATGCAGAAAGGATGCGACGAGTTCTAAATTGAAAATGTTTATTTTCAAAACAGGATGTACAATTGTTGTGATATTGGTTAAACAATCGAATGTTGATAGCTACACGTTCGATCTCTGACGGATAAACTCATAATTCTGCTCGCAAGTAGCGTGTCATTCATGCGAATCTTTCTAAGACCAAAAACGACAGAAAGATTTTACCATCCACGATGAAAACTTTACACATACTGCGCGCAAAAAGCGTGCATTTCGTGCAAATCGTACTTTTTCATGGCACACGTCTGACGTATTGTTAACGTTTGATTGTACGTAAAATGTTTATGATGTAAGAGGCAGACAAACAGCTTGCATTTCAAGCAAATCATGTGTGTTTTACCGCCAAATATCCATGCATCTGATATTATTGTCAGCGTTTGAGTGTAGGTCATATGTTTATGACGTACGGAATGTCAGATTCCTCAAAACCTTTTGTCCGACGGCAGGATAACGCGAACGGCGAAGGAGGGTAGACATTTTCAGCAAGACTGGTCTGGCGATATTCTAGATTCCTATCATATCAGAAGAAAGGCAGGGTATTATGAAAAACAAAACGTGGCCGTAACGCCAAGGGATATTTCATATCGCTTGAAAACGAAGTAAAACGCGATACAAATAGAATCGCGGAGCATCGAGCCGAAAGATTACGGTTCCGAGCCCCCACAACCCTACGCGTAATTTCTTTATTCGGGTGTTAATAATTTAATACACAACTAAATACATTTGCTAACACCCTCATTATCTGAAACATAATAGGGCCTACACACTAAATAAATATTTTCCTTAAAGCATATTTATTCCATGATACAAAAACGAAATATTCATCGTCGTAGTGAACGTCAAACTTCCGGTCGTATGCAGCAGTCCTTGCTCGCTAACACAAATGTATAATTATTAAAAACATACCGCTTATGATAATTATATGAAGCACCACGATCTCACATGTGATTCCTGGTGTTTGTACATCCGTTGTACAACATAAAAGTATGTCTGAAATTATCATAGTAATACGATATAACTGATTGTACTGTGTTTTGCAAGTGATTGAGAAATTAAATCAAAACATCGCAAATCAGTTTGGAATTTTTAATAAATTAGTTGTTTTGTCTTGTTCGTCAGTCCGGATGATACGAACATTTTGACAGTCAAAATAACGTTTGAGAAAATTCCCCGCTCTGTTTCAATCGCGATGACGTCACGCGTTACCTCACAAAATGGAGATCAATACTGTAAACAATAGCAACATGCCATAGGAAATTTAAATTTTGCGATTGTAAGCTTGATATAAGTTTTAAAGAAAAATCCAGGATTTTGCAACATAGGAGTTGTTTGTATTTCACAAAACAGGTATTACTTTTTAGATTTGCTCCGACATTTTGTTTTTGTTTTGTTGACCTCTTGCGCGAACTTCCGGTATGCATAAATTATACATCGCCAAAATGTCGGAAGGTAGCGAAAGAGCGTCTGCTTCAAATATTTGTTTTGCAAAAATCTTATTTTAAACCATAATTTGATACATACCATGTGGTCAAATTAGTTTAAATTAAGATGTGTAAGCTTTCATGGCAAAAAGATGGATTTTAATTTTTTTTGTTCAGATGCGCCAGATATATCTTTAACAATCTTAACCGTAAACGGCTGGCATCTTTTCCATTAAGAAGAGAAAACAAGGAATGAAAAACTACTTTCAGTAAGATTGTGTTACAGAAAGCAAAACGGTTCAAGTGTTTGAAAGATAATATATCAAATACAATATTTATTAAATCAGTAAATGAAAATATAGACGGTAATAAAATGATAAACATCAACACACTTCGTGAACATATTCATCATTTTACGAATCATTCTGCTTTGAGACAATAAGCACTGGCTAAAGCATTAAATAATGAGAATGTTGTAATTTTGGAAACTAAAAAAAGGAATGGTTTTACACTTTGTTGACATGCAAATGAACAGGATGTGGTCTAAAATTTGATTTAGATAACAGTGAAAAAACAATTGAAAGATATTAATATGCGTAGTGTCTGGGGAAGTATGGTAACGGGAGGAGGGGGAACAACAGGCATAAATGAAATCATTATACATACATAAGAAAAGAAATAGGAAATTTATGGAAATCATTGTTGGATGAGGAAATGTTGAAAGCTCGTGAAGAAGAAAGACAGTTAGCCATAATGGACGATGACATGTTTCAATGTGTTCCGGCAGTGACAGTGATATGTGTTTGTGGCTGGAGTTAGCGAACACATAAGCATACATGTAATACCATGACTGGCGTGGGCATTATATTTCGGACCAGAACCAAATAACCACTGCATATAGGTATACGAAATAAATTGTGCAATATATATGTAGTAGAGCAGAAACTCAAAATATGGATGCAGTTAAACGTGTTTGTTACAAAACTGGAATTCTTCACCCCAATCAATGGTAAAGGACATAATTTTTGAGGGATTTTTAATGTGTGAAAACAAACATGGTATAAGATATATGCGTTTAATTGATGATGGGATAAAGTTCGGTGTATTCGGATATAATAAAATCCGTTCCAGTTTGGGAATCTTTCGTTGAATAAATCGTATGTGAAAATCACACAACAAAATGTTTAAGGGCCAATTGCATAATATTTGTTCAACCGAATTTTGTAAGCAAAGGGGATTTTTCTGTAAAAGAAATTAGCACAAGCATTGCCACCACAAGTGTGCAACCGCATTACTGGAGTAAGACCGGATTCAGTTTACATTAATACTTATCAGAAAAGCCTTTTGAAATATATAAGAACAAGAAAGGCACAAAGAAATCCCAAATGTATTGAGACTATAAAAAGCGAAAATTAGCAGTTTCTTAAGACGGTTTAAATTAAAAGGCAGAATTGGAATATGGTGAAAATGTTCTGGAAGACACAACAGACATAACAGCCAACTTGCAATTGAGTGTGACTCGCACAACAATAAACTAGTTTCCTAGTGTGATAAGAACTTATTTGAAAAACAGACTTGAGGACAATCTAGTTATTCACTTTGGTTTGAAGGAAGAAAAAAAAACAAGATTAACAACTTCATAATTTGGTGAAATAATGTCAATCAAGATCTCCAAATTAAAATAACCATCAATTAGTAAAAAAATGTATTGTAACTTCAAAAGCAAAATGTACACTATTTGAGGATTGAATGAGGAAGAAAATTGAATTGCTAGAATCGAATATTCCAATGTGAGAAACCAAAATCATTCGGTGGTGAAAAATATAGAAAATCATTGATTACTAGTTGATAAATCATATCCATTTTAGCAACATCGAGTAGTGCTATTGTTAATGAAGTGGATGAATCAAAAGGACTAATTGAAATTAAAACGTTACTGCAAAACCAAAAAAATATAACAGGTCAAACTGAAACCAAAATCATTCGGTGGTGAAAAATATAGAAAATCATTGATTACTAGTTGATAAATCATATCCATTTTAGCAACATCGAGTAGTGCTATTGTTAATGAAGTGGATTAATCAAAAGGACTAATTGAAATTAAAACGTTACTGCAAAACCAAAAAAAAAAAATAACAGGTCAAACTGTGTTATAAAATAATTCGTTATGAGAAAATAATAGCTAATTTTATATGCTGTCTAAATATAGAAACAATTAAACATGTCAATATAGATCAGATCAATTTCTGATTAATGTTACTACAACGTCCAAATATTGTTTCATCAACATTTAGAAGACTTTTCTTGCAAATAGGGGGAATGGAATAGCATTCTCAAGCTTTAGACGGGCGGCTTTGTCTAAAGTGACCACGTCTGGTGCCGCTGTTAACCGGTGTTACCCTTCAAAGTTCAAGTTTGGTCCATTATAATATGTCGGTCATCAGGATGACCGACAACAAATTAAGTATACAAGAAACATGATTATCTATATAAATGTCTTTTCCGGTAAACGTCTTCTCTATATATCAAGAAATCAAACATCAGCCTCTACACTTTCCTTTTGCATGCGTCTTAGAATCAGGTGGCATAGTCTAAATTATCCGTTCTGGACCGTGAGTCACTGTTAACCGGTGTTCAGGCTAAAGATCTCAAGTTTGGTCGATGTCGGTCATCAGGATGACCGACAAAAATGTCTAAAATATGACCGAAGACACCATTTTCGTGTCGTGCCTAAATCGCTATTGTCTAATATGATACAGCGATCGGTAGTAAACTAGTGTTCACTACCTTTGATAACAATTACGAAAAACACGAGAGTACAGGTGACTATAGATGTCATGAAGACACCAAGCACAACCTTGTCAACTGCATTACTCACGTCACGCCATGTAACAGTTTCCTCTTTTATCTCTCTATGAGTGGCTTCCATGATCTTCGCCTGTGTTTCTGTACCGACTGTATAATCCTCAGGCCGTTCATGGGCAGTCATTAATGGAGGATGATTTTTTCTTGGCTGTTCAGTTGGCCAAATAACTCTTTCATGAGCGCTATTCTCTTTTAGTTTCATAACATTAAATAACTGCTCTTGATTTCTAGGCAGGTCTTCAGGTACAATGCTTTCCTCTGTCATATTCTCCCGATTTCTGCACGGTGTACATCGTTTACATCCAACAAACGTAGCAAATCTTTTCCAGCTTTCACTTGCTGGTATTTGCGGTCCTTTATGGTACAGACAGAGGTTGAGAATTGTTGTAAATGTTATACTAACATTAATTACAAGGATCGCAACCAGGTAATACGTGAAAATTGACATCGGACTTGATGTCCTAGGGAGAGTATCGCTGAGTATGGTAAAGAAAACTGCAATAGCTAAAACTACTGTTATACTGTAAGACATCCGCTCCCCACTTTCAACAGGTATCAAGAATACTAACATATTCAGAAAAGACATACAAAAAATTGGTACTACAGTGTTAAAAAGTACAAAGGTTGGCTTCCTTTTAATGTTAATAGCGAAATTTGCCATTGGAATAATACGTCGTTTTACGATGCGAGAGTCTATGTATTCCCAAGTACCGCTGTTTGCTACATTTTTTGTAGTTACTTTATTTAGTACATTAAACTTGATGTCATCTAGAGAAAAGCCCCATGCAGCAAAACTGAATTCACACCAGTGATTGTCAAAGGGGTAGAATGTTATGTCCGCTTTACAAAACGCCGTAAACACACCCGCGGGACGGTAACTGGCAGTTCCTGTGTGTGTGAAGCGAATAACTTGCCAGTCATCCGCTATCTTTTCCAGATTATTTCCGCTATTTACAAGTGCAATGGTTGGCGTCCAAAACCCACCACTGTCAAGAATTATGTATTCTAGTCCATCATAGACTTCCGGTTTCCATGTCATATATTCGTCAGTCCAAACTAAATGAATAACAGCTACAATGGTGAGTTGACCTTCAACTTCCTCAAAATCACGTATATTATACAGTTGCAAATCTATAAATATCTCCATGGCCTGCGATTGGTTAAATAAAGGTCTTAATCTCTTGTCATAATTGTCCAACTTGTCTTTAAGTAATCGACGAGAATCGTCCATGGTGTGCGCTTTTGATGTTATCGTAAACACGAGTAATACGAATAGTAACAACAAATAAATCCGCATTTTCGTATCTTTTTTTCTGCGTTAGGTGTTTAAGCTGGCTTTTGACCTGGTTTTTCAACCAATGAAGTTTTGCAAAAAAATCGCTTTCAACGCGCCAAGTTATTTTTCCACGAAATCCATCACAAATTAAGATCATTTACACAACTACAAAACTGCATCTGGTTCACAGCACTAATATTCCATTTTCATATAGTGACGTGAAATTCACGCCGCGTATCTTCTTTGTTTAAATATTATATTACTAATAAATACTTATAAGTATACACACCATCCAACGTTGAGCAAGATTGACGAACAAGTATTAGAACTGTTTCTAAATCTCACGTTTGTCTATCCTGCTTGATTGCGGACTTAAATGGCGCTAATTGTTCGAATGAAGATACAATATCATCAGTTTAAAATACACTACAAAAATACAAAACATCGCTTAAAATATGAACTTTATTGATGTAGCTATGAATACAATCGTTCCATTAAGTACCATTAAGAATTAAATAATACTTATTGAAAACGGACCAGAATCACTTGTCAAATGGAAATACCATTGTCAGTTTGTGTTTTTTTCTATCTTTGTTAAGCTTTGGCTAGTATTTGAAAAAGGCCATTATTTTCAAAGCGCGTTAATTATACTCAGATTATACTCTGAAACATGTATGAACCTGCTTTGCAATGAAGCGAAATATATTTATCGAAAAATCAATTATTTTTCTGATCTGATGTTAGCAGGATTGTATGAAATTTGTAAAACTGTAAATAAAATGTTTAACGAATAAATGTGGTTACCCTGAATAAAAGGACTGAAAACAATAAGTGATAAGAGTTAATTTTATTCTTCCAGATTAAATGGGGCAGCCTTGCCGCTGTCCAGCACAACAACTTCACAGTAGCTAAAATATACTGATGCCCCCTTATAAATTCGTCTTAAACATTTAGGTGTACAATCAAATCAATCATTCGAATTTGGTATCACGTGTAGTTCATTTAGTGTGCTGAAGGTCTAGCGCTCTAAGTTAACATTAAGGTTCTTGAGACTTAATTCGTTTTGTGCGTTTTTTTTTTCTTAACAGAGTTTATACGAAAAACACCGGAAATACCATGATATTAGTAAACATCAGAAATTCCATGATTTAAGTCCAATGTCAACAAACATGCGTACGAGTATCTTATACCTAAGCGCGATGTAACCATTTTTACAGCACACCGTACCGTCGTTTATTTTGCATGCAACGCTTGCCGTATCCGAATTGGGAAAGTTATCTTGAAATTTATTGTGAAATGGTAAGACAAACACTATATCAAAGTCTTGAAGCAAAATTTTACACAAAATTTAATGATACTCGTAGTTTGCATTAAAAAAACTGACAGCCTGTGGTTACCTGTGATTTTTGGCGCCCTGCGTGTTCGGATCTATAAAAACGATTAAGAAATTCTTAAAATACTACTATAAAGGCAACTTAAATGGAATTTAAAACATATGCATAAAAGCATAAAATTATGCTTTGAGGTAACAAATAAATATGTATGATTTTCCCTCAGCATCAAGCATGCATGTACCAACGTATTTAGAAATCGTAGCACCACATGATCATGAAAAACATTTTGCATTGTAAAATATTAAGTCATGTGCATGGCTACAACAAAAGCCACGCACAGGACTGGCATGTTTGACCTCAAGTTGCAGCAAAAAGCGTGTGTGTTTTTTTATTTTTGGGGAAACTACGTATGTGTATAGTATGGCCTGATTTTGTAAATAACATGTTTTTTACTAACACACTTATTCCAAATTAATAATGTTTGTAAATGCATTGTATAAAAGGCCCTGATTTAAAGGGAGCAGAAAGTGAAATAAAACAACTGTATATCGGTATCACAAAGACCAATATTATCATGCATACAAACACTTGTTGAAACATGTTTGTTTCCCACATCAAATAGAACTTTTATTGCCGTGTTTTACTTCAGTTCACATGGAATCATGTTATCAACATGATAACTTACAGCGCTCTTCATGCCTGGTGATTAACCCATCTATAGTTAATAGTTATGCTTACCTCTTTGGTTGCACGACGGTGGCAGCGGTTAAAGAGTTAATCGAGGTTTATAGGGAAATCTTGTAAAAGAATATAGAAACTTGACCTGTTTCTTTTATCCATGTTGTTGTGTTCTTGCTGACTTGACTCCAGGGGCTCTGATCTCGGTAAGATCATTGAGTACCCGCCCTTTCTCTTGACAATAATATAAACCGTTTATGTTTTGTATGTTTGTGTATTTTTGCATGCAACATTGTCGAGTTGATGGGTGGGTTGGAGTTACTTCACCAAGACAACTTGTTTGTTCATATGAGAACTTGTTGGGGCAAGTGTGAGTATAATTTCCGATGTATTACTGATATTCCCACTGTATTGATGATTTTGTGCTGTTTTTAGTTACATCCTTTGATGGTCGTTAAACACGAAATGTATGTACTATGTCAAACTTACTTCTAAAATTGCTTAGTTGTTTTTTTTAAGAACACAGAAGCTCGATTTGTTTCTTTTATCATTGTCGTTGTGTTCTTGATGATTTGACTCCAGGTGCTCTGGTCTAGGTAAGGTCATTGAGTACCCGCCCCTTTGGCTTTTCAATGCTATTAGCTTCTTATGTTTTATATGGTTGTGTGCTCTTGCATGCAACATTGTTAAGCTGATGGGTGGCTTTGAGTTATTTCACTAAGACAACTTGTGATGTTGGTGAACTCTAAACCTGGTTTAACCCCCAGTGGCAATTTGTTTTGCCACTGACCGTTTCAAGGCGGTATCCTCAAAGGTTCTCTTTTTCGTTAATTTTTTGCGGCGTCTTATTTGAATTGTAAAAAACATGCTCTCTCTTCCTCTTTTCTTTTTTCGCTGCGTGTGGAGGCTGTGTTTTGTGAGTGTGGCGATTCCTGATATGCATATTTCACTTTTTTTCAATAGTACAGCCAATAAAGATTCGGATATTGTTAAATCACCCCAAGGATATATTCCAGCTTTTTAAATTTTTACCTTTTGCGTTGTCTGTGATATGTAAATTTGAATATAAATAAATGCAATATTTATATTCTCAGATCCCCTGTCAAAGTTCTATTGGTGTAAACCCGGGGCTAGGCGGCATGGGCAGTAATATGCATTTCAATTGCTGCTAATGAACCGGCTCAATCAAACCGAGCTTGCTATATTTTCATTTTTGTCTTGGTCGAGGGATTTCAAAGTTCCATTTTCATCTATTTCAATATCACAGTAGCGTCGTTTGTGCCTTGTGGCGGATGTAAAAAATCTCCCCGTACATTCAATCAGTGCTGTTATCAATTACGTCCTTTGAAGGCCGTTGAGCACGATACTTATGTACTATGTTAACAGTACTTCTAAAATTGCCTTTGTTTAAATATTTCGGCCAGTTTATAGATGTGTGGTTTCAATATCCCAGCCAATATAAATTCGGATGGCGTTGTCTGTGATATGCAAGATTTATATTCTCAGATCCCCTGTCAAAATTCTATTTTGTTTAGTTTCGCCAATTGTTTTCTCTTTTAGGGCAACCCATTCTTTTATCTGGGGACCATACGCCGCTGAACATGGAATGGTATTAATCTGAAAATACCGCATTGAAGTTTCCAATATATGTTCACCGCCTTATGCTAATTCACCAACCTGTACCCTGTATGTTCCAATGAGAACCTGTTGGGGAAGTGTGAGGTTGGTGCACCCTATATCATGGTTTAAAAGTAAAACACCCAGTGGAAAAATTGTTTTGTCACTGACGGTGCGGAAACCCTCAGGTTCTCTCTTTCGTTAATTGTTGGCGGTATCACATTGAAATTGATCATTTGGTAAACCCGCACTCTTTACCTTTCGACATTTTGGCTGCGTGGATAGGCTGTGTTTTCTGAGTGTGGCAATTCCAGGCCTGAAGGTTATAAAACCGAGCATGGAAACCAGTCTCAAATCTCAAGCATCTGATTGGCTGAAATGGCGACCAGTCAGATGCTTGAGATTTGAGACTGGTTTCCATGCTCAGTTTTATAACCTTGGGCACTGATATGCTTATTTCACTATGTTCCAAGAGTAAACAACATTTGATATCAGCTATATGGTGTATAGTATTTCAACAGTTGAAATTTTTAAAATTAGAAAATATACTTTCAAAAAATAACTGAAATGACATAATGTATAGGGTTTGAGAGTGGTCTCCGGTTTCAGGACTGAAGGTTATAAAGCTGAGATTGGAAACCAGTCTCAAATCTCAAGCATCTGATTGGCTGAAATGGCGACCAGCCAATCAGATACTTGAGATTTGAGACTGGTTTCCATGCTCAGTTTTATAACCTTGGGCACTGTTTTATGATCTTGGGCCCAGCTATTTCTTGAATTCATACTAGGTCTTTCAACAATAAGACACTACAGTAACACACTTTCGATTAATTGTTCAGCCATGTGTCGTAAATTCTTAAATATTTGCGCACTGACGACGTTAAGTAAGCCGCTGGGGATGAGTAAAATTGTCAGAATTTGAAAATGAACGTGAAGTTAGCAATAAATGTTCTCGAGAACAAGACTATGATTTTACCATCGTATTATAGCTGATGTGAAGTTGTAAATTGTTCTCGCTACATAGATGTGTGTAGCTGTTTTTGCTCAGTTATGCATAAAATTAAAGCCCCTTTAATCTGGATAATGACAAGTCATTTGTTCACTTCTTTTTGCTCTTAAATTGTATTTGTTTATCTAGATTTTCTAAATTTTTATTTACGTTATCGGGAACAGTCAAACTTGTGCCAAAGACCACCTGTAAACAAAGACCATAAGTGGAAACAGACAGTGTATTTGTTCCACCGACTGATTTAAAGAAAACATTTCACCATTTGTCACCTGGATTTCAAACACTCGAGTTTTTTCCCCGAGAGGTCTTTTGAGGCAGGTTTGACTGTAATTGTGTCGTTTAATCATGATTTTGCTTTTTTAAATACTTTCTGCAACATAATTATTTTTTTATGTTTACAATTGATCGGGTCATGTAATCAATGTGTATACATGTATATATACTATTTCTGTCTAAGGGTGAGAAAGATGTGAAGAAAGTCCAGTACTCGTACTCGGGACCCCGCGCTTACAGGGCGAGTGCTGTCCCAGCTTTGCTATAAGCTTCTCCCTAAATACTAGTAGTGGTTCGTGCGGTGGCATGTCTATTAACTATTTCATTTCGAACAACTTTTTTTTTCTTGAAAGCATCTAAAACAATCATCATAAAGCAACTAGTTATCTTAAAAAACTAGTATAATAATCATGACCGATTACCATTGTTTGCTAGTTGTTTTTATAACCAAAATAAAATGCATCACTCAGACTTTCACGCAATTTATTTCATATTTTATAACGGTGTATTTTCTTGTTTTAATTTAACTAGATTCATCGCAAATACAGTTTTTATATCATGATGTATATTTATTGCCGACTTATTTTATGTCTATCTTTTTTCCCGAAAAAGAATAATGCTGAAGAAACACGAGAAAAACTCGATCAAGACACATAACTCTCATCATAGTAATGGCTCCCGTCCAAAGGAGATAAATCGTCACTTTTACGTTTTCCAATCTCCAGTAATTTCATTCTATTGTTAAGCGACTCTGACTGTTTTCGCAGACGTCCTTCGACTGCTAGCATGTTGGCAAGGGCCGACAGTGGACCAGAAACCGAAAGCTGTGTTGATCCTCGTCTGTTTACGGGCGGGGAAGACGGAGATTGGTCTGATGTCGTAAAAAACCTATTACGACTACCAAAAAGAAACACAGGTAACCTCCAGTTTCGTTTTCCCATTTTCAATAACGCGGAATGATGTGCAAGTTTCTCCTTATTTCTCTGTCCTATATTGACCATGTCAACCAAAGATCTTAAGTCACCATTTAAAGACAGTTCAGCTCGTTTGGTATTGTCAATAAAATCTAGATTGTGTTCACCAGGCCCAGCTAGTTCCCTTGTCAAATCAGGGTCAAATAGAGTGTCATCTAATACAGTATTGTCCAGTAGATAATCCTCAGATAATCCTGTACCCAGCTGACAAACAGCCGCAAAAAGTAAAGTAGAAAGGAATCTCATGGTTGCACTCATGTTTAATAACTATTGGTAGGTTTCCAACCTGAAAAGAAAGAAAAAGAAATCAGATGCAGTTAAATAGTTATTTTGGGGTTTAGCGCTATTTGTGCCGTGTGGCGGCCGTAAAAAGTCTTTCTTTACATATAGTCAGTATTGTTATGAGTAAATAAACGGTTATGCAGTAAGGATTGCCTATATCGGGTTTATTCGATCAACCTTTTTTGAGGTTGTACCAACTACCTCAATAGGTACCGTAACTGGAATTGCATGGCTAGGCGCTGTCGCCGATCGGTTTCGCTCTCCTAGGAGCAATATCACTTTTAATTAATATTTCTCCAATGCCATTGCAGTATTTTTCAAATTGTTGAGAAATATTTTTTAATAAATCAGTTCTTACGCACGACTGATTGATTGATTTACGCAGTTCTTTAATTGATTAACTTGATATAATTTGAACCAAAAAGTCGGTAAGCATTTATTAATGAGCATTAACAAATTAAAATGGTTGATCAATTTCATGTTGTAAATGCTAATTAATAAACACTTACCTATACAAGGTAATTGAATCGATATGTACAAATGTTATAAACAACGACCAACACCAACGTGCTGTTTATTCACATTTTATTTTATGGTTGATGGCTTAAATGTCTCAGATGTTGTTAATATTTATTGTACTATGTATTATGTAATGCCTATAAATAACCGAATGAGAGCAAAATTTGCTGACTAATAAGTTCATGTTCGGACCTTTTCTGTGTGAATTGCATTGCGTTAGTAACGTTTTAACAACTTCTGCTTTAAATATATTTTATCGTACGTTGGCTATGTAATAATAATGCTTATTTCATATTTTCGTTGTTAAACTTTCGTGTTTTCTTTAATAAATTTTTATTTTTTGAAAACCTTTTTTATTTACCCTGATGCTTGACCAGGCACGTTTAAATGCATTTTCAGAATGATAGCCATACATTTATAGTATTATGTAGCTATAGTCACTGTCTTTCTAAATTGGCAATACTTTATATATAAAACATCAATTTATTAATTATTGATAAAATTCCTATGGATATCTATCGTAAACCCCTTTTTGCTGATTGTTTTATTCTGATACGAAACGAGAATTTTCGCTATCACGTTATGTCGGACATCAAGTTGAGTTAGCACCACGTATAACTTAAACAACACTTCGCGTTACCTCGATGATTTGATAAATATTGATGATTTCCATTTTAAAATGCTTACCAATAAAATGTTCCATAATCAACACACGATTAATCAGAGAAATATTGAAGAACAGTTAACGTAAATCTATCTTTTGGAGAAATCCAAGTTAATTCAACTTAAATATTGTAAATTTAATTTTTTTATTTCACGACGTGCAACTATTTCATCCTATTGAGTTATTACCTTACAATTTGTTCGCTTTTTTAGAGTTTTTCAAAATTCAGAGATTATAATGAATTTATTTTTTATACCAGGGGTTTTGGTTTTAAAACCATTCTTTCCATTTATTTCTTCGATAAGAAAATTAAGTTTTATTTCAATGCAGTTGAAATACACTTCTACAACAGGGTATTGCTCAATCGATGTTTAATGGAGAGTTTTTAAAACGGAAACTGTCATATTGACGCAAAATTTGACCTTGAAAATTATAAACAAAGTAAATATTCAGAGTTATTAATCAAACATTGATAATGGAATTATGATGGATATTTAACGACACGCGAATATAGCATTGAGTTGTTAAACGATCATGTTACGTTATTTTACGACAGAAAAACACTGTGTGTCGGTCATTTACTTTTGTCCTTTAATAGTTTATTTTCATTTCCAATTAGATAATTTCCGAACAGTGTCGTTAATTGGAATATCTCTCTCTACTGACATGCCGACTGCCTTTCAGGGATTCCATAATTGAATTTCTCCCAAATCTCTCAGTTTACTATCATTTGCGAAACAGTATTATCCTAAGTTACGAAATTTGGTAAGTTTTCTTACTATTTCTGTTGTCCCAAAACATGACTTCGCGATGCTAAAGGTATTACTGAATACGTTTTAAAACAGTGTTTATAAAAAATCTGTTTATGCATGGCTTTACAAAACAACCATACTACCTTTGCACAACTGAATAATATAAACATCTAGGTTTCCATGTTCCAGAGGATGTTAAGTAGGGTTGCTCGAACTTCCTTTTTGACCATAAGTATTTATTATTCAAAAGTTGTTTTTACTGAAAGTTAGAATTGTCATATTTACAAATCAAATTATGTTATACAACCATAGCCGTATATTCCTTTTGCTACGGAGTAGTATTAAGATCGAGGGTTTCAGGTTCCAGAGGGGGTAAAAAGTCCCTTTCTGAGCATCGATATTTAATATTCATAAGTTTTCTGAGCGTCAGTATTTGTTATTTATAAGTTTTTTGAGCGTCAGTATTAGTTATTCATAAGTTTTTTTACTGAAAATTGGTAAATTATCATGTTTCTAATATAAGACTGCACAAAAAATCATGTGGTATCATGGTTGTATATTTACATAGAAACACATCAGCTGTCGACAGAACATTTAAAACCAGATAAAAAACTGATTTGTTCACAGTTATATAAATCATTGACAGATAGCACTGTTAAGAATCTCCAATTCTGACGGAATTGTTTTGAAACCCCCCACCCTCGCTATTTTCTCTATCTCGCCCAAATAAACACGCTCTGAAAGACATTTGCCTATTATCATTATTAATACTACAACTTTGCAAGTTCCCCCAAAGAAAAAGAAACCATTTCTACTACAAGAGAGTCTGTTAAAGTCGATCGAAACAGGCTAGTAAAAAGTGAAATATGCATATCAGGAATCGCCACACTCACAATACACAGAGTCCCCACGCAGCGAAAAAAGAAGAGAGGAAAAGAGAGCATGTTGTTAGAAGTATGTCAGATCAAACAAGACGCCACAAACAATTAACGACATAGAGAACCCTTAGGTTTACCGCCTTGGAGTGGTCAGTGGCAAAACGAATTGCCACTGGGGGATTCAGGTTCTAGGGTGTACCAATCTCACACTTGCCCCACCAGGTTCTCATATCAACAAACAAGTACAAAAGAACATAAACATATACAACATAAGAAGCTAATAGCATTGCATAACTGGGCGAGTACTCGATGATCTAACCAAGAACAGAGCACTTGAAGTCAAATTAGCAATATCACGATGACAGGGATAAAAGAAACAAATCGAGCTTCTAGGTTATTTAAAGGAAACCATTCCCCATAAACCTTTATAAACTCTCAAACCCCTGCCACCGTCGTGCAACCAAAGAGTTAAGCATAGTGACCAACTGTAAATGAGTTAATCACCAGGCCTGCAGAGCGCTGTAGAATATCATGTTGGTAACCTTTCTTTTTGAATTTACAGATGGTTTTACGAATAACCGGGGGAAATTAATATTGTCTTCTATTTTTTTCTTAAGTTTATAAATTACATCTCCATATAGCAACGACCGTTGTTAGTAAATGACGTCATTCGGTATATAATTCCTTCAGGTATAACAGTGTATTTAGTTTCGGACATTTTATGAATAATACGGACTGAAATGTGTTTTATAATTGTTTCATATTTTGAGTTGACAGCATTATATGCTTTAAAAGTGAACAGTATGGTCTGAAAAGGCTCGATGGAGCTTCGCCTTTCTTACGCCCCGGTATCGGCATTGTCCAATATCACCTGCTATCAACTGACAGTAACCTGTTATTCTTTATTTATCCTTTTGGAGTGCAAGATGATTTTATCGTGTTAGTGTTGATTTATTCATTAATTTAGCACTTAGTATAGGAATACTAATTTCTCACAAACTGTAATATTGCCGATGACCATTGTTAGCTTCAGAATAATCAGCAATACCAGAACATTGTATTGAATGTCGGTCATGTGTTTTTTTACCAGTTTTTCAACTACCAATGGTGCAACTGCCCACCAAAAGCACAAACGCAGACAACAGAACCATTGATTGGTACCACTGGAAAAAACTCCGAAATACTAAGGGAAGATAAAACAATCAAATTTTGGGTTTTCTCAGAGAAGTAAACTTGGTATTTTCACTGTTTTGAAACTGCTGAACAACATTTTTGTGTTTACAGTTTTTGCCGAACTACTTTTATTACCTTCCTATTTTTATATTGGTTTAAATGGCAAACAAAAAAATAAAGAAAAAAGAAAATGTGTTTATTTCATCAGAGAAACTGATATTTTTTTACGAGTGACGTAGATGATAATGAAAGAATATAAATTATTAATATGACTTGTATGGTAAAAACAATTAAAGTAAAGAAGAAGAAGAAGCTAATTTAAACTACGAATAGTTTATTAATGTTTCATTTGGTAATTGATCACCTATTCGTGCCACTCGTAGCGTTCACCCACTTAATCTTACCATATTTCTATATGGAAACAAACAGCTTGTGATATTTATAATAGTTGTAAGTTCAATGTATGGGTAGGACCTTAATTAATGTGATGAGCACTTGTTACACAATCCTTTTGCTATATTTTGAAGGCAATAATATACATTTAAATCAATACCTATTCAGTTATTACGTCAAGCTCAAAATTTATTGAGAGATAAAAAATCTTTCCTTATAAAATGTCGACAGCGTCTCCGGGAAGTGCGAAAAAGACAGATAAAAACAAATGGCTAATGATCGTAATTCAAAGTTTGTGACTAAATAAGCCGTTGGCATTATAAGAAGCATCCGTGTTTAATGAATTAGCTTTGTAGATATAAAAGAATGTTCCGTGTAATTTCTCACAAATGATAATGGTGGAATATGCGGATACTTCCGGTTAACGTCAAGAACGAGATAAAATCACGCGAGATTTATCCGGTTACTGTCGCGTTTGAAATAAAAAAAGTGTTGGCCATCATTATGCGATAGTTAGATATGACTTTTCGAAAGTTAAAGGGCTTCGTTGGAGTGCGATTATTCATTGTCGTGTCAGAGATGATATCGCGCATGATAAAGAAAGCCACATTAAAGTTTGTTGACCAGTATTTTTTCGCCTTCATCCAAAAATGTAAAGTTGGATGACCAGTTTGTTTTTACATTCATCCAAATATAGTTAAAATAGTTTTAAAAATAAACTATGTTATACTGATATTAAAAAATATTTAAGCCGATATAAATTTTTTAATGTAAACTATGTTATTGTGATAATAAAGAAAGCCACATTAAAGGTTGTTGACCAGTGTTTTTTCCAATTCACCCAAATATGGCTGAAATAAATTGAAATTCTATAAACTCTGTTATACTTATGATCATAATAAAATAAATGTATTTAAGCTGACAAGATTTTTTTTCTATAATTTATGTTATACTGATATTCATAATAAAATACTAATTATAATAATCGTCCGTCTTAAAGCTCATTTATGGAACGTTGTTTATGTAACAAGAAAAGTATAACATACACGTACATGTAAATAAAAACAATATTTTAGCCAACAACATTTTCTGTAGGTTACTTAACTTTGGTAAGCAGCCAAGCTATTTCTGTAACGGCGCGAAAATCAAACCACTGAGGTTAAAATGCACGAAGTAATTATGTGGGCAACGTATTGATCGTCAGTTGAAGTCTTTTTACGCAGTGAATCTCATATGAAATAAGTTGCGCAGACGGCATTGCTTTTCATGCATTTCGCGATTAAAAAAAAACACAAAAAACATGTTGTCAAAATGTGTAACAAAATCTCCATTTAGATTTGAGAAAATGCTAGGTAATGGTATGTTCTTTCCAGAAGTTATACAAATGTCAAAAATGACCGAATACATCTTTTCCCGTTGCGTGAACAATATGAAACAAGTACTCTCTTCAAGGTTTGGTAGCTAAATACTAATATCCACCTTTAACATGATCTGGTAAGGCAAGGTACGAGTTACTTTAATTTGTAACCGGATAAAAATGACACATTTAAGGTGTGGGCAGTAATACCATTTCCACTAATGCCAATAAACAGGCTCAATTTTCATATTTGTCGTATTCGGTGGCTTTCAAAGTTCCAATTTCATCTTTTTCTTTAAGTGCATGTTCGGTAATAAATCTAGCGTCTTGAAATAATCTTTTAGCTATATTAATTGACAAACTGGATTGTTTTTGAGACTGTAAGCCCCTTTCTTCCACAAGGAAAACGGAGTAGTTCCGAAGTGTAAAAATTGGAATAATATAATCTTAATAATATACACAATGTATTTTGCATCTGTACTCAAAAACAAAAACAATAACCTGTCTCTTCATGTTTGACCTACATTTTATTTCCAGAATATATTGAGACCTATTTGAAAATTTTGATTGGAAATGAAAAAAGAAGGTGACATGAACTAACTAAATAACTGCGTTTTGATATTTTGGTGTATGTATATATAGCCGTTTGTTTTTATGGAAGGTTGGGAAAAACTACGTTTTGTATATGTATTTGATAGTTATTCAAAGCTGCAGTGTTGGGTTTGCTGAGTATATAAAGTGTAGTTTTCCTTTAGAATATAAAACTGTTGTTTCTTTGAAAGATTTGAAGTAAGTATGAACCATTTAATCGAACGATAAACAAAATAATTATGAGTTTCGAAACATGAAAATGTTGTAAAATCCTTCTTGTTAAGGGAAAGATTTCATTGACTATAATAGGTGGGAGTATATCCTGTTTATGTCTGAACCCTAATCACCCCTTCAACATCTGGAAGTTCCTGTCGACTTTATGTGTCTGAGTAGCCTAATGAAAATCTTTTCATCTTGCCATTAGCTTTAATAGCAGTGTCAGTAAATATTACAGAATATTGTCAAAATCGAAGAGTTTCGGCGCTTTGTTTTCTCTTAATCCTGTCTGGTGAGTTTTGTTACGTCTCTATTAATCATCTTTTGTCATTATCTGAAAAAAAATACTGAAACATATTATCCATTTAAAAAGTGGTCTTAGCTGGATTATACGAAGCCTGTAAATGTTAGAACAAGGGTGGCAGTCCTTCACTTAGATGGCCTACAAGTATCGATATTTAAGCGCCGAATGCTTTTATCTACTAGAATGTTATTTATGCAACAACTTTTATCAGGTGGTTCTTGTATTATTATAGTATGTTATATTTATGTAACTCATGAAAATGGTTCTGACAAACGTACGTAAATTAATCATTTTTAATCGATGATCGGTCATGAAGAAAGCCGATTAATCGATAAAATTTTTCTCATGCGATTACAGCTACTACAACTACAACTACGCAACAATCAATGAACTTATAAATGCTAAAATACATTACTGACAAAAAAGAGAACAATGCATATCAGGAATTGCAAAATTCAGAAGACACAGACTTCCTATTCGGCAGAGTAGAAGAAAGGAAGACAGAGGGAAATAGAGCATAATTTTTAAACGGATCAATTTCGAAACGGACACCACAAACAACTAAACAAACCTGAGAACCCGAGGGGTTACCGCCTTGGGACAGTCAGTGGCAAAACAATTTGTTACTGGGGGTTTAAACCAGGTTCTAGGGTGCATCAACTTCACACTTGCCCCAACAGGTTCTCATATGAACAAATAAGTACAAGTTGAAAAATCTTCAACCCACCCAACAAATCGACTTTGTTGCATGCAAAAGCACGCAAACATATAGAACATAAGAAGCTAATAGCATTGTCAAGAAACAAATATGTTTTTACGGTATACCATATACCGGTATTCTACCAGTTGGAAATCTCAAGTTAAAGCTGAAAGTTCAAATCAGAATGAATAAAAGTTGATAAGGTCACCATAGATACCAAATACTTAACGACAATGTAACAACCTCTGAATTGATCAACGGCGTCTCTGTAACCTTGTCTGTCCTAACTTTATATCATACATCTAGGTTTAAATGACCAACCATTTATCGCCTAATATTTAACAGCTTAACAGACTTGTTAAACTTTCAAAAACGAGTTTGACTGCATAACAGTTGCTAATTTTGATATTCAAACCTTTGGCAATGACAATTAAAGCTAACATTACCAAAAGAGCTATATACAAGTTTTAGCTTTCCAAAAAGCTAGTCGGTCATTAGCATAACATTTTAACAAAAAGACGGCTCTGAGATTTAAACTTCTCCAGAAAAAATCGTTAGCATGCTAGTATTTATTTAGAATTTCTGTCGTGTAATATATATGCTCGCTCTTGTCACACATTTTTGTTTCAATTTTTAATGATGTAAAATTCAGTGTATGACAGTGCTTATTATTGTGTCACCTGCAATAGCAGGCAGACACGTATGGATCCTATTGTCCGGCGGCGGCGACGTCGGCCGCTGCATTGGCGGCTGCGTTGTCATGTAGCCCCTAAACTTTAATGTGAAATTTAATGTTGACCATAAGTTTGTAAGATTTGACCTATTAACTTTATTCCTTAACAACAATTTATTGGAGCGAAGATCTGCATTCCATCTATTCAAAAACACACAGGGGTATAACTTACTTGTAAGAAAATTACTGATCTCTAACCGAACATACCATACTTTAAACGCGGAATCGCAAATACGGTTCCACAAATGTACATCCGCGGTTCTGGCACTAGTCCACCTCTATCAAACAAGATATAGGCTCGAACAAACAAGATATAGGAATGAAATTGCTTTGGTTTATTTTCCTGACATGTAATCCCTGCAAACAAAAGGCCTTCGGTTGAAGAGAAAACGTTCTCTTATATTAAAACAGACTATATGGACCACGAAGAAATACTACGTTATTTTGGTGTAATGCAACATTTAACTGAAAATTCGAAGTGAAAATCCTCTTCATTCAGCAAAATGAATAATACAGTACACGAGGTAGGGCTGGTTAAGTTCCAGTGCACGTGTTTGTTTTACAAGCTAGCCACAAAGAATGCATTTAACACTGCCTTTTTCGTTTTAATATCTTATATCTTGACTGCTAGTTCAAATTTTCTCCAACATACAATTAAATAATGCATTCCAAACAAAGCCGAAAAATGTACTGATTCACAATTTTATATCTGAAGACTGCAAGTCTGTTGAAAATGTCTCAGTTTTACTATTTCACTTGGATAATACATGGAGAAATGATGCCCATAAACACAAAAAGTATGATTAACCGTTTGAACTTTTGGAATGAAAGCTTAAGTGAATAACAATATCAGTTAAAACTTTTGAATACTTGGAATAATTGTTTTTCATGGAATTCATTATCTTCGACCTGACCTGTAGACTATAGCATGAACTTAATCTTGGCTGTAGGAAATTTATAAACTGATCTCTTAAAAATCTGCAGTAGCATTGTCTGTCTTCTCAAGCAGGAATATGCAGGTCGTCTTTGATTTACCGGAGAGCGGCGCAAACCTGCCAGTCCCGACTCAGCCATAAGGTATACCGACTTTGCCGGTAATTTCTTATCACTCACATGCAATATTTCCAGGTTATACCCTTTAAATGATTGATAAAATATGGAAATTCCTTAGGCTTCGCTGATATGGACTACTGGTGGCATCAAAATATAAACGAAAATAAGACAGTTTCTGTTTTGCAATTGGCAAATATTTGTCTGAGTCGTTAACTTGCAAAAATAAATGTTTTTATCTCAGCTTTCTGTTTGAATTATTGTTTCGTCAGCTTGCAAATGAAGCTCGATTGCCTTTATACTTTAAATATTTTTTCTTTTCCCCCTGTTAACACGAAGCTTACATAGTTTTGTTATTCGTGAATTATAGATCGTCTATTACTGAGAGTTACATGAACGTACACGTGAATGAAATCAAAATTGAGCTTAAAAGTGTAAAATATTCCCCGCGAAAACACTAACCCTAATGTCTGACCCCACATACACACACTATGTCACTGACCTTGTTCGGTCTTAAGTCAATCCTAATTAAAACTATAGCATTATTTATACAAGTACAGTAAAGTAGACAACACAAGCAATAACATGTTTATGTAAATGACGATCGTTTGGAATAAACTATATGACCACCACTCTTTGAAGTAATTTTCCGGCTGAGAAGGAGTACTTGTGGAACACTTTTAAAAGTGTGACATAATGCCACTATTTTGGTCAAAGAATTAATAACAAGAAAAGTATAACACACACGTGTTACATGTGGACGACATTCATGCTTATGATGTAATGTCCCTGAGCCAAGTTGTGGTTGGATCCATTTGATTGTAGATATGAAGTGAATAGTTGTTTGACCTATGATATGAAATAGAGATCAAGTATAAGTAGTTATATAAGTGGTAAATTTTATTGAATATCACATATGACTGGCAATGATGTTATTATGATATCTTGAAGAATATCGGCATGGATGAAAGATCCCTGGCTAGAGGGAAGTGGATATTGTCCACATAAGTTAAGCAATGTAGTAAAAACGTTTAATTAGACTAGATATCACAAAACATAGACATGAGAACTTCTGACATAAATAGATGTTGCAATTAAATGATACAAAGTAAAAAGGTGTTTTATGCAATCCACATTTGTGGTTAGAAATCTTTGATGAAATTGTTAAAGATTAACAAGAACCTTTCAATAGGAAGGATTCACAGCTACGTCATCAATCTGTGTTATCAGTACCACATGATACACATTTCTAGGAAGGTGGTACAATACAGTGTAAACAATGGTTCCTTGTGATAAGATATTTGCTGTAAATTTAACAGAACATGCTGAACCTTGAGTTAAGTTTCGCTCATCTGACATAACCTGAGCATTCAAATGTTAAACTAAAACTTTGATTACAGTGTCAAGGTTTAAATTTGTCAGGGAAAAGGCAAGCATTAATTGAAAAGATTCTTAGAAATTCTCATAAGATTTTCGTATCAAGCAGTTAAAGCATGCCTGATATAATCTTGACCTGGAGGTGGTCAGAAAAAGGTGCAGTTTCAGTATCTTTATGATGTATCATGACTAATCTTGTCTGTATATTTATGTTTACAATATTGTAAAATTAATATGGCTAATTATGTATGTAGGTATTCTTACCAGTAATTAAGTTAATATACTTAAGGACAATAAAAACGCACGGTGGGGATAATTGCATTTTGACAAGGAAAATATACATATTATCAACATTTTTCACAGTTTCATAATACCGAATGCATTACAGTAATTTAGATACCAAAATTATGAAAATTTATTTATAATAAAAAAGTTATTGCCTAATAAAAACTGTACCCCGAAAATAAAAGAAACACTTTTTGCTAAATGTGACAATGAATTGGTTCAATCTGTTTCCTGTTGTTCATTGTCATTAAGTATATTTTATCAAATGTAGAAATTAAATGTATTGTTTTTGTTGTTGTTGTAATTGTTTTTCAGATGCAAGTCATGTATTGAAGCTGGGGACGAGAAGGACATTATTATTAATTGATTAGGGCAAATGGTTCCAAATTTATAGTACCATAATTCACAAGTGAAAATCTATATAGGTGCAGCAAAAATACTATTCTGCCATGCAAAATAAAATGTCTACAGCTAAAAGATTGACTTAATTTTCTATACCTAAAGCGGAATGTAAGAGGTTCGAATAGGGTCTGGATTTCCTTCTGTAGGTCCTTTTCCTCCAACAAAATATCAACTGTATTTGCATGTCCACTTTTTAAAATTTTTTACTTTGTCAATAATAAAATACAGCCGACCACATGCACTTATCCACTTTTTGAACTTATGTTCATTTGTTTTTGGTTTTGGAAAGGGTAGAAAGATACATCTTTCATGCCATTTTTGTCTGTATACCTCGAGTCACCTTTACAAACACCATAGCAACATTGTTTTGTCTTACTAAACTTTTTTTTAAAGATTTTGGTTTCAGATCCATGCCTCAACACAAGCTAATTTATAGTAAACTGAAGTGAATGCAAGTCATACAAAATTTGTACCGCTAGCAGTGAATCAGTAAATCTATTTTTAGCATATTGGCTACCTGTGAATCCTTCCTATACAATATTTACATGCAAAGGGAGAGCAATCAAACATAACTTCCGTTATTGAAAAGGATGTTCAAAAAGTTCTTCTACCCCGCCAAAATCACTTAACAATTTCACTTCAAAAACTTAGGTTTCTACCCATAAAAACGTTCATAACAATACATTTTAATTCTAAAACAATAATTTTGAATGCATAAGTAACAAAAATCACGTATTTACCAAAACAACATCTTTTCTGAACTTTTTTAGTAACCATCTCATCTCTCTTGGGTCAAACTAGATGGACGTATTAAACATCATCTATTAATAGTTAAATAATAAATATAATACATGACCCATAATTCGTCCAGAAAAACAAATAATTTTTCGTTGTACAGTTTCAAAGAAAATCACAATCACAAAAACAATGTGATCAGCACAAAGTGAAATTCATAAATGTATCAACATACGAATACATTTCTTACCGTCTCGTAACGGTCACTGACCTGATTTGACCTGATTTGCGGACCTAACTAGACCTACACTATATGAACGTTTGTAATTAAATTTAGATTCTGACTGTAAATAAGCGTCGCTTGTCTGCTATGTGTACAAATACGCATCGACTGTGGAAAGTTCTATGGTATCGCTATGGCCAAGGAGGCATTCATGTTAGTACATATTCATCCAGTTTGACGATACTTAACAACTGCATCATTTCTTCACGTCCTGAATAAAATTATAAATTAAGTATACAAGAAACATGATTATCTACATTAATGTCTTCCGGTAAAAGTCTTCTCTATATATCAAGCAATCGAACATCAGCCTCTACATTATCATTTTGTATGCGTCATAGAAACAGGTGGCATAGTCTAAATTATTCGTTCTGGACCGTGAGTCACTGTTAACCGGTGTTTAGGCTAAAGTGCTCAAGTTTGGTCGATTATAATATGTCGGTCATCAGGATGACCGACAATAAATAGATATGCGTCATCATGTTTTATCGCGTCGTCTCGCGGCCTGCGTTATTTCGGCGAGTCACTTGAACGCTGTTTTTTTTATTTATAGATTTTTGCATTATCGCATTTTCAATGTGTGATACATCGTCACCTTAGTGCTTTTCCCGGAAAATCCTATTTTAGGAAAACTATTTTGCCACTTTCAGGCTATACAATGATATCCTGTCAGAAACTAACGATAATGATGTATGTAATATATACTTAGATCTTCGGAGCGCTATTTATTTTAAAGGAACTCTGTTAGAAAAAATCTTTAACACATTTTTTAAACACATTTTTATATATCTTCTTTTTGGACGGATTAAGCATGAGAATATATCACTGTAGTACCGGGGCATAAAATCTTTTTCAGTCTTATTGCAATGGCGGTCCTCTCTGTGTTTCGCGTCATTTCTCCAATGTTGTAAACTGAACGTAAACATTACGGGAGAACACTGCGAGCAGTTACCGGACTGTATTTCACTCTAAAAATATGTACAACGAAGACCCAGTATATTAGAATACGCATTTATTTAGGAGATCATTAAGACAAAAATAATATTATTGGCTTCGATATCTGTTATTTACCTGGTTCTCAGTGGTAAAGAAATCTAGTTCAATCATTATGAATTTATACATGCAGAAAAACATTTGCCTCGTTTTCTTCAAGTGAATAAGTAAAAAGAAAAAACCAATTAATTGGTTTCCACTTTCTACATAAGGGATGTTGAAAAAGTTATTTAGTAGGATAGCAATAACTCATATATTTTGAGTAAGATAGCAATTCTTTGTCATAACGAATTTCCATTACGATATATTTCAGTTACGTTAACAAATGTCTGTAACGTATAAATTATAAAAACAACAACACCAACATATTTTAGCTACTCTCTCAGGAAAATTTTACCGTCTCTTGAATCAGTATAGATATGCATGTAATAATAATCATCCAGTAATAGTTTTAAAAAAGATATAACGCATGACCCATAATTATTTCACTTTCTCAGTTTCTCAACGTTTTTTCTTTGGCCAGAGCAACCCTTTAATTGTAGTTTAAACAGTATTTATTCAATCAAATTCACATATATTGACAGACTACATTAAGAAAATGGCATGCTATGGATTAAAGAAAAAGCGAAAACGCTTATATAAACTCTTCTCCATTAATTTTGTCAACCGCTCTGTGATAGTAAAAAAAACTGTGATTAAGATTTCCTAAGTTGTTTCTAAAACCAGCTTATTACATAAATTTTATTAGTTTATGAATACTTAATGGGTAAGACCTAGAGCTTAACGTTAACTTTAAACACCCCATATGTTTTTTTTTATTTTCGTATCCTGGTAAACGCAATTAATCATCGATTCAGTGCTTATATTTAAAATCCAAAATATTCTCATCTCTAACCAAAATATTACATTGTTATTTGGATTCTTGACAGGTTATGTGATCCGCAGGCATAAAGGCAGATGAATGTCAGTATTATTTTCCTGAAGTGTGTATAATGTGGTTGTAGGTTTTAAGAAAAGGGTGAAAAGGGAACTTTGAAAAACACCGAACAAGACAAATATGAAAATATTGAAGTCTCTGTTTAATTGAGACTGTTCGTGGGAAGCAAAGGATATTGATGTCTGCTAATAATTTCAGTAAGATAAGAAACAAAAAAATGTTTACATGTGGTCTTTGGCAGAGGTTTGACTTTATTGCAGGCTCGGCTTGATTGAGCCTGTTCATGGACAGTAATGTAGATGTATGTTACTACCCACGCCGCCTACCCCCGGTTGAACCCAACTCAATATTTACACCAATGAATAGTACAATTTAGATCCATCCCAAACGATGGTGTACTTATGGCGGTGAACATGGAACATTCAACGCGGTATTTTCAGATTACTACCATTCTATGTTCAGCGGCGTATGGTCCACAGCTTAAATAATTGGTTTGTCCTAAACGAGAGAACAATGGGCGTAACTGAACAGAATAGAATTGTGATACGGGATCTGGGAATATGAATCCTGCATATCACAGACAACGCCAAAGGCAAAATTTTAAAAGCAGGAAGTATATCCTTTAGATTTTGTTTCCAGTTTTCTTGTCTACGATACCGGTAACTGACGCAGGACATAAAATGAGCTAGACCCATTAGACAACAAATGTCAATTCTTAAAATTGTGTCTTTCCCTATTACTCTAACGAGTCGTTGTATAGTTTCTAACATTTCGAAATAATAAGTAAGTAGCTGCATGAATAATTATAACAACGGCCAACTGACATCGTCGATTCAGTCTGTTCAATTAATTACTGTTTTTATTACTGTCTTTATCGGTGTTTCAATGTAAAGGGCAACTTTTCCTCTTGTTTAAATGAATAGAATTATTTTCTCAGTATTTTTTTTTATTTTTCAGTATTGTTAATATTTTTTAATGAATTTTGCATACCAGGAATTAGCCACAACGGGAAAAGGGGTAACCGCCTTGGAACTGTCACTGGCAAAAAAAAACTTGCCACCGAGGGTTTTAAACCAGACTCTAGGGCCGCCAACCGAAACCTTGACCCAATAGGTTCTCATTTGAACAAACAAGTACAAAATGTCTTCAATTGAGCGTTTGCCATTAAAATTCATTTTGCTTAAATCAATTAACAGTCTAAAACCCACACTTGTTTTACGTCACGAACTATTTTGCTAGTATTTTATCATTTAAATTTACCATGTGTTATAAATGATATTGTCTCCGCTTGGGAGCGAACCCCTATTGTCACGACGAAAGCGCCTAGCCATAAAATTCCGAAAATGCTACCGACAGAGTTAGCCGGGACAACTCGCTACTATTTTACCAGGTAAATACATCAACTGAATGCAGCCCGATCAAATCGAATGTAGACATTATTTGCATATGCGATTTATTTTTATTAGTTTTATTAGAGTTATACATCGAACAATTTTATTGTCCTTTGATTGCATTTGTATCGGCCTTTAATAGCAAATGCGATTCTTGACCAATGCTTTTACTACACCGATCATAACATTTTACGTTTTTCTGCATGCAACTGGAGTATACTGTTCAAATCTGAAAAATAATGTGATACATCATTTTTACTTCTTTTATGGTTTGACCATTAAAACCAAGAGTCACACAAATTGACCTTAGCATTTGTACCTATAATAACCGAAATGGGTTAACACTGCTGAAACAACTTCTGTCTAACTGCTAAACAATCGTATTGCAGTACCGCATGCAATTGTTCAAAATTACATTATGATGAATATTTAATAAGGGAGAGATAAATCTTCGTTAATATACCAGCTAGTGACGATTTTGTGACTTTTGTTTTTACCTCTATCTTGATTAAATGTCAGTGGTCGCCAGAGGCATGTAGAAATTTTAATGTTTATTTCCTAAACAAGAAGTGAAAATGATGAGTCTCTTCATGTCCTACGTTAAAAGTGTTGTTTAGAAATTGAAATAATATGTTCGGTATAGTTAGAACATCGAAAAATGATATTGCCTCTACTGGGGAGCAAACGCGCACATTGACTGCGACAGCGCCTAGCCATGCGGTTCCGACAACGCTACCGACAGAGCCAGCCTGAAACCCCGCCCCCCTCCCCCCCCCCCCAAAAAAAAAGCAAAACAAAAACAAAATAAAGATACAACAATAAAAACAACTGTTGAACGGATAGCAATATTAATAGTTATCATGTAAGTATATCGAATGCTAGACGTGAATAATTGGGCTGTGATTATATCCTGCAATTGGCCAGATTGTTATTTTAGTGCAGCTGGCCTTCGTCATGTCATTTCTGGATTGACCGACATATGATTGTGTCTTCTGGTAAGAAGTATAGAAAAGAATATGCGCACATTCTGTGATAATTGTTCAGTGTCAATACTAGACTAAATACTGTTTAAACAGACTAAAATGACAGACTGAGTATGAAAAACAGGGGATTGATGAATATAGCAAATGGCTTGAATTTGGATTTGGGGAATAGATGGTGTCTTGCTGGATGTTTAGTTGGCTTGAGTTAGAGCTAAAAGGCATAAGGATGGGCTTGCTATAGGTTATTAGCTTGACTTCGAGCTGGGAAGCATAGAGTTGGGCTTGCTACAAATGTTTGATTTGCCTAAAACAGAGCCGATAAGTATATAAAGGTCTTCTAGATGTTTGTTATTGGTTGACTCGTAGCTGGGAGGTAAACAGAGCCTTGCTTTATGTTTAGATTTGTTGAAAACGAAGCAAAGAGAGTGGCTTGCTGTACGTTTAATTGGGTTGAATCGGGGCTGGGAGTCATAGAGATGGGAACTTTCTCTATAACATGAATGGGTTGGGATCTCGAAGGCATAGAGTTGGGCTTGCAGTATGTTTATATTTGCTTAACACGGAGCCAAGATGCATAGAGAGGGCCTTGCTAAATGTTTTAGCCGGTTTGACTTGGAGTGGGGAGGAAGAGAGAGACCTGATTTAAGTTTAGAGGTTTTCCTTCAGGCCGTGAGGCATGGAGAGGACCATTTGATATAATATTAATATACACATACATTTTGTCGTGTTTATAATGTTCAGAAGCTCAATGATTTACTCTAATTTTATGTAGCGGTGACACTTTATAAGAACACATCCACGATAGAATGATTTGGTTCAATGTATGTACATGTGTAAGAAACATTCAATGCATCCGTCAAAATTTTCCGCCAAATAATTATAGAAAATTAAATTGTGTTTGGGACTGAAACTCTTTTTTTTATTTTACTTTTGTTTTGTAAAATACTTGATAACAGCTTATTGGAAAGTGAGTTTCTCTCTTTTTCCGTTCAAAATACTTTCATAACAACCTTCAGATGAATTGCGTGTGTAACGAACGTGTAACGAACAAAACAAAATGACACGATTTTTCCACTAAAAGGATCATCTGTCAAAATAAGAGACAAGAGAAACTGTTAAAGCTGCCTATTCCATAGTTCAAGGTGGAATTACTTCAGTGTTCCAGTTGTGATAAATATTTACTGTACCACCATACATTGCATAAACATGACTGAAAAGGGCAAATTTCACCAAAATTTTCGACTTATCAGTACATTACATTAAAAAAAACTGGGTGAATTTAACTGAGTAATAACAACTTTAACAAGTCTGGCTTTAAATAAATTCACTAGTACGTTGACTGTGTAATAATATTAATTTTTGCTTACAGGTATTCACCAGTTTGTATGATAAATTTATAAAAATAAAAAACTTAAATGTTCGTCCTTAAATGTACGTGACCAGGTACCTTTAAGAATATAAAAGACGTGCAAGTAATATTATAGTAATTACTTAAATAAAAAGATTCAGCTTTGAAGTTGTTGAAGACTAGAAGTCATTTCAAAACGGTTTATATTTAATATGTATATGTACGTATGGTGCGTGGCAGGGGAAAAGTTTTCTTCCGTCAAATTTTTCGACACATTATTTGTTATTATATTTGTAAAGATATACTTATTTTAATATTATAATTTCTTCATAATTGATTGGTGATATTGCTATACATTTTGACTATATAATGTTATTTTTTTATTAACAAAGCAGTCTTATGCTCGGTTTTATAACGTTAATTAAAAATAACGTCAATTTCCCGAAGACCCGTGACGAGCCCCATGTTTTCTTTTGAAAGTAAAACATTGACTGATACTTCTGAAAAGCCTTAGTCCGCCGTTGAATTCCAGAAAAAATTTCTTTGGGTGTTTGTACATGATTTATACAATTAAATATTTTAATTAATACGACAAAACAGGGGCCACATTATGAAACCAATTATATACACATAACGTGCAAGAGCAACACACCATTGTCAAAAAAGAAGAGCTCGTGCATTTTTTTGGCAAAAACTCTGGCATTTTCCAGGAGAACGATCTTTGAGGCTGTTAAACGTTTAGTAAATCTATACCCTATCGAAAGGCAGAAGACATCGGTACGGAAAACACGTAATATGCTTCGGTTGTCTCATGCTTTTTTGGTGTATTTTTATACATAAAAAATCACTACAATAATAAAGTGTATGTGACAACTTCTTGATTTTAAACACACCTTCGTTTGCCCATTTATTAAACATTTAAGCACATCAAAATATTCCAAAAAATAAAGTGTTGCGTTTTCATTGGCACTCAGTATATGTAAACAAACCTTATGTAGTCAAAATGTGCAACTAAATCTCTTATCAGTAATGACAAAATAATCAGCTATTGTAAATCCACTTTGAATAGAGTATATGTAACAACTAAACTGTCAAGTTTATCATCGAAAACACGTTTTCCCGTGGCGTGCCCCATTTAATATATGAATGACCATTGATGTAATATATCACAAAATCAATCTCAATAGCTGTCATTCAGTAACACCTCCCTAGAGTTCTACTGCTAATGATGTAAAGGTTGTTCACCATGGTAGCAAAGACATACAAATACTATACAATTAAACTTCCATATGGTTCTCGAGCACTTTGATACAATTGTATTGCAAGTACATCTGCCAGACATAAGTTCATACTAAATTAAGAAAAAAGTAAAACAATCATATCTAGAAAAGTCACATTCAGCAACCAAAGCCAAAAAATATAGAGAGGAAAAAAGAGCATGAGTTAATAACTTGATCATTACAAAAACAAACCCAGAAAGGTAACTCCCTTGGAACAATCAGTGGCAAAGAATATCGTTGACATGAGTTTAAACCAGGCTCTACATTAGAACGCACCAGTATCTCACTTGTCCTGTCAGGTTTTCATATGAATTAACAGGAACAAGTTGCCTAGGTGAATTAACCCAAACCCACCCGTTGGCAATTTAGACTGTAACAGCACACAGACACAGAGCACTAATGGCAGTATTTTGAAGAAATCAATAATGCTAATGTGTTTAAAGGAACCCAGTAAAACAAATAATACAAGTAATATGGAACATAATTAAAATCTCATAATAAATGATAGTTTAAGTGTAAAATCCTTTGCCACTAACCAGTTTAAGCAAGTAAAATACTCTTTGTAAACATTTTGACATTTCATTCTAGACTAGAAGGTTTTTTTGGTAAATATGTGACTCTATCGCCTTGGAATTTTAAAAATTAAGAAATGATATTTGTTTTTTTCTGCGTGAAAGCAAATGAAATGTCAAAATATTAACAAACCTAATTTGCATAAAATCGAGTTTTTTTCAAGATTTGATGGTAACGTGGCGTCTTATTTGAATTTGACATACTTATAACAAGCATGCTTTCTTTTCCTTTCTTTTTCGCTGCGTGGGTAAGCTGTGTTCTGTGAGTGTGGCGATTCCTGATATGCATATTTCACGTTTCTAAGTTCATACACTGATAAAAAGCAGAATAAAAACAATTATAATAATTGCATCTCTTATGTATTGATTTAGTAACTTCATTTACTTGTATACATTTATGAGTAATAATACCGCCATCTAAATACGGAGCTGGTTTACTGAGAAATAAATCACAGTGAATGATCCTAATAAGCCAATAAGATATGTGCAGAAATATGTGGAAACGTTACATTTATTGTACTTATATTATGTTATTATTATTATTATTATTATTATTATCATTATTATTATTATTATTATTATTATTATTATTATTATTTGTTGGTTTTTTTACTTTTTGAAGTTTTTTTTAAATTTTAAAATGCTCTAAGTGGAAAGAACTCTAATTATATTATGTGTATATTGCTAATCTTTGCAAGTTCACTTTAATTTAGTTTAGTAATGCAAGTTCACTTTAATTTATCTTAGTAATTAGAGGCTCTTTGTCATACCCTGCTCATAAATGTGTCTAGGCTCCTATTTAACCAGCAGACGAATTGAAAGCTCGAGTACGTGATCTTGTTGCCATGTGCATTCATAGAAACCGATACACAAATTATTCAAACTTTTCTACGGCTGTCCGACTGACTGCTATGAAACATTTCAAATGATAGACCCTGCAAAAAGCATTTATAATCCGGCATACAGTACGTTAAAACATTATTCAGTTGATTGTGGAAATAACCTGCTGTAATCAGTGGAGATTCCTTAACGGAAATAATAAAATAGTTGTGTTAAAGAGAACCAAGAGTCCTTGGCAAGAATGTCTAAATTTAAAGCAATCAAATCTGACCTGAAATGCCTGTTCATTTACACTATTAATTGACACATTCTTGGTGATTTCTTCAATGAAATACTACTAACAACTAACGATGTTTTGAAGTGTTAGCTGAAAACCACACGCGGTCATTAAATGCTATATTAACTCGTTCTGTAAATCATGTTTGACGTTAATTGAATCATTGTTAAACATCTGACGGTATATGGTGACAGTGAACTCTCAATGCCCGTTAAAATTTATCTAGAGATAAAACACATTGGGGAGAGCATTGTGTGACTGATGACCCTTTTATCAATTATAAACATTGATTTGTCTTATATAGACAATACATCATTTAGATTTCATATCTGCATTGTCTTCGACTAGAAAAACAAGTTAAAATCTGATAAATTAATCCTAAATTGCTATTTTATCGTTGTTTTTGTTTGAAATGTAAGTGCGTTTATTAATGCAAAGTTGGAAATCACCTTTCAATAGTCGTCATAAAACACTAATAATTCTGCGAGGTTAAGAACAGTATAATTGAGTATAATGGAAAATGTTACTAACGATAACATTAATAATGACGATAGAGAGTAAACATTATTCTTTAATGTTTGAGATACATAAGTGCGAAATGAATACAATGTTATCGAGATAAGATATCTAACAGTGAAAATTTGTCTATTTCGACAAAAATCTTGTTTCTTCAAAATCTTTTTTTTTTTCAAATAAATCTTTGTCGCGTTCGCGGGCTTTCAAAGTTTCATTTTCAACTATTGAAATATCGCAGTAGCGTTTTTGTGTGTTAAAGATATCTGTTTTAATCCCAAGATGTAAACACAAAATTGTTACAAATCACATCTTGTTAGAAATTCACATCCAGAAGACGGATGAGAATGTTAATGTTTAAATCTCCAACAACATCGAATCTAAAACGTGCAGAAATACAGGTTTCTTTTATCCCTGTCATTATGTTCTTGCTGATTCGATATTATGTCCTCTGGTCTCAGTAAGGTATTTTAGTACCCACTCTTTTGCTGACAATTATTATGGGTTCTTAATTTTTTACGCGTTGTATGCTTTTCGATGCATTATTGTAAAATTGGCTTCTAAAACCATGTATGGAATTCAATGAGTTTTTCATAATACGTAGTGAAAATCGTATCTAATTATGCTTCAAGTTTGAAGGTTATACTCCGAAACCACGATGAGAAATTAAAATTATTTGAGCGTTTTAGTTAGTAAGAACATTAAGTTAGTGTATACAAATTTAATATAGACTGAAATATAGACATCCTATATTTAAGTTTGATCATTGCACATAGACACTACAAACTCATTGATTGAAAAGGAAACCAATGGGGTCATCGCCTTGGAACCGTCACTTACCAAATTACTTCATGACTGTGTGGTTAAACCGGGTTTTAAGTGGCATCCCTAGACTGATTATGTTCAGCGCAATCTGAATAAACACCTTCTCCTCTACATTATATTGACCTTTTTGTCTGCAAACACTTAAGTACTGTGTCTTAAATTCATTGCCAAGAAAAGTGAATAGGTAAGCGATAACTTTTCAGAGACCATATCATTAAAATAAAATTAACAAAACCACGCTGATATGAAGTACCGGTATACGAATTGATTTAGTTCGTAACCTGTTTTGTTTCAAATCATTTTCCCAATTTTAAACAAGCGCTTTGTAAAAACCAAACAAAAAAAAATTCATCAAACGTTTATGGAAAGCTAACATATTATTTTACCTATTCAACATGAATAGATTTCATTTTATCAGCTACGCAGGGTTAGTAATACAAATTTAAAAAAAAATCACCATGACGCATCAAATTTAACGCTTGTATATTACTTCTATGTAAAAAGGTGAAATATGCATATCAGGAATCGCCACATTCAGAAAAACAGCCTCCCCACACAGTCAAGAAGAAGAGATGGAGAGAGAATGGTTAATAAAATGATCAGTATCAAAAGAGACACCACTAACAATTAACAAAAATGAGAACCCGAGGGGTTACCGCCTTGGAACGGTCAGTGGCAAATAAAATTGCCACTGGGGGTTTAAACCAGGTTCTAGGGTGCACCAACCTCACACTTGCCCCAACAGGTTCTCATATCACATATGTAAAAGATAATTAAAATAACATCCAACACACTAGTTATTCTAAGTTTGGCTGGTGACTGTCATCCTTAAAACAATTTCTTACGTCCAAAACAGGGTATTTGTTTTATCTATGAATTTTTAAGCTAGAATGATTCAGACTTATGCTCGGAACTTGAAACTTGAAACTTCTTAATTTAATTAAACGCCTTTTTTATGTGCACATATTCAATGGCGTTGTACATAACATTTACATAAAAATAGCACATTTGAATAAAAGCACACACAATCACTTAAGAATCATTAAAACTATTATAATAAAACAGTATTAGAATAAATTAAGATAATAAAATGTTAAGAATTAACATCATTGATCTAAAAAGAGTGCACATGTAAGTAGTTAGACTGACTTCCGAAATCTTCTGGATCGGACTAAGCTGACTATGATGCAACTAAAAGTTGCCTGTATGTGACTAGAAGTCACCAAAAACGCAACAAGTAGTCGCCCGTTTGTAACTAGAAGTCACCTGAACGCGATAAGAAATAGCCTGTAAGTAACTAGTAGTCACCTGAATGCAACAAGAAGTCGCTACTATGTGACTAGAAGTCAACTGAATGCAACAAGAAGTTGCCCGAAGCCCGAATGTGACTAGAAGTCACTTGTATTTGACTTTACATTGCCTTTATGTGAACAAAAGCCACATTACTTGATGTATCTCCACCTGAATCCCTGATGTGACCCAAGGCCACCAGGTCTAATCCGGAAATATAGAACATCTACACGATTTTTCTCAGAATACTCATAGATAATTGCCATTAGTAAATTTTAAAATAATTTAAAGAAGTCTCTAAAATAATAGGTCTTCAACTTTTTCTTAAAAATATCCAATGTCGCAGATTCCCTTATTTCAATTGGTAATGTGTTCCACAATTTCGGCCCCACAGTACGAAATCCCCTATCCCCGAAAGTTCTGCGTTTATTAAAAGGAACAGAGTAGCTCAGCGAGGAGTGGTCAGATGATCTCAGATTTCGTGTCGGTGTATGGTGCGACAACAGCTCTATCAGGTAGACTGGTGCGGTGCCTCGAGAACAGTTGTACATGAATGTCATCATTTTAAATTCTATCCTGGCTTTTACGGGCAACCAATGAAGGTCGAAGAGCGCTTGTCTCGAACTGTCATACTTGTTACGCTTAAGAATCAGTTTCGCACACATGTTTTGAATCCGTTGCATTTTGTTGAGATCGCACTGAGAAACACCATATAGCACCATATAGCACCATATAACGCGTTCTTGATCAAAATATCTCTTACATACATGTATCTCAGCTCTAAACTCCACCTCTTGCTTAAGCTCAAGAGCTTATTTGTCTTGTTTTTCAAAAGTAGACAACTTTTTAAAAGGTTATTTATTTATTTTTATACGTGTTAACGATCACGACTGTTGTTTTAAACGTCTCCATCAGTTTGCTAATGTATCATCTGTTCATTTCCTGATGTCTGTTGCTAAATGTCTGATTATACTACACATTATTTGTTAGTTTAAAAGAGAAACAATTAGGTCCAAGAATTCCTGTCTCTTATAATTTTATGGCGGAAACATTCATTTGCACAAGCATTTATGCACACGCCAAATACATTATATATGAGTAAATTCCTGCAAGCGATAAATGTTGTCTTTCGTTTTGCCATCACTGTTGGCTTTCTTTGCCACAAGAATAAACGACAATGAACACACAACTCACCTGTTCGTGTAATTAAGATGACGAATGTTTTTGTTGTTCTTGGTTATAGATTTGTGGGTTGGAGACACACACGTATTATTATAAATATACCAGTAGTTTCTTTTGGCAGATATCGTATTACATTTCGTAGTTCTTCTATAATTTCAAACACCGATCTATCCATTTTTCAACATGTATGAGTGTGCGAGAGTTTTTAAAGGGAGCTAGAATTGTTAAATTATTCAGGAAATCATCACCTGGCTGATTTGATACGAGATGTTATGGTCCCGGAAAGCTTTCGAGTTAATGTCTACTATGCTTGACACTGCAATTAAACCGATTTATTTTTACATGTATCAAGGCTTTTGCAAGCATGTATACATCATTTTGATTGTACATGTGAGTTTAAGTTAATTCTTTTTGTCATCTTGTTCACTACGTTGTTAAAATGAAAGGGAAATGTGTAGAGAACACAGAAAGGTGATAGAAGGTTGGTTGGTAAAAATCCTTTAGAAGATAATATGATATTCCACACTTTGGTTTAAGGAAGTTTCGCTGCGAAGAGTAAACTTTGCTTATCAGGAATAACAACATTAAGAGCCTTCCCGCAGAATCAATTGGAATAAAGGAAACAAGAGTTGCGGGTTTATGATACTTAAGATAATTCAAAAGGAAAATGAAAACAATTCATAAATATGTGAACAATTTTTACTTGAAACTGGATATTATAGTGCAGTAACCACACAAATGCCCATAAAATTTCTCGTAAAACCAAACAACGACGTTGCTTTGGCGAATTAACTCCAAACCTTCCTTTATTATGTGGTGTCTTTGAATCATGCCCATTCTCTTGAATGTGGAGGGAGGCTTAATTATCTCAACTATTAAACATTTTTTATATTATATTTTTTAATAATGTTGTTGTAAATCAATTACTGTTGACTTAACAACTGTAAACCAGACATCGTTGTCTTAACATTGTTTTTACTGCTAGAAAAATAGCTAGACAAAAATATAAATAAAATAAATAGACTATAAGTATCATGCATGAGTGTGAGGTGAAGATGGAAAAATCTGTCATCGAGGGTTAACTGTTTTGCGGGAACGAGGCTCTGCCGAGTTCCCGCCAAAACAGTTCACCCGAGGTGACAGATTTTTCTATCTTTACCGAATTTTTCATGCAAGATACTTTTTCTTGCATACATTTTATTATTTATAACATTTCTGTGTAAGTATACAAACTAACTTATTTTCCTTATGCTGAAATATTGACGTTAACGCAAACCCTTTAAATATATGACGTCACTAACTTGAATATATTACATCAGATACTTGAAGACGTGACGTCACTCACGTGACTCATTCTACATAGGGGGGTGTAGGATCGAAATTTCCTACACGGGTGAAAACACCGGATGACCTGATCTGGTATGCAAGAAACACTTATAAAAAGGACAGTATAATGGCATCGTGATATGTCTCAAAGAAAATTTAATGTAGATAAATACTTGAATATGAAAATTATGCCATTATATAACAAGTTCTCAAATACGGACATAAATTGTCTTGCCACTGACCCTTACAAGGCGGTACCCACTTAGGTGATCTTCTTTGTTAATTGTGGTGTCCTATTTGAAACTGATCATGCAACAAATCCATGCTCTCCTTTCCTCTACGCTTTGGCTGTTTAGGAGCTGTGTTTTCTGGGTGTGGCAATTCGTGATATGGGTCTTTCAACTTTCTCCCTACAAATTCTACACAAAATATTAATACAAAGTACAAACGCACCTATAGCAGAACATAAGACTAAATGATTGCAAGTGAAGACATTAAATTTTATCGGAAAACAATCTAACAAAAGTACAAGAAGAAAATAGAAATGAACAACTGAGCTTTATGCAGTCAGCAAATACCAATGAACATGCAACGGGTATTCATTCAGTTGTACGTTATAGTAAAACGAAGTTACCTACTTAGTATTAACGATTTCTAATGCATTTTAAACAGGTTCATTTAAGGTATAGAACGAATGAAAATATGTTGAATACACGAAATCGGCAAACTTAGTCTATTAAATGTCGTCTGCTTAACGTTAAGACGTTATTTCAATGACTGACGTTTCCTTTTCCGTTACGGACCCCATTTTGCATTAAAATAATTCACCGCTAAATTCAGAATATGAAACGTTGTCTGCTTCATATATGGCTACATTTCAGTAAGACACAGATGACGTTGCTTATTTATTTAATTAATGTTTAAAGCTATGGGAATTGGGATTTTCTCGAAACATATTTACTTGGCTTATCTTGCTTATATTTCTTAAGAGCTTGCTCCTATCTTATTTACTAAAAGTGTTGTTTTTTTCGATAAAAATTAAAATTATCAAACTCTCCCTAACGGAAAAAACGCAGTTCAATAAATAATACTGCACAACTTAATGTTATTAATGTATCTTTATTTTACATGTGTTTAGAAAAGTTAGAACAGTAAAGAAAAAATCAAGACTCAAATGATCCTAAAATACTATTTACATTTAAACACAAAAACTAAGCGGCACAAAAACAATTTATTAAGAACTTCCAATACTTTCAATTGTGAAGAGAGAAATCAACATTTTTATTGTGTCATTTATTTACGCGACAAATATCTCATATTTTTACATTTGTTTGACAAAAAGACCGGATTTATAATATCATTCTTCTCACGTGGACATTTTATTAATGTTTTGTGTTGCTTAGATTTTGTGTTTTGTTGTAAATATAATTTTGGATGATTTTTTTGTCTTGTTCTATTTGTGTTTACTGTATAAACATTTTTTAAAGTATGTAAAATAAAGATGAATTAATAAATGTGTTTTTATGTATATGCCCTTTATTAGCAAAGCAGGCAAAATACAGACACAGAGCATACCATCCGTACCCTTCCCCATCCCCCCAACCCCCACCCACCCCCCTCCCCCCCCCCCCCAAAAAAAAGAAAAAAGTTGCCTATATTCAGTCCCCCCACAAATATTGACATTCTGCATGGTTTGAAACTAGCATATTACCATCAAGGGAGGTAATTAAATCAAATATCTGAAAATTAATGCTCCTGGTTTCTTTAGACAACTTAATATAATGTCATTTATCTTTTATCTCTTGTACGTCTTTGAAACATTGATTTACTAATTTGCACTTTTACTTAGATGCATTGCTTGGCAACTTGTGATCGCGTCAACAACTTTACACTAATTTGACTGATTTGGCTTGACAAAAAGAAGCGTTTCTTGTGGCTTGAAGCCATGTTATGTCACTGGTTTTCCCGTGAAGGCGTATGTGATGCTCATTTCCTTGCTTTAAAAATTCATTTATAAAATTGGTTGGCTCTTTAACTGACAAATAAAACCATAATTATCTGACATTCTGTATATACGCAGCCATATTGCGTTTACGACGCTTTTTCTGTTAATTTTTCTGTTTTCCTGATGACGTCATGGCGAATCTCGACCTAAGGCACTTAATTTTAGAAAAAAAAACAAAAACAAACACAATGCGGACTACAAACCTGATTAACAAGAACACTACCTCAGTTTTATTAAGCGTTTCTAAAAAGAGACTGATAGATAAAAACTAACAAAACATTTTTTCATGTTCGTTTAAAACAAAGCGAAGAATACTAGTCTTGTTCCTTTTCAAGTTTTTTGATCATCAAAATGTATACAAATAGATAAAAGGGAACTTTTAAACGTGCCGAACAGGACAAATATGAAAATATTGGAAGGTCGGTTGACTGAGCCTGTTAATGGGCATCAAAAGAAATGCATATAACTGTTTATGACGCCTAGCCCCGTGTTGAGCGCACACATATACCCATATTTACACCAGTAAACATTACAATTTCGATCCATCCCAAACGACAGGGCTATATGGCCTGGACGGTAATATGAATGTCCATTAGTTCTCATTAACAGACACATCAATCTAAGCCTGCAATATTTTAAAACTTTAGCAATGTTTCTGTGAGCTGTTGTTGATATAAGCATCGGTTTTATGTTATTGAAGGTGTGAAAGTTTTATATACACACGTCCCTAACTTATCATAAATGAGGAAAAAATCGAAACATGCCTACTTCTGGGCTTTCGAACATGCAAATTTTATTCAGGAATTTCTGAACACATTTCATAAAACATGTTTTATATTGAATATCAATTTCATGAACAAGCATATAAGACAATTGTATATTAATTTCCTGTAAGCGGAAAGCATTTTTTTTTACAATTTCTACGTTCGCTAGAAATATAATGAAGTTTTATTTCTTCATCGTTTAATAACACGAGACCAATCGGTCCAAAAATTACAGAGAAATAAGCAAAAAAAACCCTACATGTAGCGAATGATTTTGGTGTGTGCACGACGTTCTAAAAGTCACGTGTCTAGCAATCCTGAAGATTGGCGCATCCTTAAAGAGTGGCAAACAATTTCGCAACCCTCAGTATTTGTGCTGTATGCACTGTCCTGTTTTAATATTTGGCTCTGCAGGGGTCTGTGCTTGTGTGGAATTTCATGACGAGCATATTTCACTTTGCTGGCGGCCGTAAAAATTCTCCCCGTACATATAGACAGTACAGTTATCAGTACAATAACCCGTTACTGATGTCATGCAGTGATGATAACGTATATCAGGGCTATCCGATTTTATGGGTGTTTTCCCGGTTACCTCAATTGGTTGCGTCGTCGGAATTGCAGGGCTAGGCGCTGTCGCTCCATAGTAGAGGCTATATCATTTTTAAATTTATTACTCTGGTTCATAATGAAATATCATTACGTGAAACACATTATTATGTATGCACTAAATAAATGAGAACAATTTTTCTCGTCATCGTATTTTACTTCATTTAATTTGTCGATTGCTAATTATGCGATGCCTTCGATATCGTATACAATATCGGCCACTTGGGAAATGAACTGAAATGAACTGAAATTGTTTCAGTTTAATATTCCGACCTGATTCACCGTCATGAATTTATTGTTTATCGTGTAAGAAAATCATCTAAGTCATTTTATTACGTCGTTGTAAGCAAGAAATTGTGCAAATAGGAAATGAATCTAGATAACTGGTAATAATTAAATTGTCAATTCCATTGACAAATGTCATTTAAAGACGACGCGACCTGCTCAAAATAACTTAACGAGTTCTGCAAAATATAATATTTAATTAATCGAAGACAACAATGTTCCATACATTAAGGGAGACTGCTACATTTTTTACCCAAATTTCAACATTCCCATATTATACTATAATACTATATTCCTAATGACACATAATGCTTTACTTCAGATAACCCATAAGCAAGATTTTAGATAATCCATAATGCAGCAATACGATGGCCCATGATGCAACATTTCAGATAACCTATTATGCAACAAAAAGATGACCCATAATGCAACATTTTAGATTACCCATTACGCAACATTCAAAATGACCCATAATGCAACATACCAGATGACCAATAATGCAATATTACAGATGACACATTAGGCAACATTTCAGATGACCCATAATACAACGCTCCAGATGATCCAATATGCAACATACCAGACAGATGACCCAATATGCAACATACCAGATGACCCATAATGCAATATTACAGATGACCCATTAGGCAACATTTCAGATGACCCATAATACAACATTTCAGATGACCCATAATACTACATTTTTAGATGACCCATAATACAACGTTCCAGAAGACCCAATATGCAACATTCCAGATGACCCATAATACAGCATTCCAGATGACCCATAATGCAACATTCCAGATGAACAATAATGCATTTTTACAGGTCGCGCATAATGCAACATTTTGGAAGAACAATAAAGCAACTTTACAGATGACCCATAATGCAACATGTCAGATGACCCAAAATGCAAAATTCCGGAAACACCATGGGATTGCCAAGTGTAAAGATGACGAAACAAAAAAAAAACAAATTTCAGAAAATTGTTGATAAATAGTTTTATTTTGTTCTCAAAAAATATTTTTACGAGATATACCAAATATTAATGTTAAGATAATAGAAGACAACAATGTTCTTGACATTAAGGGATATTGCTTCCGTGTTTGGCCCAAAATGCAACATTCCAGATGATGCATGATACAACGTTCCAGATGACCCATAATGCAATATTAACGATGACCCATTAGGCAACATTCTAGATGACCCATAATGCAACATTCCAGGTGATCCGTAATACAACGTTCCAGATGACCCATAATACAACGTTCCAGGTGACCCATAATGCAATATTACAGATGACCCATTAGGCAACATTCCAGATGACCCATAATGCAACATTGCAGATGATCCATAATACAACGTTCCAGATGACCCATAATGCAACATTCCAGTTGACCCATAATGCAACATTCCAGATGATCCATAATACAACGTTCCAGATGACCCATAATGCAATATTACAGATGACCCATTAGGCAACATTCAAGATGACCCAAAATGCAACATTCCAGATGACCCATTAGGCAACATTTCAGATGACCCATAATGCAACATTGCAGATGATCCATAATACAACGTTCCAGATGACCCATAATGCAACATTCCAGTTGACCCATAATGCAACATTCCAGATGATCCATAATACAACGTTCCAGATGACCCATAATGCAATATTACAGATGACCCATTAGGCAACATTCAAGATGACCCATAATGCAACATTCCAGATGACCCATTATGCAACATTTCAGATTACCCATAATGCATTATTTCACATGCAACATGGAATTGCGAAACACAAAAATGACGAAACTAAAAAAAACTTATTACAGGAAATTGTAGATAAATATCAATATTTCTTTGTCTCTTAAGTTTTATTAAGCTACAAACGTTTATCATATATTTTAATTTCACGCGTTATTCAAACTCGATGGTCAAATTTATAGGGTGGGTTAAAGTCTTTCCTCCAGTCATGTAAGATAGGCAATAATTTAAATCTATAAATCCCTTCCTATGAGGGTATGTATTTTTAAATAAGTGAACACAAATATATCTTAAAACAGTAAATAAGTAAGTTCAAAGATATATGATTCACGTATCTGCTTAACAAAAATGAATTTTTCATATCAGGAATTGGCATATCCAATAGATAATACCTCCCAACTCGGCAAAAAAGTAGAAGGGAAAAGAGATCATGGATTATACGGGGCACATCACGGGAAAAGGTACCTTCGGTCAATTTTAGTGATATTTTAGTTTTTACTAAATTTAGAAAGAACTTACAACTATAAATCTATTTCTTAAATGTTATTTTGTTACACATATTGACATTAAATTGATATTTTTACCGCGAAATGCATAACAAATAATGTCGTTTGCTCAAATTTATGACGTCATTTCAAAGATTGACGTCAACTGTCCGAAGGTACATTTTCCCGTGACGCGCCCCATACAATGATCAATTTCAAAATAGACACCTCAAACATTAACGAAAATGAAAACATGTGACGTCACAGGCTTGGAACCGTCAGTGGCAAAACAATTTGTGCCCAAGGTTATAAAACTGAGCATGGAAACCAGTCTCAAATCTCAAGCATCTGATTGGCTGAAATGGCGACCAATCGCCATTTCAGCCAATCAGATGCTTGAGATTTGAGACTGGTTTCCAATCTCAGCTTTATAACCTTCAGCCTTGGTTTTGGGTGCACCAACTTCCCACTTACCCCCAACATGTTCAGGTAAAAGCAAGAGTAGGTAAATTTTGATCTGCATCCACCAAAAGATCGTATTAATGTAATACAAAATTTTGAAGTTATGTTCCTCTTTCAAAATTTAAAATGTGGGTCTATGTTTATAATATACTTAAAGAAGTTAGAAAGGCAACTTCTTTAAACACTAGATATATTTCATGCCTAAAGAAGTTGCGTTTCTAATTTCTTTAAGTATATGTTATAATAATATGTAATTCAAGTTGCATTGAAAACTGATTAACATTAATAGTTTTAGAACGAAACAAAACCGGGCATCGGCAGTGTAAATTAATTTTCAGGTAAAAGTCATTTAAAAGGGTCATTACTAAAAAAGACAATCGGAAGTTATCGTTCTTTTTATCAGATGTATCTTTGACGGTTAATGCGTTTAAAGCCTATCATTCACTATTCGGACAAGTAATTTCAAAGATATGTGCAACAATCAGTTTCAAGGTTGTCATTCATTTAAAATGAGAATAACTTTAACTGCTAACGCCAGTTGTTGTTTTTTTTCCAGAAATTGGTATGCTGTTGCAGTTGATATTCCATTTATTGTGCAAACAGGACTGGTTCTTTCAAGAACATAAACGCCATTGAGTATCAGGTTAAAATCATTCGAAAGGGACATAACCTCATAAATTGTCACCATTCCTATTGTCAGAAAAAGCAGTGGTCGTTCTTTTGAGCAAACAAAATCTTGGATATATTATTATTCTTTTTGTGAATTTTTGTTTAGATAACATTGATCTATGATCGTACAAATTATTACGAAAACGTTGAAATCCCTATACAAACATTACAAACATCCTTAAGGAAAAACACGTAAGAATTTACCAAAAAATAAATTTGCGAAAGTGCAATGCATCTGGTAGGATGTGAGCCTTAGCCGTTCCAAGACATACAATTTCTAAGAGTAATGTATACTTTTCGAAAATACTGAGTTGCGATCCCCGCAGCTGGAAGAATAGAATTTCCAGTCTAGCCAACACTTTTTTTAGTTTCGTCGTATCAGCAGGTTACTTTCAAGAAGATTCAGAAGATATATATTTCAATATGCATTTGCGCACATTCTTACACGTTCGGCTCATTACATTCACCTCTGTTATAGGCTACTTTTAATTAAACTCAAAAAATAGTTCACCAATTACATTTAAAATTGCTTGGGTTTCTTTGGTTGAATGAAAGATAGTGAAGATATCTGTCATTTGTTTATCCACAAGCTTTCATATTTATAATTATGACTGTATAAAATAAGGCTGTCGAGTTATGTCAAAAATCTTGACATTGAGCCTTTCACAGAGATGTACAGTGAGTGTAATGAACGACAACTTTGCAAAGGAGATTGGCATTTGTGTAGTCATGGATAAGAGTAACACTTTTAATCAAACAATATTGAATAAAGGGGGATAAACTTATATAAAATGATCAGTTTGAAAAATAGTGCACCGGAGACAACAAAGTCAGAGAGCCCGCCGGATAGCGCCTTGGAACGGTTAATCTCAAAATATATTTGCCATTAGGAGTAAACCAGTTTTAAAAACGGACGCATCAGTGCGTCTGAGACAAAAATGTCAGACAGCCCGCGGGTTAGCGCCTTTAAACGGTTGATCGCCAAACATATTTGCCATTAGGAGTAAACCAGTTTTGAGAACGGACGCATCAGTGCACAGGAGACAAAAAAAGTCAGACAGCTGGGGGTTAGCGCCTTGAAACGGTTGATCGCCAAACATAGTTGCCATTAGGAGTAAACCAGTTTTGAGAACGGACGCATCAGTGCACAGGAGACAAAAAGTCAGACAGCCCGCGTGTTAGCGCCTTGAAACGGTTGATCGCCCAAACATATTTGCTATAACGAGTAAACCAGTTTTGAGAACGGACGCATCAGTGCACAGGAGACAAAAAAGTCAGACAGCCCGCGGGTTAGCGCCTTGAAACGGTTGATCGCCAAACATATTTGCCATTAGGAGTAAACCATTTTTGAGAACGGACGCATCAGTGAACAGGGGACAAAAAAGTCAGACAGCCCGCGGGTTAGCGCCTTGAAACGGTTGATCGCCAAACATATTTGCCATTAGGAGTAAACCAGTTTTGAGAACGGACGCACCAACTATGCAATACTATGACAATCGTAAAAAATAAATCTGAAGGTGGTGGATGAGTTGACAATGTTATACTATGAATATTATACGTACGGTAGATTTATTTACACTTAGGAAGTCAGAGTTCTCTTTTAGGGCCGCATAGAATTAATTGCTTATCGTCTATGAAAGTCCTGCAAGCAATTGTGAATGTGCAAATAGTAAATAAGTCGTCTAGATAACTGATAATAATTAAAAATGTCAATGCCATTGATAAATGTCATTTAGAAGACGATGCCACCTGCTTGTAAGGACTGTTTACGAGGTCTGCTCAATTGACAATAAACTCAATCCCAGACAATAATTTTCCAGATGCATTAAGAAAATGGACAAAAACATTGTACAGTAAATAAATTTGCGAAACTGAAGTGCCGCTTGAGTTCATTAAGTGCATAAAAACCCAAGGTTTCTGTCCCGTTAGTGCAATGAACTAACTTAGAAGGAGTACTAAGAAGGAGTTTAAGCGTTTACAAACAGTGCAATAATTTTAATGAGAAAAATTTATAACTTTATTTTGCTTTGCTTTTAAAACAGTACCATTGTAAAAAGAAGGAGTTATACCGTTTTTGCTCTAAAAACAGTATCACTGTAATAAAAAGTTACTGTAATTATGCCATTTTTCTCTACAATCAGTACCATTGTAATAAGATGGAGTTTTTATCGTTTTTGCTCTAAAACATTGCAATTATTAGAAAAAACAGTGCCAATATACTTAAAGAAGTTTGTTTGCTCTATAAACAGTATCATTGAAATATGAAAGACTGATACCTTTTTTGGTAAAACAGTTTCATTGTAATAAGAAGGAAATACATGTTTACCCTTTTTTGCTAGAAAAATAGTACCATTTTAATAAGAAGAAAAGAAGGAAATATACCGTTTTTTTGCACTAAAACAGTATAATTGTAATCAGTAGTTATACCGTTGTTTTGCTCTTAAACATTACCATTGTAATAAGAAATAGTTATACCGTTTTTTTGCTATTGAAACAGTACCGTTGTTATTAGAAGGAGTTAATATACCGCTTTTGCTCTAAAAACGATATCATTGTAATAAAAAGTTACTGTATTAAAATGACATTTTTTTCTCTAAAATCAGTACAATTATAATTAGAAAAAAAAATTCCAATACACTTAGAAGGAGTTTTTTTGCTCTATAAACTGTACAATTGTAATAAGTTTGTGGATGGTGCACCCTAGAACCTGGTTTAAACCATGTATGGCAAATTACTTTGCCATTGACCGTTCCAAGGCGAGAACCTCTCAGTTCTTTTTCGTTTATCGTTTGTGGCGTCTGTTTTGAAATAGGTCATTGTATAACGATGCTCTCTTCTTCTTTCTACCTCTTTGGCTGAATGAGGAGACTGTGTCTACTGGATGTTGCCATTCCTGATATGCATATTTAACTTTAGTAGGAATGCAAAGTAATTCAAACATTAAGAACCATTACAACAATGAAGGACAATAAACTTAACAGAAACTACGGGAACAAACTGACAACAACAGCTTTAACTATGTGAAGGTACTGCTTTAGAAATAACTGAAAAGCTAACTTTGAAAGCCAACGATTGCAACAAATATAAACAAAATGTGCAGGCTCGGTTTGGTTAAGCCTGTTCATGGGCAGTAATGGAAATGCATATTACTGCCCACGCCGCCTAGCCCCGGGTTAGGCGCAAACTGAAGCAATCTCCTTCGCTGAGTTGTCGTTCCTTACACTCACATTTCATCTCTGCGAAAGGCTCAATCTCAAGATTTTTGACATAAATCGACAGCCTTATTTTATACAGTCATAATTATGGATATGAAAGCTTGTGGATAAACAAATGACAGATATCTTCACTATCTTTCATTCAAACTAAACAAACCCAAGCACAAGCAATTTTAAATGTAATAGGTGAACTATTTTTTTGAGGTAAATTTAAAGTAGTTGAAAGTAGTCCCAGCCTATAACAGAGATTAATCTAATTAGCCGATGGCGTAAGAGAGTGAAACTCAAGATTTACATCGGTTAGCAGTAGCATTCTCAAAAGTCACAAAAATAATCTTTATGACTGATAAAATATTTGTAAATATTGAAAGTCAACAACCTCCCAAAAAAGAAAGTACTCGGACATATTTTTATGAAGCCTGTTAATTGTCCGGAAGATTTGCAGAAAACAAATTATGAACACAACGAATCCGGTTGATTGGGTTAGTTAGTAAGTGCATTGCGAAAGTGCAAAATCTCTTACGTAAAAGAGACATTAGAAATTCGATCGGTTCCTTTTATTCATGTCAATGTTTTCTTGCTGAATCATCTGACTTTGCTCTGGTCTCAGTAAGGTCATTTAATACCTACACTCTTCGCAAGACATTGCCATTTAGAAAAAAAATTATTTATGAGATAACACCTGAGGGGATTCTACCGACAAAGTAAGTTCCGAATCACGAAGTAGAAATATTAACAAAAATGTTGCAGAATTCGGGTCACAGCAGTCAGAATTTGAACAATTAAATTATCAACATTGATATCTATGTTCTCTAGCAAATTTAAAGCTGTTTTCGAAGAACAAACATGTTTCTTAAAATTACAGGGTTAGAAAGTACGAAATGTGGAAACGATTACCCAACCACGCATTCGTTGCAAATTACGTTTTAACTTCACAGAAACGGTCAATTATCAAACCAAATTGAACCTTGGCGAGAATGTTATAGAACACAAATTAGCTACTCTTATACGAGTCAGTGTTTTATTATTCTTGAACAGTCACGTTGAAATAAATAAAGAAGAACTTCACCGCCATATGCATACCATCGTTTGGGATGGATCAAAATTGTACTGTTTACTGGTGGAAATATTGATTTGCGCCCAACCCCGAGGCTAGACTGGGCAGTGATATGCATTTCCATTACTCTCCATGAACAGGCTTTATCAACGCGAGTCTGCAATATTTTCATATTTGTCGTGTTTAGTGCCTTTCAAAATTTCTTTTTTATCAATTGTCATACTATCATAATGTATTCAAGCATTATTGGGTGATGCCATATTATCATTATTATCTCTGTTTTAAATATTAGAAAGAGAGGGAGGGAGCGAGGGAGGGATAAAACACTACTTAGGTTGTACAATCGTTACCATGGGATTTTCTTGAAAAGACACATGATATAATTGCCTTCTTAGTGACATAATTCAAACTCACTCATTTATCGTACATGGCATGATTGTTAAACATAACTAAATGCTGCCAGGGAAAATTTTAGCTTTAGTGGGCAGACATTACATGAGGAGAGCAGCTGGAATAAAATCAGAAAGATCAAGATTTTAGAAAGTAAAGAAAATGATTCAGTGGCTAAGGTCTTTAAAAGATCTCAATAATTAACCCTGAATCCCTTTTCTGTCGAAGCGGTACGATTAACTGTAGATCTGTTAATCATTTAGCATGAAAAACGATATGTCCTAAAGGTAACCGTTCCTTAGCAATTTGAAAACATGTATTTTCGTCTATACACCAGTTGGGGATAATGACACTGTCGTGAATTGTATTTATTTGTTTAAATTTATATAATAATGGCATTACGAGTATAATAAATATGTTTAAAAATGCAACTAAACTGACCGAGCTTCTACATGTATACATTCTTTTTTTCAATATTTTTCTTTAACACTTCGTTAACTCCTAAACATCTGCCGCCTTCGTGCAAAGAAATAGGTAGGCAAAACGATCAACAGTAGATATGTTTTAATACAACCGAACCGGCAATATGTTCGTTGTTGTATTCTTCGACCTTTTATTTAGCGATTAGAATTACTATGGTTATATAGTAATACAATATCTTGCAGTAAACGTGAATGAGTTTGCTAAATTGTATTGGGGAAAGTATGATATCTCCAACAAGATAACTAGCGCCTTTTAAACAGTTATTTTCATTGTTTTTCTAGCTCTTTTGCTTTGTGACAAATGTTTAAAATACACTTTGGATAACTGTAAGCTATCGCTGAGGATCGAACAAGTACGACATCAGCGCCTAGCCACACAACGCCGAACACTACAAATTGAGCTAGTCGAGATAATCCTATAATATTACACGATGAAAATTATCTCTACGAAAAACACACAAAAAATATTGTGAAGATATTTTGTACACAAAGTTTAAAAGTACATCTTCTCTAAGAGCAAGTCTTGCAGAACTATGTTCAAAATACAATAAATTTCGTTTCATAGATTTACTTTAATTTAGAGATTATTTTGATTTTGCAATACCCCTACAGTGAGTTTCTTGTGAGGGGGATCTTCCTACGAGTAATATGATTTTCTTATACTTAAAAAACTAATAGTTTTATGTTGGTGTTCAGAAACAAAGCACTGCTACAAAGGATAGTTAAAATAATAATCATCAATGACTAACTTTTAATTTTCACTTAAAAGATGCCATCACTTGAATGTCACTTAAATAACGTTAGTCGGTCTACACTCATTCAATCAACATCACGTATCACAACAGGGGTTTGTCTCGCGACAAAACGTTATAATTACTGCTTGTTTGACTTCTTTGGAAACCGATTGCACAATCTTTATCTTTTATGCAAAAATCAAAGTTAAAACAAGCATTTATACTAACAATAAACCCGTTTTCTCTAAAATATAATACGAAACAAACAATTCATCTAATTGCATAGCATATCTTATCGCATTTCAAATGAAAGAAACATGCACAGGATTTTATTTAAGCAAATATGGAACAATAATTGATGTATTCATGTTTGCATTCCGATTATGAAAAAATGCATATTTTGTCTTTATCTGTTCATGGACATGATACAGAGAAAATCTGACAAATATAAGGCTCATTAATCCCTTAGGCTAAATTATACACCGCAAAATGAATATCATGATGATCGTCAATATTTACTGACAAGCGAATCCTCATTTATGGCTAAACACAGCATGATATCAATCTGGAAGTTTGTAACAGATATTTTATTTTATGGTTTCAAATAATGGATTATATACTTTTTCTCATTGAAATTAAATTTTCACTGTTACAGTATTGACACTTTGGAATACATTTTTATTTTATTGAATTCACTATTTTGATTAAAAAGCTTTTAACTCATTATCTCCCATTCCAAATTTTCAGATTAATTTGACAAAAACAACAACAACAACAACAATATAACATAAAAAAAGAAATTGTGTTCGTGTCTGTGAAATAATCATTTTAATTCGTGAGTAAAAATCACGAATAAAAAACAAATATCCTCTAAACGATCATTGAAATATTTAAATATTAATTATGAATATGGCAATTTATGACTTTGAATATATTTTTTTCCGATATTATGAAAATTCAAATATTAATTGAACTTTATCGTTAAGATGTGCTTCATATTTAAAATGTTAAAATTTGGCGATTTGCAGGACTTTAATAGTAAGATCATTAAAAAGAAACGTCTCTTATCTGAATCGCGCATTGTTCTCAAAGACCATATTCGTTTTATGGGAAACATAAGCCGCTGAAACAGGACTGGTATTAATATGTAAATTCTGCATCGAAGAATACTTGTTCACTGTTATTTGCATATCATCGTTTTGGATGGATCAAAATTTAGTCTGTTTACAGTATTTATTTCTTGCGCCCACCCAGTATTATATGTCGTGGGCAGTAGGCCTAATTAGCATACCCGACCTTGCAATCCATTACTCCTCTGTTTTATCGATGTTTTGATAAGCAATAACAGAGCTTACTCTTGCAGAGCAACTAACAATCAAGGGCCAAGATCATACAACTGGGCTGAAGGTTATAAAACTGAGTTTGGAAACTCAGACTGGTCGCCATTTCAGCCAATCAGATGCTTGAGATTTGAGACTGGTTTCCATGCTCAGTTTTATAACCTCGGGCACTGAAGCAGGAGATCAGTCTCAAATCTTAGTTTATGATATTGGACCCAGGTATACTTTGCTTTAGACGATTCCATACGATTAGAAAAAAAATACAATGGATATAGATTTACTGTACTAAAATTGAACATAAAAGTAGCCAAATGCACAAACCTCTTTGCGTAGACCAGTAGAGGGTCAAATAATAATAATATAAGGTAAAAAACTACTTGTTCAAACACGACTGAATTTTAAGATCATGGTAAAAATTCCTTGTCAAAATCTGGTTAATCACCACAGAAAAAATAGGTGTTTTATTGAAGTTTTTTTATAAGATATTATTTATTTACAAATAATTATTATTAATATATATATTATATATGTATAATATATTAATTATTTACATTTACAAATGTAATCTAAAGAATCTTGTAGTTTGAATAAAAACCGACCTTAGCACAAACTCGAATCGAATTAAATAGAACTAAATAGAAAAAAAATTGTTTCACATTTGTTTTGCTTCTTTCTCTTAATAAATACAATGTATAACGAAAATTGGCAAAATTGTAGGTGGTAAAAAGTGCATATACTCTGTAAAATGATTATAAAGACATCAGTACAATTAAAGCATAACTCGTCGAATTCGCGCAAACACAGATTTATTCATTTTGCTAAGAGGTAGATGTAAACAATATTCAAGAACTTTAATGTTCAGAGTCTCGAGTCAGTTTTTACCATGTTTACCAAAATATAACTCTTTTTGAAAAAAAAACAACAACAACGAAATGTATGATCTTGAGCGTAGCCCATGACATCTGATTTAACTATTTTGTAAAAAAAAAGTAACTTTCTTGCTATTGGTAAGCACAAGCTTAGAAATATTCAGAGTCTCGAACAACAAAAAAGAACAAGCCTATAGTTCCGTTACAATTCCTGTGGTATTAAGGCTGACGGGTTTTAAGTGATATAAAATGGGGCGCACCACGGAAAAAGGACGTTCGGTCATATTTTGTGACATTTTATATTGTTACAATATTTAGAATAAAATTACAACTGTCCATTAATTTTCACATAATCAACACGTGTTTTTCTTACAAATTTTGACAATAAAACATTATTTTTAACGCGAAATGCATAATAATTAATTTCGTCTGCTCAACTTTATGACGTCATTTCAAGGATTGACGTCGACTGTCCGAATGTACCTTTTCCTGTGACGCGCCCCAAATAAAGAATTAGATTTTAACATATAAGTAAGGTTTAAATTAAAAACAGCCACATTTGGAAATTGCGACATAAATAGTGATAAATGTAAAACCAACCCTAAAACGTGTAACGTTCAAGATATGTTTGAGTGTCGTGGTTGGACATTGTAATTAATCCGGGAAGCGCAGCCTGTTTTGAGATGCTATTAAACATGGTTTGAGATCATTTGAAGAAGAACTTTAGTTGTTTTATTTAAAATCAGATAGGACATTTCAATATCTTGTAAAATCATTCAGTTTACAAAAAACTTGTAATTAAATATACTAGTATTTGAGATATATTTATGTTTTTATAATATTTTCGATTCATAGTAAATGATCAAACAACGTAACTATGTTTTTCGAAAAAAAAAAATTGAAAATATAAAATAGTTTTGTTTCCTTGCCAGTAACTATATAATGACATTGTAGATACCTACTAGGACATTTTTGTTGAGTTAAAACTTCTGCAGTATTGGTACAACTAATGAACACATTTATTCTTTACAGTTTTACATTTTGTAACGATGTTTTTAGCGTTACTGCTGTTCTTTTAAAACCTACAAATCATTTATTTATTTAATAATTTTTTAAAAGAAGATGGGCAATATAAAAGGAACTTAAAACGACAACATCATGCTCGAATAGTGCTTATAAAAAGATTAAATAAAACATTTTATTTTAAAATAATTCCTAAAATAATCTAATTGTTATGTTATAAGGTATACTATAACTTGATAATACGTACCAAGTCTAGAGGAATGTCGTATCCCGTTCCTTGCAGAGTTGGATATTTTTCCCTATTTTTCGGAATGTTATTTTCGAGAAAAGTAAAGTTTAAAGACAAGTCCACACATTATCTTTTTCGTCCATCGCATAGGTGCGCATTCAAATATGACTCTTGATAAGTTATGCGCGCGCTTCGAGGAGCTCCGTTGCGTTATTCACTAGTACTTTGATATTGGACACCAATAGAAATAAAAAGCAATGTTGTTTTCCGATAACATACTCTCTACAACTTTTCGTATTATTACAAGTAATTATGTGCAGTAATCACATGTTCTTAAATGCAAAACTGGACCATGATTTTGTTCCATTCCCACCCATTTCACCGTTTTCTTCAAAAAGTACGTTGGCGTTGGATAGTTTGAAACGATTCGATATTAAAATAATAAAACTTTGAAATGAATTTGTTTTGTTGGGAGAGGGTGTGTTGGCACTCCCGTTTCTTGGAGGAGTATTGTGGGTTTTTAACAAGCTCTATTTAATGTTTCATTGAGGGTGTGGTGGGATTATTTAGTTAAAATAACTTTCCTTTTCCGGTCTCGGGGAAAAGATTTTTTCTTGGTCGTATTTTTCGTCGTTTTGGTTATTATTATACATATATTTGGACAGAACTTACAATTTTTTAATTTTTCTTCATAACAAATGGGTAATAAAGTTTGACAATATATTGTTGAACAGAACAGAACATTTCTTTTTATTTGCAATCAGGTCCACAAGAAACAACATGACAATAATATCAGTTACCAGAATGGGTTATAGGCTGACAGTAGCAAGTCATCAAAGGGGAAAGTGTTCAAATAATATTACGATAACGGATTATTAACAAAACAAAATAGATAAAAACATATCATAAATTGTTAAAATATAATGAAATATACTCAAATGCATAACATATACATCAAGTAGTGATTTTAATAATTCATGAAGACAACATGTATTAGTATAAACAAGTATATTTATTTATTCAGTACGACAATTATTTTACCGCGAAATGCATGTGAAACAATATTGTTCGCTCAGCTAGATGATGGCATTTAAAGCCCCAGCCCTTAACTAAAGTAAGAATATACTATTGAAAAATCATATTTGTCCATATGGACTCCAATATATAAACTCTCTAACAGAACACAAAAGGTCCGATCGAATTCTTTCTTATAGACGGGATTTTCAATGATATTGTTAAATTATACACCGAGTCCAATCGTTCAGTATAGGTCCCAGGAGGAGAACGCATGGATAGACCGCTTTTTCAGGAGGGAATTGGGTACTGTGGTCAGTAAATCGTCTCGCATTTCTTTGAAAATTCATATTTCAGATAAAGATATGGCCTATGCTGATCTCCTATATATATATACTCTAACCAATGGTCATCTCACATCCGCCAAACTTTCGGTATCTTCTGAGAACATTCTCCACAACTGCACTAGAAAATCGCAAAAAATGGCAAAATCACTCTTTAAAAGCTAATAATTTGATAATTAAACAAAGTTCTGAGCTTTGGTTTCGTTCTAAACATTCGTTTAACACTTGTCTTCATGTGTCATAAGCCTCAACTATTTTAAAGTCGTTTTAGAAGGACTTAGACCACAAGTTATAAAATTTTCAAAATGAACGCATGGTCAGAAGTTTTCATCAATTTTCCAAATGAACGCATGGACAGGAGGCATTTTAGAAATCCACGTTTTTTCGTGAATAACCCACATTAAATCGACTTTTTGACTGTTATATTTCACAATACTTCATTCTGAATTGCTAAAATATCATTTAGATCGGTCTCTAGTTTCGTATCGGTAATAATCGATACCATAGGGCCTATATAGCTTTTGAGATTAACTTGGAATTATTCATCATGCAAACGAAACTTCTGACATCTCATAATAACTGATACGCTTCCCACGATGATTCATTATTCTCTGCTTCAGATGTAAACTTTTTATAATCATTTATATTGATACAAAAAACAAGAAACACTAATGTTACAGTATTAACTTCATGAATAACTCCCCTTTTTCTAACCTCCGCCATTTGTAATATTTAGGAAGAATTGAAAAAAAATATTATTATAGTTGCTTTGATCAATTTTCAATTAATATATGCGACATATTTTTACAGTTTTATAGTTCACTTTTATTGCACTATCTCTAGTTGTACGTAAATTAGAAAATGACTTGCATTTAATCAAATGCAGATGATAATCTTGTGCCCGACATTCGAACCTGAGTGATATTTGACCCGGCATATTTGAAATGTATACATTGATCATTGATCTCAAATCTATCACTTAAACTGAAAAACTTGTATTAATATTAATGGATGACGAAGTGTCAAGAGCAGTGGCAGGAATTATAGGTGTATCTGTGCGAGCTGTTGGGGCAGAAGGTTTGTAAGATCGTTTCCTTTTATTTATTATGTTATTTTAATTAAATGATAATTGATATTTGTATATGATAATATAATATTTTAAATGTTCTTTGTAGACCAAAATCTTGTGTTTGAAGGTCTAGAGGTACTGAAGTACTGTAAACAACAATTAACAGATACTAACATTTTTACTGTTGTTCTTTGTATTTCTATATACACTCAACCAAAGTTCTAATTGGTCATCAACTGTATATGTTTACAATGTATGCTAGTTTCGTTTCTTCCCTACGTCAAAAGAGAATGTGGAAAGAACAGTTTTGTCTTGAAATCAATTTTCTAATGTCTTTTTAATCTTTATTGAGTGTTTTCTTTAATGAATCCAACACCATTTACTTACACCGCCGGGTCAAAATTAGAACAGTCTTTAATTAAAAGGGAGGTAATTTAAAAATTTGATACTTTGATATGGATTTATTTAAACAAATGTGCTGTTGATTAATAAGTGTTTATGTTTTTCCTACTAATGAGGGGTCCTATTAAAACAAAACAAGAAATTAAGAGCAAATTTCTGTTTGCTTGACCTTTTAGTGCAAGAAATGCATTTTTAGCAAAATTAAGGATAACTCTCGCCAAACTGTTCCGAAGTCAATTATTACAAGATTAAAAGTTACGTTGAAGACTGTTATTGGCATATGATCATAAATAAGCAGTGAATTCAATGTCTTTCTAATAAATAGATACGGACAAAAAGTGACCAATTAGAACTTTGGTTGAGTGTAGTTTCAGTATAAAATTATGATAACATTTGCATTATGACCTTAAATAATGAGTATATTCAACAGTATAATCAATTACACAAAGAAATATTACTTGGTTTTACTTGGCACCTACCCTAGTGTGAAATTTAAACCGGCGCGAAATATATTGATGCAACACTAGAGGTCATGTTTCTGATGTTTATTCTCAATGGGGAAAATTTTCAAATACAGCTTTCGATGGGTTTCAGGTTTGGAAGGAGGATTTTTCAGTTCAATCCTGAACTTAAATAGTCAATCTTTGTTATAAAATTCAAATGAAAGAAGTAAAAATCGTACATTTTTAAGACAGTTATCTCGTTTCTAGTTACAGTGTCAGACGTTTCGTTTGCATGATGAATAATTCCAAGTTAATCTCGAAAACTATATAGGCCCTATTGTATCGCTTATAAACGATACGAAACTAGAGACCGATCTAAATGATATTTTAGCAATTCAGAATGAAGTACTAGCATTGTGAAATATAACAGTCAAAATGTCGATTTAATGTGGGTTATTCACGAAAAAAACGTGGATTTCTAAAATGCCTCCTGCCCATGCGTTCATTTGGAAAATTGATGAAAACTTCTACCCATGCGTTCATTTTGAAAATTTTCTAACTTGTGGTCTAAGTCCTCCTAAAACGACTTTAAAATAGTTGAGGCTTATGACACATGAAGACAAGTGTTACACGAATCTTTAGAACGAAACAAATGCTCAGAACTTTGCTTAATTATCAAATTATTGGCTTTTAAAGAGTGATTTTGCCATTTTATGCGATTTTCTAGTGCAGTTGTGGAGAATGTTCTCAGAAGATACCGAAAGTTTGGCGGATGTGAAATGACCATTGTTTAGAGTATTTATAGGAGATCAGCATAGGCCATATCTTTATCTGAAATATGAATTTTCAAAGAAATGCGAGACAATTTACTGACCACAGTACCCAATTCCCTCCTGAAAAAGCGGTCTATCCATGCGTTCTCCTCCTGGGACCTATACTGAACGATTGGACTCGGTGTTATAGTTAACGAACTTTTAAGAAGCTTAATATAATGTAGCTATATTTAGCACCGACGAAGAGATCACTACATGCGCGTAGCGTTTTCTGTGACGTTTCGGAAATCCTACTTTCGCTTTTAGTCGCGCGGACCAAATTTATTTTAGTAAATTAAAATTTTATTAGCCCGAACTAATGCTGAAAATTTGTACCTTTAGCTCTAAATAAATGTAATATTTCATACAAGAGCAGGTTAAATTGAAGTAATGCCGCTTTAAATAGTAACGTCAATGTCCCGAAGACATATTTTCCCTTGAGCCTAACTTGTATTCATTTGGTGGTTGATTGGAAACTAAATAATTAATATCCAATTAACTATTCAACAAAATTCACTGAACGTCGCGGCTACTTTACCTGAATTCCAAGTGTCAAGGTCACCAAGTACCTGTCCGAATTGCTTGAAAATGCCACGAGATGTGTTTGAATATCGAATTTGTGAACGGATTTGAGTTTATTTAATAAAGGAAATTTGACATGTTTGCTTTTAACAGAAACTGACGGTGCAGTGCAGTGCTTTCTTCAACCATGGAATATATAATTACAACTAAAATATTTGTTCCGACTAAGCGTTTCAATTAGTTGGCCCTACTGGATGGCTTTTTGACAACTATTGTGGGGTTATGTTTTGTGATATTGATTACACCTAACAGATTCACACAAATGACAGTGTGATGTGCAGCGACAAATATATAAGTTGTTTTAAGGTGTTGAACATTTGATGTTCTACATCGCGCAAGAAGCATTACAATGCTTAAGATAGATACCCGAAGCGTTTACTAACCCGCCACCCGTGAGGGCAAGTACGTTGTTAACGCGGCTAATTGAGCATGAAATTTACATTTGTGAAAATATTGAGTTGCGCTCAACTCGGGGCCAGGCGGCATGTTAAGCTATATGCATTTCCGTTATTGCTCATAAACAGGCTCAATCAAACAGAGCCTGCAATAGTTACATATTTATCATGTTCGGTGGCTTTCAAAGTTCCTTTTCGATCTATTTGATATTTTATATTCTTTCCAACCTCTTTTACACAAATGATGTACAGCTGTTTAATATTAGGACTTTCAATTCCTTGGTTTTATTTTGATCTTCATTTTCTTATGTAACAATTAACAGAATTTCTCATTTGTTTAAAAAAAAAACAGAGATAAAATGCAAAGAGCGAACCCTGCAAATGTGACTTAGCCTTAGGTCTAGATCTAGAATGTATTTTGCCTTCAGGAATTAATTTCTTTAATAAGTTAGAATACATCCGTATGTCTCAAGTGTGTAACAATCTAAATAATTTATCGATATACCTATTTAAAAAGGTTTATATCAAACAATTTCCGGGGGACTTTATTTTATTTTATTAATCCATTTTGTTAAAAAAGTAAATGCCATCAAAGATGGTAATTTATATCAGCACAGAATGAATGTATGGAGAAAAAAAGTGAAATGTGCATATCAGGAATGGCCACATTCATCAGAAACAGCCTCCCCACACAGCCAAAAAGTAGAGAGGAAAAGAGAGCATGGTATTACAATAATCAGTTTCAAAATGGACGCCACAAACAATTAACGAAAGGGGTCAGTGGCAAAATAATTTGCCACTGGGGGGTTAAACCAGGTTTTAGGATGCACCAACCTCACACTTGCCCCTTGAGGTTCTAAAATCACAAAACAAGTACAAGTTGTCTTGGTGAAATAACTCCATCGGCTCAACAAAGTTGCATGCAAAAGCACACAAACATATATAACATAAGAAGCTAATAGCATTGCAAAGCCAAAGGGCGGGTACTCAATGATCTTACCGAGACCAGAGCTCTTGGAGGTAAATCAGCAAGAACAAGATGACACGGATAAAAGAAACAATTCGAGCTTCTAGTTTCTTTTAAGAAAAGATTTCCCCATAAACCTTCATAAACTCTTAAACCCCTGCCACCGTCGTGCAACCAAAGAGGTAAGCAAAATGATCAACTGTAGATGGATTTATCACGAGCCCTGCAGAGCGCTGTAGAATTTCATGTTGGTAACCTTTGTTTTTGAATTTACAGATGGTTTTTACGAATAACATGGAGAAAATAATATTGCCTTTTATTTCCTTAAGTTTATAAATTAAATCTTCATAAAAAACTGGCTGTGAATTACCTTGTTGCAAAAGTGATCTTAAACTGCACCTGTATTTTTGAATTAAATCTGGGTATCGGCGATAAAACTTGCAAAAGGTTTTCCTTAATTTATGATACCGATAACCTTGTTTTAAAAGTTTTTCTGTAATGCAAATATTACGTTCATTGAAATTATTAACAACTTTGCAAGCTCTTGAAAAGCGAACAAGTTGTAAGATGATGCACGAGGAGCATTGCCGTAAAAACGGAAAATTTACAATATTAAAATTAAAATCATCTCTTTTGTCATATATTTTAGTAGTGACTTAACCATTTTCAATGGACAGATTTAGACTAAGAAAGTTTGCTTGCTTTTCTGAAGTGTTCGCTTTATTAATTTGTAGTTTTTACAGCCGCAACAAGGCATAAACAACGTTCTAGGATATTTTTAGGAAAAATGATTTTTAAAAGCCACCGAAAACGACAAAATTTTATATCAAACTATTGCAGGCTCGTTTTGACAACGTTTCTGGGATATTTAAACAGATGAGAGATGTGTATACGACCAGGATGCTCAGTCGAGAGAGCAATCCCAGAGTAGGGGATAGACAATCTTGCATTGTGAATCTAAGACGCCTCAATTTGGAACAGGATTGCGGCGGTTATGTCCTGACTCACCAATCAAGTATCAAAAAGTAAAACACGCACAAAGTAAAGCTCTATATATTCTATAAAAGTTTTCTTTTTCCTTATGATTATTTTTCAAATACCTTGCCAAAAATAATGTCAATTATAGACAATAACCATGTTACCTAATGAGTATTATGATAGACTAAGTTCTTGCCCCATATAATGTCAATTATAGGCCATGACCTTGTTACCTAATGAGGACAATTTTAGACTATGACCATGACCCTTATAATGTCAGTTATAGAGTATGACCTTTTTACATTATGCTCTGTAACTAAAGGAGGAATATTGATATTCAAGGCAGAAACAAATCATTAATTGAATTATAAGGATGATCAAGTATTTAGTTCGCAATACTTATTAACGTTATCTTTTTTCGGCCGCAATGTATACAAATATATACACAAAAAGACTGTAAACAAACACACGTGTCATGATCGGTGACCTTTGATGAAATGGAAATCCAGGCCTGCCAAAACTTCTTTGTTAAAAATCCGGAGATTTTGTCTGAATATGTCAATGATGATGACGACGATGATGATGATCATGATGATGGTGTTGTTGTTGTTGGTGTTGTTTTAATGTTTTGTTTCTGCTGTTCACTATGACTGTGACTGAATAAAAATGATGATGTCGATGATGATGATGATTTTCTGATAGTTTTCTTTGTAATTATGACACGCGGTTATTGTATAGTTGTGCCAGAGGCATTGAAACTGCATGTAACTGACCACGACCTCGTTATCTCGTTATCTAGTAATAAACAGGAAATGTGCGACTGCAGTAGAATAACTTACGTTTATTGTACAACTTTTAAATTAGGTTTAATTAAACTATATTTTTTGCAATTTCATAGAAATCCGGAGATTTTGACTATAAATCCGGAGATCCGGAGAAGTAACTTAAAATCCTGAGATTCCGGACAAAATCCGGAGATTTGGCAGGCCTGGAAATCTGCACGTAGACGTGTGGTCACCACTTGGCAGTAACAACGATAAATTAATGAACGTGATATTTAATTATGATAACTTTAAATAGAACTTTGCTTTTGGGGAAAATGTTTGTTTGGAAAAGTTTGCTTTAAAACACAACAATAATTCAAATAAAACAAAATGTTTTTCATCACATCGCTTAATCTTAATCCTGCAATCAGTTTAATACGAAAACGACAGATTCAATACGATCACAACAGATTTAACGATAATAAATGTCCAATACGAAAGAGTTATTTGAAATTCTTTGGTTTTTGGTGTCTTTTGGAACTTATTTTCGGATATTATCATAGCATAGCCAAGCGAAATTGCAATCACTTGGACAAACAGGCAATTATTCTAACATCAGTCGTACCTAGCTAAATATTCTGATATTAGTTTTTTTTCCTGAAAATTGAAAAAGATGGAAAAAAAAACCTTTGAAAGCCGACAAACACGACAAATAGGAAAATATTGCAGGCTCGCTTTGATTGAATCTGGGCTGAAGGTTATAAAGCTGAGATTGGAAACCAGTTTCAAATCTCAAGCATCTGATTGGCTGAAATGGCGACTGGTCGCCATTTCAGCCAGTCAGATGCTTGAGATTTGAGACTGGTTTCCATGCTCAGTTTTATAACCTTGGGCACTGTTCATGGGCAGTAATGGAGATCCATATAACTTACCATCCCGCCTAGCATCGGGTTGAGCGCAACTTAATATTTACACCCATAAACATCACAATTTAGATCCATCCAAAACGATTATGACGGTGAACATGGAACCTTCAACCTTTTAACCTTCACCGCATATGGCGGTGAACACGGAACCTTCAATGCGGTGTATCGAAGACGTAGAACAAACAGTAATATCAAAAATCATTTGTCCTTATGTCTATTAAATACATTCAAATTGTCATTAAAATCGGTGAAAGGGGGAACTTTGAAAGCCTTCAAACTCGATGAATATAAAGGGTTTGAGCTTGTTCAAGGGCAGTAATGGAAATGCATATTACTGCACACGATGCCTAGCCCCGTGCTGACCGCAAATTAATATTTAAACCAGTAAACAGTGCATATTATAGTAGATACAAAATGTATCATCGTCGTCTCAAAGAAGTTGCGAGTCTTACTCAGTCTTACACTTACTAGTATGAACTCCCGGACCAACAATTGTAATAAATGCAACAAACCAATTAGAAACATTTTAGTTACAATAAAGCCATCTTTAATTTTAGAATTATTTAGATTTTATCCAAAGTTTGAGAACTTTTTCTATTCACAATGTTGACGGGTGATCTATTTTTTATTACAGACTATAGACTCCTTAGTTTATCTCTAAATGTCCCAAGTATAGATCTCCTTAATGCACCTCGTCCATTGAATGCCGAGACATAAAGCGAGAATGCCCTGAACCTATTGCATTTTCTAATTGAACACTAGCCATTCTCATAACTTTATTACCAACTCGATCCCGGTTTAACTTTTTATCATTTTAGAAAGAGAATTCTGGACTTAAGGAACATTTTATTGGCATCTACTAATAATGTAATCATGATTGTTTGGCTAAATGACTTCAATATTTAAATTTAAAAGCTTTACATAACACATTCTTATACAATCTGATAAAGATATTGTTACCGCGCAAACTCTTTCAAATAAAACATCAGGGTTGAGCCGAAATAAGTCACTGTTTTGTTCAACAAAAATGCACAAAACATCATATTAATTTTATAGATGGAAAATGAACATTGAATGCCACCAAACACGATAATTATCAAAATATTGCAGGGCTGAGGGTTATAAAACTGAGTTATGAAACCAGTCTCAAATCTCATTCATCTGATTGGCTGAAATGGCGACCAGTCGCCATTTCAGCCAACCAGATGCTTGAGATTTGAGGCTGGTTTCCATGCTCAGCTTTATAATCTTGGGACCAGGCTCGGTTTGACTGAGTCTGATCATAACTAATTTAAGAAATGCATATTACTGCCCAAGCCTCCTAGCCCACGGAGCAGCTTAGTATTAACACAAACATAAGTTTCGTGCTCGATGGCCTTCAAAGGTCGTAAGTGATAACAGCACTACTGTGGTATCATTATATTTCGCGGTGGTTTAATTTTCGCGTATTTCGCGCTAGGGTAAAGGCGCGAAATTAAACCCAAGCGAACTCAAACAATTGAATAATATCTAGTCTTCTAAGAAAAATACAATTGTTCAACTTTACAATTTTGGATGGTGATGTCCTGCGTGCAACATCTCACGAGAATAACATTTTTTTCAGCTTGTTCGCTTTCCTAGCATTGTAGTAATGTTAAAGATTTCAATGAAAACAATCTTTGCATAAAAAGGTGTATCCGTAAATATCAAAACGTTTTCAATATCCAGATACATATAATCCATAAAGCAATTTCAGTTAAACATTGAAATCATTACTGCGACAAGGGGTTTCTTGTTAAGTAATTTATTAGATTTGATTTCTAAATAGAAGAAACTAGAAGGCAATGTCGATTTCTTAACTTAAAAATACCTGTAAATTGAAACAAAAGAATATTCTTTAAGCTCTCTGTATGTGTTGTGGTTATTGTGATCAAACAATTTTCGGTAGTGAGGTTTAAGAATTTCTAAAGTTTTCTAGTAAAATCTTGAAAATAAAAACCCGTAGAACCTCGTTATCTTTTTACCAGTGTAAGATAGATATATATTCCACTCGTGAACTCCAGAATTATGTATTTTCATTCGCCACTCGTGAAAATACGAATTCCGGAGCTCACTCGGTGAAATATATTTCTATCTTACACTGGTAAAAACAAATAACCTCTATGGTTTGGATACAGATATCATCAATGTAAAAACAATTCGAAATAAGGCGCGTAATGGGAAAAGGTACCTTCGGACAGTTGACGTCAATAATTGAAATGACGTCATAATGTTGAGCAGACGACAATAATTATTATGTATTTTGCGTCAAAAAATCATTTTATTGTCAAAATATGTAAGAAAAGCACTTGTTACTTATGAAAAATTTAAAAATAGTTGTAAATTCTTTCTAAATATAGTAACAATTAAAATGTCACAAAATATGACCGAAGGTACTTTTTCCCGCGGCGCGCCCCAAATATTGAAACAAACATGTTTTGAGTGGTTGCTGTCTTCAAACAAGAGCACAATGCTCATTGACCTTAAAATGTCCTATATGATGACAAAACTGATTGAAACCAAACACATATGACAAATTCACAAAAGGAGTGTCAACACGGGTTTTTAACATCTGTAATCAGAGTGCCAACATTTAAACAATACTTTTGGTCAAGGTTAAAGAAAAAGTATTTGCGAATTAATAGCTAATATCAAGGTTTTGTTTTATAAATATTAATCTTTATAGATGAAAATGAAATATGCATATCCGGAATGGTCGCATACAGCAGACACAGCCTCTATACACTATCAAAACATAGAGAGAAGAGAGCGTGGTTATACAATGATCAGTTTAAACAAGAAATATCTTTAAAAAAGATAAACGGCGTTGATGGAAAAGATTTATATATACATGTATATAAGAAAGAAAGAAATACAGAGAGGCAAAGCAGACACAGTTTAGTTATTTCATTTTATTTGTTATAGCTGTTGACGAACCCTCCCTGCCTTCTTAGTATGACTTAGAGATTAAGCGACCGAATCATGACAACTCATAAATTCATTGAAAGTGTCTTTCAAAAAAAATGTTGAAGCTGTTGCAACAATTTCATACAGTGATAACAAGTCGATTAAAGAAGCAAAATATTCAGTTTCAATAAAATACCTCGTGTAGAGTGAGAATTCATGATGAATAAATGTCCTTGAAATTTAATAAATATAAATAATAACAGCCTGTTACGAGAGCGAAATCTACCAACTTTTACGTATATTAAGTTTAAAAAAAGTGTCCGTCCTGGGTATTGAACCCGGGGCCTCCGCTTGAGAGGCGAGAGTGTTAGCCACTACACTATAATGAACTTGTCTTACGAACTTGAAATTAACAATAAGTATCAAAGGAACTAGAAAGGAACCAGTAAGATCACTACTCTTTCGTTTTACACTGTGTATTGTATGCAAGTGACACCCAAGAATATTCCATATAATATTATATTTAAGCCATCAATATTGACTTAACTGGTTACTTAAATCGTAAATATGTTTTTCCTCCAATACAACACCCACTAACAACCAATCTAATTAATCTATTTGATTTTTCCGCTGCATAATAATAAAATCCCACTAGATACCTCTCCAGCCTGCTAGATGCCTCTCAGGTGTAAATAGCTACCAATCGAAATAGTTTATTTCATTTTCCCTCTGCATAATAAGAGAATACGAGTATTATTTACAACATTTCATTGGTCGAAAAACTAGGTCAAAAGTGAGCTTAGACAGCTAACGCCGAAAAAAGACGCCACAAACAATTAACTGAAGTGAGATCTCGAGGGGTTACCACCTTGGAACGGTCAGTGGCTGAACAACTAGGTTCTAGGTAGCAGAAACCTTACACTTGCCCAAACAGGTTCTCATATGAACGAACAAGTACTGTCAAGTTGTCTTGGTGAAATGACTCCAACCCACCCATCAACTCGACAATATTGCCGGTAAAAACACACATACAAATAAAACATAAGAAGCTTATAGCATTGCAAAGCAAAAGGGCGGGTACTAAATGATCTTATCGAGACCAGAGCCATGTACCTTTGTATCATTAAATTTCTTGGTGATTTGATTTTTAGCATATTTAACACTGGAGCAATTGCGCGAAATCAAATCCCAGCAAAACCAAACCATTGAATATCTTATTTAGTAAATATCGGTTAGGTCATTACGGCGAAATGTTGATACCGCAAAATAAAATGATACCAGATGTTTATTACAAAAATAAATAACTTTATTTAGACATATCAAAAAAGCCAACAAAATATACTGAGTGCCAATGAAAACGCAATACTTGACTTTTTGGAATATTTTCGATGTGTGGAAAAGTTAAAAAAATTCGCAAAAATAGATGTGTTTTAAAATGAATAATAGATGAAAAGGGATCTTTGAAAGCCACCAAACACAACAGATATGAAAATATTGCAGGCTCGGTTTGATTGAACCTGTTCATGATCAGTAATGGAAATGCATATTACTGCCCACGCCGCCTAGCCACCGGTTGAGCGCAACTCAATATTTACACCAATAAACAGTACAATTTTGATCCATCCTAAACGATGGAATGCATAAGGCGGTGAACATGGAACATTCAATGCAGTATTTTCAGATTAATACCATTCATTGTTCAGCGGCGTATGGTCCCCAGATAAAAGAATGGGTTTGCCCTAAACGAGAAAACAATGGGTCCTAAACAAAATAGAATTTTGACAAGGGATGTCGTTGGGCCAAGCGAGTAATTCTTGACGTCGAACAATGCATTCGACGAGCGATTTCACGTCGAGACATACCTCCTTGGATCATGCCTAAAACCTTATGTCGCTGGTTGTCTAAAAGTCTTGGCATTTTCACATTTGTATAGAGTAAAACTTAAAAACTGACGATGGGATTTGTGTAGCCATTTGTGAAGGTTTACAAATGGACTTGTTTTGAGGTTATTTATGCATGTCTACATGCCAAAACGAAACTTTCGTGCGTTTGTACGGGGTTACCGTAGGAGAAAAAATTTAAAAAATCAGTAGACAATAAATATATCGATTGGTTACTTTTTGATTTTAAAACACATATACCTTTGCCAATTCATTTTACTTTTGCACACATCAAAAATATTCCAAAAAATAAAGTGTTGCGTTTTCATTGGCACTCAGTATAATTTAGTTAAATAGATTTAAAGGGAACTTTGAAAGCCATCTAACACTCACGACAAATAAGAAAATATTGCAGGCTTTGTTTGATTGAGCCTGTTCATGGACAGTAATCGAAATGCATATTACTGCCCACGCCGCCCCCAGCCCCGGGTTGAGCGCAACTCAATAATTACACCAATAAACAGAACAATTTTGACCATCCCAAACGATGATATGCATATGGCGGTGAACATGGAACCTTAAATGCGGTATCTTCAGATTAATACCATTCCATGTTCAGCGGCGTATGGTCCCCAGATAAAAGAATGGGATTGCCCTAAACGATAAAACAATGGGCGGAACTAAACTGAATAGAATTTTGACAGGGGATCTTAGAACATAAATCCAAGCTAGCTTTGCTGTAAAAACGTATTATAGAGACATGACAGACTTAATGTATTTTCTCAAAATCTGACGTCAATCTATGAACATCTTCAAATGTACATCGTTGTAAAGGATTGGTAAATTGTTTACTGTATACTTACTGTACATATTAGTTTGAGATAAATTGGGGACAAGTTTGCAAGTATTTCCACGATGCAATCGAAGAGACTAATTAAAGTTTTTCAATAAATTGAAATACTCGATTACTTTTTATCTATTTTAATCATAATAAAGTCCGTCATTATGACCATCCTGAGATTAAGAAATTTCAGCCTGCAATATTTTCATATCCGTCGTGTTCGGAAGCTTTCAGTTCCATTTTCATCTACTTTATTTCACCAATTTTCGCTATATTTCGCCCCTAAATAAAGACCACGCCACTATAAAGACAATTTTTGTCCAGACCTAATAGTGATAGTTATGGCGGGGATTCACAGTATCGTTGTTCGTGATTTTCAACACTTTTTGCATACACGTGTGACCTATGATACTAATGTCTGCTGACAGCATTCAACTTTAATTAACTACTTGTTTTACTTTAGAAGGACACTTAAGTGGACCTCTTTAGTTGAGATTTGTAAGTTTTCGTCCATTCGACGAAAATGTCGAAAAACAAAAAGCATGCATTTGTGAATGAACGCTTACTAATTTTAATATCAGGGCTTGTAACCAATCAAAAACATATGAGAGAAAGTATGGTTGTCTTAATTTTTTGTTATCTTGTTATTGTTATTCGAAAAATGTGCTGACATTAAACCAGCATTTGTATTTGTATTTTCAGAGAGAAAGATACTGTACATAACACATGTTAGAATCAGAACAAAAGCTTTTCATCCGTTCAACGATAAATTCGGAATATGTTGCATACGTTGTTTAAACTTATGTGTTATATTAATTTCAAAAATACTACATCAAACTAAAACTTGTGTTTGCATTTTCCTAAAGAAAGATACTGTACATAACACATGTTAGAATCAGAAGCTTTCTCCATCTGTACTTCGCAAGAAAGAAACTTGGCTCTTAATAACCTGATACATTTACGAAAGCTATATTTTTGCACTCTCCCATAACAACAAACGGCCGCCGATACAATATTTGTTTCCTGCTTCAGAAATGACAAAATTCACCGTCAGTTAAATTTAAAATACCTTCAAATTTCATCCAAAATTGACATTGCTTGTTAATCTGATTCCAGGAAGGTATTCAAGAATGCATGGTTAGGTTGTTTTATTTTTTTTTCGTTAATGACAGAAGTATGTTGGACTCTGTCAATGTACAAATGTTTGCAGTTATACCCTTTTCAAAAAAAAAAAGAAATCATTGTACTGAAGACCGTCTCTTGTGTAATAGTATTGAAATAACGAAAATATATAAAAACTATACTCATTGCAATATGGTGGCATTGTTCTATTTACAGCATCGTATGCAGTAGGCAATACAACATATTCGTCTGGAATCAAGTAATTTTTGCGGACTAGATCCGGTTAAATCTGAGTAGTAAATCCCATTGAACATTTGTGAGATGAACAAGATTGACGAATTAGACGTTACAAAATTCCCCTGCTAACTTGGTAGAGTTGGAAGTTGCTCGTATAAATGAGTGGGCTAACAGTGATTGCAGATACGTCTGGAATTACGTTAATTATACGCGGCATTGTGTCTTCATGTTAATAGGGTTAACGGCGGTCGCAAAGCGATGAAAAAAGTGTTGTTTTTTTAATTTATGAGTTGTCTTATATATGAAAAAAAAGTTCTGACATTTAACCAAATTTTGTTTATGTAGTTTTTCGACAGATTCAAAACACATGTTAGAATCAGAACAAACGCTTTCACATACCTATTCTTAGCAAAGAGAAATCTTGCACTTAACAACATGATATCTTTACAAAATCTATATTTTTCCACGCTCCTATAAAAACTAACAACTAAAATATTAGTTTTCTGCCTCAGAAATAACAAAATGCAGTCAGTTAAATTTAAAATACGTACATTCAAATTTCAACCATAATTCACATCGCTTGTTAGTCTGATTCCGGAAGTATGCATTGTTAAGTTGTTTTTGTTAATGATAGAAGTATGTTGTAATCTGTAATTTTGGGATCAAGTGTTTTCAGAAGTAACGTTTTTTTTTTCAAAGAAAGAAATCATAGAATAAGCGGCAGTCTCTTGTGTATGAGTATTGAAATAACGAATCCGTCAAACTCTACTCTGGACTTACGTTAATTATATGCGGCAGTGTGTCTCGGTGTAAATAGGGTTAACGGCGGTCGCAAATCAATGTATGTGTTTTCTTAAATTTGAAAAAAAGTACTGACATTTAACCAAATAATGTTTATACAGTTTTTAAAAGACAGATTCAAAATCTATATTTTTGCACACCCCCATTAAAAATAACGGCTAGTAAATATTATTTTCCTGCTTCAGAAATAACAAAATGCATAGTCAGTTAAATTTAAAATACATTCAAATTTCAATCAAAATTACATTGCTTGTTTATCTGATTCCTGGAAGGTATTCAAGTATGCATTGTTGGGTTTGTTGTTTTATGTAAATGATAGAAAGAAGTTGTAATCTGTGATTTGACAAGTGTTTGCAGTAATAACTTTTATTTAACGAAAGAACACATTGTGTTAGCGGCAGTCTCTTGTGTAATAGTATTGTAATAACGAATCCGTCAAACTATACTCATGGCAATATGGGTGCATTGTTCTATTTACAGCATCGTATGCAATAGGAAATACAACACAATCGTCTGGAATCAAGTAAGTTTTGCGGACTAGAGCCGGTTAAATCTGAGTTGTAAATCCCATTGAACATTTGTGAGATGAACTAGATTGACGAATTAGACGTTACAAAATTCCCCTGCTAACTTGGTAGAGTTGGAAGTTGCTCGTATAAAGGAGTGGGCTAACAATGATTGCAGATACGTCTAGAATTACATTAATTATATGAGGCAATGTGACTTGATGTACATAGGATTAACGGTCGCAACACAATATTGAACACATATGACTTACACCATTCTGGTTATTGTATGGTTTTGTAAAAATTGAATTGAAGTGTTGTGTCACACAGTGATTATTTATTCCATGTTATCATTTGTTGGCTGAAATTAATAATAATTCACATGATTAATAATAAACATTTAAGAATGTCTTCACAGTTTTCAATTGATTTAATATTTATTATATAAAAATTGATCAACCATCTTAAAATCAAATTTTGAATCAAGTTAGCAGTATATGTATTTGGTCAATACTAATTGTTTTGTCAGTTCGGAGGTTCGATTATATGTAATGAATAAGTAGTCTATTTTGGAATCTCTTGACTATTTTACTCTCCATTTATCAGAGGATACACATCGCTTTAATATAATCTAATATATAATATATGATTATATTGTTGTTGTTTTTTTCTTTCAATAGTTTGTCGTTTTGAAATATATTTCTATATATCGAAATAATATACAATCCACGCAATAGATAACTTTATTTAACAACATTTATGTCAGCTGGCGCTGTTTATTTGTCAAGTTGAGATTTCTTATACGAAAATTAATTAGCCATCAGAATAATTTCATTTAAGAAACGCCAAAAGCAATGTTGATTTAACTTATTTCGTAATTTGGATACTCTAACATTAAAAAAGTATACTTTTTTCGTATCAAGGACATCAGAACAATCACCAGAAGTACTGTGCCAAAGGTTATAAAACTGAGCATGGAAACCAGTCTAAAATCTCAAGCATCTGATTGGCTGAAATGGCGACCAGTCGCCATTTGAGCCAATCAGATGCTTGGAATTTGAGACTGGTTTCCAATCTCAGCTTTATAACCTCCAGTACTGTGCAGTCCAATTTATCCTTGTCATTCTCTGACATTTAACCTTGGCATATTTTTTAAAACTTTAGTATAAATAAACCCGCACTAGACAATTGTATGAGGCCAGGATCATAATCTGTAAAGCCCCAATCGCTTTTTGTCAATTTTTAGACTTGTTATAAAAACAATATTTTTCTGCGAATATATAATATATATAAGTCTCAGAATCTATGTTTGATCTACCAACTTGCACAGGCATCAATTTCTACGATTCTTTTGGACAACCCTCGGATATTATCAGAATTTCGTTTTGCAATTATGCATATAAAATAACGCTACGATGTTATAAAACGAAGCCTGAAGAACAGTCTAGTAATCAGTTCCGAGACGGACAGTGTTCTAAGTTTGTATCTAAGTTTCTAAGTTTGTATCAAACTGAAATAAGACTCTTTCTTTAGGTATATATTTAAAAGTATGGTCGTATTGTGCTTAATAACTACTGAGTTGCGCTCACCCCTTGGCAAGGCAGCGTCGATAGTTCCCCGTTCTGTCAAATTTCCAAACTTTTATCATCGGACCATTTTTCTCCCATTACACGACTGCAAGCTCTCAGTGAGATGAATAACGATTCCTTCTTGTTTTCATTTTTGCTTGAAAATACCCTTAGCTTCTTATGCTTTATGTGTTTATGTGCGTTTGCATGCAACATTGTCGAGTTGATGAGTGGGTTGGAGATATTGCACAAAGTTTGTTCATTCTTGAATCTGAAGGGAGTGTGAGAAGGGTGCATCCCAAAACCCGGTTAAATAAACCGAGTGCCGACCGTCCGAACGCGGTACCCCCACTTAACTCAAAATTGATTCTAAGTTTCCTAAATTTCTTAATTTATTTTCAAACTCGTAATTTATCTTCAGTATCGCATGAATGAGATAAAAGTGTTACATTTTGGTAGTGAATATTGCCTAAAAGACAGGTTCTTCAAATGCAAAATTGTCCGTTTATGTTCTTAGTGGAAACTAGGTGAATTTTGTTTACCCGTACAATTTCGATTTATTACTTAAGTTCTCGAGCCTAGGAAAAAGAGTTCATCGGTACAGTATAGGCTGAGAATTTTGCTTTAACCCTCACAATGAAATTGCTGAAAAGGCCTTGGTATTCAAATCAGGTTCTTGTGAATCGGACCGTTGTAACGACAAGACAAAACGCATTTTCTTTTCACTGCACCTAGTTCATAACTTAAGAAACTTAGAATAAATATTGAGTTAAGCGAAACAAACGGCTCATTATATGTTGGCAACCGTAAATGCACAGACCAACAAATTAGGCAAAATGTAATCTAGATAACGTACTGCTACCAGACATTCCATGTCCTTAAACTATCCAATAACTCACGTAATTAAGTATTGTGAACTACAGTTCGAGCAAAATTCAATTTCAGACCACTCATATCTTGGGTTAATTCCACGAAATGTTCGCTTATCCGTTTGTCCAGTTATGATTTTTCTAATTTCTACACGCTTCTCGAATTACTCGCATTTTACTAGATCTACCTACCAAATAATGGACAAAGTGGTAGAGATGTTTTAAATGAAATTGATTCTATTGAGAAGCGAACCTTTACTGTACGGCAACAGCGCGTAGCCAAAACTGCTACGAAGAAACTATGTTTCACCTTTCGATAAATAATCAACACCTTCAACGACGCGATATCTCGATGATATATAAAATATATCTATAACATTTTCAGTTTTAGTCAGAACTTTAGCTGGAAAAGCAATGTTCGAAAGGCAAACGCATTTTATGATCAGAATCAATGTATTGCCTATAAAACTACAGTTCAAAGTTCGACTTTATTTTCAATTCTGGATGGTGGTGTCCCCGCTGGCTTTTTAAAATCTTTTTTTGCGATTTTCAAGCTTTCAACATTATTAGAAAGTTCAATGCACGCAATATTAGAGTAAAAGCTTATGTATTGGTAAAAAGTCAAAGCTACGTTTTGTAGAAAGTGAAGTATGCATATCAGGAATCGCCACATTCACAAAACACATCCTCCCTAAGCATCGAAAAAGAAGAGAGGAAAGGAGAGCATGTGTTTATAAGTAGGTCAAATTCAAACAAGACACAAACAATTAACGAAAATAAGAGGCATTTTCAACTAATTCGGACTACAAACTTGGAGGAGCTGTTTCAATTCAAATGTTTCTAGTTAGCGTAAAATACTAAAATACCTTTGCACACTAGATTACCAACTATATTGAAAATATCTTTAACATAGCATTTTAATGAAAATTTAATTCAACGATGTTTAATATTAAATTCAAAGGAGTATTAAACCTGGTAACCAGAAATATTAGATTTCCGATCTGGAAGCAACAACCTTAAATCAAATTAAACGTCCTTCAACTAAACGTTTATGACTATATATCCATTTAAATTACGAACGATCTTTCGCCCACACCTATTAAGGTAATATTAGGCGAGGATGGACATTTAATCTCGAAAACAGTAAGTTATGTGTATTTTGTTGTGTTTGTCAACGTATTGGGTCGTAACAGACGTATTACTTGTCTGTTTGTTTTTACCAACTTGAGGGTGTTTTTCTCGTCTCGAGAACAGGTAAAATAAAACTTCTCTCTAAACAGGTAAAATAAAACTTCTACTCTTAAAAATGCAAAAACAGATTTCAAATATAATTGTTATGCACAAAGATATTAAAATAATATGGATCGAATACGACCATACATGCGACCTGTGTTTTGACCTGTCTATTTATAATATATGATGATAAAAATATTTATTTATTTACATGTAACGCCAACTTTATACATTGCCAACTGATCTCTGCTAAATCATCACATACAGTCAGAATTTCAATCAGTTTTGTTCGAGAGAAGTCTGTATCTTGTCGCTTTATCGCTCTCCTTTTAAACTTTGTTGATAATTGTTGGATTTTGTTTCTCTCTTTAAATCGTTTACTGAACTAGATTGAAAATTTTCCTGCTTTTAATTTCATTTTTTTGTTCATTTGTACAATATTTATCCTTCATTCAATTTGTGGTATTTGCACAGAATGGGACATTTAATAAAGCGGGAAAATAGTGTTATTTTTTCGCAGAGGTTAAAGTTATCTCCTCCTTCCTAAAATGATGAGATCGATTATTGTTTACATAAAAGTCAAAAACAAATCGTTTGACTGTCAAATTAAGAAAATTATGGCAAATACAGAAGGAAAAACACAATCAACGATGAACAGAAAAAAGAAACTGTTACTTAAATATTCGTTTTTGTTGTTTTTTTTTCAAATTACCTCCCTTTTAATTAGAGAAAGAGAGAAAAAACAAAATCCAACGCTTAATTTTCCACAACCACCTTTTTTTTATTTTTTAAAACTCATAGTTGCTGAACCGACGACTTTTAAGATAAACATATTGGTGATCAACTTTCCCCAGTTATTTGAATTCACTGACATCATCAATGTAATAAGTGTTTTCCATGTTATTTTTGTCAAGTCTTCATTTTGGCTCTGTATGTATTGTACTTAAACTTCAGAGACGTGAATTTTGATATTGTCTCTTGAGAGAAGTTTGTGAACAATGCAATGACGGTACTGTTGAGTCGGTATGAACACAAGCTTTTGTATATTTCCAAAACCAGAATATAAAAATACCTCTGTGACTAAAATTTACAGATGTAAGTTCGGACATAATTTGTCCTTCTGTTCGAGAATTGTTCTCGTAGTCACCATGCTGTCAAGCACAATCAAATCCCAGTTAAAGGTCTAGCTTACAAATTTCGTGCAACATATTTGACTTAGCACAAAAAGGATGGTAACAATTAACAGTCACCGGTCGGAAATGTTTCTTATAAATATGGTTTCTTGAAGCCTTTCGCCATATGACGAGCGGGCTTTTATAATGGATATATCACGTTTCAATAGAAAGTTTGTAGAATGAATTTATCACGTTTCAACGGGAAAAGTTTGACCGGATAAGAAAAAAGCATCGGAATTACGTATATGTCCAACCATTTACTGGATTATATCAAACGATAGATTTAATGCTTTCGTACTATTTGACGTTATCCTATGACGTTTATCCTCCCCGAATTACCTGTAATTACAATGTACAAATGTACTTATTTGCAACTGGATAAATTTATAGTAATTTTGAACTGACGCCTGCTAATAAGACTTTTACGAGCGTATAATTCAATTTTAGTTAAACATATCAATGATTTCAATAATTTAATGAAGACTGTTCCTTTCCTTACAGAAAAAAATTGTTTTATCTAACTAAGAACCTGTGTGGAAAACAGACAAAGGGCATGTTCTATATAAATTACCAAATTTAAACAAAGCACCATCTAAAACCAATTTTATAATCAATTTTATGTGATGTATATCTGGTAGACAACCATCTAATAAGACGAAATTTATTATTGTGTAAAGATTTCATAACAACTTTGTTTTGGTTTTGGGCGGATCAGAACTGGATGGATTGAAATTGTACTGTTTATTGGTGTGAATATTTAGTTGCGCTCAACCCGGGGTATGGGCAGTAATATGCATTTCCATTACTGTCTATGAACAGGTTCAATCAAACCAAACCTGCAATATTTTCATATCTGTCGTGTTCGGTGGCTTTCAAAGTTCCAATTTTATCTTTTCCAGACTATATGCTGTCTCTTTGTTTAATTCTGCGTTTTGTTCAGTTTCACAGTTTCCGTCATTCATGTAGGTACTGTTTGGGTCCGGGGGCCATCGCCCACAGACCGAACAAAAATGCTTTTCAATCACATATATCTATATATATTATTTAACAAAATATTCACACTGAACACGAACAAGAAAAATGTTTTCTGAAATGACTTACTCATATTACTGTGTGCCTGGACACATTCTGTGTTTACTCTGTTCAACTGCCTTTAAGTTTAGGCTGAGGTCAGGCACTCTGGGTTCCAAGGGTTGTCATCGCCGGGGGTGGCAATGTTGGATAAGCTCCCATTGCTTAAAAAGTGCTCCCAATGGCTTGCGTTAAATATAGCCTCTGACTACCAAGTCCAGCTCCTGGCCTGCACGCGTGGCTTGTAACTAGCCCGGCGGACCTGCTACTACTAACAGGAGAAGGGGCGAAGGCGGACCTGTGGCGCCATAACCACTGCTTCGGGTAAATGGAGCTCGTTAGCCAGAGAAGGCAGTCTGTCTAGGAGAAGGAAAACTCTTATTCCAAACCAAGGGAGACAACCCTTCCAAAAACACCACTGCCTTGTGGTCAGTCGTTGGGTCGAAAAAGGCTTTGGGAGAGGTAACCCTAATCAACCTAGAGAGTTAAAATCGGAGATGCTGGGCCATTGGCACTCTCTAACAAACCATGGCATCACGTAACTAAGCTATGACTACACGATCATATGGTATTCATCGATGTGGTGCTGGATCTTTGGAATCCCTCCAGGGAGATACAGTGCTGGGCTCTGAGTCTCGACAGAGTCCACCCAAAGCTACTGGGGGTCACTCCTTCTATCATAAGAAGGGGAGAACAAAGGGCTACAACAAGCCAAGGAGGAGGAAAGTCCAACAGCAACACTTCAAAGTGATGCATTGGAACGCAGAAGGAGTCTTCAACAAAAAGACTGAACTACAGCACTTCCTTCATAAGAATGACATCAATGTCTGTTGCATTCAGGAAACACACCTGCAACCAGCGAAATCCTTTAAGGTCAGAGGATACCAGTGCTTCCGAAGCGACAGGGCTGGTAGAAAGAAAGGAGGCATCATGACATTAGTCAGGAACAACATCAATGCTATCCAGACTAAAACGCATAGGGATGACTCGGAATTCCAAGTACTGAGCCTCAGAAAGAATGACTTCGAACTGACTCTTGTGAACATGTACTCTCCAAACGACAAAGCTCTATCCCTAGACCATATTCCAACAGAGGCAACAAACTTCATGGTTGTTGGAGACTTCAATAGTCACTCACAAAGCTGGGGATATGACCACTTGGACAGCCGTGGAGAGGAAGTAGAGACCTGGCAGGATTTACTCCAGAAGTTGGCACACAACATCAACGCCTGACCTTGCCTTCTGTACTGACGACATACATGGACATGTTCGGAGGCAGTGATCATCGCCCAGTCCACCTCATATTGGACCACACTGTCTCTACGTCATCTAGCCTACCCAGATGGAACTACAAGAAGGCCGATTGGTCCCTTTTCCAGTCTGTGAGTGATGAACTCTGCAAAGACATCAGAGTTGAAGGCAGATACATAAACAACATAGTCAGAGACTTCAATCAATGTATCCTCAAGTCAGCACAGCAGTCCATCCCTAGAGATGCGAGGAAAGACTACAAGCCATACTGGAGTGAGCAGTTAGAGGAGCTGCAAACCAAGTTGTCCGAAGCCAGACTGGAAGCCGAAAACAATGCCTCACAGGAGGCAAACCTCAACCTACAGCATGCCAAGGCCAAATTCCTCAGGCATAAGCTAGAGGCCCAAAGAAAGAGCTGGAGAATCAAGACAACTTCACTTAACCTCGAGAGAGATGGCCGTAAGTTGTGGAGGTTAACGAAACAACTGAACGACGACCAAGACAAAGCGAGAGGCCCAGTCACCTTGGAAGAGGAAGGAGAGCTGTTAATGGGCAAACAAGCGGCAAATGTCTTTGCCCAAAACTACAGAGATGTCAGTGACATCCCCATCCACAGAGAACGAGAGAGAGAAGCCAGAAGAGAACAAAGGGACAGGAAAACAGCTAAGGGTACGTCAGAGTGTATGGACTCGCGCCTGACACTACACGAGCTACAGACAGCTCTCAGACAGCTGAAGACCAAAAAATCTCCAGGTCCAGACGGTATCACCAACGAGATGCTGTCACACTTGGGCAATACAGCAATGTGCAAACTCCTAGACATATACAACTACAGCTGGAAACAAGGGCAGCTACCTCAGATCTGGAGAGAGGCGACAATGATCCCCATACTCAAGAAAGGGAAGGACCCAAAAAAGGCAGCCAGCTACCGTTCGATCAGCCTCACCAGCTGTGTAGTAAAGACAATGGAGAGGATTGTGAATGCACGCCTGAAGTGATCCCTGGAGACCAACGACCTGGGAGTTTATGCTGCTCTCTATGCTGATGACCTGGTGCTATGGTGCAAAGAAGAACACGCCTCTACAGCCACGTACAGAATTCAAGGAGCTATGGACACACTTGCAGCATGGGCCGAAGACTGGTGCGTTACGATCAACAAGGAGAAGTCGTCTACCACACTGTTCACCTTGTCAACAAAACAGAAAGCTGGGAAGGTTATGCTGGCTGGAACACTACTGAAGGAGGAAGACTAAGCCACATACCTTGGGGTCACGTTTGATAAGCGGCAGACTTGGAAACCGCACATCAACCGTGTAGAAGGGACGGCACGAAGAAAACTAGCCATGATGCGCAAACTTGCTGGAACAACCTGGGGTGCGAATGAGCAAATATTGAAGACCATCTATCAGGGCACAGTACGACCCACAATGGAATATAGCTCAGCCACATGGTCCACAACAGCCAAGACGAACCAGCAAGCCCTAGACAAAGTACAAAATCAGGCATTGCGCATTATCACAGGGGCCACCAAGTCTACACCAATTGCCTTCATGGAGAAACTGACTGGAATCCAACCACTTCATGAAAGAAGACAAACCAAAGTCCTTCTCCAGGCAAACAAGTACAAGTCGCTCCCAGATCACCCCATGAGGAACAGGCTTGAGGGATTCACCAAGAACCGCCTTAAGCGCTCCAGCTTTGTACATGAAGCAAAGAAGCTGAATAGAGAGTACGCCTCTGAACTAAACATACAGACCATTCCCTTGGGCCGAGCAGTCATCACCAACCCTACAGCCAATGACCTGTCTGCAGTGAAAGTGGCACTTGCTATTCCTGGACTTGACATGGGCAAACAAGAAAATGAGACCATCCGTAGAAGTCTGACACTTGCGACTATCTACGCAGACTATCCTTTAGACAGATGGACCCATGTATATACAGATGGGTCAGCCACTAGAGCTATTAAGGATGGAGGCGCTGGTATTCATATAACATTCCCGTCAGGCCAGAAATCAGCCAATTACATTGCCACTGGGAAGCACTGTAGCAACTACAGAGCAGAGACTGAAGCGCTCATGACGGCAGTCTCTCTGATTGAAGACTCAGCAGAAGAGGTAAGCTCTGTAGTCTTCCTCACAGACGCAAGATCAGTTCTGGAGGCTCTGCAAAGCAACAATGTTCCTGAACTAGCACAAGCCGTGAACAAGCTTAGGTCTTCCCGCAATGTTGCCCTTCAGTGGATACCATCTCACTGTGGAGTGCCCGGAAATGAGGAGGCTGACAAGCTGGCTAGGTTAGGAGCCCAGTTAGAGCAACCAGATAACCAGGTGACATACAAGGAGAAAGCCACCATCATTAGGGCTCTCACAAAGACCAGACAGGAAGCAGATACCTACCACATGTTAAACAGACCAGAGCAGGTGGTGATGGTGAGGCTACGCTCAGGGCATAACAGACTGAATGCACACATATGTAGGAAGTATAAATTGGTGCCATCCCCAATATGTCCCTGCGAAGAAGAGGACCAGACTGCAGAGCACATCCTCCAACGATGTAAACGATACGACTAGGAGCGAGAAGCAACGTGGCCACAAGGTGCAACAATCCAGCAGAAACTGTATGGAGATGTTAACGACCTACGGAGGACCACAACTTTCATCGCGGAAGCTGGAGTGGTCGTGTAGAGCGAACGCCAAGAAGAAGAAGAAGAAGTCAGGCAATCTTGTTCAAATGCAGTTTGTCTACGAAAATTTATATGTTCAGTTCGTATTCTTGCATACTTCGCCAGGTATACGGTGTAATATGAAAACTTTGATACGTCGGTTCCATTTTCTAAAGGTGACATTTCCTGATTCGAATACATTTCCTGATTCGAATACTTCACTTTTAAATGTGTAAACTACTATGAAAATCATAATTATTGTGCTCGACGACCTTAAAATGCTGTAAATAATAATAGCTGTCGGTCTGATTGAGAGAGAACCTTATTCGCATTTCCGAGTTAATAGACCATGCTAATGTCGACTTTTTCTAGGCAGTTATAACCAGACTAATATTACTATAAATAGATATAATCCGGAACCATCTTCCGTAAGACATCCGTGAAAATCCGTTAATATATCTATACTTAATTAGTGGTTGTTGAAGGAGCGGCAATTTCTTGGAAAGGTTTCTCGGTTCTCCTTAAGGATGACATAACATTTGACTCTGTTTGCACAATGTAAATATAATGAGCCTTTAACATACTAGGGGCGAGATGCACATAATGTCACGAACAAAATAACTCGTGTTTACTGAAAAAACTCTCACGTATCAAGTGCTTTACCAGGGTCGGATGCCATATTTCAAAAAATTGAGTTCCTGTATGAAGTCTTAGTGCAGTTTCAAATTAATTTCCAACTTCCTGACCAAACCCTCCTTGGAAAAAAACCATAACTGCCCTCAAAGAGGGTTCGAGCAAACGACGGTTACCTTGAAAAATGTCGGGACTGGTCTGGTTTATCTGTTAAATTGTAAAATCTCGGGACTGGTCAGGTATGATGGTTACATTGTACGATGTCGGGCTGGTCAGGTATGATGATTACATTGTACGATGTCGGTACAGGTCAGGTATGATGGTTACATTGAACGTTGTCGGGACTGGTCAGGTAAGATGGTTACATTGTAAGATGTCGGGACTGATCTGGTATGACGGTTACATTAAAAAATGTCGGGACTGATCAAGTATGAGGGTTACATTGTAAGATGTCGGGACTGGTCTGGTATGACGGTTACATTGAAAAATGTCGGGACTGGTCAAGTATGAGGGTTACATAGTAAGATGTCGGGACTGGTCTGGTATGACGGTTACATTGTATGATATCGGAACTGGTAAGATATGACGGTTACATTGTATCATGGACTGGTCTGGTATGACGGTTACATTGTATGAAATCGGGACTGGTCTGGTTTGTCGGTTACATTGTATGATATCAGGACTGGTCTGGTTTGACGGTTACATTATATGATATCGGAACTGGTCAGGTATGACGGTTACATTGTATGATATCGGGACTGGTCTGGTATGACGGTTGCATTTTATGATGTCGGGACTGGTCAGGTATGACGGTTACATTTTATGATGTCGGGACTGGTCTGGTATGACGGTTACATTTTATGATGTCGGGACTGGTCTGGTATGACGGTTACATTTTATGATGTCGGGACTGGTCTGGTATATCGGTTACATTTTATGATATCGGGACTGGTCTGGTATGACAGTTACATTTTATGATGTCGGGACTGGTCTGGTATGACAGTTACATTTTATGATGTCGGTACTGGACAGGTATGACAGTTATTGTAATATGTTGGGATTGGTTTTTTACTATGATGATTAAAAGATTTCTGGACTAGTCTATGTTGATGGTTTAGATGCCCTTAAAACTCTAAGTGCTGGCGATGCCCTTGTTGGTCTGTATTGACATTTTCTTGACTGCTCTGCATTGACGGTCAAAGTACACAGGATCGTCTGCTATAGCAGTTTTGATGCACTGAATAGTCTTATATAACAGAACATACCGTTTTGGAAAAAGAATTTGTTTTAACTACACAGATATATCTTAGATAATATTGGATACTTCGGAGAATTATCTTAATTTTCCTTTCAAAAATTAAGGAAATCCTAACAGCAGAAAATGTTGCCATGTATACCTAATTAGGGTTCGGATAATGACGGCGGCGTCTTTGAAAGGTTTCTTGGCTTTCATAGGAGGGGAATATATCACATCTGATTCTATGAAGTGAGATGTAATTCAATTAAGAATTGTATTTTATGTGAAACACGACTAATGAGGGGCTGAAGAAAATCTCTCATAAGTAACATTATCTAAGACTAGAGATTTTGTGAAGTGAAAAAGACTGCGGCTTTAAAACGTTGGCTGCTGTTTTGAGGTACACTTTCATTACACAAGTCAATTTATTACGATATAAAAAGTGCCTACATTCGTCTTGCGGGAAATATTTTTTGTTATTTATTTTTCAATTGCTACATAATTTCAACATTTGTTTATCGGGAAAGGGTCAAGATCTCTAGATGAAGTCCGCCTAAAATTAAAACAAAATAAAATGGCATTCTTTAAGTGATGCGTCAATACTGATTTATAGAAGTAAACTTCCCAACAATTTGAAAAACTACTGCTGTAATTCCATTGGGGAAAAGAATTTCAACAACTAGCAAACGGAATTTCTTTAATTGTGTTGCATGTACTCATTATCTAGGTGGAAAAAGCCCAAAAGGTTTCTTGAGTCGCCATTTTACGGCGTTCCCCGTATGAATAAAAAGCTTAACTGTTCCGATTTTGTCAACTTTAATTTTATTTCCTCTGAGAGATTTATTATATGGGATACGTAACGGGAAGTTGTCGGACATATTTTTGAAAGTTTTTTTTTTCGGAAAGAACTAGCTAATTATTTCCTCATAAGTAAACAGAGATTTTGTTTGACATTTTGAGAATAAATTGTGTATTTTCATCGCGAAATTCATAACATAAATGTCGTCTGCTAAATTGTATTACGTCATTTCAAGGATTTCATGTCCGAATGTACCTTTTTCCGTGAGCGCCCCATATAAAAGAGATTAACAACAGAAAGGCAAGTGATTTGTCATTTCAAATCAGGGGAAGCAACTGATGTGTATATAGATATAACATAAAGAACAAATTTAACGCAAAAATATACAATATACATTAAAAGAATAAAATCTAAGAGCAAATAAAACAAATGTGTACAAAACTATAATACGAGTTAGAGAGTAAAGATTATTTATTACTTATCCTGGGAAACCGAGCAAAATAACACAATAGCATACAGACCGAGTCGTGAAAAAATGTGTTCGTGAGATTGACGATTAAGAAGCCAACTTGATTTGTTTTGTAAGACGCTATAATAAATAAAAATCACCAAAATATCTGTTATATATAGCGATACAAAATAACTATAATATAATTTTAGTATAATACAGTTTTATGTTCAAAATAAAAATGGTCGAAAACACATTTTGTCAACGAGCCACTGTAGAAGTATGTGACATTAACACAAAGACATGATGGCAAAAACTCAGCACCCTGTGAAGGAGAAGGTATGAGCGTGCATAATTCCAACGACATGGCAAATTAAAGTTTTCTTCCATGTTCACAACTTCTAAAATTTTTAAACTTAGTTGAAGCATTAGAACAATGGTACCCGACAAAGCAAACATAATTTGAAAGACATGGTATTGAATAATACATTGTAAGACAGTTTAATAATTTACATCCAAATCAACCGAAATCGGAAATTCAATTCTTCAAATTGAAATCGTAGTAGGATATTAACAAACACGATTTGTCAATTCGTCAGTCAAAAAATAAAAATATTACAATGAAACACTACAGTGAACCTTCGATATTATTTACACCGCCGCTTGAACTTATTAGCGGTCTTCATAGTGGAATTCTGAGGTAAAAATAGTTCAAATATGTAAAAGGGATCTTGAAATAGTGGTCTTATAAAAGAAGTGGTCTTAATTTCGGCGAGGTCAAAATGAAGGCTTTAACTGTAATGCATTGACTGGGAATAAGATAATTTCATTAAAATTTCCTGTTTGAATTCTTAAAAGAATTAGGTTACTGTGAATTAAAAAAATCAAAATAGAGCAACAAATTTTCTTGAAGCGAAGAAAACACTTAAATTATCTGTGAAGCCAGACACAAATCGAAATACAATATATATATATAACGTTAAAATTTCAAACAAAATAAAAAAAAACTCAAACCTGAAACCTATTTTATTAACAATTGAAGCAGTTCGCGGAACTTTTCGTTTAAAAAACAAATTACACTGTACTCAAACTAGCTAGGTGATTGTAGGCGATATAATATTACATAACAAGCAATTAGCAAAATATAAAATGTATATGTTATAAAAATATATGTAAACATCCTATAAATAGATCGGCATATGTGTTTATCATGAAATTCACTGTGACAAGAACGTTTAATGGAAAGATAAAGTTAATCTGAAATTTAAAAAAAATACTACAACAATAATCAAATAAGATTAAATAAAAAATTGCATTGAAGTGGAGGAAATAAAACTAAACAAGAGGGCCAATTGACCCTAAATCGCTCACCTGATTCTTAGAGACATGAAAGGTAGAACAGAACACTTTGGCTCTTTCAAGGGCCATAACTCTGGAACCCATTATGGAATCTAGCCAGTTCAAGAAAGGAACCAAGATCTTATAGTAACTCAAGAATTGTACGTACAAGTCTGATTGAATTCAAATAAATAATTTGACCTAGTGACCTAGATTTCAAGGTCACATGACCCAGTTTCGAACTTGACCTAGATATCAATGAGATAAACATTCTGACCAAGTTTGAAGATGATCAGACCAAAATTACAATCGCTAGAGTGCGGACAACAATTGTGAACGGACGACGGACGGACGACGGACGAAGGGCGATCACAAAAGCTCACCCTGTCACTATGTGACAGGTGAGCTAAAAATGTGGCAAAAATGTTTTGTAATCAAACTCTGCGAATAACAAATAGAAATAATGAATAGCATATAAAATACGATGACGTCACAATCATAAACACCCGCAAAGTACAGAGCCGAAGATTTGAGATAAGCCGCATAACTCTAGCCTGTGATTTGTCGGTTGGAAGAGTGAGCTCCCTTTCAACCATTCAGCTATCAGAGATTGGAGACTTGTCGCCAGTCTCAATTGGATGATAAAAAGGGTCCAGTGCCAAAGGATCATAAAACTGAAACTGGAGAAAAGTCTCAAATCTCAAGTATCAATTTCAACCAATCAGAAGCTTGAGATTTCAGACTGGTCTACAATCTCAGTCAAATGATATTCGGCTATTGTCTTTATGCTAAGAAGGTAACCAGTCTCAGTTCTAAGCATTATGATGGGAAAAAAATAATCACAGTCTTGAAAACTGACGAATGGGAAGTCTCAGATCTTAAACTGGTTTCCATGCTCAGTTTAAAAACATTGGAGCATGATCTGCAAAAGGCAAACAAGTAATTAATGTTGATAACCTTATCACGTGTACCCGTTTCTCCTGAATGCCCGGAATAAAAGCAAGCATTTACACTTAACCAATGTTCCAATGGTTTTAATGCTTATTTCACAGAAAAAGTGAAAATAATCTATTTTTTCAAGTTCAAAAGAGTACACTCTGGTTCCACACAAATAAATAAAAAATATGATCGATTTAGTTAGAACATTAATTAAGTGAAGGATGAAAATTAGCACTTTAATCAATCTTACAGATATTGATTCAGTCCGGGCAGGGATGGTATTAAACGCAATACATTTAATGCATATTAAATTTTTGAAAAAGAACGAACAATGCAGCGCACGTTGAAATGATTCATTTTACTCTAGGTAGTAACATGTGCTTGTTGTGTAATAAGTTTTCTTGGAAACTTACTACAAAATAGAATGGCAGTAAAAGTAATATCGAGGTATACATGATCATGGATAATTAGACAGTCACGTGATGCTCTGTTTAATTTAACCATAATGATCTAATAGCAGAAATATGTGAACTAATGTTTTTCCCAGTAATCAAAACATTGTGATATCGAAATTTGATGTTTACTAGTTTGTCACGTGACTGTCATGTTATCAATAACGCACTATACATGTACAAATAAAAGCAAGCAAATTAAATAAATACTACAGGTACAAAACAATAATATCACAGATTGCTTGAAGAAGTAACATCATGTTTAGCATCTTCACGGAATGACATTTGTAACAGATGCGTACACAATTTTCTTTTTTTTTCCTTTACTGACTTACAAGAATGTAAAGATATCTGACAACTTAATTTTAAAGTTATGTTACTAATGTTTCCAAATATTAAATAAAAACATGATTAAAGGTATAACGATTTTTTTCGGCGAAATCTGACATCATGTTTTCATTAAACACTTGTACATGGGCGACGCCGACGTCATGTTGATGGAATTAAAATTGAAAAAAAAACTCTTTTTTATTACTAATAAAATGTATGTTGACATTTTTGTTTGCCTTTTCATGACATAAACTACCCGAAGTTGGTGTTCTATTAACAACCAAAAAAACGTCAGCTTATGGAGATGCTAAACAAGCAGAAAAGTTGTATAATATTATATACCAAAATAATAAGATACCACATTTTATTCACCGGTGTGTAAGACTGTTTAGATCATAAGTAGATAAATGAAAGAGAAAGTCATCTCATCGTTCCCCAGTGTCTAAACTTTCTCAGAAGATGGCATGTTTCAAAGACGATTTCAATGCGACATACCAGCAGCACACATACGTTAGAGGCATATGATGCTAGATACACGTAGATACATGCACCATACACATATCCTACATTTGTAACGCGACGCAAAAACAAATGCTATATGTAAACACGTGCACGTGCTAAACAATGTGTCAATATCACAGCTTGTATTATGCCAAATCTAAAGTGGTTCCCATGACGACCATGTCATGACTTCCTGTCAGTATATCTTCGCCGCAATGACGTCCATCCAGATCTGGAAAATATAAAGTCATAATGTAAATGAAATTATGTTTCTCAAAGTGCTTTATCTCGTTTGGTAGAAAAATAGAATTGTGACATTTGATGATAGAATAACGGTGTAAACTCCTAAAACTTATCCTACAGATTGGATGTAGAACTAATCTAATCAAGCCGAACCGGTGTGGGACCAATTTGATCCCATATAACCAATAAAGAATCAAACAGCTCCACAGAAAGCTAATCGTATGCACAAGAACCGAATCCAGAAGAACCAATCGGATTAACAATAAAAAGTGTAGAACCAATCGGACACAAAAGAACCAGTGTTCAAAAATCAGATTCCAGGAAATGGGGAAGAAACCAATCGGATCTCAAATAACCGGTTTAAAACCACCATGATTCAATAGAACCGGTGTGAAACAAATCGAATCATAAACAGAGCTCTCTGGCATATTTTGATCACAAAATGAACTTGATGGCACTACGAATTTTAAAGAAAACCATAAGATATCTGACTTTGATTTTATCAACATATAAATGAACTCGGGCAACTTGTTAATTACCTAAATGTTTTGCAAGGAACCCAATGGTTGCTCTTTTGTTGATATCCATAGCAAGTTTTGGCGACAAATCACTTCTTACTTCCATTAGCTTTCCAAATGATTTACCAACTATAAACTGAAAGTCACTGATAGCCTGGTGGCAAGCATCTCTGAAAAAGTAAAATAAAAGAATTTTCAAAAAAAAAAAGAATTATCAAATTTTATCAGGAGTGGTCGTACAGACATTTTTTCTGGAGCTGTCGTAAAGAGATTATGCATTTTTATTTGGAGCTTTCGTAAAGAAATTACACATTTTAATTGGAAGCGGTTGTAATGAAATTACAAATTTTATCGGGAGCGGTCATAAAGAAATTTAACATTATAATGGGAACGGACGTAAAGAAATTAGAAATTTTATCGGGAGCGGTCATAAAAAAAATTTCAAATTTTAATGGGAGCGGACGAAAAGAAATAACAAATTTTATCGGAAGCGGCCATAAAGAAATTACAAATTTTCTCGGGGCGGTTGTGCAGCATGATGATTAACCCTATGCTAATAACATTGTAAAGGTGGTTTGATTAAAGTCGCTGCCTATCCAGTCTTCTACATATGTTTGTTCATTCATCTTTAGAATTGGATGTATTCGCTTATAAAAATGATTATTTTGGTTTGTAGTAATAGTCTTAATTTATTCTAATGATTAACAGTTAGGAGTTTATCGTCATATGGATAGAATAGATAGATGGCAATTATTTTTCCTTCATTTTTTTGGCAATTAACGAGATTTTTATTTTTATTAAGTCAAGTTAAAATGTAAGAAAATCTGTACCGTTTGTGGTCATTATTGTTCATTTGTAAAAGGTCACTAAGTCTTATCAACTGCATATGCCTAGCTGACATGTTTATGATTCGGACAACAAAAAGTCTAATTTACCAGATTTTTATTTTCATTATATCAAATTTAAAATATATATGAAAAGTTGAATCATTTGCAGACATTGTTGTCCATTTGTAAAAGTTCTCTTGTCAAATCGCTAGCTGACTTAATGACTTGGACTTTAAGAAAATGTATTGTTTGTGGACAATGTCCATTAGTAAAAAAGGTCGCTTGTCAGGTGGAGTCAGAAACTCGTAGCTGGCTAATTTGACTTGTCGCAATTGTTTCAGTAAAGATATATAATCATAACATGACCATAATAGGTCACATTCAAGTGCATAAAGCTTCTTTGAACTACTGTTTTTTCCTGTACCTAACGACTTGAACTCTGTTTCTTTTTTTTTATTTCTAACGACTGATCGTATTATTCATTTTACTACAGTAGTGAACGAAGTTTATATACCAGGTGAAAAGATAAGAAATGTTATGTTGAGTCTTGTTCAATAACCGCAAAATAATAATATTATTATTATTATTATTATTATTATTATTATTATTATTATTATTATTTATGTATTTAATTTTATTTATTTATTTACTAGTCATTTATTTATTTTTGAGTGATATATATTGCATCATTTCAGCTGCATGAGCGGAATTTCGAAATGGTCTATATTCAGTTTGGAGAAATGTAAGCAAACGCTATTCCAGTTGTCCCGATATTGCATTTGTATAAAAGTGACTCCTTCAGTGAAGTAGGTAGTACGGAACGGTATGCGGTACGAGCCGGAACTAATCAAACACTCGCATTACCCGCAACAGTTCGCAAAATCAGCAGCGCAACAAGATTGATTTACAATTTGAGATGCGCCACGAAAAAAGGTACCTTCGGTCATTTCACTGGCGCTTGACCAGCCGCCCCACCCCTTGCCAACCCTTACTAATACGCCTTTTTTGTAAAAATGGTGTCAAGTCACTAATTGCCCAAGATCATAAAACAAAATCTGGAGATCAGTCTCAAATCTCAAGAATCTGATTGGCTGAAATGGCGACCAGTCGCCATTTCAGCCAATCAGATCCTTGAGATTTGAGACTGATCTCAAAACTTAGTTTTATGATCTTGGGCCAATATTATTCCACTCTTCCAAAATATGCGAAAATACACCGTCAAAATCGTCAGTGGGTCATTTTTACTGAAATTTAAGTTTTTACTAAATTTAGAAAGAACTTACAACTATAAATCAATTTCTTATAACTAAAATGTGATTTCGTTACACATTTTGACAATAAAATGGTATTTTTACCGCGAAATTCATCATAAATAATGTTGTCTGCTCAAATTTATGACGTCATTTCAAAGATTGACGTCAACTGTCCGAAGGTACCTTTTCCCGTGACGCGGCCCAATTTGTATCAACGACTTATTACTTTAACTTAAGTTTTGTATCCTCCCCCTATCATTATCTAACACATATTTGCGCTCTATTACGGCCAGACAAAGTCGGACAATACTGGACAGAATAATGTTAACCAGCGTACATTTATTTGATTAAAATTAAGGTTCTGTACAAAGACTCGATGCAACTTACTTGATTGTAATCAAGGTTCTTTCCGCACTTTCACTGTTGAGCCATTGCATTTGTTGCACGTTTTTCTTCCACTGAAACTTCTCATAGTTCACTAACAACAGTGGCTGGCTGACTTTCTTACAGAGATCCTCTTCTAAAGGGTGCATCCAGGCGTCCAACATCACACCTACCCTGAAGAAATAGTTCAAGTTTAATTTAAAAAGATACAAGCTTTCTTCTAAATAGTGCACAGGGGCGTAGCTAGCCCTCTGTTCGTGTGGATTCATAATTGTGCAAGGGTCACCCTCCCGGAAAATTTTGAAAACAATGGCTTAATCTGGCGGGGTTTATAGTGCGAAGAGGGGTTCGTAAGGGCTATTTAGAAATGACAATGAATATTCGATATGAGCATGTCAAGTACCCAACTGCAACTTATGCTGAATTTAATAAAATTTCAGAATCATGTAGATTCATTGGCGTACTCGCGTTCAGGTCAGCTACGCGCCTGGCTTAGATAGATAATTGAACCAAAATCACCATGCCAAATAAGCTGTAAGACGGTCACCGAATGCGAATAGTAATATAGAAAAGATGTCAAGATTTCCGAAAAAACACATTTGAAACAGAAAAAATGCAAGTCCCTTTTTACAAGTCTCTGCTGAAATGTTCTTGGATAAATACCTTAAACTATTTTAGGATACTAGTTACAAACACTTCCAGCACGATATTGATATTCAGGGGAGAGCACTAGTACAATAACTGTATTGCCAAGATTACGAGTTATTTTTCTTGAACTTTAAAAGTTTGCAGCCAAGTTAAAGTGATTGAAAGAATATGATTAGCTATATTAATTGATTTTTTATTAATGGCAAAGTTAGACAAGGTCTCATATAAAAAAAATAAGGAACACCCTTCAGGTGTTGTCACCCTTAAGCCTATTTCCGTTTTTCGGCAAATGTCCCACTATTCGGCCTTTTCTAAAACCATTTTGGCCAACTAAACAGCAGAGTAGTAGAGAACATCGCAACCTTTCATTTCTTTGTTAATTAAATATCCATGTGATTTCCCGTTGAATATATAATGTATTTTCCCCAAATATTTAGCTTTTAATTTTTGACAGTACAAACAGACTGTACGACCGTAAATCATCTGAAACTGCAAGTTAATACGAGTTCTACTGGGTCATAGCGACTGATTCAATGTAAAGGTCACAATACAATTGGTATATTTAACTTTCTATTGACTGTCGATATGTATAAAAAGTTAAAAGGTCAAATTTCAATGATATGACTGTATGAATGTAGCTTTTTTATTACACGTTTTACGCGGCTGATAGGTCGTGTACATGTCAAAATTCTAAATTAAAATTTAAACCCAGTCTCCGACAAAATGGCCCTTAGGTCACAATAAAATGTTTTGTTTGACATTCTCTTGAATTCTCGTAAATATTTAATAACTTGTATGTTGAAAAATGGCACTTGCTAGCTTCTCATTTAGATAAACATTTGTTTTCATAAAAGGATCAAGTAGCATATATATTAAAATGAACAAGTATTTGATGAAAGTATGGATAGTGGGGATTGAGCACCCAACGATTTTACGAATGCGATAAGGGACATTTTGTTAAAGACCTTCACAAGTTTTATCTCGAATACTGAAGTATCATTTTATTTCGCGGGAACGAATTTTCGCGGAAAACCCGAAAATAACAAATTCGTTGGGGCATAAATTCGCGCAACTGTATTTCCTATAAAGAAACAGTTCGTTGAGGTTCAATTTCGCGCTCGTGTCGTAGCGCGAAATACGCGAAAATTAAACCCGCGCAAAATAAATTGGTTTAACAGTAGACATTGCTGGTAGAGGCCAAATATTGCACACAATAACAAACTGTTATACACTCACTTGAAACGTTTATCACAGCCCAGGGTGGTGACACAGGTTGAGCCTCCAAACGAATGACCAACAAGGGACACTTTGGACATATCCATACGGCCCTGAAATAAACATAACCTGATCAATGCAAAAACAAAAGACTGAGTGACGGATACAATTTATAATTTTCTTTTATTTTGAACATGTCACGAACATGTCATTATAAGTTGAAACATATCTGATTGTTCTTTTTTAATATGACACACACATGTAAATTAACATTCGAATTAATAATTTAAAATTGCAAATGGGTTGGGCTACAAGTTATATGCAAACATAAGAGACAGCCCATCCCAAAGTTTTATATAGTAATGACATCAACAAAAAGAGCAACAGCGTAAAAATAGCATTTGGAAAGTTTGAAAAGAAACAACACATGAGTACAAAAAGAGAAGAAAACATGTCATTATTTTATGGGTATGGCTGAAAGTTAGAAAAACCAGCCGTACACAATTTCCGTATGGGGGCTGTTAAAAGGAAGGAAGATTTTTTTTTTGGCATAATTCCCCATGAAAATTAAATATTGCTGCCCCAAAGGGGAGTTCGAGCAAACCTACTGAGTCCCCTTTGGATGCGCCCCTGAAAAATAGTGCTTCGCCTTCTGTCTATTTGTCCAAAAGGAATTAAAGATTCAATTTTACGAAGCCTAACAATGTACTTTCAAATTGTCGTTAGCTAGGCGCGGGTTATAACTGCCATGCAATGTTCTTTGTTTTATGGTTATTATAGATCACGTTCCAATTTGATTTTTCAAGTGTCAATTTGATGTAAATTTCAATGGAATTTGACACACTACAGAATCATTTATTCTATTATTTCATACTAAACTTCAGGTCTGATACTTAATAGTTTAGTCATTCTAAAAAAGAATAAATCTGCATCCAGAAAAGGGACAACAGTTTCAACTGTCTGTCTTTTTATGAATTCTATCTTCTTATAAATTTAAATTAATCTATTTTAAGTAGATTTTAATATGAACCAAGTATACGTGATACTATTTTCTTGCATACTGTCTATCTATTTTACCATTTTATTTAGTTTTTATTTCCGAACTCGTATAATTATATAGAAGCTGATAAATTTATTTCTCATTAATAATTGTGTTGTGCAAAAGATTATAAAACTGCTGAGGAGACCAGGCTTATCTCTCAAGCATCTGAAATGGAGACCAGTCTTCATTTTAGCCAATCAGATCCTTGAGATTTGAGTCTGGTCTTCACTCTCAGTTACATAACACTGGGACCAGTTCTCAGTGCCTGTTTCTTTTATTCTTAAATGAAAAGGACAAGACTAGCAATTACATAAGAAAGATCAAATGGCAAAATATCGTGTTTTTTCAGCATTTTATTATAATAAAGTGAAATACAAAATAAAGTAAACTTGTTCATACAGGACATGTATGTCTGATTAAAGGATATTAATAAAACTTAAATGGTGTGGATAAAATAGGAATTAATTCCAAATATGGGCAATAAAAAGATAGCGAGTGAGTCCCTTTCGTCAATAACTATGGTTTTCGGTGCGGTACATGTATCCATAGTTACTGGTCGATAACTATATATCAGATTTCTTTTACAAACCGCTTGTTATACCTTTTTACATTTCTCGTCTGAAAAGTTGTTAAAATATATTACCTTAAACTGTTTGAGACTAAAATGGAAGCCCAGAAAGTTGCGAACACTTTTTCCCTCGTTGATATCTGTCAACAAGTCTAATAATCGGCAGCACTCGGTCGCTCTATGGTGAGCCTACAATGGAGATAATGTCCGTAAGTACATAGTATGAGATGGGAACCAGGTCTGAAGATCATAAAACTTAGCTTGGAGATCAGTCTCAAATCTCAAGCATCTGATTGGCTGAAATGGCGACCAGTCGCCATTTCAGCCAATCAGATTCTTGAGATTTGACAGCATCTGATTGGCTGAAATGGCGACCAGTCGCCATTTCAGCCAATCAGATTCTTGAGATTTGAGACTGATCTCCTGATTTAGTTTTATGATCTTGGGCCCTGGGATTTGTGAGCGACACCATCCACTGAGGTTAATATTCATTCCATAAAAAGTATTGTTTAATGCATGTTAAAGGTATTGGCCGCACAAATCTTGACAGATGCACTGACGGACGGACATGCACCGAACCGCCAATGTGACAACACAGTCGAGCTCATCGCAAGCTGGCTTGACATAAATCCTTACGATAACGAATCACTAAATAATGGACCTAGAACAAAGACAGCAATTAGCATGACAGGAAAACAACTTCGCCAAGCAATAATGAATCGGTGGTATATGTACTTACTATTAAGCATTAGTAAAACAGATAGTGCGAGCTTCAGAGCTTACAGGTATATCTTCAAAACAAATTACGACCCGCGTAAATATATTTTTTTCCAACAATAATTCCAACCATTTCGATCATCGGTACAGACATATTTAAAGCAGAAATATCAAAGAACTAGAATGTGTCCTAGGACACTGATGCCCCTACTGCAGCAACAAAATTTGTGATAACAAACGGCCATGACTCTGGTAAAAATGATCGCAGGAAAAAATCCTTTCTTTAAGATCATCTACACATCCTGCTTGATCATCTGTGCAAGTTTGACAGAAATCCGCCTTATAGTTTATGAGGAGTTGATGCAACAAGATTTTGGACTTACGGATACGGAGGGACGGACGAAGTATGGACGGACGAGTGCCTACACTTTGTGGGGGCATAAAAACTGGAACACATGAAATTCTCCAACGAAAGATATGTGCACAAGGTTATAAAACTGAGCTCTGATGTAAATTTTGTAATCTCAATTCGTCCTAAAGGGAAGTCATTATTAATTCTTTGTAAATTTATATTTTTTTATCTTATTTTCGGACTCCTGTCTTTTTTCGAGAATAAAAACACATCCATCTTTATAAGGTTGATCTAGCTTATAAAGATAGATAAATGATAACTTAGTTTACAAGAGTGCTGATATTCTTGAAAAAGGACACACGTCCGAAAATTTGAGCATGAGTGAAAATTTACGTAGAATCAATACTTTATAATTACCAACTGTTGAGCATTTCTTGGACATTAATCAACAGTGGCACAAACTAATTTGCGAAAAATGGAATAACCTTCTTGAAACACACGATAAAATAGAGAAGAGATCGTTCGCTTGTCGTGCTCCGCATACCATTACGAAGCTACAGAAAGTTATTTCTGAATCAGTGAACTCGCCTTCCATTACATTTCCTTTCGAACTAGATCGGATTAAGGAAAAAAGGTGAGAACATTATCAAAACTGGACCCATGATCATAAAATTAAAACCGGAGACCAGTCTCAAAATCTCAAGCATCTGATTGGCAGAAATGGCAACTGGTTACTTTTTCAGTCAATCAGATGCTTGAGATTTTACTTTTGTTTCCAATCTTTGGCCCTGGTGACGGACGCAATTATTACTTTCTTGTTCGGTTATTTTTTTTTTTTGGAAACGAATACGAATATTTTATTCAGCAAAACATTGTACAATGTCTATAGCCTGGTCAACTTATCATATATAGAGAAAGACAGGCATAATAAAAAGGAAAAACAAAAAAATATATATGGTTATTTGTTAATCAGCATGTCAAAGTGACATAAGATATTGATCATAGGACACGTGTTTGGTTATAAAAGTACATGTATTTTTCATTCGCGTTCCTCACATTCAATTTTGTTTTGTGTTTAAATAGGGGATAGGTACGCCTTTATTCCATTTTAAAATAGTTTGAAAAGTTCAATCAATCGGCCTGGAACATCAATAGTATTCAAGTGTGCACTTAAAACTGTTGATTAGTGTTATTTCATTACTTTCATTCGTACCTGTGCAAATGCATTTTGTAAATTAACGATGGTGGTAAACGCAATTAAACATATGTGGTTCAAAGCTCTAAACTGACATAACAACGCCATTAATAAAAACACAAACAAGCTGTAGGATATGGTGTTCAGTTAGGACCATCGTTATGAGAACACGAAAGTGCGATGTCACGTCGCGAAACCGCAAAACTAAAGTGCGAGGACGAAAAAAGTATACATGGCCTGGGCGCATCGTGCCATCGCATCGTGATCTCGCAAACTCACACCGTGGTTTCGCGATTTCCTCGTTTATCGCGTTATGGTGGTCTCGTCCAAGAGGCTAAGATCAAATAACGATGGCCCAAACGGAACACCGTAGTAGGAGGCGATAAATAATGACGATAAATACCTGTTTATTTCTATAATCAAAATCATCCCACTGAATCCCCATCGGATCTGTGTGTTCAAACGCTTTCCATTCCTCTTTCAAAGTAAAACTATGAGATCTTGGAAAACGGTGATTTGTAAGTTTTTCATTTTCGTGATTTTTGATTATTTCAACTACAGCCCGGCTTGAATTGTCTTTTAATAGATACGTCATGGAAGCGCTGCCGTCACGGTGTTCCGGTGCCGCTACAATGAATCCGTGTGATGCCAGCTCACAGCAGAACGTACTGTAGGTTGTCCGGTTGCCCCCGATTCCGTGGGATAAGATTATTAGCGGGAACTGTTCGTCAGATTCTATGATTGGAGCTTGCCAAAGTGCTGGGATATACACGTCACCTGACAAGAGAAAATAAAAGCATTGACAGTACTGAGGGGTCGGCATACCTACTGTCAGGACTTTTAAAAAAGAACTACTTTTCGGCGGTTCTTAGGCCTGCAGTTTGTTACTATTATTAGACCAGTTGAGACTGGCGAGATCTGGAAAACTGCTTACTCTGTGTCTGCAAAAATTATTTAAATATTAGTTGAACTGATCTAACATGCATATATTAGTGCTTAGTGCTTTTTTTATAAAAGTTTACTCTATGTTCGGGTTGTATCGCATGTGCAACTAGTGAAGATCTAGATCTGTAACATCTGATCAGGATGTACACTGGTCGTTTCAGAAAAACCCTGATGAATCTAATGGCGAACAGTATAGATCCTGATCAGATTACACAGACGTGTCGGCTTACATGGATCTTCAAGTCCTCTTTAAAGACCAACTCTTCCCAAATGTGAAAAAGATTGTCTTGAAAGAGAAGGTTCACTGTACACTTAAACCCCTCATTAAGACCACCTCAAAATTTAGACCCGTTCGGTTATACATGTAAGACCACTAATAACGACCTTTTTAATTATTTTCCATCTCGAAACAAAGAACATGACACTATTAAGACCAATTTTATCTAGCCCCATAGGTGGCCTTAATAATGGGGTTTCACTTTACTGTATATTACCTCCAAGCCAGTTGAAGAATTTTCCCAGCATTTTCTTCTTCAGGAACAAGGCGTATCCTAACCCATACTGTTTCCGTGGTAACCACAGTGGCCATTGGGTGTTCCTTTTCTGAAACCATAGCAGTAATGAAGATAATGATGTTTGCTGAATGGGCGTTATCTATAATCGATGAATGATAAGCTTTAATCGTTTTATGTTAGCAATCCTCATAAACATATCATAGCAATATCGACTTGATTTTTTTTGCTGATTCATCATACCTGTACAGTCAAACCTGTGCTAAAGACTGCTTGTAAAGGAATACCACCCACCTTTGAACAACGGCCACAATTTTATTTGTAATTTTGAATGATTTATGGATAAAAATAATCACCAGTGAACTAGGACCACCTTCCTTCAAAAAACCACTATTGGTCAAAGTTTACCCTAAGTGGTTTCTCAGACAGGTTTGACTCTACAGTTACTGTAATAGTGCAAAACAAGAACTGAAAACAACTACAAGACAACAATAACAACACAACAAGAGTTAATTACGAAAACTGAGAAGAGAAGATAAAGTAAGGATCCATGTACTGACTATAAAGCACGTATATTGTAATTAGCTCTTCTTAGTCCTGTATGAATTTTACTTGATGTACATAAAAATTCTAAAAAAATGGTAATGTAGGGCTATTATCCAAGAAATGTTAATAAAAAAAAGTAGGAACTTGCGGCGTGTAATGCGGTGTTGCATTAAAAGAGTTTAGTTCGACAGCGATCGAACGCATTCGCATTTAAAAATGTTTCCTCCAGGCAAGATCGAACACCCATTTAGTTCGTTAGTTTAAAATGAATGGAATTTATGGTGTGAACGCTATCGGCGCTTTATAAGAATGAATGTCGAGTCAGAACATGCAACCCCTGTTGTTCCTTTAATATTCGTTGAAAACATCAATTGTGAAAGCGTAAGAACAAAACACAGCAAGAATCTACACCTAAACAAAATGTATATAAATAAAAGGCTTCAAAATATTGTGACCGAACGCGTTTATTGACTGCCGGTTGCGCAACACTGCTGTGAACGCTAAATACCGATCTGACAACAAGGTTTTATATTAAATAATATTCAATCATACAATCATAAGATAACTAAAGATAAAATCGTCCAAAATACTTATCAATCAGAAAAGTTTATCAGTTTGTTTAAGGACAAGATTGACAAGGGCGTGAAACAAATTGGCGTAGGTGTAAACAAATCTAGGCCTGTTATTTCAATTACCTAGGAGTAGTATGAAAATATTTGTATTTAGGTATGTGTGGTTTTGGCTACGTAAACCTCGCAAGTGGTTTCATTGTGAAATATGCAATATGCAAACCAGTGGCGGTTCTATACTGACATATAATTCTTTAACGTAGCTCTTCATTACTCACTTATCCACACCTTAATGTGATTGTTTATTATCCCCCCCCCCCTACCCCAAAAAGCAACACCCCCCCCCCCCCCCCCCAAAAAAAAAACAACAACAAAAATAAACAGAATTCAACGATTAAAACAGTAGATTGTTTTGGGGTTGTTTTATTTATATTCACTTTAAACTTGCGATCAGTGTAGGTCCATATCAGCTGGCTCGTCCGTGCTGTCTGATCTGGATCTACACTGGTCAATTTCTTCGTCAGAAATAATCGAATGAATCAAAAATAGGACAGCGTCGATCCTGATGTGACTGCTATGCTGGCTGGATCACACTGTTTGCCCACTGGATAACAGCCATATCCCACGGAGTGTAAGGGTTAAACCAAATCTGTGTAGTTTGTTTCTAAAGTTTTATAGAAAAGTATATAATATTGTTCTTCACAACTATTTATTTAAATGCAACATTTCTACAACAACAATACAGTCTTTCGTTTAATTGTCAGCCAAGACCATGGTCAAGAAAGACATTAGAGCGTATGTGGGGCAGAAGGGGGAGTGATCATAATGCAATACAATAACATTTGTTTTATTGTCGTCCATTAAAACATTATTATGTCAGATAAAGGCATTGCCCTAGAGTGTGTGCGGTGGTGGGCGGCGCCAGACGTGGGGGGAACTGGCTGTCAGTGATGATGATGATGCTGCTGCTGATGATGATGATTGATGATGATGATGATGATGATGATGATGACGATGAATTGTTTGGCCGAGGGATTTCACGGGTGTCAATTTTCATTGTATCAATTAATTCCAAGAAACTTTCCCCTCTAGGTCCAACTGGGGGCTACATGTATGTCAGCACATGAGCTGAATCCGTATTTGGTTAAATATTATCCTTCCCCGGTTCTTGATTCATGGAATAGGGATATTTTTCGTTTTTGCGGATATTCGAGTTACCATAACACTGCGTTTTATTTCCTGATTTACTAAACAGATTATAGACAACATAATCAAAGTGAAGATTAAAACGTCAGTTTGCAATCAACGGAAATAATTTAGCTGCACAGCATGCCTGAACCGGAGGAGGAAAACTATCAAAATGTTTTTCACAAATTCATCAAGTGTTTACCTTTTTGATGCAACGATTTAAATCAGATTAAAAGCGCAACCTAACTGTTCTTGTTTTATTGATGAATGCAGGGTGTCGCCAAGACAACATCATAACATTTATAACATTTCTCCCGCTGTCCTCTCTATTCAATAAAGTGTTTAATCTAATGAGCGAAAGAAATCAATGTTGGATTTCTTCAACTGAGGTTTAAAGCTACCTATCCACAGTTCATGGTGGGGTACTTCAATGTCTGAGATGCTGTTAATATTAAAAGTAATATATTGTAACGGAGGTTTAAAGCTACCTATCCACAGTTCATGGTGGGGTACTGCAATGTCTGAGATGCTGTTAATATTAAAAGTAATATATTTTAACGGAGGTTTAAAGCTACATATCCACAGTTCATGGTGGGGTACTGCAATGTCTGAGATGTTGTTAATATTAAAAGTAATATATTGTAACGGAGGTTTAAAGCTACCTATCCACAGTTCATGGTGGGGTACTGCAATGTCTGAGATGTTGTTAATATTAAAAGTAATATATTGTAACGGAGGTTTAAAGCTACCTATCCACAGTTCATGGTGGGGTTCTGCAATGTCTGAGATGCTGTTAATATTTAAAGTCATATATTGTAACCGAGGTTTCGAGCTACATATCCACTGTGCGAAACTTCAATGTCTCGGATATGGTTAATATTTAATGTAGGATTTCTTGAACCGAGGTTTAAAGCTACCTATCCACAGTTCATGGTGGGATGATTCAATGTCTGATATGTGGTTAATTTTAAATGTACTGATATGTAATACCTATCAATTACTGACAATGCGCGATTTTCGCCTAAATTTTGGACTTACCAATACATTAAGGACCTGCTTTGAGTGAAATTTACTGCGTTAATAACGCCGTAACAACTTCGACTCTATATTATAATTGGGGCGCGTCACGGGAAAAGGTACCTTCGGACTGTTGACGTCAATCTTTGAAATGACGTCATAAACTTTCGCAGACGACATTATTTATTATGTATTTCGCGGTAAAAATATCATTTTATTGTCAAAATCTGTAACAAAATCACATTTAAGTTATAAGTAATTGATTTACAGTTGTAAGTTCTTTCTAAATTTAGTAAAAACTAAAACATCACAAAAAATGACCGAAGGTACCTTTTCCCGTGACGTGCCCCATATTTACGTGTACGTTGACTGTTTAAGAATATTGCATAACATCTACTTAGTTGACATGTCTTGTTAAGTTTAAATTATAAATTTTAATGAATAAAAACACTTTATATTTTCGTCCTGATTCGCGACTAGGCACCTTTAAAGGAAGATTCTCTGATTTTCATCAATGCCAATTTAGCACTGTTTTCAATTAATTTTCCACCTGCGCGAGTTACTTTTACCGATGGTCATTGACAGAAATTTCTCAAACGAAAATATTTTGTATGTGTACTTTAACTTGTTATTGTGATTGTAGATAATTATGTAACAGAGTTGCGTGATTCTCTGTTAATTGAAACAAATTTGTATTGGAAGAAGATTTAGACTATAACTGATTACAGATAAGTAGACAGTCACGTGATACTATGATTAAATAACATAACATATATTTTATTTGACATAAAAGTGTTTACGTACAATTTTTAGTCAAAATAATACATGTAAGTAAAACAATACATAACAATGGTTGAGTGATGAGAAATGGTTTCAGACATTTAACCGTGAAAATTCAGCAAAATAAAATCATGAAACATCCTCGTATTATTTTTCCCGACAATTATAGTTTATAGATCTAAATGTAAGGTTCAATAATGATCTTATGGAAGATGGCCAAGAATTAATTGTTGTTTTTTTTTTCAGTGATCAATACTCATCGAGAAAACATGGCGATACGAAATTTGGTAGACTTTTCTGCTGATAAACCATGATTATTAATTTATTTTCTGTCACGTGACTGTCTAGTTATCAATAGCTAAATGTGTTTTATAATGCGCGTTTCTTATCAAGGGAACATAGCGATATCATTTCTGTGAAAAAAAATTTACATCCGCCATATTTAAATTTTTACTTGACTGTCACGTGACAGTCTTGATACCAATAACGTACAGTATCTACTCGATAATGTCTGAGAGAATAACTAGTGCTTGGTTTTGCTTTGAATTTTAAAGCGTTAAGTTTTAATCGGCAAGGTTCACTAATTCCTTGGGATTTCCTTCTATAACATCACATCAATAGCAGGACAGAATATAACTGATTTTTGCATTTTGCACCATATTTTGCAATCATTAAATAAGAGCAAAACAATACACAGACTTTGCAAGTAGATCATGCGAGGTGAGGAATTAAGTCTTTACGTGAAAAGAGGGCCAATGTATACATAAATACTAAAATGAAAGATCCTCTGGAGTTAAATATCTTATGTTATTATACGAACTATTTATTGATGAATCACTTCGGAAACGACCAAGAATTCTTTATGTGGGATTTAATAGAACAAAATACATTCATACATTTGTATGTTCGCCGTCTCTTTGATGATAATGATGATGATGATGATGATGATGATGATGATGATGAATGATGATGATGATGATGATGATAGTTGACATTATTTATTGTAAAATATTGTGTGAAGTGACGATGTACATTGTACTAGTCAGATATGTCTTTCCGTCTGTCTGCCTGACGGTCGGTCGATCCGCACGTCCGTTCGATGTATGTCTGTCTGCTGTTCATCGGTCCGTCCGTCTGACTGTCTCTCTGTCATCAATGATCCAAACTAAATAATTATCCAATATCATTTTCACATTAAGACTTTGTTGTGCAAGCTGCTTTAAACGTTCTTAGATTACACTCAAAGATTAGTTACTATGTAACATATTATAATTAAAGATTTAAGAGCTTACTATTTATACGAAATATAAGAATGTTTTACACCATAGATATAAAATGTTTCACCTACTATGTAAAGATTGTATTAGAATATTCCTGTACTTATTTTAGATATTTTCATGGAAATATACGCCCTAGCCTACAGCGAAAGTATGCAATATTTTTTGCTGATGATACAACGATCATGTATAATGTAAAAACTTACCAACACGTCGGTCTTTTCGACAGGATAAAAGAGTCTGAAAAACGACCCGTCCTCGCTATGGTTATCCATTATGTCCACACATCCAACGGAAAATTCGCCCGTCGGCAATGGGAGATGTCGACGGACTTTATCCCCACCATCCTCGCTTTTACAATCTTCTTCATTTTTAATATCTTTTAAATCCTCGGTTTTAATATCTAAATTATTGTTATTTGCAATTTCATAACTTTCATCGTCATCGTCGTCGTCGTTATTCTGAACGCCGACGCACGTCGGCCGACGATCGGTAAGATTTTTAAGAGTATTCGTAAAACTCCACACTCTTGTAAGCCCCCCGATGTTTATGTCGGATTCCATCGAATTAAGATCTGTTAAGTGCAGCATACATAACACTTCTGTCAGCGAAATCAATATCCATTCATATTTAACCTTTTGGCTAAAATTTAGGCATAAGTATTTAACGTAAATCCTTGTATAAAAGTGGGATTTAAATCCAATCCTGGGTGAGGTGAATGTTTATATTGGATACATAACAAAACTTTTGATAAAGTCGGTGTTTACTGTACAGGTTAAGGTTGTTTTTCACGGCCTATGCGCACCAGTTCCGCGTTAACAGGTCACTAATCAGACCGATAGAACGAGCGTTAAACATTGCAACAATGTAAGAATTATTGTAGGTAAAATGTCGCAACAAAATAACATCGAATTAAAGAGCAGTTATCTAGTTAAGGAAACAAAAAAATCAGTGGGTATCTTATGGTGATTTTTTATCACCAAGATTGCAAACCATCAGGGGCGGATCCAGAAAGGGTTCAGAGGCGTTGTTCGAACCGCCTTTTCGGGGTAGCAATATTTAATTTTCTTGGGGTTTTTGACCAGAAAGTTGGAAATTACAATGTAACTGCCATAAGATTGTCCAAAACTAAACCCCCCGTCTGGAAAACATGCATCCTGCATTGATCGAGTTAACATTTCAATTATATTAAATATTTATTTTGAAATATCCTCATTTATTTGTTTCTAAGGACAAATGATATTTCTATAGGTTGAGGGGTATTGTTGTTAGGTTTAAATAAACCTGGTCCCACAAACGTACATTTCAGATTCCAGATCAGCCGGCACATTTATGCCATCTGATCAGAATCTACACTGTTCGCCTTTTGATTTATAAGGTTACTTCTGACCAAAATGCAAACAGTGCAAATCCTGATCAGACGACAGAAATGTGTCGGCTGATCTTCATCTACAGTTTGCACGAGTCATAACGGCGTATAGAAGGAGGAAAGGGTTAGGTGATAAAAAGAGAACCAGTCGATGTATTACGGTTAAAAAGCTGAGCATGAAAACCAGTCTCAAATCTCAAGCATCTAATCAGATGCTCGAGATTTGAGACTGGTTTCCAAGCTCAGTTTAATAACCTTCAGCCCAGTATGTCAAGGGACGTAACAGATGATAATATGTAGTCTACAAATATTGCACTTGAAGTAGATTTCGCACCTGCGGCTTCAGTAGTTCAATTGGTAAGTCGTCAGCTCAGTAAGCCGGAGGTCCGAAGTTCGAGTCATGGTCGCTGTCGGAAAGGCGAATTACTACCCTTGGAGCTCTTTTGTACGAAACATTGCCTTTGGTATTAGACCCGAACCTGGGCAGTCCCTAGTAAATTAGAACCCCTTGTAAATTGGAACTGTCTCGTATAAGTGGGGAGGAATGTAGTAGATTTCGTACAAGCGGCGTCGGTAGCTCGATTCGTAGAGCGTTAGCACGGTAAGCCGGAGGGCCGAGATTTGAGTCCTGGTCGAGGTTTCTTTTTTGACCCAAAACTGCCTCAAATTATGTGGTCAGGCACTGTGGCCGCACGGGTTACATTCCTAGTGTGTTCTAACAATATCTTGCAGATATGACATTGCATAGTATACGGTGCTATGGTTCTTTAATACGTAAGTAGATGCATGCTTGATGTAAAAAACAAACAGACTGAAAACATATGTTTTATGTTTTTTTCAATTATATAAAAGATACCTTTTTACTAATAATTTTTTCGAGTTTCTAGATCGGAACACCATAAGCGCAAAAAAATTACATGTAACCAGAGGCTGTCAGTTGTAGTCCTGGATTTGATGAAAACTATGAGTACATGTATCACGTGTGCAAAAGGTAGCTTTAAGTTTCAAACATTGTGGTTCTTTCCATTATACACAACGTATCATCACGAGAAGTTTCAAAGCTGCTGCTTGAATGCTATCTTCTGTTTCTAGAAGCCATTTTTGAGAAAAAGTGGGCTTAAGCACAAAACGTTTTAAAAGGCGAAATAAAACTATGCAAATTTTAGGCAAGCGTTCTGAGACTTGCCGATGTGGTTGGTGTGAGAAGTGATATTTTGCAGAACTACAAGGATAACGATGTTAGCCGATGAAGCTGACGTGCAAATTAATATAAAACACGGAGAAATTGAAATAGTTTTGCATTTTCTAAATATGCATCGTTTTATATGTAATAGACTAAGAATTTCGGTGGCCAGAGAGTCAGTCAACTTTGTGGTCTACAATGTACATGATTGTGTTTTTGCAATCTCACTAGCGTAGCGGTTTTCAGGAGATGATTTTAATCAGATTGGTGTTTTTGATGCGCTGAAGGTATTTGTCCAAGGGAGATAAACTTTTTTCCAATATTCACAGTTTACACGCATTAGTTGTCTCCCATGTAAGTCATTGGATTTCTAACATTTATAACAAGTGATGCACATGTACATGTACCATTGTCAGCATTTTACATTTGTTGTAACTTTTATTCAAACACTAGGCATTTTACCAATATTGTATTTGTTTTTCACAAGACAAATAGAATGTAATATTGATTTTAACACACTAAGTTGGATAAAAGCATGTTTTCCTTTTTAGTTGGAATTTCTTAGGAATTACAGAAATATTTGTCCCTTATTTCGAGTCTAGACCTTTTTCATAACAAATGCAACCCATGTGATGGCAACCGAACTATTCTGTTGCAGCAAAAATATCACGAATAATGGACTTCAGTACAATTTATTTACAGAGGACAGTTATCTCTGGTCCAAACTCTATTTAATGTGCAAATAAAAAGTAAGTTATGTATTTGATTTCAATAAAATATATTTTGTTTTATTTCAATGGAATTTTATATATTATTTAAAAGTATACACCGAATCACCAAAAGCGCTTTTGAGATACTGGCAAACGCTTTACAAATGCTTTAAAAATATTGCCAAATAGTGCCAATGACGCAAAACCGAATACTACAATGGTATTTCCTTTTGCCAATTGATTCTGCTCCGTTTTAAGTATGTGTTGTTTATTTAAAACTAAATGGCACTCGCTTGGACATTTGTATACTAGCTTAATCACTAAAGTCAACATTTAGAGTGATGTTTCGATTTTATCTTTTATTTTAAACTGATGATTTTGTATCTACATTCGGACAATAAACACCACTTAAGTCAATAAAATCTAGGAGGGTAGACACGCTGGTGGAATAAAAACATTTTGAGTATTTTTGGCGTTTGATGATGAATATAGCAATATAATATTTGATCCAGAAATATGTTTTTAAAAGATTAGCGGCGTTAATTAAGATTTTCATGTCGCTTTATAACACTTAGGGAAAATATAGTGCGTTGAATCAGATGCAGTGTGGTGCTTGATCTTTAAATTTAATAAATTATCGTGTCGCCAAACGAGTTCTTTTTTATTGTAGTATTTAATGTATTTTATTTTTAAAAAGTAGCCGCTAACCAAAAAACAGGATTTGATATTCACTTGGCAAAAGAGTTTTAAAAACTATTATTATTTACAAACATCATCGTTTTTGGAAAACCATGTCAACAGCCAGCATATACAGTTAACGCCGAAAAAAATCGAAAATGCGGATGTATTTGTTGTTACTATTTGTATTATTCGTGTTTACGATAACACCAGAAGCGCATACAATGGACGATTCTCGTCGATTACTTAAAGACAAACTGGACAGTTATGACAAGAGATTAAGACCTTTATTCAACCAATCACAGGTCATGGAAATATTTATAGGTTTGGAAGTGTATTCAATAAGTGACTTTGATGAAGTTGAAGGTCAGCTCACCATTGCAGCTGTTATTTATTTGGCTTGGACTGACGAATATATGACGTGGAAACCGGACGTCTATGATGGACTAAGATACATCATTCTTGACAGTGGTTCATTTTGGACACCAACCATTGCACTTGTAAATAACGCCAAGAAACTGGAAAAGATAGCGGATGACTGGCAAGTTATTCGCTTTACACACTGGGGAAATGCATATTACCTCCCCGCGGGTGTGTTTACAGCGTCTTGTAATGCGGACATAACATTCTACCCGTTTGACAACCACTGGTGTAAATTCAGTTTTGCGGCATGGGGCTTTTCTTTGGATGACATCAAGTTTAAAGTACCAAAGAAGGTATCGGCAAAATCCCTTGCAAAAAGTGGTACTTGGGAATATATAGACTCTCGCGCCGAAAGCAATTCTTATATTCCAATGGCGAATTTCGCTATTAACATTAAAAGGAAGCCAACCTTTGTCATTTTTAACACTGTAGTACCAATTGTATGTATGTCTTTTCTGAATGTGTTAGTTTTCTTGATACCTGTTGAAAGTGGGGAGCGGATGTCTTACAGTATAACAGTAGTTTTAGCCATTGCTGTTTTCTTTACCATACTCAGCGATACTCTCCCAAGGACATCAAGTCCGATGTCAATTTTCACGTATTACCTCGTTGCGATCCTTGTTATTAATGTTAGTATAACATTTACCTCAATTCTCAGCCTCTGTCTGTACCATAAAGGACCACAAATACCAGCAAGCGAACGGTGGAACAGATTTGCTAGATTTGTTGGATGTAAACCATGTACGCCGTGCAGAAACCGGGAGAAGTATATGCAGAGTCGGACAAAGGAAAACGATGTAAGGGTAGGCTTGTCGAGAAATGATGAGCAGCTATTTACTGTAAGGAAACTAAATGAGAAAGGCGTTCATGAAAGGGAAATTTGGTCACCTGAACAGCCAAGACAAATGCATCCTCCGTTGGTGACTGCCAGTGAACGGCCTAAGGATTATACAGTCGGTACAGGAACACAGGCAAAGATCCTGGAAGCCACTCATAGAGAGATTAAAGAGGAAACATGGCGTGACGTGAGTAACGCCGTTGACAAGTTTGTGCTTGGTGTCTTCATGGCATCAATGTTCACGTGTACTCTCGTGTTTTTCGTAATTGTTATCGAAGGTAGTGAAAACTAATTTATTAATGTTCGTTATAAAGGTTATACTAAACAATAGCGGTTTTATATTTCCACTTTCTACCAAAACCGCAGAATTTTAATGCGATTATGAAAACACTTGATGCCGCTGAAGTAATGCACGCAGAAATAAAAACACCCAAGAATTTTAACAAAACCGCAGAATTTGGAGCCCGCAGAAATAACCACTTATACGATAAATACGGTGACAAAGAAAAGACTAGGTGTTTTGCACAATCCATCGTTTTGTTTGGTTATTTTATGTGCCCAGTTATAAAGCTTGAGTATTAAAGAGTATAAGTATATAAATGAATATGTTTTATTTTTTGCCGAGTATATTCACCCCAATTGCTTCCTATTCAGATGATCTCGTGTTAATTTGATTGGGGTTTCTAAATATGTTTATTTGAATGGGGTTTCTATACATGTTTATTTGAATGGGGTTTCTATACATGTTAATTTGAATGGGGTTTCTATACATGTTTATTTGAATGGGGTTTCTATACATGTTAATTTGAATGGGGTTTCTATACATGTTTATTTGAATGGGGTGTCTATACATGTTAATTTGAATGGGGTTTCTATACATGTTAAATTGAATGGGGCTTCTATACATGTTAATTTGAAAGGGATTTCTATACATGTTAATTTCACTAGGGTTTCTATACATGTTAATTTGAATGGGGTGTCTATACATGTTAATTTGAATGGGGTTTCTATTCATGTTAATTTGAATGTGGTTTCTATACATGTTAATTTGAATGGGGTTTCTATACATGTTAATTTGAATGGGGGTTCTATTCATGATAATTTGAATGGGGTTTCTATACATGTTAATTTGAATGGGGGTTCTATTCATGTTAATTTGAACGGGGTTTCTATACATGTTAATTTGAATGGGTTTTTTTTATACATGATATTGAATGGGGTTCTTTAAAATGTCATGTTAATTTGAATGGGGTTTCTCTACATGTTAATTTGAATTAGGTTTCTATACATGTCAATTTGAATGAGGTTTCTCTACATGTTAGTTTGAATGGGGTTTCTATAAATGTTTATTCGAATGGGGTTTCTATACATGTTAGTCTGAATGGGGCTTCTATATATGTTTATTTTAATGGGGTTTTTATACATGTTAATTTGAATGGGGTTTCTATACATGTTAGTTTTGAATGGGGTTTCTGTCATGTTAATTTTTAATGGGGTTTCTTTACGTGTTAATTTGAATGGGGTATCTATACATGTTAGTTTGAATGGGGTTTCTATACATGTTAGTTTGAATGGGGTTTCTATACATGTTAGTTTGAATGGGGTTTCTATACATGTTAATTTGAATGGGTTTCTATACATGTTAGTTTGATGGGGTTTCTATACATGTTAATTTGAATGGGGTTTCTATACAAGTTAATTTGAATGGGTTTCTATACATGTTAATTTGAATGGGGTTTCTGCACATGTTTATTTGATTGGTTTCTGTACATTTTAAATTGAATGGGGTTTCTATACATGTTAATTTGAATGGGGTTTCTATTCATGTTAATTTGAATGGGTTTTCTATTCATGTTAATTTGAATGGGGTTTCTATACATGTTAGTTTGAATGGGGTATCTATACATGTTAATTTGAATGGGGTTTCTATACATGTTAGTTTGAATGGGGTTTCTATACATGTTAATTTGAATGTGGTTTCTATACATGTTAATTTGAATGGGGTTTCTATACATGTTTATTTGAATTCGGTGGCTATATATGTTTGTACGAATGGGCTAATAGTGAGTTGTGTAGACCCCATAGACCCAAATCACAGTGTACGGTATCTAGGTTTGTCCTAAACTTATTTTTTATGAAATTCTGAAAATGGATTTAAGAGTTTGAATATTTTAGTTCTGACACTTTCACAGCCCCTGGTTCTAAATACCGAAGACACCCCTCCAATAATCAATGTGAATAATGCATAGTAGCCTTATAATGCTCACCTGATAATGTGTGACTCCCCGAGCAGGATATCGATTGTCGGTATTGTAGGGGTAGGCGATGTCACCGTGACGGTGCGGGTTCGCTCCGAGCTAGAGGCAATATCTTTTGTATTTTCACTCACAGATTGTGTTGCTGTCGTAAGGGTGCTGTCACAAGCTTTGTGGGCGAAATAGGCGATTGCATTACTTAAAACCACTTGAAGCTTTATCCAACTGGAACAGACCTGGTGAAGGACAGGGTTTCGCTGAGTACTGAGGTTCGGTACTCGAGTAAGTACTGAGTACTGGATGCTTAAGATGTACTCAAGTAAGTACTGAGTACTCACTTTTGTGAGTGTACTTAAGTAAGTACTGAGTACTACTTAGGGTACTCACGAGTATTTTGCGAGTACAAAAACTTTTAGTATTATTTTTATAATTATAAAGCATACACAATGTACTTTAACTTATTCAAATGTGGTATGCTTGTATTATTTTATTTATAATGAAGTAGTAATAATTTTATTATTGACATTGTCACTAGACAAAAAATATATAAACACACACAGAAATCAAAAGTATTTCATTATTGAAAAAAGTAACCATCAACAACTCAATCTCACTAAAGTCAGATCGAACAAAATGATAGCGTAGCGGTTTTCAGGATATGATTTTAATCAGATTGTCAACAACTAGTTCAACTGACAATAGTCACAGGTATTCATAGTGACATCATTAGCCTTTCAAAAGTGTCATCTAAACCTATCTGGTCTCACCACAATCATAATTGCAAAGGTGAGAAAACATGCTATCATCTTCCATTGTATTATAATAAGGTGATAATCAGTTCTTTTGACTCCATTGCTAAATCTTACAGTCTTACTGAATGCACAGTAAATTTTAGTAAGGTACAAATGTATTTCAACCATTGACAATTATAATGATTTATTTATTGACTTAATATAATGCAAGAAATAGTATAAACAACAAGTAAGTACATAACAGCATATACAAAAGTTGTTTAATTGCCCTGCCCAATATGTGATATTAATGAATTATCTCATACCATTCCATTTTTACATACAATTCATTAGGTTAAGTTTATTTAATTTCATGTTATTTCATTGAAGTGTGACAGTACTCGTATAGTACTCGTAAAGTACTCATAAGTACTGACCATTTTTCGACAGTACTTAAGTAAGTACGAGTACTTGTACTCATAATTTAAGATGAGTACTGAGTCCTGCTGAGTACTTGAAAATTGGTACTCGAGTAAGTACGAGTACGAGTACAAGTACGAGTAGTGAAACCCTGGTGAAGGATAATACAAGTTTAAATTTTTTAATGTGATTGTCAAACATTCTTTCTCATTGTCAGTTTTCAATATAAAGGCCTACTCAGCAACTGGAAAACTTAACACTTTACGCATTTTATCGCATGTGCTACCAGTGTAGATCCAGATCAGCAGGAACATTAATGTAGTCTGATCGGAATTTATATTGGTTGCATCTTGGTCAGAAACAACATTGTGAATCTAATAGCGAACTACAGAAAGCATAACCTTCAGAAAGCACAGGTGTGCGGCTGATCTGGATCTTTACAGTTTGCCTACGCATAAAAGGCGTATACATGGGAAAAGGGTTAATATTTTCCACACTTACATATTAAGCGGAACTCGCCACTTGATCTTGTATATATAACAAAATTCTGGGGACATTTGCTACTGATAAATATAATTGTGGCTTGCAAACCCGAAATTTGTGTGTTTTAATGCTGCGAAGTTTGTATGTGCTTCATGTCTAGTTTTTACCTTGAGAGGCTGATAAACACGGGGAATAAAGGTATTGTTCAAATCATTTTTTTTTCAAAACCCAATCCCTTTGTCAAACATTTACTTAATTGGATTAATGTTTAATGAACCATAGTGGTATCTGAATTCTCATCTGTCATAAAAAAACTTAGCCGCTACCGTTGCAACATTTCTTTTAATCTTACTGTCCTAAAAAAGCAAGGTATTTTCTGATGGCTAGGAATATTACAGATTTTCAATGGTACTTCTGCTATCACCCACAGGCAGCAGTATCAGACCCAATCCACCCCTTACCGCCAGCACCTCTACCCATATCTCCAACATTTGCCAAAAAGTTAAAAACAATTAAAAAGCCATTTTCATATCCAATGACAAAAAAACAACCTAAAAATGTGACCAAAACATCTTGACCTTGCCCTCACTGTATATAGAACTTGATAAACGTTTAAAATATCAAATAATTTCATCTTGGCATAATCTGGTTTAAAAATGTTATTTATATTTGCACGTGCTTGATAAGAAATTGCGTGCGCTTAAATTTATGTACTATACTGTTTGAAAAGTATATTTTGCTTTCAGTCGGTCAAAAAACTTTATGGCCTATGTAATTATATGTTGACTTATACCGACAGGAAGAAAAATTGAATTTGTATTTTCATAGTATTTTTTTTGTTGTTTCCTTTTTTATATTTTACACATACAGCTCAAGTGTATACAATTTATTAATAAGTTTATAATTGTTGTTACAGTTTTTTTTTCTTTTATGCATTTGTTAACTTTGCTGCGGCGTAGTCTGCCTTTTTTTCCCTTTTTGGTAATTAAAATCCGGCTTCTTTGGGTTTATTATTTTATAACTCTTTACATTGAAGAAGATCCACGACTACAAGAAAAGTGAGAAAACGAGCAAACTTCACTAAAATTCTAATTTATTCAGTATTGGCAAATAGAACGAATAAGTAAGTCAGTTTATCTTTTTAAGGAATGAATTTTCTATCGAAATATGCCAGTATGCACTGCGATTTTACTACAGCTATGATTTATTTGACTTTTTTGTGGTTGCTGACCTTTTCAATATTTTACATCATAAATTAGGGTAACATGCCCTTGAGTCAATTTGGCCCTTGAGTCAGACATTTTTGACGCCGTTTTTTTTTTTATTTCTCCAGTTTCTTTCGACGCCAATGCTTTTGTGGTGTCTTTTCATCCTTTCTGGTCTTTGCCACACCCTTTTGTAAAAAACTTACTACGTTTTTATCTGTCTCTCTGGATGCTGTTGTATACACAGTTTACTGAAGTTTTCGTGGCGGGAAATGTGAAATTTTCAGTAATACAAACCTCAGAGACTACATATGGAAATATATAAACCATTTTTCACTTAATTCTACAGGGCTTTTCATCAGAAAATTGGGAAGAGGCCCTGGCCTTTCCAATTGGGAAATTTATGCGCGACAATTGTTTTTTTTGGGAAAACAAAATTAATTGAAAGATGGGTTCTAGTTAATAAAATTGATAAGTAATTGGTATTTTTATCTTAAAACTAATTTTTTTAGCTTTTTATTTTTCAGAAGGCGATTTTCAAACACCCCTCAGTGGAGTTTTAACCATTTTTGGCCATCTTACTTAGCATTTTGGGAAGAATTTTTGCCAAAATTGGGAAAAAATACTATATTTTTGGATTGGGAAGAGGCCTTTTATAGGCCTTTGTTATATAAGCATGAAAAGCTCTGTTCTAATCAGTATTTTGTGTAAATTATTATGTTTTTTTATATGAGCTGGTACTTGTAAGTGCCAAAAACACATGAAAAAGTGCAAGAAAGAGATCATTTTGTCATGGGTGTGTTTGCCCATGACTCAAACAAAATTCGCCCTTGAGTCATGCTTATAAATAAGATAACACAGAATTATTAAAAAAAGTTATATATTGAAGTCTACAAATAGAGGGTGTGTCATGCTAAAAAAAAAACCAAGAAAAATTGTTAAGCCTGGTTTAGGGGCTAAGAATATTAATTACAGATTCATGCACATTTTCTTTTTATGTTCATGAAACTGACACTTATTTATCTAATTAAACCGGATTTTTTGAAAAATATAAATAGTTTAATTTTCATTGCAAACTCAATAGTCAATAATTATGTTTTAATACTTAAATTTTTTTAAAGAATTGGACTAATTAAACCCATAGCATTTACTACTATTGTGTGCGTCTAGTGCATGCCTCTTTCTAAAAAGCACATTTTGACAAAAAAATTCAGACACACCTTTCTTACAGCTGACAGCAATTAGAACCATCTGCAGCTGGTAACAAAAGATCAAAATTTATTGCTTTACTGTATGGGTTTTATCTATGTGCAATCTAATCATAATCTACACTGTCTGCTTCTTGGTCAGAAATGAAGAAATCTAAAGTAAACAGTGCAAATCTAGATCAGATGGCATGATCTGGATCTACACTGTTTGCCAGTGGAATATTGGCCGATATTCCAAATAAAGGGTTATTTTAATCTGTTTCTGTACTTATTGCCATTGATTCTGTTTTGTTTTATAGGACTTAAAGAAGACCTCCAGACATACTGCTGGACGAACAAGACCATGATGCTAGCAGCTTCCAGGTTTGATGAACATTTAGTTCCCATGGATGACTTGAATGTAAATCTCCAATGACAACCATTAAAATTTTGGATGAGACCAAATACATGGGAAATCAGATATCATGAAGTTATGCATAAGGAAAGCAGTCATTTCACTATTTTTAGCGGCAATGACCTATGTGAAAAGATGCACATTACCACTAGACTGAGAGGCACTGCTTCTGAAGTTTACCATGATCTGGTGCCCTGCTCATTCTCTGCTTGAACCATTAGCAAAGAAATAAGTAAATTCAGAGTCAACAAAATGAGATACTTTTCCTTTCTTTCTTTTTTTATGGGACAATACAGATCATCCTTACAGCAATATGGAAATTTTGCTAATGTTGTCAGAAATTTAAAAAAACACACTATACTTCAAAGGCAGTTCGACAAGAAGAATTGCTTTGTACTTCTAGATGACCTGGATGAGTTGGCCCAACGAGAAATGTAGGAAAACACATGCAGTGCCAAACTTCGATGATCTTGAAAGTTGAAGGAATTGATTTTAGCACAGTGCCAAAACTAAGGAGTTTGGCTCATATATAATCATATGAAGCAACATAAGGAGATCTTAGAGCTTGAATACAAGAAAGGCTGGCAGCTTAAGTAAAGTTTGGAAACAAAAATAATAATAATAATAATATATTAATAAATGAAAATAAAAGTGACTTAGATTAGCAGGGAAAGACATAAGATATGATAAAGAACAATAGGCGGTTGAAATCAGAGATACTTTTATATTGCCCTTTCAAAGAAAAGGTGATACATAGGGATCGCGTTGTCCATCAAAAGTCCCAAATCTGAATGTTGGTTACAACTTTGCCATATTATTCCTTTTTCAATTTTCTTGGTTCTGACAATGGGATTAAGTAACTTAATCATTAAGACATAGTCAGAATCTGTAATTCAGGATTACATTGACAGTTATGCCCCTTCATGTAATGCCTTGAGTTATTATTGTTGTACATGTACTTGGCATTGTTGTGAACACAATTAGCTGTTTAGGGTTAATAGTAAAAAATGACACATTCTCTACATATTATTCTTCATAGTCTCTACATATTATTCTTCCTAGAGAAAGAAAAACATAATAATATTTTATAACTAAACATATAATAATATAGTATATCACATTATGAAATTTTCTTTCTGCGCTGCAGACTACGTTGTGAACTCCGCTAGCTTCACATGTTCCAGCTGCGTCATGGCAGGTGAAAGATGCCGTATGATGTTGTCAATCTTTACAATCTTGAGATTTAGCATCTCGGAACTGTCTGAATTAAGGATTTATATATCATGATCTGTAATTGTACCTATATCCGGCAAATCTTTTTTGTTGAGACCACGTTCAAATGTAACGTTCTGTCAACTTCTGAAACGACTAACAAAATAATAAACAAATCTGTGTGCACATCCGTATCCAGGTACTTTACGAAGCCTCTTATCTTCTCATCTGATGGAGATAGATATAGTGGTATCTTGTTTACCTTTAACCCTTTCCTGTACAGACACACCTTTATTGCTAGGGCGAACAGTTTAGATCCTGATCAGCCGGCACATCGGTGCCGTCTGATCAGGATCTAAACTGTTTGCTTTTTGATTCATTATCTTATTTCTGACCAAAATGCGACCAGTGCAGATCCTGATCAGACGGCACGGATGTGCCGGCTGATCTGGATCTACACTGGTCGCACATGCGTAAAAAATGCGTATCTATACAGGAAAGGGTTAACGGAGTGAATTATTGTATTACAAGATGTGAAATCATCTGTCACTTCAAGAAGGATTATAGTGAAGAAGGATTTAATATTGTTGATTTGCAGTCCTGCAACTTTCTTGAAAGCCGGACACATTCTCCTTTAATAATATTTATAACAGTAATAATAATAATAATAATAACAATAATAATATTTTTATTCTAAGAACATTTATTATAGATTCTTTTTTGTGTAACAGTGCCAGTGAAAATTGCACAAACTTGTGGAAAGACCAACAAAACAACTTTCTTGAAAGCAAGACATGTTCTTCAATAACAATAATTATGATAATAATAACAATATATAAGCTAATAATAAAATAATCAAGCCGGAAAACGTGTACATTGACTGGACAACTTTGTGTTTCACAGCTGCAAGTTGCAACTGTCTTGAAAATGTGAAATTTCCTCTACAATAATAATAGAAACAATACTTATAATAATGACAATAATATTTTTAACCACAAAGAAACTATACATGTCTGTTCTATATTGATGTGAAATTCTGAAAAGAAAACAGTATATACATGTATGATACTTGACAGACACTGAGGAACAGTTCCCACCACGCAGGAGACGACATTCTCACGTGGTATAGGTCGTATCTGACCTATATCCATATCTTACATCAACAAGGAGTGATGATAACTTGGCCGACATTGTGGAAAATTTCCTTCCATGCAGCAAACGACATTGTCATGTCGTTTCGCTTCTGTCTGACCTATTTCTATATCTAACATCAACAAGGAATGATGATAGTAAGCAGACACTGAGCAAAAGTCCCTGCCATGAAGCAGACGACATTGTCACGGTTTCATGTCCTACCTATATTGATATCTAACATCAAGGAATGATGATAGTCTGCCAACACTGAGCAAAAGTTTCTGCCATGCAGCAGACGACATTGTCACTATGTTCTCATGTCCTTTATTGATACATATTTCTAACTTCTACCAGGAATTATGATACTTGGTCCACATTAAGGAACAGTTTCTGCCATGCAGCAGACGACATTGTCTAGTCTTTCTCGTGTCTTACCTATATTGATACATGTTTCTAACATCTACCAGGAATTATGATTCTTGGCTGACATTGAGGAACAGTTCTCTCCACGCAGCAGACAACATTGTTACTGGCCATAGCTCACGTCTGACCTATATTAATATGTAATGCCGACAGGATGGCTGGTTGCCTGCATATCCTAAGGAGTATACATGTCTTGCCTATATCAATATGTAATTATACCCCCACAAACGAAGTTTGAGGGGGTATATAGGAGTGAGCTTGTCGGTCGGTCGGTCTGTCGGTCGGTCGGTCGGATTCTTCGTTTCCAGATGATAACTCATGAAAGGCTTGACAGAATTAAATAATTTTTCGTACACAGGTATATCGTCATAAGATACAGGTCAAGTTTGATTTTGGGGCTGGTGGGATCAGTGTCAAGTTCACCGTTACTAAAAATAGAAAAATGGTTTCCGGATGATAACTCATGAAACACTTCACAGATTTAATCCTTGTTTGGTAAATAGATGTAACATCACAAGATACAGGTCAAGTTCGACTTTGGGGCTGGTGGGGTCAATGTCAAGGTCAGTATTACTAAAAATAGAAAAAGGGTTTCCAGATAATAACTCATGAAAAACTTCACAGATTAAATCCTTTTTTGGTACATATATGTAATATCAGAAGATACAGGTCGAGTTCGACTTTGGGGCCTGAGGTGTCAGTGTCAAGGTCACTGTAACTTAAAAAAGAAAAATTGTTTTTGGACTATAACTCATGAAATACTTCATAGATTTAATTATTTTTTGGGACACAGATGTAACATAACAAGATAAAGATTAGGTTTGACTTTGGGGCCTGTGGGTTCAAGGTCAAGGTAACTGTTATTTAAACTTCAAAACTTCGTTTCCACTCAGTAACTATAGCTTGGAATGAGATTCTTAAATGAAATTTGGTGTATTGATGGTTTTTGTGAAGATGACTTTTGGGATTCAAGGCCTGTGGGGTCAAGGTCACTGTTACTAAAAAAAGAAAATAAACTGTATGCTCAATAACTTTGGTTCAGAAAGAGATATTGTGATGAAAATTGCTATATAGGTAGTGTCTGTGAAGACGAAACTTGGTATTGAAATTGGGCCTGATGGGGTCAAGGTCTCTGTTCCTAAAAATAGAAAAAATGGTTTCTGGATGATTTCTCATAAACAATGTTTGGCACACAGTTCTTAGATAAAAGTTAGATAAAGGCGACTGTTACTAACATATTTAAACCATTTCTGCTCAATAAATTTAGAAGGAATGAGATATTGTGATGAAACTTGCTGAATATGTGGCTACTGTGAAGATGACACTTTGGATTGAAAGTGGGGCACATTATGCCATTGATTCGAAGCATTCCCAGTTCAATTATCAAGCATACATGTGGGGGTATTTAATCACTTTCAGTGATAATTCTAGTTTCGACAGGAACCAATATGGCTGGTTGCCTGCATATCTTAAGAACGATACATGTCTGACGTATATCTATATCTAATGATGTTAAGGAACAAAATATTAGATGTCTTTTATTAAACAGCTGCTTGTTGAGCCAGAATGTCTGAGAAAGCTGAACATGTCTGTCCTTTTTTTATATGTAACAGCGATGAGGAACTGTTTTGGTTTTTTGCATTCTTATTCTAAAGAGCTACAAATTGAGCCTGTTTGTCAAGTCTGTCTTATTCTGATGTGTACCATCAACAAAAAAGAACCAGTATGGTTGGAGGTGTTTAAATAAATAGCTATTTGTTGTACAAGCTGGAATTCATGCCATTAGAGATGACTTACACTGTTGGTGAAAGGGGAAAGGTCAGCATGTATGAGTAGTATGTGTGCTCAAATTCTTTACATTGCACTACATGTGTAGATTTCTTAACACTCATGCAGGAGATAGTAACAATAAAATAATATTGTATAAAATGAAAATATAATAATATAACTATAAATGAAAAAAATAACATAGTATATATTATATATGACTGTACTTTAATGACATTCAGACACTTTTTTCCAAGCTGCAGACAACATTCTCAGCCACCCTAGCTCCGCATGATGGAGCTGTTTCATCTTGACAGGGCTCTCACTAGAAGGAGACTTGGGAGAAGTAGTCTCCCAAAAGTTACCAGACTTCTCCCTTCTTTGAGCTATGGGAGAAGTTATTATACAGGGAAAGAATGCTGTTGACAGCAAACTTCTCTATAATTCAGTAAAATGATGACAAAACTTCTCCCTGATTTGCAAGTCTAGTGAGAGCCCTGCTTGAGATACTGTAACTGCCTTAACCCTTTACTCCATATAAACTCATTTAATCGCATGTGCGAACCACGTAGATCAAGATCATTAAGCATATCTGTGCCATCTGAGTACATCTGCACTGTTGGCTTTTTGGTATATAAAATAATAAATTAAAAAGCAAATAGTGAAGATCCTATTCAGATGGCATAGATGTAACGGCTGATCTGGATCTAAACTTCGCCCACACCAAAAAGGCCTAAATAATGTAAATGGGAGAAAGGGTTAATGCAGAAAATTATATCTTTCTTTCTGTTATTATCTGTGACATTAAATAACTGTATGTGCTTGGATAGCGGATGTGATCATGTCAACACCTACATTTATAATCATTATTTTTCAGATTTATTTAGTGAAAAAAAAATTATCTAGGAATTTTGCATCATTAAAATTGTGATATTGACCTTATTATTGTTTTCATGTCAAAGGTACATTTTGTGATCACATGTATATATACATTGAGTATTTTTATGGAATTGCTGCAGTATCATAATATTTTGCACATTTTTGTTATTTTTATGTATTTAACTTTTGTAAAATTGCATGAATTCACAAACTGCACATGTTTACTATGTGATGGCTAATGGAATTTAAATGAATAAAACATGCAATAAAATTTATTGTCTGCCGCTTCAGCAGTAATAATCTTCTAAAATTTAATGATACCTCTGTAAAATGAATAGCATAGTATTACACTATATTTATCGCCATATGTTGTTACTCTCATAATGTGAAATAACGTTATTGTTTTTGTTATCCTGATGTAATGTCGATTGTATGGTGAATTGGGAGATTTTGCCTTGGTTAATAATTGGCCTAATCGGCCACCATAATGATAAGGCCAAAATTAAACACACCAAAATATGTCACAGGTGAAAATTAATCCCATTTAGTGCAAACACAACAACAATACATATTATCTTTCACACTTGCCGATGTTGGCCATTATTTATCGCAAATAAAAAAAACCCTGATAATTCCCATAATTTAAAATTTCAATCAGTGTATTTCAGTTTAATGGATTATTATGTGTTGCAATAAATATTGTGAAAATGTCGATCTTGAAATATTTTTGCATTACACATGACAAAACAACGTATCTGTTTTTATTTTTCGCCACACAATGATAAATGGCCAAAATTACTCTGGCCAAAATAAAACTCCGGCATTATTGGGCAAATTGCCAAACTATCACGAAGCCAAAATATCCCAATTTACAGTGATTGTTAAGTTATTATCCTGATGAAGGCTTATGCCAAAACATTGATGCATTAAAAAAATTAGAATTTAAATCAAAGACTTGTTTGAGAATGAAAATTGAAACATTTATTTTTTAACCAGATTTATATATAAATCAAATGGATCTAATTTCTTTGTGCATACATGTAACTATCATTACCTTTTCCTCCATATTAATCCATAATGACTTGGGCAAACAGTGTAGATCCTAACGAGCCTGCACATCCGTGTTGTCTGATAAGGATCTAATCTATTCACTTTTAGATTTATTGTCTTATTTCTGAACTAGAAGCAAAACTATAGGACTTGATCAGACATCATGAATGTGCCCGCTGATCTAGATCTACACTGTTCGCTCATGTGAAAAAAGTGTATAATAATATGGAGGGAAGGGTTGAAAATGATAATGTTAATATCGAAGAAAAATTGTTTTGTATTTAAGCCATGAACTTTGATGTCACAATTTAAATAAACATGTATGAATAAACAGTAACACCAGACTTTTGAGAATTTTTATTTAAAAATGTAAAGGGTGTTCAACCCTTTCCTGTATAGATACACATTTTACGCATGTGCGACCAGTGTAGATCCAGATCAGCCGGCACAGCCGTGCCGTCTGATCAGGATCTGCACTGGTCGCATTTTGGTCATAAATATCCTAATGAATCAAAAAGCGAACAGTTTAGATCCTGATCAGACGGCACCGATGTGCCGGCTGATCTGGATCTAAACTGTTCGCCCTAGCAATAAAGGTGTGTCTGTACAGGAAAGGGTTAAAACATGATTAACCCTTTACTCCATGCCTTTTTAATATCTCATGGACGATATCCATACTTTCTGATCTGGATCTACACTGTTCTAATCTTATTCTGGAATAGCGTAATGAATAAAATGGCTATCGTTGTAGAACCAGATCAGCTAGCACAGATGAGCAGGCTTATCAAGATCTACATGTGAATACATGTATATAAGCTAAACAAATTAAAGACCCCAGAATTAAATCGTTTTAGAACCATTGAGGAAAACTGCCGAGGTCTGAAACAAAGAGGAACATACAACCTGATGCAAAATGAATTTTGATTTTGGATTTATTTCCCTTTTTAAGTAATTCATGATATAAATTCCAGCCCATAACCCTTCATCTCATGGCAAAAAGTTTTATCTCGTGTTTAACCAGTGTAGATCCAGATCTGCCAACACCAATTGCTTTTAGATTCATTAGACTTTTTCTGACCTAGAATTGAATATTGTAGATATAATCAGACTGCATAGAAATGCCTGCTGATCCAAATCTACGCCAATCAACAACTTTGAGACTGTTTCAGTGTTATTTTCATATTAGAACCCTTTACTCTATAGAAACAGCTTTCATCACATGGACAAACGGTTTCCAGGCGGGCATCCAGATCAGATGTCCTTAGATTAATTATGTTATTTCTGACCAAGAGGCTAACATTGTAGATCCAGATCAGATTGCACAGATGCAGTAACTTGCAAATCTGAGCAAACCATAACATCCAAGCTATGTCCTGCTGCACCAAAAGACCCTTTTTAGGTCACACAAAAAGTGATGTGTTCCGAGGAACACCAAATTCTAGTTAATGGAGGAGTTGTACATTTAACCCTTTCCGGTACAGACACACCTTTATTGCTAGTGCGAACAGTTTAGATCCAGATCAGCAGGCACATCCGTGCCGTCTGATCAGGATCTAAACTGTTCGCTTATTGATTCATTAGGTTATTTCTGATCAAAATGCGACCAGTGCAGATCCTGATCAGACGGCACGGATGTGCCGGCTGATCTGGATCTACACTGGTCGCACATGTGTAAAAATGCGTATATATCCAGGAAAGGGTTAAGTAAGCATAATACTTGGGCCTTGGCTATTATCGATTGGACAAGAAGATGCCGCAATTCGACAAAACCAAATTTTCTGTTTTAATTTTAGTGAAAAAGGGGAGTAATTATGACAAAATACACTCAAGATTTATGAAACTTGTCCTGATAATTGCTATAGTGCTGTCAGACAAATAAGTTTCAAAGCTCTGCCTTGAATGGTTACTAAAGAAAAAGTGACGTAAATGTAAAAACTTAATAAAATGTTGATGCCCAACGCCCATGACATACCCCAATCTAATAGCCAAGAAAATCTGGTTAAAAATTTGAAGTTAATTACATGTATTGTTCTATTATTATATTAAGCTTTTCCTCCATTTATACAGCTTAATTGCGAGGGCGAACAGTTTTGATCCAGATCAGCCGGCTTATCCGTGCCATCTGATCAGGATCTAAACTGTTCGATTTTTGATATGCTAGGTTATCCCTGACCAAAATGAATGTGCCGGCTGATCTGGATCTACACTGGTCGCACATGGCTATAATATGGAGGAAAGGGTTTTCTTGCATACCAGATCAGGTCATCCGGTGTTTTCACCCGTGTAGGAAATTTCGATTCTACACCCCCCCATGTAGAATGAGTCACGTGAGTGACGTCATATATTCAAGTTGTTGACGTCATTTATAAAAATGGTTTGCGTTAATGTCAATATTTCAGCATAAGGAAAATAAAAAAGTATGTATACATACATAGAAATGTTATAAATAATAAAAGGTATGCAAGAAAAAGTATCTTGCATGAGACAATCGGTAAAGAAAGAAAAATCTGTCACCTCGGGTGAACTGTTTTGGCGGGAACTCGGCAGAGCCTCGTTCCCGCAAAACAGTTAACCCTCGGTGACAGATTTTTCCATCTTCACCTCACACTCATGCATGATACTTATAAACTGTCACAGGTGCATAAATACATGGTTTATAAACAAGTGTATCAATAGAAGATATAGAAGAAGATAAAACAGTTTAATGACTGTCAATTATGAGAACAGTTTAACCTGCCTTAGCAACCACCTGCCTTAGCAACCACCTGCATTCAGCAGCCACCTGTCTTAAACAGTGAGTTTTAATATGCCCTAAACTGAAATTTTGTTCTAATCTTTACCTGTCTTGAACAGTGTTAAGCAGCCACTTTTTGTTACTCCCTTGGGTGGCTGTTTAAGACAGGTTTGACTTCATGTGACTATAGAATACATTCATACAAATATTAATAATTTGCATTTTTACATTTTGGTTGTTAAAATAAAATGAGAGAACACATATACTTTTAGTTTCTGACTTTATTTTTGTATCAACAAATAACAACTTGCATGCCACTATGACATATTTGTTACAAACATTAACACCAACGCTGTTTAATATTTTCAATGATCTCATACATACAACAGTAAATACATAAAGACAACTTAATAACCCTTTACTCCATGTGATGTGGCTGTATGGACAAATGGGCAAAAGGTGTATATCCAGAATAACCTGTAGATGCCTGATCAGTGCCCAAGGTTATAAAGCTGAGCATGGAAACCAGTCTCAAATCTCAAGCATCTGATTGGCTGAAATGGCAACCAGTCGCCATTTCAGCCAATCAGATGCTTGAAATTTGAGACTGGTTTCCATGCTCAGTTTTATAACCTTCAGCCCTGGAACTATTTAAACTAGTAGCACATGTGATAAAATCTATGGCTGAAGGTTAAAAAGCTGAGATTGAAAACCAGTCTCAAATCTCAAGCATCTGATTGGCTGAAATGGCGACAGGTCGCCATTTCAGCCAATCAGATGCTTGAGATTGAGACTGGTTTCCATGCTCAGTTTTATAACCTTGGGCACATATTTATGGAGTAAAGGGTTAAAACAAAGTCAACAATTCTCGGCTATAGGCCACAACAGATTTAAATTTCAATACAGAAATCTAGTAGTGCACCATATTCTGGTGTGTTTCAATGATGAATTATTGTTATATCAACACAATATTCCAACCCGAGTAAACAAGGATAAATTGTAAGATTTACAAGAAAAACAATAATATTTTGAAAATTATATTGTTAACATTAAGTTTAACTATGCCTCTCAGATAAACGTCTAACACCTAATATTTATGTGTTTGCTATAAGCACTTTGTGTTTAATGCAATAAATGTGATTGTTGTTGTTGTTGTTTCATACAAATGTATGGATTTTGCAGAAGCTCTCACAATAGGCACTAACATAGACCATCACACAGCAAACACATAGATTTTTATGTACCAAAAATTGTACCTTTTTTTTACCAACCATGAAATCGCGTTAAGTCCAATTCTGACCCATGAGCTGTGACCTTTCAGACAAGTCCACTTTTATATTCTTATAAGGTTGAATGCTTTTTTTAATATAAATTTTGAATATTCTGATGCTTTACTACCAGCGCACTTCCTTTTTTACAACTTGACACTACCTAGCAGAATAAAATTTACCTTTTAAGCAATAGAAAATTAATTCCTAGATTCTCATCCACCGCCCCTCGAAATTCACTCCACGCGAACATTTTTTATTTTGAAAAAAAAAAATGCGTACATCAAAATTTACTTGACGAGTATGAATTGGTACGAGTACGAAAAGGCAGTATGAAACATTTAAGTGGGAATCGGCAAATCAGAGTCAGCTAGAAGCTTAATTTTCTTCGCACTACACAAGCATCGTCGTTGAGAATGATAAATAAAAAAAATAAAACCCCATTTTTTCCCATAATTGAGAATGAGATGAGAATCTAGGAATTAATTTTTTATTGCCTTACTGCCTGAATAGGGCTTTTATCCTCTCAGCCTAGTAGTGCACCATATTCTGGTGTGTTTCATCCACTGTCAGCCTAGACATCAGTGCGGTCTTGACAGGATCTGCAATGTTTGCTTTTAGATCCATCAGGTTATTACCGACAAAGAATCAAATAGTTCAGAACCTGATTAGACTGAATGGATGACACTGATTGATCATGGGATAACAGCCATATCCAATGTATTAAAACATTAACAGGTAAATAGTAAAAGCTTAAACAAAGAGGTAGAAATAAAATAAGTAAATCAATTGACATAGAGATTAAACTATATGTTAATAAATTAGTGATTTGATATTGTGCCTGTTATTTGTCCGAGGGCAGTCATATTGGCCCGAGCCCGAAGGCCGAGGGCTAATACAAATGAACCGAGGACAAATAACAGGGTCAATATCAAATCACTTATTTATTGACAATTTTATTTAATAACCACAAGCATTTGATCCAAGTCAGAAAATGCTTGTGTTTTTGTGAAATCTTCACGTTGTAAATTTATAACACGTTCGGTTTTAGACTCTTACTCAGTCCTTATCAGTAAATAAATGTCAACCAATTCCTGTTTGAAAACTAAGTATATTTTATTAAGCAAAATCTCTGCGTCGACAAATAGACCAAGTTAAAACAAAATGGCTGCCATTTCCTAGAGTTTCTTGCTGAAATCTTTATCACTTTTTTGGCCCTGCCATATTAGCCAATTAAATTGTCTCAAATGTGGGCTTTATATCTATAACACTTTTCAGCCCGGGGCTGACAAAGTGTTAATGATAATGGCCCTGTTATAAAGCAGGCTGTTGTGTTATTGAACATGAAAGAGATGCTTTTTTTATAGGGCTAATAACGTGTAGTTATTTAATAAAATCTGTTAATAAACTGACATTTTGTCATCAAATTATTTAAAATAAATTCTGTTTTAAAATATGAGATAACATTTAAGTAAAGTCTGGTATCTATGCAATTTACTTCTAATCATTAAACAAATAACATAATGATCCATCTGAAAATATTTTTCAAAACAATCAAGTATAACAAAACTGTCCATTAACAGATCTGAATAATACCAACTACAATACTGTTTTGTATGTATAGCAGAAATTATATGAATATACAGAAATGGGACAAAGAAATTTCAATAAATGGGACAAAGTAATTTCAATATCTGCATTTTATACTAATACATGTACATGTAGTTGTATTGGATTTCTCTCCCTTTTTGTAATGTAAATTGTGTATTGGAGTTTTCTCCCTTTACTTCAATCTAAACGTAAATAAAACGGCAAATTGTTCATCAACATCATGATGTTATAGCTTTTCTATTACACTGTTATTCATTTAATTAAATATAAATTTAACCAAGATATCTCAATGACCAAAATGTGAAGGATAAAGTGACCTACTTGTTACATTGTATTTGTACAAACTAGGCCTACTGCAAACAACTTTGGCATTTAAAGGTTATGTCATGCATGATTCTTATGCGATCATTTTTCTTACATAAAGGCCATTTTTCTTTTTGTTTAACCCTTTCCTCCATATAAGCACCTTTATGGAATGGGGGAACAGTGTAGATCAAGATCAGCCGGAATATCCATGAGATCTGATCAGGATCTGCACTGGTTGCACATGCTTAAAAAGGTGTAGTATATATGGAATAAAGGGGTTAAAAATTGTACAAAATACACATAGGACATGCACACAGTGATGTTTTCAATGGTTTCTAAATACATTCTGTACAAAAAACATGAGAAAAATTCATGAAATTATGATCCTTATCACTCTATATCTCTATGTTACAATGAAACAATTTAGTACTAAAATAAATATTATAGAACCCTACACGCCATGGGCGTAGAGTGTAGATCCATATCTGCTGGGAAATCAATGCAATCAGATCAGGATCTAACCTGTATGCTTTAAGATTCATTAGTTATTTTCTGACCAAGACATGATATATATGCCCATTTTTATGCATGTGAGACCAGTGTAGATCCAGATCAGCTGGCACATCCGTGCCGTCTGATCAGGATCTGCACTGGTCGCTTTTTGGTGAGAAAAACCTAATGAATCAAATAGTGAACAGTTTAGATCCTGATCAGACGGCACGGATGTGCCGGCTAATCTGGATCTTAACTGTTTGCCCTCGCAATAAAGGTGTTTCTATGGAGGAAAGGGTTAAAATCCTCCTACCTTTTAAGACCACTACTGTCCAGTCCTAATGTAATCTTAATAAAGGGGTTTCATTGTCTCTCAAAACTGACACACTCTGTTTTTAAAAACACAGTTTGTCAAGTCAATTAACCACAGAAATATACAGCTTCTATAATGTAACACAAAAGATTTGTCAAATAAATCTTTATTACAGAAAGACTTGTCAAATAAATCTATATTAACAGTAAAAAAACAAGTCAATACTATTAACAAAACAAAAATATACATAAACTGTTCTTGATAACAAAATATTTGCATTGCTTGTGTAATTATAATAACAAATACCTTTCAAGTTCAACATACATGTTTTGTATATTAATCTAAACAAATATCAATTTTGATTTTATAGCTTTTTTTCAGTAAAATTAAGTACAAACATTAAAATAAAATTTAAGACTTTCCCGAATCATTTGTTTAAAAAATCATTTTAATAATAAACACCATGATTTATAATAAATAATGTTTACCCTATATTCCATGGGTAAAGGCTCGCATACATGGGCTTCAATGTGTAGATCCAGAGACATGCAGTCTGATCCGGATTTCACCTGACAAAGAAGCAAACAGTGTAGACCCATATCAGACGGCCCAGATGTGCTGACTGATATGGGTCTAAACTGTTAGCCCTCGTGATGAAAGGTGTATCCATTGAGTGAAGGGTTAATGCTTCTTTTAAAGTAATGGAATTGTTCTTTAACACTTTCCTCCATAGATACACCTATTTTGCATGGGCGAACAGTTTAGATTCAGATCAGCCAGCATATCCATGCCGTCTGATCAGGATCTAAACTGTTAGCTTTTTGATTTGTTAAGTTATTTCTGACCAAAATCAGAAAGGCACAATTTTGCCTGCCAATCTGGATCTACACTGGTGGCACACGCATAAAAAGGAGTATATATGGAGAAAAGGGTTAAGTTCATCGAAACAACTGTTTTAATACCTAGATTAGCCTAAAGAGTATAATAAAAGTCTGAAACATTTACTGCATGAGATATAGCTGTTATCCATGGGCAAACATTGTAGATCCAGATCAGCTGACAGATTCATGCTGTCTAATCGGGATCTAAACTGTTCACTTTTAGATTCTTTAGGTTATTTCTAACCAAGAAATAATCAATTGCCAGCTGATCTGGATCTACACTGGTAGCACATGTGAAAAAACCTGTATAAATGGAGGAAAGGGTTAAAATAATAAACCCCCATATCTGTTTATCTATTAAGTGTTTAATGCCAATAAATTATGCCTATGCCCAATGTACCATCATGGTTACTATTTTCTTCTATAATCCCTGATATACAGAAATATCCTTTGATATGTTGCTATCACAAAACCTGATCCAAGACTTAATAAAATAAGAAGAAGCCGCAATGCGACAAATCCAGGATTTCTTCTTAAATTTAAAATGGTCGCCATTTCAGCCAATCAGATGCTTGAGATTTGAGACTGGTTTCCATGCTCAGTTTTATAACCTTGGGCACTGATGTAAGAGACTTCAAAGGTACACAAATAAACTCTGACAAAAACTGTCACTGACTTTCTCACACACAAAAAAAAACACATTGAGTAAATTTTCTAAATTTTTGGCGAACAACTACTCTTTTTTGATTAGATATTCTTGCTTGCAATTTCTTTTTGATCAAACAGGTACAAAATTGAACACATTTTAATGCAACACTTTTGTCATTAAAAGCAATGCTTAAATCAATGCTTTACATATGAACACAAATTAACCCTTTCCTGTATAGATACACCTTTATTGCTAGGGCGAACAGTTTAGATCCAGATCAGCCGGCACATCCGTGCCGTCTGATCAGGATCTAAACTGTTCGCTTTTTGATTCATTAGGTTATTTCTGACCAAAATGCGACCACTACAGATCCTGATCAGACGGCACAGATGTGCTGGCTGATCTGGATCAAAATTGTTCGCACATACGTAAAAATGCGTATATATCAAGGAAAAGGTTAAAATCAAATAAAATCCGAACAATTTCCAAACATTGGATACAATAGGGATGAACATTTTCTAGTTCTCTTTAAAGTCTGTATAATACTTTAACATGAACACTATGAAACTTGGCATGACATGAAAATGTAGAAATCACAATATATAACACAATTTAACCTTTTACTCCATATATATGTGTTTTATCGCAAGTGTTATTAGTGGGGATCTGGGAGCACATCTGTGCCATCTAGGCTGAAGGTTATAAAACTGAGATTGGAAACCAGTCTCAAATCTCAAGTATCTGACTGGTCGCCATTTCAGCGAATCAGATGCTTTAGATTTGAGATTGGTTTCCATGCTCAGTATTATAACCTTGGGCACTAGTCTGGATCTACACTGATTACTACTTGGTGAGAAATAACCAAATGAACCTGAAAGCCAAAAGTGTAGATCCTGATCAGAGGGCTGATCTGGATCTACACTGGCCACAGATGCAATAAAACTTGTATTTATAGATTAAAGGGTTAAACAAGATTGGAAACAAATACATAACAAAACATGGTAAGGATTCAGCCACTAAAAATAATTACACATTTCAATGCTGATCAGTAACAAATAAATGGTCCATAAAATTTAGTACAAATAGGACAACATTGCGTAAATAGTTCAATTCATAGCCTGAAACAAGATGTTTACCCAGAAGATTCATTACATCTTAATGCTATGTACAATGTAGTGACACATGCAGGTAAACTGTTTGAAAATTATAACACGATTTTAAATCACATAACCTTTGTTAAACAGACAAGGATTTAATTCCTTTCCTCCATAGACACACCTTTATTGTGTGGGTGAACAGTGTAGATCCAGATCAGCCGGTACATCTGTGCCATCTGAACAGGATCTGCACTGCTCACTTTTTGATTCATTAGGTTATATCTGACCAAAATGCGACCAGTGCAGATCCTAATCAGATGGCACAGATGTGCCTGCTGATCTGGATCTACACTGGTCGCACATGCGTAAAAATGCGTAAATGTGGAGGAAAGGGTTAACTCTATGCAATAAGTACAATGTTTATTCCACGAGACATTAGTGTAAATCCAGATCAAGTGGCACATTCATTTAGTCAGAGCAGTATCTACACTCATCACTTTTAGATTTATTTTATTTTTTTCTGACCAAAAAAGGAAACAGTGTAGATCCAGATCAGATGGCATGGATGTTCAGGCTGACCTGGAGCTATACTAGTTTAAAATGAGATGTAATCCATACCTCATGGAGTAAACGGGTACACCAGTACTTGTACAAATTAACTTTAATAAATTGAGTATTATTTGTTTATCTTACAAAATCTCTTTTTTGTTTACATTTGAACAAAATAACTGTCAGTTACTTGTTAAGCCAATTTGAAATTTAACTTCATCAAAGATTAGCAAAAATAAAACTTAGGCGTTAAAACAGGGTCAACAAAATAATCAAATGAGCTCCATCAAGAGAAAAAGCATTTTAGGTATGTCATTTTTGAAAACAATCTTGTTAAGTTGAGCAGATCGAATTGTTTTTTGTATTATAATTTGTGAAAGTTTGTTATTTAAATATCCAAAACCAGTGATAAGGTCTTAAATAAAGGACAATTTAACATTGGAAAAGAATATATCTTATCTTAATCCTTTACTCCATAGATACACCTTTTTTCCTGGTTGAACAGTGTTAATCCAGATCAGCCAGCACATTTGTGCCATTTGATCTGTTCACTTTTTTTTTATTTAATAGGTTATTTCTGACCAAACAGTGCAGATGCTGAACAGATGGCACTGATGTGCAACAAAATTTGTATATATTTGGAGTGAAAGGTTAACCCTTTCCTCCATAGACACACCTTTATTGCGAGGGCGAACAGTTAAGATCCAGATCAGCCGGCACATCTGTGCCGTCTGTTTAGGATCTAAACTGTTCGCTATTTTATTTGATAGGTTATTTCTGACCAGAATGCGACCAGTGCAGATCCTGATCAGATGGCACCGATGTGCCAGCTGATCTGGATCTACACTGGTTGCACATGCGTAAAAATGCGTTTATATGAAGGTAAGGGTTACAGCCATTTACATAGAAATTATCAAACTGGAAGCATTTACAAAATCGAACAATTATTTAAAAAGTTGTTGTTATTAGAAGTTTCTAAATTATTGTTCAATAGAGGCTTCCATTTTTAAAGTTAATAATATCATAAACACTCTTTATATATACATGTATTGGCATGTATAACACTAAATGATGCAAATAATAGGGCAATAAAATACACATTAAATAATTTAAATCCTTAAAAAAAATTGAAACTAATTTGCATTTTGTATATAAAATGATAAATTATCAATACACATAGATTATTTCATTATATATTTTTAATTGTTTTTCAAAAGTGACAAAAATTGGATATGGTTTTTTAAAACAATATAAGTTTCTGAATCATTTTGATTTTCTTTAACCCTTTCCTCTATAGATACACCTTTATTGCCTGGGCGAACAGTGTAAATCCAGATCAGCTGGCACATCTGTGCCATCTGATCAGGATCTGCATGGTTCGCTTTTTGATTCATTAGGTTATTTCTGACCAAAAAGCGATCAGTGCAGATCCTGATCAGATGGCATGGATAATCCGGCTGATCTGGATCTACACTGGTCGCAAACGCTTAAAAATGTGTATATATGGAGGAAAGGGTTAAATTAATAAAAGGAAAAGGAAAAATAATTAGTTTAAGTACAGACATACCCTAAGACACTTTCTCTAAACAAGGCTCAATTTAAAATCAATTATTGCACTGGCAATGATGCTAATATGAGAAAAATTAAAATGTATTGTTCAAGGCCAGAATTATAGTAAAATGCATTAATATCTGATAACATACACTACCATTTAAATATCACAATAGTCGACATAGATCATTCTTTCCTCACAGTACAGCTTTTATCACATGGGCAACCAGTGTAGATCCAGATCAGCATATCCTTGGTCTGATCTGGATCTACACTCTTTGTCAGAAATAATCTAATGAATCTAAAAGCAATCTTTGTAGATCCATACCAGACTGCACAACTGAGAAGGCTGATCTAGATCTTCACTGGTCACACATGTAATAGAAGCCGTACCTGCTCAGTACAGGGTTAAACAATATCAGCGCCAATATAACATATCATATTTGTTTCTTGCATTCCCTATTAACCCTTTCCTGGATATATACGCATTTTTACGCATGTGCGACCAGTGTAGATCCAGATCAGCCGGCACATCCGTGCCGTCTGATCAGGATCTGCACTGGTCGCATTTTGGTCAGAAATAACCTAATGAATCAAAAAGCGAACAGTTTAGATCCTGATCAGACGGCACGGATGTGCCGGCTGATCTGGATCTAAACTGTTCGGCCTAGCAATAAAGGTGTGTCTGTACAGGAAAGGGTTAAAAAAATCTAATAAAGCAAACTTCATCACAGTCAAAAATTAAAGATTTTGGACAACAAAAAATTTATACCTTTAAATTTCAAATATCACTTAAAATGAAAGTTTTCATGAGTACTGAACTCAATATTTTTAAACTAAGATTGGAGACCAGTCTTGGGTCACAAGTATCTGATTGGCTAAAATCAAGACAAGTCTACATTTCAGCTAATCAGAGACTTACGATTTTAAAATGGTATCCATTCTTAGTTTTGTGATCTTAGGCCCAAGACTCAGTTAGATTGAACAAAATCAGAAATAATGGAATAAAAAAAAGATAATTTCTTTCTGAAGGGGCCTTTGTTATATTAGCGCTAATACAAATTAAGCAAAACATCACATCTTAACAGACGGGCAAAAATATATCAATACATCACAGATGAAAAGATTGGAGTTATATCATAATATTTCACTTTCTTATAAACTATGTACATGCTTTGTTTGTTTTTGTCTCTTAGAACATTTGTCACATGCAAGTTTACTGTAATCAGCATCCAATACTTATAAACATCACACGTTTGAAGCTACTATTCATACAATTCCACTTAAAAGTATTTGGTTGAGTTAAATATAACATAATTTTGCAAAATTTCCAGTTTTAAAGTTGATTATATACCAAAACACAAGTAACAATTTAAAAAAAAAACAACAGATTCTTTATTTTTGAGGTGTACAAGTTCTTAGACAATGTGTATACTTTTGGCTAAATATGCTGAATAAAATCTAGAACACATTCATTTTGATTTTTCTGACAGCACCGGTATTTCAATTAAACTAACTGTTGTATCTGTCCACCAAGTTAGGCATTCAGTTGAACACTATAGCCTTAAACTTTAATGATCTTATCCAAGTCTGAGTTTTACCTATTATTCATTAATGCAAAACGAAACCTGAATTTCAAATATGCTGTCATGGACAAAAAATTACATGTAGACAGGTTTACAACTTGGACTCTTCTGTAGACACTGGCTGGTATTCGCGATCATCTAACGGAACTCCAAGCTCCGAGTCCAGGTCAAAGTCTTCTGGTTCTAGATCTTGGTTTTCTGGGAGCTTGAAATCAGCCTCTTCCTGTTCACTGTCTTCAGAAGCTTTCTTCTTTGTGGCAGAATGATCTCCCTTGGGTTGTGAGGTTAGGTCTAACTTGTGGATGGAGGTAACAGAGTTCATCATTTCACCAACCTTGAAATATAACAAATAGTTAAATTTAAATTAACCTCATGATAAGTGGGAAGACAAATCCATGTCACAGCCTCTTAACCCTTTCCTTGATATATACGCATTTTTACGCATGTGTGACCAGTGTAGATCCAGATCAGCCGGCACATCCGTGCCGTCTGATCAGGATCTGCGCTGGTCGCATTTTGGTCAGAAATAACCTAATGAATCAAAATGCGAACAGTTTAGATCCTGATCAGATGTGCCGGCTGATCTGGATCTAAACTGTTCACCCTAGCAATAAAGGTGTATCTTTACAGGAAAGGGTTAATAAAGACACTGTGCTAAAATAGAAAATCCTTCTCCTGCTTTCTGCCATCAAGAGAAGATGTCACAAATTAAATTGAGATAGTAATAAATCATTTAACCATTAAGTTCATACACAGGGTTTTATTGCATGTGTGACCAGTGTAGATCCAGATCAGACAGCACATCTGTGCCTTCTGATATGGATATACACTGGTCACTTCTTGGGTCAGAAATAACTCAATGAATCAAAAGCAAACTGTGCAGATCCTGATCAGACACTTACAAATGTGCCGGCTAATTTGAATATATTCTGTTCCCAGATGGACAACAGCTTTATCCCATGCAGTAAAGAGTTAACAAACCAATTAACTATGATTCTTTTTAAACTAGACTGTGTCTTGGTGACACTGATGCCCGAACTGCTACAACATTTAGAACAAAGGGCCATAACTCTGGTAGAAATTCTCACAGGAAAATATCTTTTCTTTATGATCATCTACACATACTGCTTGATCATCTGTGCAAGTTTGAAAAACAATCCAACAACCATGGAAATTTGACTTACAGTCAAGCCTCTGTTCAATCTATTTCTTTCTTCTCTATTCTTTCTTCTCATCATAAACCAAACCAAGGCAAACAACGCTCCTCCAAGTAACTTCAACACAGCAGAGGTTCCTAAAACAAACAAACTGGTGATTTGATATGAAAGCCCAGTTTATTTTCATGATGGGCCCCCAAAAACGAGCAAAGAGAGACTGCAGTGTATTAATAATTACCCCCAATATAAGGAAAAAGATAATCTTTTGGCTTCAACTTAAATCATACGGCTAAGGGGTCAAAATGACACTTTTGAAAATTTTAATAATCAAAGGGTTCATTTTCTGGTTCGATTGGTAATCCTGCTAGTCTTCTTTTCATCCAATCAGAAGCTTCAGATTTGACTCTAGTTTCAGTTTCATGATCCTGGACCCAAGATCATATAAATAAATCTAGAGACCAGTCTCAAATCTCAAGCAGCTGATTGGATGAAATAGCGACCAGTCAATCAGATGCTTGAGATTTGAGACTGGTCTCCAATCTTAGTTTTATGGTCTAGGGCCCTACGCACACTTAAATACTTACACAGAGTACTGTAAAACTGGTTTTATTCATGTTAGTTTTATTTTCGCTAATATTCGCGAATCGCTTACCTAGCGAATTCATATATACTGCGAATATATTATGAGTTTCCACCCGAATATAAGTTAAAACGAAAATATTCAACTTAAACTAGATCTGACAACGTCGCTAAATTATAAATACGCGAACAAAGAGACAAGCAGATTTTTGACAAACATCGCGAAATTTTGGCCTCGCAAAATAAATGCGTTTTACAGTAGCTCTTCATACTTACCCACATATCTGTAGCGGAACATTTCTATGTTATATATGAGGCACGCACCGTTCCCACCACACTTCTCTCTCCACAGTACACAGGCAGTATCGATGATATGTCCGAACACCATTGGCGCAGGAATATAGGCTGTAACAATAATAAAGATATGAACACAAACACAATATAGAACTGGTGAACAGTTGTACAAACAAGTGTAATTTGTTCAAACAATTGTTCATGGACACTCTTACAAAAATGTTTTACACAACATTTCCTTGTGGGTACCCTTGTCTCCATGGATAAGTCTTTTATCCCATAAGTGACCTGTGCCCAAGGTTATAAAACTGAGCATGGAAACCAGTCTCAAATCTCAAGCATCTGATTGGCTGAAATGGCGACTGGTCGCCATTTCATCCAATCAGATGCTTGAGATTTGAGACTGATCTCCAGATTTAGTTTTATGATCTTGCGCACAGTGCAGATCCATTTCAGCATGCATGGATCTGCAGACTGGTTTGGATCTACACTGGTCACATATGGGATTTAAATTTTATCCATGGGGAAATGGGTCAAGACCCAAAGCCGAGAGAAATATGCTGCTGTTCTGTGGTTGTTTACAGTAAGAGCAAAACTGATAGGAAAACAGGATTTAAAAAGCTGCATTTCTGCTGAATAAAGAATATAAACTGTTTACTCCATGGGATATTGCTTTTATCCCATGGGAAACCAGTGTAGATCCAGGTAAGACAGCACGAATGTGCAGGTGTATTTGGGTTTATACTGGTCACCCATGTTATTATAGGCCAATATATGGAATAAAGAGATAAACCAACTAGTGCAGTAGGTACAGATTTAAAGCTAAAATGAATTTTTATGTCACACACTTTGCTTATTCCCAAAGACTACTTGCAAAAATTTAACAAATGGATAATAAACACGTGATTAAAATGATAAAGGTTTATTGACCATATTGGACATATTATAATGATGAACTTACCAAAAAGTCGTAATATCACAAATTGCATACCAAGGGCAAAACACCTCTCCTCCTCTCTAACCGACCTGACAACATAAGAAAATACATAATTACTAAATTCTAGAAACAATATTTACACTTCAATTTCATCCTCTACAATGAAGTCTTATTCTTTTAACGAATCATAATTTCTGATAGTACGCAATGTGACATACAACTTTAAGAGGCACGGCTACAGAAGAACTGCTCACAACTTATTGGACTGTGTACAATGTTTCAGGCTTCATACACTTTAAACAGCCCAATTGTTTTTCATACCCAAATGAAAATCATAAAATATCGATTCAATCCTTAAATGAAAAAAATTTAATACATCAATTAATTTACTCAATTGATACTTATTTTGGAAAATCTAGAACAGTTTATGGATCCATGAAAATACTGCTTTTTATAATACCAATAAATATTATTCACAGAAAAATAAATGCATTCACTGTTTAAGGATTAAACTGAACAACATTTTACCTGAGAGTAACCATTAATATTGGCATCTGTGTGCCTGCAACACAAAATGTCATGAACACAAGAAGGATGAGGAATGGTAGAAGATTTTTACACGTTGATTTACATGGACCACTCGTTGCCACCGGCGACATGATCACTTCTGACGTCAGGTAGTCGCCAAGGATACAAGAACACCCAGTAAAATTCTGCAAGGAAACAAAATAATTCACTTATAATTTATTAAAGTGCCTGGTCACGTACCAGGATGAAAATTTTAAGTGATTTCAAATATCAAAATTTATAATTTAACCCTTTCCTGTATAAATACACCTTAATTGCTAGGGCGAACAGTTTAGATCCAGATCAGCCGGCACATCCGTGCCATCTGATCAGGATCTAAACTGTTCGCTGTTTGATTCATTAGGTTATTTCTGACCAAAATGCGACCAGTGTAGATCCTGATCAGACGGCACGGATGTGCTGCTGATCTGGATCTACACTGGTCGCACATGCGTAAAAATGAGTACATATCAAGGAGAGGTTTAAACTGTAGAAGACCTGTTAACAAAGGAATTTTGATGTAATGTTCTTACACAGTCAATGTACGCGTGAAAATATATAAAGCCGAAGTTGATAAGTAAAATTCATCTACAGCAGGTCCTAAAATATACTGATCAGTCCAAAATTCACTGCTTTTCACTCATTTATAGGCATTACATAGATGTACAATTAATACTGATATTGTTAATTTTCCTAGATTACCTAAATTATTTGCCATCTTACATTTAAACAGACCAACTTCACTTAACTGAAAAATATCTAACAAGCCAACAATAAAAATTGAAACTGTGCAAGCCTCACCAACATTTTATTATATTTTAATGGGTGACCAGTGTAGATCCAAATCAGGCTAGGTGCTGTCTGATCAGGATCTAAACTGTTAGCTTATAGGTCAGAAATATCTAGAATCTAAAAAGGAACAGTTTAGATCCAGATCAGGCTGTGGAATTGTGTTTAACCAGCCCCACCTCTCACCCTATCCTCTCACACCCTTTGCCCCTACCCACACAAGCGACATCAACCATGAACTTAACATTGTCTTTTCATCAGGTGCCACTTGATCTGCATACATTCAATGCTCCCACCCCAACCCTCACCCTCCTCACACTGACACATATTCAGCTACATCTACCACAAACTCGTTCTTTTAACCAGGGGCCACTTGATAGGTATTTAACTGTGTACATTCATCCCTGCCTCCTTCCCCTGCCCAAATTCACACAAAGCTACATGAATAACCATGAACTTACCATTGTTTTTCATAAGGGGCCACTTGATTGGTATTGAACTATGTACATCCAGGTCTATCCCCATCCATCACCCACCACCAGGCCCCGACACACAAGGCTGCATCTACCCACCTAGCCCAGACCAACATTCAGCAGCATCTACAACCATGAACTTACCATTGTCTTTTCATCAGGGGCCACTTGATTGGTATTAAACTGTGTATATCCAGGTCTCCCCCCACCCCTCACCCACCACCAGGTCCCGACACACACAAGGCTACATCTACCCACCTAGCCCAGACCAACATTCAGCAACATCTACAACCATGAACTTACCATTGTCTTTTCATCAGGGGCCACTTGATTGGTATTGAACTGCGTACATCCAGCATGACACGGAGAGAAGTATGTGAGGCCATTGATACCACAGATAGGCTCAAGGTCATTGTTGGAACAGTCGCAGTACATGTTACAACTGGACGTCAGATTGGCTTGAAAGTCGTAATCTTCTACCAGATTGTAACCAGAACTGTAAATACAATGTACAACATTCACACAACTGTTTTTCAAAGGTTATTCAACAAAAATAATTGTCAACTGTAAAGCTCCTGAAATGTAAACAACTGTCTTCCACTTCACAATGGTCTTCTCCAAACAAATTCTCGAATGTTTAACCCTTTTCTCTATATACCAGGGTATACACAATAACTCCTGTTCGATCAATGTACATTGAGATCAGATGGCACATCTGTGCTGTCTGATCAGGATCTACACTGATTTTCACTTTTTTGTCAAAACTAACCTAATAAATAAAAACAATAGGTCAGATTGGCTTGAAAGTTGTAATCCTCTACCAGATTGTAACCAGAACTGTAAATACAACATTCACACAACAGTTAGGTTTTTTTTCAAAGGTCAATTAAACAAATATATATATTGCAAGTCTGTAATTTTCAAGCATAATTAAGTACCTATGGCCATCAAATCAACTTGCAAATACATGTACAGTGTAAATAATTATATTTATTCAAAACTACACATAAATTTACATTAAAATCTGCTTTCGTGAATCTTAGACTCTGGCTGGAACACCTTTTAAGCTGGTTTAACATTTACTCCTTAAATGTGTCTTTAATCATGTGCGTAGAGTGTAGAACCAGATCAGCCTGCACATCCATGCCGTCTTATCAAAATCTACACTGTTCGCTAAAAAACCCATAAATAAAAAGCATAGGGTAAATCAAGCAAAACTAAGCTAAACACAAGTTGAAAATCCCTATTCAGCACAAGTAGTACCTGTTGAAGTAAGGGAGTGTAGCGCCAGCTATCTTCAGATTGTCACAACCGAGGAAGAAGAAGAATCCGCAGCCAATCAGAGCCAACGCATCCAGCAGGATTGTCAATTGTATCGCTCCTGAAATACAAACCATTGTCTTTAACTAAACACAGGTTTTCACCGATTTTGTAGGTGACAATCTGATTGGTTCAGGAGGCTGTTGATAAAAGCAATTTAACCCTTTCCTCCATATACAGTAGACTCCGGCAAATCGAATACACAAATTGTCAGCTAAAAATATTCTATTGCCCGGAGTACCCGATTGGCTGGTAATCGTATTCATCATGAAATCTGCATATATTTGTTGACAAGGGAGGTCAGGTAGATCGTGTTCTGGATAAATATGCATTATTTTATATGTTTATTTATTGATTAACCGACCCTTCTGTCATGTTCTGCTACAAAATCGAAGTTTCAAATTATATTATGCTACCGCGACATTTACAACGTGAATGTGAAATAAGTATTAAAACACTTACCAATGCGAACATATTCCATAATTTTATCTCAAGTATCATATTTCAGTATTATTGCATCATCAACCAATTTAACCCAGATAAAAATGTGAAATGTCACGTACACAGTTTTGTAGATCAAACCATTTCAAAGCGGAGCCGACAAAAAAACACAGCCTTGATACGAGCCAACAATTTCCTTTGAAGTTGCATTTCATTGACGGTTGGTATCAATGTTTACCTTCATACTGACTGTCAATCAAATTCAGTCTCCGTATGAAATTAACATGGAAGGCGGATCAAAGAAATGTACAAAAATCTATGAGTGTTTTTTAAACATGATTGAGAAATTACCTTTTGTTTGTTTCTGAATTGTGCGGATTAATTTATGCGATAATTAAAAAGAGACAATGGAATTTAAACGTGGATTATTGTAAGTACATGTACCAATAACATCTCGATAATGGATAGTCCTAGGCTGCTGTGTATTTGTAACAGATTTTAATGCCTGATTGAATAAGCTGTTTAAAAGAGGTGACAGGTTACAGTTTGTTTTCACGGAGGCTTCACTGTCCCTGTTCATCGCTGTCAAAATATTTAATTGGATTTATCAGCTGACAATAGACAAATAATAAGGGTGTCGTAAGCTTTGATACAGACGATAAACGGTACATCTGGTGTCATTTCCTGTAAACAGGCGATGAAAATATTCGATTTCAATCAGTTTTGGCCAAAAAAATTGCAAATTTTCTATTCGATTTGGCGATATATTCTCTTATCCGATACCTGTATGGCCGATAAAATTTACATTGCTTATATAGGAAATGGTTTTGTGTTCGAAAATCGTACCCCATTTGCCGATATATTCTTATAACCGATACCCGATTTCGTGGAGTCTACTGTATACGCATTTTTACGCATGTGCGACCAGTGTAGATCCAGATCAGCCCCCGTGCTGTCTGATCAGGATCTGCACTGGTCGCATTTTGGTCAGAAATAACCTAATGAATTAAAAAGCAAACAGTGCAGATCCTGATTAGACGGCACGGATGTGCCAGCTGACCTGGATCTACACTGTTCGCCCTCGCAATAAAGGTGTGTCTATGGAGGAAATGGATAAAGTGACTCATCGTCAAATCCTGAGAGCATAGGGGTTTTCAGGAGATAATTTTAATCAGATTGGCACATCTAAGAAACATCATACCAAGATCTACACTGTTCATTTAGATAATTACTGACCAGGAAAAGTCATGTAAAGATCCTTGTTAAGACTGCATGACCATGCAGGCAGATCAGGTTCTTGCATACCCGATAAGTATTTCCGCGTGATTTACAGGGGAAAGAAAATCTTATCTTTTCCCTAGTATCTTGCATGAGACATTCGGTAAAGATAGAAAAGTCTGTCACATCGGGTGAACTGTTTTGACGGGAACTAGGCAGAGCCTCGTTCCAGCAAAAAAGTTCCCCCTCGGTGACAGATTTCTCCATCTTCACCTCACACTCATGCAAGATAATTATAATCTACATTGATCGCCCATGGAATATAAGACATCTAATGAAGTAAAGTGATAATAGTTTTGCTAAGAGTAAAAGACTGTCCCTGTTCATCGCTGTCAAAATATTTAATTGGATTTATCAGCTGACAATAGACAAATAATAAGGGTGTCGTAAGCTTTGATACAGACGATAAACGGTACATCTGGTGTCATTTCCTGTAAACAGGCGATGAAAATATTCGATTTCAATCAGTTTTGGCCAAAAAAATTGCAAATTTTCTATTCGATTTGGCAATATATTCTCTTATCGGAATATAAGACATCTAATGAAGTAAAGTGATAATAGTTTTGCTAAGAGTAAAAGACAACAATGATGTTAAAAGTTAAATGGTGAAACTGGCAAAAGCCAGAATGAGGCTTAAAACATTTGTCAAATATAAAGTTTCAAACACCTAGTGTCAGTACAATCATGTACCAGTTTTCTCTGTACTTCAATTAATATAATTCCACCATTTTATGAAAACAACAACACACTGTCAAGGAATCTCAACCGTCCAAGGTCAAATAAAACACTAATAAGACAGAGACGCCTAATTTTTCTTCTTAGAACTTAATATAACGACAGCTGTGTTATTAAGTTCATTTTCTGGACTAATAAAGAAATCAATTTATTTCTCCTCTTATGATTATGTTAAGGAAATTGGATTGTCTGTATGTATGAAATGAGAATTCTGTCAGAATGTCTGACACCGATATACCACTGCTCACAATTAGTGCAGAGAAGCATTGTTCAAGTTCATAGAAGCCAATTTGTCTGACCTTCATTACTGTAATCTCCCCATCTACTGCCCAGGATGCTTAGAAAATTAAGAAAAGGAGAACGCTTAAAAGGGAACAAATCAAAATGCTAACAGAATCAAGAAGCAAGAAAAACATTGTACCGTTTGTTAATCGAAAACTTAACCAAAACTGGAAATTACAATTTGCAAATAATAAAATCTGTACACAAAAAAATGACAGAGTAAAGATTATGTTACTTATTCTTTGTAAAATGATATTTTCTGGCCTGGCTGACCCTGGAGATAAACTGCTAACACTTAAAGTGAATTTCCATCAATGTCAAAACTGTCAATGAAAAAAATGTTTTTGCATAAAGTGTCAGAATTTAATACGCCACAGACATAAACACAAAATAGGATAAAGAAATCTAATTCGTTTACTTACTTTACACGGATATAGTTATTAAGTACGAAAATTGATGCCTTACCGCGAGAGATGCAAATGAGGCCAATTTACTATATGCACATGTATGCGTAGCCGAACGTAAGCATAACGAAATAATCGCCATCCCGCTAGAATAAACACAAATAAGAGTCAAGGAAAATTGAAAATTACGAAATACCATACCTTTCGACTTCAAACAGATATTTTTTACCTCCTTTCACTATATCTTTTCGGTATCTGTCATGATGTTTGTAATTGAAAATAATCACATGACAAACTGAATAAACATCTGAATTAACATTTATGCGCTCCGAAGTTATGTCGACCCCAATAATTTGAACGTACATTCTAGTAACACCCTATCACTTGGAGCTTTTGCATTTAATATTTGACGATGCAAAAGTATTATCTTTCTTTATAAATGAAGAAAATTATATGGACTGTAACTTTAAACAGCAGTATAGAAAGGAGATTAAAAATTGTTGTTATAATGGGCACTTATTCATTTGAAAGTTGAAATACATGGTTAAAAGAGCATGGGCACTAGATGGGCCATAAAATAAGGCTTTTCTCCATGGAATATAGCTGTTATCCCATGGGTGAACAGTGTAAATCCAGGTTCCAAGGTTATAAAACTGAGCATGGAAACCAGTCTCAAATCTCAAGCATCTGATTGGCTGAAATGGCGACTGGTCGCCATTTCAGCCAATCAGATGCTTGAGATTTGAGACTGGTTTCCAATCTCAGCTTTATAACCTTCAGCCCTGATCAGCAAGCACATCCATGAACAGTTTAGATTCATATCAGCCAGTGCCTAAGGTTATAAAACTGAGCATAGAAACCAGTCTCAAATCTCAAATCGACCAGTCGCCATTTCAGCCAATCAGATGCTCGAGATTTGAGACTGGTTTCCATGCTCAGTTTTATAACCTTGGGCACTAGTTCTACAGTGGTCACTTCTTGAAATAAGGTAATGAATGTAAAGCAAACAGTGTATAATATTATGATGATCAGACAGCATGGTTGTGCTGGTGCCAAGGTTATAAAGCTGAGATTGGAAACCAGTCTCAAATCTCAAGCATCTGATTGGCTGAAATGGCGACTGGACCCCAGAGGGATACGCTTATAATCACATGGACAACAAGTGTAGATCCAGATCAGTCTGCACATCCGTGCAATGTTTGGATAGACATTGATTCTTGGTATAAATAACATAATAAATCTTAAAGCGAACAGTATAGATCCTGATCAGATGGCAGGCTGATCTGGATCTTCAGAATTCATCCAAATATGTGATAAAATTTTTATCTATTGAGTTAAGGGTCAATTACAGACAAACTGAGAAAAAAACAAGTACAAAATTTGACAAAATCTGATTTGGAATCCAGAGTATTTCAAGAAGTTAATTTCATGCACCTCAATAAATAAATTCACCCCAAACAAATAAACAGCTACAATTCAAAATCCATTAGCAGTGGAAACTTCAGACAAATGCCTGCAAGAAATAACAATCTTCAGTTCTCTATAAAATTGATCTGAAAAGTACTGAACAAACTGCCAATGGCAACATTTATTTAGTACACATTTTTAGTTTTGAAAACTATGTGTGTAATTGTATAATAAAGCTGCCTTATTCACAGTTCAGGGTGGAATACTTCAATGGTCCAGTTGTGGTTTAACCCTTTCCTCCATAATTATACGCATTTTTACGCATGTGCGACCAGTGTGATTGTGCCGTCTGATCAGGATCTGCACTTGTTGCATTTAGGTCAGAAATAACCTAACGAATCATAAAGCGAACACTCACACGGTGCAGATCCTGATCAGACAGCACAGATGTGCGGGCTAATCAGTGGATCTACACTGTTCACCCATGCAATAAAGGTGTGTCTATGGAGGAAAGGGTTAAATAATGCAATTTTTTGGGATTTACATCTATCAATATAAATAATGTTCCCTTTACTTGTGTAGATACTGAGCTGCTCCAAACCCTGGGCTAGGCAGAAAGGGCATTAATATTAGCACAAACTACTGGACATGCACAGGCTCAATCAAACCCAGTCTGCATAATTATCAGATCTGTCCTGTTTACTGGCTTTCAAAGTTCCTTTTTCATCTCTTTACATTCAAACAACTTGATACGAATTGCCAAATCACAAGTTATACAGTGAAAACCTGTATAATGTATTATAATGTTATTAATCAAGTGAATTCATATTGGCCCTGTTACTGGGCCGAGGGTATTCATATTAGCCCGAGGCCGAAGGCCGAGAGTTAATGTGACTGCCCGAGGCCCAATAACATGGCCAATGTGAATTCACTTGATCAATGACAATTTTATTAATTAACACAATAAAAACATCAAATTTGTATGAAGACTAAACTGGGCCAATATGAGAATTCCTTGGCCAATACGAGATTTGCTGGGCCAATATGAGATAGTTAATTAATAATAGCCTTTATGAAGACCACCTCTGAAACTTGACAAAAGTTGTCTGAATTATAGGGAGGGTCTTTATTTAAGGATTGAATCAATATTTGATGGTAGTTATTTGGGTATGAAAAACAGTTGGGTTGTTTAAAGTGTGTGAAGCCAGAAGGGCTTTGCGCCTACTTTAAACAATCCAACTGTTTTTCATATCCAAATAAAAACCATAAAATATCGATTCAATCCTTATATTTACAAAAATAAAATACTCTGATACAAAAATTATTAGAAGAATTCATGAAATTACAGCTTTTTCGAATGGCTGTTGAAACAGCAACATTGGCGACAAAGCGAATGATGGCATGCCTTTACACAGCAACTCGTGGCAAAACATGCGTGCACGTTGACGTCACATGTCAAAACATTGTGCACCATCAAATATATTGCGATTGGCTTTTACTGTAGCCACGCCTCTTCAAATTTTATGACACACTGTATACCATCAGGAATTATGATTCGTTAGGTGAGTAAGACTTCATCATAAAGGAAGAAGTTGAAGTGAAAATATTTTTGGGGTGGAAAATAGTGCAAAACTGTAAAAAAGTGACATTGAAATTGTGTTCTTATTATCAAGGTGGTCTGATCCCTTGACTAATAGATACACCTTCATTGCTTGGGCGAGCAGTGTAGATCCAAATCAGCCGACACATTCGTGCTGTCTGATAAGGATCTGCGCTGTTCACTTTTTGATTTTTAGTGTGTTTTTTTTTCTGGCCATAAAGAGAACAGTGCAGATCCTGATCAGACAGCAAAAATGTGCCGGCTTTTCTGAATCTACATTGGTCACACCGTAATAAAATGCATACATGGAGTCAATGGTGAATAAGCGGTTTTACTGTCTTCTAACACTACCATACCATACACTCAGACCACTTCAGACATTTCTCTCTCATTAATGCATCTATTCCTGTTTTGATATTGCTTTTAAGTTTTTTTCTGACAATATCAGTCTGTTTCCTGCAGGTTTCTTTGTATTTAATGTCTGGGCCCAAGATCATAAAACTAAATCTTGAAACCAGTCTCAAAATTTCAAGCATGGATTGGCTGAAATGGTGACTGGTTGTCATTTCAGCCAATGAGATGCTTAATATTTTAGACTGGTTTCCAATCTCAGTTTAATGATCTTGAATTTTGTCCAATCTGTCTCTTCATGCTCATAAACCAGTCTGTAATATGTTTCCAACTAAACAAGATAGTTTTCAAGAAATATTTCTCCAACAATATTTTTTCAATCTGACACTTACAGTGCTCACTGATTTTATATGAAATCTTTAACCCTTTCCTGTACAGACACATCTTTATTGCTAGGGCGAACAGTTTAGATCCAGATCAGCCGGCACATCCGTGCCGTCTGATCAGGATCTAAACTGTTCGCTTTTGATTCATTAGGTTATTTCTGACCAAAATGCGACCAGTGCAGATCCTGATCAGATGGCACGGATCTGCCGGCTGATCTGGATCTACACTGGTTGCGCATGCGTAAAAAAGCGTATCTATACAGGAAAGGGTTAAAGCTTGGTTTCATAAAAGAGGTTACAATACTTAGTCATTTTTGGAAATTTTCAATAGATATGCTCAGCAACCTTACCCTTACTGTTCAAACTGATAATTCTCTTGCATCTTTTATCATGTATTCCAAATGAGTTTGTTTTTTCCGAACTTAAAGTTCTGTCTATCTGGTGGGAATAGCTTAACATTCCTTGATATAATATGCCTTAATGGCAAGGGGGAATAGTGTACATCCAGATCAGCCATCACATCCATGCCATCTGATCATGATCTGCACTGTTCCCTTTCTGATTTATTATATTATTTCGGATCAGAAAGCGAGCAGTGCAGATTCTGATCAAACCTATGCAAAAATGGTGTACATGTGAGTGAAAGGGTTAAGAATTTCCGTAAAGAGGATGAATCTTTCTTCGCCTCTTATAGGTACCGTTAGGTATTTACGAAATACCTGAGAATAGATGTAAAAACTAACAAAAGTAGCAGGTTGGTGCCTATCCTTGCTTGAAAGCCATACCAGTCTTTAAAATGACACCATCGCCTTCTAAGCTTAGAAATGATGAAATGATGAACATTTTGTGTTATACTTGCCATTCATATATTTGTTTTACTTTATAATAAAAAAAATCAAGGCATCCATATCTGGGATGGAACCCGTTCTATCTGGAACAGAATATGTTCCGATTTTTTTTGGTTTTGGACAGGGACAGGAGGGGATGAGAATCTAAACTATTTTTTTTTCTATTGCCTAAGACATTGAAGTATTTCTCCCTAAATTGTGAATAGGCAGCTTTAATATATCTCAGGATCAAATCAAGTTTAGTTATTAAGTTAGGCACCAGACTGGAATTAGAAAAACGATAATCTCTAATCATCCTGGAAAAAAACAACTGAAATTTCTCTTAGGACCATAAACTGTGTAATTTAACCCTTTCCTCCATAGACACACCTTTATTGCATGGGTGAACAGTTTAGATCCAGATCAGCCAGTACATCCATGCCGTCTGATCAGGATCTGAACAGCTTTTAGATTCATTTGTTATTTCTGACCAAAATGCGACCAGTGCAGATCCTGATCAGACAGCATGGATGTACAAGCTGATCTGGATCTACACTGGCCGCACATGCGTAAATGTGTATATATGGAGCAAATGGTTAAACTGAAAGTCTAGGATGATACTGTATCTTGCAATTTCATGTGAAATACCATGGTATTGAGACAGAATGAGTGCTGCTTGTTAAGCCTTTACTGCATGGGATATGGCTGTTATCCATGGGTGAACAGTGTAGATCCAGATCAGCTGGCAGTTCCATGTTGTCTTATCTGTATCTACACTGTTCGTCTTTTTATTTTAAGGTTATTTCTTAGCAAAAAGTGAACAGTGTAAATCATGATCAGACGGCAATGGTGTTTGGTTTTATATGTAGTAGGTTGTTACTGACCATAGTTAACCCTTTCCTGTACAGATACACCTTTATTGCTAGGGCGAACAGTTTAGATCCAGATCAGCCGGCACATCTGTGCCGTCTGATCAGGATCTAAACTGTTCGCTTTTTGATTCATTAGGTTATTTCTGACCAAAATGTGACCAGTGCAGATCCTGATCAGAAGGCATGGATGTGCCGTCTGATCTGGATCTACACATGTCGCACATTCGTAAAAATGCGTATATATCCAGGAAAGGGTTAACATTGTCAATCAGCTGGCCCTAACAGGATCAGGATCCACACTGTTGGCCCATGTGGTAAAAGTCTTATATAAGGATTTAAGGGTCACTATCGTACAATGTGATTTAGTGGGGACAGCTTTAACAAAATTATTTGTGAAAGCATAAATTGGTGCAATTGTATTTTTCTATTTAGACATATTTTTACAAACATGTTGTAATTTTGCAAGGGTTTAAATTCGTCCATTTACTCTAGCTTAAAATACTCAAAATTTAAACTCACACATAATTAATGATATTACAGTTAACCCTTTCCTGTATAGAAACACCTTTATTGCTGGGGCGAACAGTTTAGATCCAGATCAGCAGGCACATCTGTGCTGTCTGATCAGGATCTAAACTGTTTGCTTTTTGATTCATTAGGTTATTTCTGACCAAAATGTGACCAGTGCAGATCCTGATCAGAAGGCATGGATGTGCCGGCTGATCTGGATCTACACTGGTCGCACATGCGTAAAAATGTGTATATATCAAGGAAAGGGTTAATATAAAAGGAGAGTTACCTTTAGGTCCCATCTGGAAGCGTTTCAGGAGAAATCCTCCCATGAGGACACCAAACACAGCACCTGGTATTGCTATCCCACCTGTAATACAAGCAAGGAACCACAACTCTTAGATCACAGTAAACAGGAGTGCACTCCCCTTTCTCAAGAAAGAGCTATATTTATGAATTATATCCCACCTGTAATACAAGCAAGGAACCACAACTCTAAAGTCACAGTTAACAGGGGTGCACTCCCCTTTCTCATAAAAGAGCTATATTTATGAATTATATCCCACCTGTAATACAAGCAAGGAACCACAACTCTTAGATCACAGTAAACAGGGGGGCACTCCCCATTCTCATGAAAAGGATCTATGATGTGTAGCTTTATTTATGAATTTAAAATTTTGCATTTGTTTGTTTGTTTGTTTGTTTGTTTGTTTGTTTGTACATGATCTGTCACTTTTGAAAACCCTCCAGTAAATTCAAAACTCTGATAGAAATTTTAGTAGGAGGAACAGTGACTAAATTGCCTATAAAAATACCAATAAAAAAGCAAAATAAAGGAGAATTGCATTGGGTGGTAAGCTTTGACATCAGGCAAATCAGGGAAATTTGCTGGTAAGCTTTGACATCAGGCAAACACATTCTCTTTCCAGGCAAAACTTTTGTCAATTACATTACATTATAAAGATGAATGTTTGCATTTATCAGCCTTACCCTCCTTTGGTCCCTGATAAACAACTAGATGGGTGTTCAGTTGAACACTTGTGTCGCCCTCTGGTGCAATGTCAGAATAAAAATGGAAGTACAAAAAGGGGCATAACTCCATCAAATGTGACACTGACCTTAAGAATATGATATCTTCACCAGCGTATTGTCATAAGGAATATAACTTGAAAGTTTGATGAAAAAAATTAATAAATGGCAAAGTTAAAGCCAACGTTAAGTTTTTCGTAAAAAGTAGGGATGGGAACGGATACCTAAATCACTATTCGGATAACCGTATCCGGTATCCAGATAATATCCGAATAACCGTATCATTTTATCGACCACAGAAAATTTTGCTGATTTAATATTTTAAATTTAAAAAGCACAAACGTTACACTATATCGCGATCGTTTGAGTCCTCGACCAACCTACCGGGTATATCACGGAAACAAAATATAAGTGAAAATTCGGACCCAACGACTTAACTTTTTAAGTCAATAACGAGTTGAAAAAAATTTAGCTACCGCGAAAATGTACAAGAAAAGGTTCGATAAAATTGGAGTTTTATTTCACGTGGACGCTTGCAAGCGCATACATAATATTCTTTAAACGAAAAATACGCATATAGTCATATGCACTCATATGCAAGGCGATTCATTTTACGAAAATCGGCCTGCACAGCAGCGGAACATGTAAAATCACAGAGTTTACAATAACTACATGAACAAATGCTGTGTAACCAATTTATCGATAAATCACATGTATCGGGTTAAAAATACATGTAAAAGTTATTGTAATAGTTTGTTGCATCATCTACCTGACAGGTGTCATTTAACACGCTCTGTTCAAGGTACACCAATCAACAAAACAAAAGATCACGGTCTGGAATACTAATCTTCCGGTCTCCCAATTAACCAATATACAAACAATTAACACCTCTTTGTCAACCCTGCTGAGACATCCTGGTCGAGTTACGCCTGGGGAAAACCATGTCAGTATCGAGATTAGTGCAAGCAGTGTAGCGAGTTTTAGAAAGATTTACCAGTTTAAGTTATTTTTTACAAACCTTGAACAAAATACTGAAACTAAATTCGTACGAATTTGAGGGTATTCGGATGCGAGAATGGTATCCGGATACGATCTTACTATTCGGATATTCGGTTATCCGGATAACCGTTCCCATCCCTAGTAAAAAGGGAAATAACTACATCAAATTTGACCTTGACCTAAAGATTGTGGTATCATCACGAGCATGTTGTCATAAGGAAGAATTTGAAAGTTTCATGAAGAAATATTAAGAAATGGCAAAGTTATAGCCAACGTTAAGTTTTCATGACGAACGGACGGACGGAGGTCCTAACAAATCGGTACTTAAGTAGCTATCCTTTTGTTCTCCCCATTGTTCTTTTTAGCCACATAAACCGAAATAGCCACATAAACCCATTACGGAATGAATGACATCAAAGAAAATGTACAGTTACCTATTGTCCCTACAGCCACCTAAGTACCAATTTATCCGGTCGGACGGACGGACGGACAGACAGACAGACAGACAAAGCCATCCCTATGTATCGCTGTTTCTTTGAAAGGGTGACACAAAAATGAGTTTGAAATCACCTTTATAATAAACTTTTAAATAAAAACAAAAGGCAATCATACCTGTGAAGAGAGAGGCTTCAGACTTTGACGTGCCGAACTGGGTCTCGATGTATTTAGGTAGGAATACAACAAAGCCGCTGACGATGGAGATCTCACAGCAGATGCCAAAACTTGTCACCAAGTAGATCTTGTTTTTCAACAGATTCAAGATGGACTTTGGAATGTCTGTAATCAAAGGTCAAGGTAAACAATTTAATCAAGGTCAAATTCATGGATGTGAACAAAATTGCATGAAAATAAACTGAAAACGCTGAAAAAAATATCTACAGTACTGAATAGCTAGAAATTAGAATTATACAAATAAATTAGCAGAAGATTGCAATGAAGCTCTCACAGCTCTGTGCCCAAGGTTATGAAACTGAGCATGGAAACCAGTCTCAAATCTCAAGCATCTGATTGGCTGAAATGGCGACTGGTCGCCATTTTATATTCTCTAGTAAACAAAATATGCCCTAAAGAGCTCCAACTTCATAGATTATCTTTAACCCTTCACTCCACAGATATGCCTTTTTAGCATAGATTAACAGTGTAGATCCAGATCTGCAGGCATATCTGTGCCATCTGTTCATGATCTACACTTTAATGCTTTTTTATTAATATTTCTTAACAAGATAAGAACATAGATCTAGATCAGATCTTACAGATGTGCCGTGCCCAAGGTTATAAAACTGAGCATGGAAACCAGTCTCAAATCTCAAGCATCTGATTGGCTGAAATGGCGACCAGTCGCCATTTCAGCCAATCAGATGCTTGAGATTTGAGACTGGTTTCCAAACTCAGTTTTATAACCTTCAACCCTGGTTGATCTGGGTCTACACTGTTCAAACATGCAATAATTATGTATATATATATGGGGTAAAAGGTTAAAATGAGCCGGCTGATCTGGATCTACACTGTTTGCCAAGGAACTAAAAGCCTATAATCTATGGCATAAAGGGTTAAAAAATCTCCAAGAATCAATGACATATTATTCTCCATGGTTATTGACTGTCTCTTTAAATTATTGCAGCATTACAGCTAAAGGCCATGTTTACCACAGTGTTTGATCCCTATAGACACCATATCTAATTCAATGTGACATTTACAATAAATTAATTGAAGAGAATCTCTACATAACAGACAGTCCATTACCAGCCTAGGGTCACTTAATGTTTTATCCTAGATCATAAACTGAGATTGGAGACCAGTCTCAAATCTCAAGCATCTTTTAAGTTGAAATGGAGACTAGATGTTTTCATGATGGACAGACTGACGGACAGACAAAGTCATCATTATGTATCGCCTTTACACAAAGAAATAGTTGGTAATAATCATCATATCAGATCGACTTCCTTAACTTGTTTACATGATGTGAGAAGAGGAAAATTACTATCTAACTTAAAGTAAAACTTTGAAAAATTTTGTTAAAAAATATCGGCACAAATGCCTGCAAATATAGTGAAAATACTCAACATGAAATAATTTCTCCCTTCAAGTTGTTTTATTGACAAAACAACCATGGCTATTACTTGGCTATTACAGCCCCACAATATTTGGGAGAAAAATACAACAGATTTTCTTTATGATAAAGTTGTCTCTGGTAAAATCTTGTCATTAACCAAGATTAATGGAAGCAGACGGTCTCTTCTTGTTTCATTATGTAATCATTTCCAGTGACAAATGTGACCATATTCCAGCAGTTAGCAATGCAGAAATGCCTGGTTCCCAGGAAATTACCAGCCTGCAGTAGTTTTATGGAGATATAATGTTTTTTGTACATTTGTACTACCATGCAGTGTGTGTTAAGATTTTTTTCAGAAATTGACTCACGTTTCTATGATATTGCATGTACGAACAGTGCAATCAGGATATACCCTATTCACATCTTAGTCAGAAATAACTTAATTAATCCAAAAGCTAACAGTGTAAATCCTGATCAGACATTATATATGTGCCAGCTGATCTGGATCTACATTGTTTGCACATTCAAAATTTTTTTGTATATAAATCTGTCAGGATCTACACTGTTTAATTTAGATTCAGTAGGTTTCTTTCTGACCAAAAGTTATGCCAGCTAACCTGGATCTACACAATTATCACATGCAATAACAGCCATACATATGCAAAACAAGGTTAATGTAACTGCCAGCTAATTGCTAATTATTGGGAGCGATTAAACCTAAATTCCTCCATAGACACACCTTTATTTCGTTGACAAACAGTGTAGATCCAGATCAGCCGGCACATCTGTGCTGTCTGATCAGGATCTGCACTGTTCGCTTTTTGATTTGTTAAGTTATTTCTGACCAAAATGCAACTAATGCAGATCCTCATCAGACAGCACGGATGTGATGGCTGATCTGAATCTACACGGGTCACACATGCCTATAAGTGCCTATACATGGAGGAAAAGGTTAAGTAATGAAATACATGTATCTTATTAATATTATGATCATTTGCTATTACAGTTTAGATTCAGATCAGCTGGCACAATTCTGTGCTGTCTGATCAGGATGTAAACTGTTTGCTTATAAATTTACTAGGTTATATCTGACCTAGAGGTGACCACTGTACATCCAGTTCCAGATAATATGACACAGATGTGCTTGCTGATCCGGATCTAAACTAGTCATGCATGTGATGAAAGGCATATATATGGAGTAAAAGGTATAACCCTTTCCTTGATATTTACGCATTTTAACGCATGTGCGACCAGTGTAGATCCTGATCAGCCGTCTGATCAGGATCTGCACTGGTCGCATTTTGGTAAAAAATAACCTAATGAATCAAAAAGCGAACAGTTTAGATCCTGATCAGACGGCACGGATGTGCCGGATGATCTGGATCTAAACTGTTCGCCCTAGCAATAAAGGTGTATCTATACAGGAAAGGGTTAACCTATGTCCACTTAATGCTTGGCTGGAGGCTGCCGATCTAGTACAGAATTTCGTGCAATAGGTAAATTTATATAATAGGTGAGCCATACATTACACAGACTTGGATTAATTTTATCTTTTCTCTCAAGTTAATTGTATTAGACATTGCTGGCATATGGTACATGTTCTTTTTGACCTCAATACTGAAATTCTGTAGTATTATTTATTATTTCTGAGCCAGGAATTTAAATGTGAACTTGTTTTAAGTTCAGTAGCAAAAATTGTTTTACTCAAAATTTAAAGGTCTATGAACTACTAAAAAGAAAATGTTTGTAAATAGTTATGAAGTTCTGTGCCATGAATAGCTTATTAATGGCGAAACTGTATTTTATTTGTTATGATGCTGGAGATATTTTAATTGTGTATCAGACTAGTATTATATAAGTCTCTTTTACTTATTTTACAGCCAAATATACAGCATTTACCCAGATAATAAAAACACTGTAAGTTGAAAGTTGATTCTTGGTCAGATATAACTTAAAGCAGCATTACTTCAATTTAACCCGCTCTTGTATGAAATATCACATGTATTTGGAACTATATAGGCACAAATTTGCAGCATTAGTTCGGGCTAATAAAATTTTAATTTACTAAAATAAATTTGGTCCGCGAGACTAAAAGTGAAAGTAGGATTTCCGAAACGTCACAGAAATCGAGATCGCGCATGAAGTGGTCTCTTTGTCGGTGCTAAATATAGCTTCATTATATTTAGCTTCTTAAAAGTTCATTAACAATAATTTAACAATATCATTGAAAATCCCGTCTAAGAAAGAATTCGATCGGACCTTTTGTGTTCTGTTAGAGAGTTTATATATTAGAGTCTATATGGACAAATATGATTTTTCAATAGTATATTCTTACTTAAGTTTAGGGCTGGGGCTTTAATGAATCTTAAAGCAAACAGTGTAGATCCTGATCAGCCAACACATCTGTGGATTCCTTTATGATTCTACACTGTTGTTTCTTGGTCAGAAATAACCTTATGAATCTAAATGCAGTGTAGAACCCGATCAGACTATAAAAATGTGTGGGCTGATATGGACGATTGTGAGATGAAAAGCTGTGTTATGGGCTAACTTTGTGTTTGACAATAAAATTGTTCTAAGGAGAGCTTTGCATAAAACTGTGGAATCATCCTATAAAGGAAAAGTGTGCGAAATCAAAACCACACAAAATCTGCCCACTGAATATTTTATCTTATGACAGTAAAACGACTGTGTGATTTTATGTTTGCATGAACATGTTGATTTGTACCTCCAGCATGAAATTTCCACTTCCTGTCAAAATGTCATTGGTGCCTTTTGCATGAAATTTCATCTCCATGAAACTTAACAATACCTAACAATGTAGACCCAGATCAGACCACACCAATTTATATCACATGTCGCTGGTTAACCCTTTCCTCAATATATACACTTTTTACGCATGTGTGACCAGTGTAGATCAAGATCAGCCAGCACATCTGTTTCGTCTGATCAGGATCTGCACTGGTCTCATTTTGGTCAGAAATAACCTAATGAATCAAAAAGCGAACAGTTTAGATCCTGATCAGACGGCTGATCTGGATCTAAACTGTTCGCCCTTGCAATAAAGGTGTGTCTAATTGGAGGAAAGGGTTAAAGAACATTACCTTTTGCCGCTTTGCCATAGTCATCTCGTTTCGGACTGTCGCTGCTCGGATTCAGCAAATCCTGTCTTGCCTTACTCTCAAGAACTTTACGCTTCTCCTTAACAAGCACTTGTGGGAACATTAGAAATGGAATAGCGATGGTGAAAAGTACGAGCCCACATATTATAAAGCCTCCCCACCAAGCACCAATCCACCTGGGATGTGCCGGGGAAAGGTCGACCTTATAGCTGAACACATCAACGTAAAACTGCAGCAACAATGCGCCCAAAGCGTAACCAACCACTGGTCCCAGTGCGCCCGTCGCATAAGTGAAGGCTGAAAATAAAAACAAAAATAATTTAATAAAGTTTCAAACTATAATATTATTTTTTAACAGTTTTCATGCCTTTTAACACAAGTGCGTCCAGTGTAGTCCAGTTGAACCAGCACATATGTGCCGTATAATCTGGACCTTAGCACACTGGCCTTGGCCAAATGTCCCAAACTTCTCCTTTTACTGACCAAGGGAGAAGTTTTTCCCTATATTTTTTCATACAGACAGCTGAAAACTTGCAAAACTTCTCACCCTGAAGACTACTGGTCTGAAGGTTATAAAGCTGAGATTGGAAACCAGTCTCAAATCTCAAGCAACTGATTGGCTGAAATGGCGACTGGTCGCCATTTCAGCCAATCAGATGCTTGAGATTTGAGACTGGATTCCATGCTCAGTTTTATAACCTTGGGCATTGGCCATTTTCTACATTTGAACTCTTAACAAATATTTGGTGTTGGCATTTGTTTTATTTAGTGACTGCCTACATTTACCTCAAGAATTTCAAGAAATAATTGCATGTGCATACACAAAAACGAACTGCAAATTAAGTAAATTTCTATTCTGATGTAGACCACCAGGAGTCTGCTCTATAAAATTTATTTTATGACTCTTTCAACAGATGTGATCTGCATAAAGTTAATTATCAGAATATGTGCAAACATCTTTGACAGTTATTGGCCCATTTACAAATGCAAACACCAAATATAATAGATAAGATCTGCCATTAACTACATTTGGGCAGTGTTTTTAATTCTCGTGGGACAAGGGCCTATCAAATTGGGGAAAATATATTGTTTTTTCCAAAATTTGGATTTCCAACTTTCTTTAAAAAACAACAACAATTATTCCCAGTTATCATTTAATTAACTCATCTATGAGCAGAAAATAATTTTTTTAAACAAAATTCAGAGATTTCAATAGCTTTAAAAACCAAAGTCTGGTTGGGAAGTTGAAAAGGAAATTAGAAGAAACTGCAATGCGACAAAATCAGGATTTTAAGTTAAATATTAAGAGGGATTAGTATTGTTTCAAAACTCATACTTGAACAGTTTCCAAGAATAGGCGGATTTAAATAAAATTACAAAACCAAAATTCATCGGTGGTTTGACATTTTCTCAAAGGGAAGCACTTATTATTATATTAATTTTTTAAATTCTATTATCAGATTCTGAACGATATTGTGGATAATAAATATGGTTGAAATGTTTTTCCCTAAAAAATGACATAGGGGGTGGCAAATGTTTGGGGAGGGATGTTTTAAAGGCATTTTATAGTACATCTGTCTCCAACAAATTAGTCATCAATTTTCTGAGCTCTAAACAGGATGAAAATGACATTGCATTAATTAAGGGCTGCAAGTATTGGCAGACTAATAAAGCCTAAGAGTGCAACCTCATAATTCATGTGCCTTTCCCTAATTCAAGCACTACTAAATTAAAAGTGCACAGTCTGGAGCAACCTGTGAACTTTGGTGCCAGATACACTTTGTTATGTAACAAGGTCTGATGTTATTGCTTTTTTTTTTCTGCATGAAATTGATGATATCTGACATTTGCTATCACCTATCTACATCCTAGAAGCTTTATCCATCAACAAGAAAAAAACAAGTCTGAAAAACCTGCAAAAGTCTCTATAATATCACAACTAAGAATTGGGCATATATAAGCCTACCAAAGTCACCAAGTAAAAATCAATCATTGCCAATTTTGCATTCATGACAGTTTTTCAGCAACTGACTGTTACTTCATAATCAATAGACACCAAATTTTGCCCATTAACCCTTTTTTTCGATGATATATAGCTGAAATCCAATGACGAACAGTGTAGATCCTGATCAGACAACACTGATGTGACATGTGCCAGTAGAGATCCTGATCTACAGTATTCGCACATGCAATAAAATCCCTATGCATCTATATATCTACTATTAAAGGAAGGTGACAAAAAATTAAAATAAATCCTTAACTAGAACACTTAAATCAAGCAGATAGAACTTAAGTGTACTACTTACCAAGATAGGCTGGCGCCTTGTCTTTCGGTACATGATTGTCAATGTAGGTGGTGCCAAGGGTAAATATCGGGGTCCCGCCCGTACCTATTAAAATCTGTGCAGTAATCAAAATTAACACATATACTAAATTACCAGCATTCTTGTCAATGCAGTTTTCATCACTTCGTTTTGAATCAACAGTTTTACATATATTTTCATCCGTCAAATTTGATATAATCCCTTGATGAACTGTGTATTTCTTTGCGATGATATGTGGTAAAGCAAACAGCAAAGCACCAACTCCCATCAGAATCACACCTTTCCCAATCCAGCGGGGAATGTGACGCCGACCACCAAAATATGAAATAAAAATCACAGCAACTAAACTACCAAACTCGTACGAAGCCGCAATTAAACCTGATATAGAGCTTCCGATTTCAAAACGTTTTTCTATGGTTGTTATCACGCTGTTTAAATATCCTGTTGACAATGTACCAGACATTGTTATTAACAGGCACATACACACCACAAATAACTTTATGTTCGCGAACCACTGAATGCATTTTGGGCGGAATTTTCCTATCCCACAATGCCTTTCTTCTGTAGAAGATTCAATCTGATACAGCTGGTCCTCGATAATAACATCCCGTTCCGTGCCAACCTTTAGCAACTTTGAGGCACTGCTTACAGAATATGCACTTGTTGAACTTTCCACACCCAATGACCTTTGACCTACACTCTGACCTCCAGGGGTACTGTTTCCATCTGTCAAAGGAGTGAAACAGACTTGCCCTTTGCACCTGAGATCAAGATGGTCAGGTCGCCGTGCCATTTTACTGATGACCTTGGGAGTCCTTCACCTTGAATCAAAGGTCAAAAAACTGTCCCTGACCTTGATGTTAAACAGACCTCTGCTCCCATCAGCATGCCTTCAACCTAAAAATAAAATAAGACAAAATTAATGGATTACAGCAAATTCCATAGAACAATAACAACAACATTATAATCAAGTTAGTCTAAAATAAATCTGTCAGACTTAAAGATTTAATCTCACTAGTGTAATAAAAACAGAATCTATCTCTTACGTTTGTAATTTATATTCACAACCAAATTGATTCTACTCTACTTTTATTTACATTATCTATTCCCAAAATCCAAGATTCCAGAAAAATCAACAAACATCTAAATATCCGATTGCAAAAAAGTCCTACTCTGTACATTAAATGTAAACACATGAAAGGATACCACCAAATGACAGGGATCAATTTTCTTCTCAAATCCGACAGCTAACATTCGTTCAAATTGATTGCTTTCCTAGACATGATTCATGTTGTATTGTATTCCCCACCAACTATTCTTTTGGGAGAATATGGAAATATACTGTTCTGAGGTTCCGTGGAGACAGTTGTCAGAATGGATATATTTAACTATTAACTTGGAACTAGTCAAAAATCACAAAATTGGATGCGTTTTTTTTTTTTTAATGAAAACTGTGTTTAAACTCTTTACTCAATTAGAAACACCTTTCTTGCGAGGGCAAACAGTGTAGACTGGACAGTTTTAATGCCCCAGTTACCTGCATATCATCAATTTAATTTTAATTGGACACCACAGTGAGCACCCAGCCAGTGGTGAAACTCTGTGAAACTTGACTGCTATCATGGTACCAGTTTAAGTTTAACTGGACACTGGTTCCCAGTCAATAGAGTTTTTTCTCAGTGAAACATGACTATTAGCATGGTACCAGTCAATTTTAGTTTAACTGGACACTGGTTCCCAGTCAATTGAGTTTGATCTCAGTAAAACATCACTATTAGCATGGTACCAGTCAATTTTAGCTTAATTGGACACTGGCTCCCATGTGACTGCATATTCTGTGAAACTGAACTCAGCTAGCATGATATCAGTCAATTCACTAAATGGATTCTGGAACCAATCAATCGCCAATCATGAAAGCCTAGGTCAGAAACACCATTTACATGGTCTCGGAAAAGAACATGTTTATTTGGGACACAATAAATCATCAATGATTCCAATGTCTTCTTTTGGAACAGTATTTATTTTATTCCAGTCCTGGAGATTAGTTTCAACATCAAATATTGTTGCTGTACTTTTAAAAAGACCCAATTCTCAAACGTTGTAGGATAAATTTGCACAGATTTGTTTTTGTCTGTGAAGGAGCACTGACTAAGATACCCTTTGATAATTCAACAATACAAAGCAATAGTGATATTTTGTTGTAATAATTTTCCATAAAATTTGTTATTTTACTCTAAAATTGTAAATAATGTGTATAGAGAAGTACAGTGACGATTAATTTCAAAATATAAAATAGCCACATAGTATTATATAATTATAGACTGACCTCTTCATGCAGAGGGACAAAAAATAACAACATAAAGTTAAAAACTTACTATTTAAAAACAACTAAATTTTTGAAAAACAACAAAAAGGATAATATTTAACACTTTAAAAGTCATAATCTCCAAGTCACAACCACCATTCTTCTCTATCTCAAACTGTGCTTGTAGAATTCAAGTGCAGTTTAGATACATGTATGTTACCAACCCTTCTTTTTAATGTCAAGAGTTCAAAATTAAATTGCAGGTACAATTTCTACATGTTCTAGAAACCATAAAATTTATAGTTCACTAAATGTCCGACACAACACCAGAAATTTTCCCTATATTTCTGTATTGACAGTTGCTACATATAAAGCAAAAACTATTTAAATAGTTAAATATCTTACTTTAAATCATTTGAAACAATCAAATCTTCACCTGATACTTGCATTAACGATTTATGCAAGTAAATATTATTTAAAACAGTAAAACATTTTCCAAAATTAAACGTTACCTTGACATGGTTGTCATTAGATTGTCAGCCTGGATACACACATGTTTATTTCTGTTGAATGAGGTTACAAATCAGGTTCTTGTTTCATTCAAAATAAACAGTATTAATTAAGTAAGTTATTATCTGACACATTACCAAATCTGTAATCTGAAACATGGCCAGATTAGTAATATGATGCAAGTTCTTTTCAGATTAGTAATATGATGCAAGTTCTTTTCAGATTAGTAATATGATGCAAGTTCTTTTCAGATTAGTAATATGATGCAAGTTCTTTTCAGATTAGTAATATGATGCAAGTTCTTTTCAGATCAGTAATATGATGCAAGTTCTTTTCAGATTAGTAATATGATGCAAGTTCTTTTCAAGTAAAATTCAGGGCTTTTTTTCACTGCCTGGTGAAGGGGCTCATGCCCTATAATTTTGGGGAAAATAGCATGATTTTCTCTCTGAAGGGGAATGAAAAAACCTGATGTAAAGTTACTTTTTGGGGAAAACTGCATGATTTTAAAAAATTTTCTGAGGACCCATAAACAGCCCCATTGTAACTTTAACTAAAGAAGGAAAAAAGCCCTGCAGTATAGTAAAAAATACAAAAAGAACCACAAAAGACTATTCATCTCTTGACATGTAACATATAATGAAGCATACTTTTTTTAGTTTTATGAAAACAATTGAAAGGCAAAACTAAAAAAAGGTCAATGCTTATTAATGAGCATTTATAAAATTAAATCAATTCTAATATGCCACATCTGCATGACAGATTCAATTTGTAAATGTTTTTATTAATTAACACTTACCCACTTAGTGGATTAAATTAAATTTGGTAAACCCACTTACTGGGTAAATAATTTGTCAATGAACTAAGTAACAGAAATAAATTAAATTATTCAATGATACATAAATACTGGTTTATAGAAATAAATTTTCCAACAAGTTGAAAAATGATGATGACTGCTAGTACAGGAATAATAAATCATTCAATGATACATTATTATAAAATACCAATTTCTAGAAATAAATTTCCCAGAAAGTTGAAAAACACTACAATTCCATGAGACAAATTTACAATTTCATCCACAAACATCTAATCACAATCTTCCAGGCAAATTTAATATTCCAAACTGCAGTGTTAATTTACTGCAATAAACACTGACCACTGGCTATTCCCCAATATCCAAGTAGGTAATATTCTCTCAGAATAAACTACTATACAGCTACTCATATAACAATAACCAGTGACCTTGTAGTAATTAGTGGTGGTTATATGAGAACAGCTGCACTATAATCAGTGCAGTGTCACTGTGCCACTTCAGAGACCCCCCACTACCTGTACTTCCATGAGACCACTCACTACCTGTTGCTTCACTGATAAACCTGGGCCCAAGAATATTAAACAGATTAGAGACCAGTATTTAATCTAAAGCATCTGTATAATGGAGTATATAAAGTAAAAGAATAATTTATTTCTTAGCTAGCAGCCATCCCCTTACCTCCATTAATACCCCTTCCGATTCTGACACTACCCAATAAAGCCAAATCATTTCTTTCAATGATTACCCCTTCATGTTCCTGCATTGCTACGAAGATTTCCTCTACAAAAACCCTTTACTCCATATACAGGTTTTATCACATGTGAAAACAGAAGTTTCAGATCAGCTGGAACATTCAAGCTGTCTCAAAAAGCTAACAGTATAGATCCAGATCAGATGGCATTAATATTTTGGCTGATCTGGATCTACGCATTTTGCCACGGGATAACAGCAATATCCCATATAGTAAAGGGTTAAAATAACTTCCCCTCCATTCCCCGTTACTAACAGTCATCTCCCTTATATCTCCCATTTATTTCTTGCCTCCGCCTCTTACTGGGACAACAATGTACACAAATGTCAATCACTTGTGTTATTGCAAATATCTTGGCATCAAAAGTTCAGCCAAAACTCATTTCTCTATCAGCTCTCCAAGCTGGTCAGCAACAAGAAGATCTATGGATCAATACCGGTCAATTAGCAATACACTTTGGCACAAGCTCAAAAAAGGTCATCAGTGATAGAGAAATCATATTGCTGATAACCAACACTATTTGTTTTCACATACAACAGTATTATCAGTGTCACTTTCAGTTATTTGATACATGCCATTAGCTCCACTCTTACTGACAATGCCAGATCATCTGATTATACTGACTTCCTTAACCCTTTCCTCCATAGATACACCTTAATTGCAAGGGCGAACAGTTTAGATCCAGATCACCAGGCAAATCTGTGCCATCTGATCAGGATCTAAACTGTTCACTTTTTTATTCATTAGGTTATTTCTTACCAAAATGCGACCAGTGCAGATCCTGATCAGACAGCACGGATGTGCCGGCTGATCTGGATCTACACTGGTCGCACATGTATTAAAATGCGTATATATGGAGGAAAGGGTTAATTGTAAATTGTCTCACTAAAATCTAAAAGATTTTCTATCACAAAAATTTATTTTATTTTATAGAAATTTTAACATCTTTTAAATTTAAACCATTAGCACAGCCTTTTTATTTCTTTACTACACGAATAAATACTGCTTTTACCATTTACTTTGTCCCAAGGAAAACTGTGTATTAACAGTGTAGATCCAGATCAGCTGACATATTCATGCCAAAAGATCAGGATGTACACTGTACAGTTTACTTTTATATTCATTAGGTAATTTCTGACCAAAATGTGACCAGAGTAGATCTATATCTGATGGCAAGGATGTGCCAGCTGATCTCAATCTGCTCTGGCTGGACAACAAAACCTTTAATTGTATAGAAAGTAACAGGAATTACTCATGAGCCATTTGTGTAGATCCTGATTAGCCAGTACATGTCAGTGCAGTCTGATCAGGATCTACACTTGATGCTTTCATAATAGTTTATTTTTTATCACAAAGTTAACAGAGAAGATTCTGATCAGACTGCATGGCTATGGAGGCTGATCTTGACCTCCACATTTTTTATGCAAGGTAAAAGCCTAATCCATCAAGTAACAACAAAATGCTCCAAGAATATGTCAGTAAATCAGTATGTCAATGTTTGTCAGAAGATCCCACTGGCCAAGAACAAGGTCAAAGGTGCAAGAAGGAAACATCTTCTTGCCCTTGACAGAGTTAGTTGTAATATTTCAAAAATTATCTACTCTTTAAATTAACCAGGTTTTCAGTAAGTGCCAAGGCAGACACTTCAATGAATAATAAATGTGTTGAACCTCTTTACATCATATAAAAGTCATCAATTATACATGACGACAAGAATTAAATAACTTTGCACTATGCTTTAGTCAATACCTAATTAGCAAGAGCACCTTATACACACAAACAATTGAATCTGAAAAACTGAAATATATACTTGCATGATTTAATCAAAGCGCTGAAAGCGTTGAAAGACTTTCGCGCCGGAGAATTACATTACGCAGCAGAATGTCAACTATGGCTAACATCGTTTAATATGTGCACACGATAGAAACTGCATGTTAACTTAAATACTTGCTCACGGCCAGTATGAAAGAGTAGTCAAACATCTGCTATAAAATCCCCACAAAATACCCCAGAATGCGGGATTTGGCATATAGATTTTCAAATTTTCCCGGACCCCCTTGATAAGTTAGGCCTCTTACAAATTAATTTGGGCCTCATAAACGGACTGATTTTCTAGCTTAGTTAAAATTAACATTGTTAAAAAATAACTCGCTGAGTTGAACCCCCCTTGCTGAAATCCTGGATCCGCCCCTGTCTACTATTGTAAATGCAAATGTTATGTAGTGTATAAGCTGGCTAAACAATACTAAATCCTGTAGAGTATACTTCTAGTATCAATGAGACATAAGCTATTAATATTAATTAGTAGGCGGTGCTACTTAAACTTTGTAGAGAATGTTCATTCATAGTATCATGTACATCTCCGATGAGTAATTGCCAGCATTTAACAAGCATTGGCCAATGATAAGATAAGCACAACCGTTATTTCCTGGTTAGAGATAAAACGAATTCAATTAAGAGAGTAATAAGAGATTGCTAAACTGTTAATTGTCTAAAACAAAACAACATCCTGATAAAAAGAGACGTGTTTCTCGCTGACCTGAATACAGTTTAGTCACTGATCACGTGACTGATTTCTTTATAATTGGATTTTTAATATCCCTTAATTTTTGTTTGAACAACAACATAATATTGTTTTATTCTTTTCTTTTTCTCACTGTCTGTACAAATGTTCGTCATCGTTCGTAATAAATTTACTTTCTTAATATGCACTACTTTCTGACGCCGCACAACTATGGAACTTGTTAGGCGTAACTAAACTACTCATGCATATTCAGCTGTTTGTTCACTAACGTAGCTGAACGTGATTTCACTCAACATTTGTTTGATGGAGTTTTTGGCATGGACGCTACAAAATTACACGGACACGTACTATAGATCACTATTCTTTCGTGGAATTGTGTGCTTGAATGTGCTTAAAACGTCTGCATTTCATTTCGGCCTGCTCTCGCGGTGACCACAAAACCCCGCTTACTTGAATATGCTCGATGTCGCAGTGATACACCGGAAGTTAAAGACTGCGCGTCGCCGTGTTCTAGACTTCTAGCGTAAGACTTTCGCGCATGCGCGCAAAAGTCTAAAAACAGTGCACAGGGGAACATTATCGTAACATGTTAAATCATTTACCGTAAAAACCCTATGTTTTCGGGCAGCTTAAAATAATTATTTTTTTTCTTGGACGAAATCTTAGGGTCACGAAAAAATAATTATAAAAATCGCGGCCGAAAACTTAGGATTTTGTCCGCGTCGCCGACTATCCGAATACTAGTACAGTATACATGCCTTTTTATGAAATGCGTATCGTAACTTAGCATATTTTGTCTAAGTCTTTGGACGGAAAAAAAAATTTTTCTGGCTGAACGAATATTTAGAGAAGAGAATTTTCATTTAAAAAAAGATCGTTCGAACATTCAGACACATGTACATTAATTGACACGTCCATAAATGTAAGCCTAGAATAAGTCAACACATTCCAGACGTTTCTACCTTTAAAAATTCTGCTTACCATTGTCAAGTTATTAAGTCCATAGTTGCTAAACAAACATCCTATTGTTGTATAATCAACATTGCCAAAAGAATTGTGATGGCTGTCGCAGATAGGAGTGCAATAGATAAGTTGCAAACTGCTAATTCGGCAAAGTGCCGGTACTGCAGATTAAAACACAACCAGATCAGAAATTAGCATTAATTATACCAAATACTATCAATCAAACAATCGACTGATTTAGAAATGAAATGAACCTAGTTTGTTGACGGGTTGCAATTTTTTGTAATACACCGTCGATCGATGTTTGAGCGGTGCACAGCGTTTCAAGTTGACGTCGGCGTCTTTGATGTCTTTGATGTAAAATACACAAGCATCGCTGACATTTTAGATCAAAGCGGGCAATGAACAGGTGTTCATAGCAGTTGTAAATTTGATGATTTTAGTCAATGTATATGTAACAATTCTCGGATATTTTAGGGGCAAGTATATTCGCTTAATTAAAAACACACATCGTTCATTTTATTTCTTACTCGTAATAAAATTAAACTCGCTTTTGAATAACGGTTTTAAAAACATCAGTTCTGTTCATAAAAAAAATATTGGCTAGAAACGAGTTATGATATTATCTTCGGAAAAACATTTGAGTAATCGAAAAATCATTTGACTGAAAACAGTTTGGATATTATTAAGTGGCGATCATGTGATCAAGTAAAAAGTACAATAGATGTTTGCCCGCGGCAATCATAAAGTCGCAATATTTCGCACTTTATAGCCTAGTTGCGTAGCAACGTCTACAGATTTGAGATGACAGATTACAAACTGAAGATAATCATTATTATAATTGCTTTAAATAAAAAGAACATTATATTTACCAGGGTACGATTTTATTACTTACAGCTTTGTTGTTACAATATTGATTACCGCAAATAAGATGATGACAAATAATTGTTCAGAAACAAACTCAATCGGCGGACAATGATGTATACAGTTATTTCTAAGTTCTTTTTTTAATATCAAAATCAAAACCAAGGTTTACAAACATATTTTTTATTACTAATTTAATAAAAACAGACGAATTTAGAATTGAAAATGCTGGCCGAAAACATAGGGTTAGCGAAAAATCGCCGAATTTTAGTGGCCAAATTTTTAGGGTCATTAAAAAAATTAATATTTTTTTAAAAAGACCGTGGCCGAAAACATAGGGTGACCGAAAACATAGGGTTTTTACGGTAATTTTATTTGCATTAAATGTGGAATTCATAGAAAAAATCTAAATTTTTTAATTTAACACAAGCAAGGACAAAGATATAAACCTGATTTATTTGTTTTCATTTGTTTTGAAAAGCATATAATATCAAAATAAATATAATTTAATGCATATGTACACTATGCACAGGTTTAAAATCCGGTCAGTAAACAATAAAATATCATTGGCTCGGAAATACAACATTAAAATAGTAACTGTTTTTCTCTGTAAAAATTATATTATGGATCTGTTTTCAGATAATGCTTTGACCGATGCTTTTTTAACCTATTTCTCTGCAATAATAAAATATCAGAAGCTCAGAGTAGTAATTCAACATTCTGGATTCACAGACACTATGTCTTTACAAATTGCAGAGAACGGGTATAATCAGATCAAATGATGTTGTCTTATAGATGTGTAATCGGATCAAACGATACCATTGCTTCATTGATTGTTGGCTGCCTATTCAATAATAATATCAATGTCCATTTTTTTTTAATTATCAAATGAATATACAGGTTACATGCATTGAGATGGCTCAAACAAGAAAACTCCCCAATGAAAATGAGCAGATGCAAAAATTATATTTAGAATATACTGTAAGTTTAGTTTAGTTTAAACTTATTTATTTTACATTGATTGCGAAACAAGTTATTCCAACTTATATTAATCACGCTGGATGACCCCTTTCTGGGTTACCAACCAGTACTCTCGCTGAATATGTTGGGAAACTGCAGACGAATCTCATCCATGGTGGGTTTCGAACCCGCAGTCTGCAGATCTGGAGTCGAATGCTCTACCCCTAAACCAGTGTTCTTCCACAAACTGTATACTAATATAATGTAAAAATATTTATAATTAAATGTTTGGTTTTGACCAATATGGGTCAGTGTAAACAAACCATGTTAAGACATCAAGCAATACTAGATGCTTGTTGGCAGCATCATGTCGAGCCCGCTTTCACACTATCGTTGACCCTAAAGTTTGACCATAACCTTTGATATTGTCTTTTTCCATAAGAAAAACTTAATTCATAATAATGAAATTCATATTTGATCAATCACTTATAGCTGATAGTAATTAAATAAGTGTTTACTTTCTATTCATAGGGAATTATATGAATTATGTGTCAATGTCATGAATTATAACTTCTGGAACTCAATTACATTGTACCCGACACATGTCTACAATTTAAAAAATTTGTTAATACTTAAAGAGGCTGTCATGCAGAGTACCTGAATGTATATAATTAATCACAGTGCAGTCAATTAGTACAGTCATTATGTGTTATGAAACAACCTGTCAAGCCATCAGCCGTATGGCTACAATAATGACGGACAGTAATTGGACATATAGTACATGCCAGAATGCCTGACCGAACTTAATATAGCACCAAGCTAATAGGAAATAGGAAATGTTTGTGACACAATGGGTCAACATCACTCCTCCCGAACAGTACTTTACTTTTGACAAACATTGATGATCAAATACTAATTTTATACTTACAGCTTTTGCGGTCCTAATGCTTGGATGACATATTTCAATATGGATTATTATTATAAGTTTGCAAAATATTTCTATATTGTCCCTTATCTCCATTCATAATTTTTATGCATGTACAAGCTGTGTAGATCCAGATAAGCCTGCACATTTGTGGCATCTGATCAGGATCTGCACTGGTTATGTTTTGGTAAGAAAAAGCCGAACAAATCAAAAAGCAAACAGTGTAGATCCTGTTCAGACGATACAAATGATCCAGCTGATCTGGATCAACACAGTGTTCGCCCACACAATAACGGTATAATTAGATAATGAGGAAAAGGTTTTAAAAGACAAAAACCTTCTAGCAATATATCTCTTTTATGGACTATGCTTAAAATGCACCCTACAAATGAGTCATTTTATTGTTATGAAATAAATCACAATTAATTTCATACTGTACAAATAATGCAAGGCAGTATACATTTACTAACAAAACAAAAGTTACCAAGTTTGTATCAACAATTCGCTCCTAATTAAAATATTAAATAAACCATTTTCTCATACATTCAGTGCAGCTGAAATTGGAGACTACTTACTTGCTATGGTCTCTAGTTGTCCCTTTCAGTTCCAAAACAAAGTAAAGTAAGTCCCAAAATTATTATCATAGTATTTAAGTTATTGATATCTTGACTGAGTCATGTGACTCACAGTATACTTAATATATGTTATTAATAACTTAACAGTCATGTGCCAAACAAATTTATTAATAATTTATGGTTTATCAACAAGTTTTATAATTTTGATATCGTTGAGTTCTCTTGACAAGTTCCCTGATTACTGAAAAATTTATCCCTTAACTCAATATAATTATGCTCCTTTGTATGCGTGTCAGAAAAAACCTAATTATTCAAAAAGTGAACAGTGCAGATCCTGATCAAATCCCACGGATGTGCTGGCTAATCTGGATCCTGACTGTTCACACATTCAGGGGTGAAAGAAATTCCGAAAATCCTGAAATCCTGAAAATTTGTCAATTTATATAGGGAAAATAAAGATAATCAACTTTTTTTTAGACAATTCAGGAATAATCATAAAAACTTTGACCCCTGCACATTCATGAAAATGCATATACAGAGTGGCTATACCACATTGACTTTTTGGATGTCGTGCACACACAAAATTACTTGCTTCAGGTAGGTCTTTAATGCTTATTTCTCAGTAACTTCTGGACCGATTTCATTCAGATAAAGAGCACCTTACTCCTGTTAAAAAGCATTCTCATCGACATTTAACCTCCATTATCAATCGGCTGCCATTTTCTTAAATATTCACAAATTAATTTACACTTTCAAACAAATTTTGTAAAGCAAGTGATTTTGTATGTGCACGACATCCAAAAAGTCATGTGGTATAGCCACCATGATATATATGGAGGAAAGGGTTAATTTGAACATACTGTACCTGACATAAGATCATGTTTGGTTATATAAACAGAATATCCCATTATGGTGACTTGCCTACTTATCCAGAATCCATTATTTGTTGTACAACTGATAGGTAATTATGTTCCTTTTAAAATATTTATCACTGATACTCACTGCTACAATAATCTAATCAGCAGGAAAATTACATTTCAAGTAATTTTTTGGTGACAAATCCCTCATTATTTAACAAGTTATCTACCTATTTTCTCTTCCTTTACAAGATTTTAATGTTCAGAGACTTAATGGTCTTTCTCCCTCGGGCATACAAAACTCATACATCAAAATACTGGATTTCTGTGCAATTTTGTAAAACAAAAATCTGATGCATCACATACCCTTAAGCAAGTTAAACAAATTGTGATCTGCATCTGTCAATTCTCGGGATTTCTAAGATACACTTGTCATCAGTCAACCTAGTAATCTACTGTCCAATCAAGGAATTGAAATTCACAATGTTTCACAGTTTACTCCATTTACTTTATAGGTACACAGTAATCACAAGGGTAAACATCTGTGTCATCTGGACTGAAGGTTATAAAGCTGAGATTGGAAACCAGTCTCAAATCTCAAGCATCTGATTGGCTGAAATGGCGACTGGTCGCCATTTCAGCCAATCAGATGCTCGAGATTTGAGACTGGTTTCCATGCTCAGTTTTATAACCTTGGGCACTGATCAGGATCTACACTGTTTGCTTTTTGATTCATTAGCTAAGGTTTTTTTTAACCAAGATGCAAAGAAGAAAAAACAGACAACAAGGATGCGCCACCAGATCATGATCCATATTGGTTGCACAAACTTAAAATTGTGTATATATGAAGTAAAGCAGTAAATCTGAAATTATTCGTGGACATAAATACAATTAAAAATAATTCATTAAATTGTTTTCCACAATTTCTCTAAATAAACATAAATTACCAGTGTGTTGTTCAACATAGTCCAGGGTATAATGTAAATTAAATCATAGCCATATATAAATATTTATTAAAAAAAACCACTTCCTTATTCATGTACTTTTGTGTAAAAACCAAATTTCACAATTCAAAAGGAAGTAGACACTCAGAAACTAAAAACCAATTTAAAACCTCAGATAACAATTCTCCCTGCATCATACTTCTTTTCTCTATAAAATATTGACACCTTTAACCCTTTCCTCCATATATACTCATTTTTACACTTGTGTGACCAGTGTAGATCCAGATCAGCTGGCACATCCGTGCCGTCTGATCAGGATCTGCACTGGTCACTTTTGGTCAGAAATAACCTACATGTAATAAATAAATAGCTTACAGTGCAGATCCTGATCAGACGGCACAGATGTGCCGGCTGATCTGGATTTACACTGTTCGCCCCATGCAATAATTTAGGTGTATCTATGGAGGAAAGGGTTAAAGGTGTATGATCATGTGTAATGAAAATAAATACCTGTATTTTTTTTTCAAATATCAAAATTAAATTTTGATTTAAACTAAAGAAGACCTGTTAACCAGGATTGTGGTTTAATATTCTCACATAGTCAACATAAGAATGAATATATAATATATAGCCGAAGTTGTTATAGCCTAACTTACCTGTTAACTAACGTAAAATTCAATCATGACACCTCGTCAAGTGTAATGATTATTCCACAATTTTGACAAAATTCACTCCTGTTTAGTCATTTAATTCTAGGCATTACACAGCAGTACAATTTATAGTAACCACATCTCAGACATATAATATTGAAGTATATAAAAATGCAGCTTTAATAGATAACAAGTGACAAGTGTCCTTAAGGTATTACATGTAACAATACTGGTATACTATGTCAAGTAAACAAAGGAAAACAAAACTGCAATTATTATTTTATGTGACAGTACATTATTTACTGCTATACTGTAAGTGGCTTGTTACACTGCCCTTGTTACAGCTAACCTGTATAACAGACAACATTAATTTAAAGACCTTCTAGACAAAGGTTAAACGTTACTGTCAAACAAAGTGTTCAGTAAATTAACCCTTTCCTTCAAATAAAAAAATTTGGCATCCATTTGTAGATCCAGATCAGTCAGCACATCAATGCCTTACAGGCTTTGGGAAAGTTGCCGGACCGATGTACATGTCCGGCAAAAATCAGTCTGGTCCGATAATTTTTTCCTGGGTTCCAGACCTTATGTCCGGCACAGTTCAGTCCTTAACTGATAACGACTGAGTAAGAGTCTATCCGTCCGGCACGAATTCCGGGATTTATCATGTCCGCTCAAGACAGAGTTTTCTCCCTTAATTATGAGAATATTGAAAACAGGCTTTGCTTCGGCGTTTCTTTTTAAGTTTCCAACCAATTCTAGATAAAGTAACCATATACCACCTTCGACCTTGTACAAAGAAAATGTCGTTCTTGCAGTATTTTGATGGCGCTACACCAGGCAAAAACGAAGAAAAAAAACTGATGACGAAAAAAAGCAAAACAATAGGAATACGAGTCCAAGTGCCCGCCGAGAAAATTTGTTGAGAAATTGCCACTCGTGGTTACTTTTAAATGAGAATATTTTCGATGAGACAGAATTTGATGACACTGAAGAAATCGTACCCAGTTTTGATCATGATATTCTTACAGTGGAATTCAGACATCCTGTTACACTTACTCTATAAAAAAGTTTGTTTGATAAGGACGTATTATAGTGACATGACGATTTTGATAATGAAGGTTCTTATTTCCATACAGGTCCATCAATATGGATTAACTGATGTTTTACCTAAGAGAGAGAATTAAATTTAAAATGTTAAAGAAGCCTTTAAAGGATGATGTGTCTTTAATTTAAAAAATTAACAAAGGTACACATTTATTTGGAAAAACAATGCGGCCAGACAAAAGTTCTTTCGGTCAGACAAGAATTGGAAGTTTGTCTGACCGAATGTCAGGCAAAGTTTTCAGCAGTTTCGCGAAGCCTGGCCTTAATTGTTCGCTTTTAGATTCATTTGGTTATTTCTAACCAAGATGTGACCAGTGTAGATCCAGATCTGACAGTACAAAATTGTGCTGGTTAATCTGGATCTACACTGATAACACATGTATAAAAATGCATATATATTTATGAAGTAAAGGCTTAAAGGTTTCTGTCAAACAGAGCAGTAAATTAAAACTCACTGTCATTTAGTTCTGCAAAACTGTTGATTTTTAAGTTTAAATTTATTGAAGATGAAAATTATGAAATAATCAAATATAATATACTTAAGGGAAAAAGAAATGCAGGGTGACAGTATTTGAAATAACTTGCTAATGTGTTGATCAAAAACAATGAAAATCTGATAAGAAACTCTCTAAGGTATTATGGTGCATGTGGTATAGTATGGAATGTCACATGATGGATTTGTGTATTTTTTTTCACTTATCTAGCCATTTTTGTAAACAGCGCCGAAGATAAAAAATTAATAAATAATCTACCGTAATATACTTAAAGTGACAGTCCATATTATTTGCTTCATTTACAAAGAAAGATAATAGTTTCGTACCATCAAATATTAAATGCAAAAGCTACGAGTGATAGGGTGTTACTAGAATGTTCATTCAAATTATTGGGGTCAACATTATTTCGGAGCGAATAAACGTTAATTAATTATTCAGTTTGTCACGTGATTATTTTCAATAACAAACATCATGACGGATACCGAAGCAATAAAGCGTAATAACATGAGAAAAATATCTGTTTGAAGTCGAAAGGTATGGTATTTCATAACTCATTTTTCCTTGACGTTTTATTTGTTTGTTTTTTATTCTGGTGGGATGACGATTATTTCATTTTGCTTACGTTCGACTATGCATGCGTACGCATATTGTTAAACGGCCTCATTTGCATCTCTCGCAGTGAGGCATCAATTTTCGAACTTAATAACTATATCTGTGTAAAGTAAGTAAAAGAATTAGATTTCTTTATCCTATTTTCTGTTTCTGTCTGTGGCGTATTAAATTCTGACACTTTTTGCAAAAACTTATTTTTCATAGACAGTCTTTACATAATTATTGAAAATTACTTTAAGTGATAATGAAAGGCATGGTGACATTATTAAAAAAAATATCTTGCTAATGTGTTGATCAAAAACAATGAAAATCTGATAAGAAACCCTCTAGATTAAGTGCAAGTGGTTTTATAATTGTATCGAATGTCACCTAATGGAACTGCGTAATGTCATGCCTCCCAGGAAAGCATAAAACGTGGAAAATCATCGTCAAAGGTTACCCAGCTTTTTTACCCCCCGAGTATATCAAGTCCAATTTTATCATTTATAATCCATTATTACTGAACATAATTATTTAATTCAAATCTATAATCCTAAAATAATTGAAGATAATATAGTCAAATTTTATAATCCAAAAATGTTTAAAGATAAATAATCAAATTTTACAATCAGTAATTGGTGAAGATAAAAATTAAATAGTCCGATTTAATAATAAAAAATTATTGAAAATGGTAAATAGTCCAATTATTTTATAATGAATATTTTTTTAAGATATATTGTCGAATTTCATAATCCAAAAATTGCTAAAGATAATAACAATATAGTCTGATTTAATAACAACAATTATTGAAGATGGTACAGTATATAGTCCACTCTTAAAATCCAAAAATAATTAAAGATACTTAGTTCAATTTGGACAGTAACTTTTCAGAAATGTCCACTATTCATTAACTGGTAAAGTTGCTTTGCATTATGAGGTTTGATTTTAATAAGTTAATTTTACGCTGGCCTTTCCTCCATATTACGCATTTTTACGCATGTGCGACCAGTGTAGATCCGGATAAGCTGGCGTATCAGATCAGTGCCATCTGACCTGGACATGCACTGGTGGCATAATATATATAATAACTCCGCTTGTGTATACTTGTAATAATAGTTGTATCATTTTATTTTGTTCAGGTTTGAAAATCATGGATTGCTCAAATTTCAACCTCAGCTGAATTAAACCATTAAAGTGTGTCTTAATAGAATAATTCAACCCCTGAATTTGCATCAAGATTTGTCCTGGGACAAACTTAAATGAGACAACTGTATTACCTATAATAGCCCCAATTTAATAAGGTCCACAATTAAAGATGATTATCGAAAAATATATCAACCATCAAAAATACATTTTATTTTATAATGTACATAAGAGTTGAAATTTCTAGAAACAGTCTACCAACTTCTTACACCACCCCTTCTATAAAACTACTAAATTCAAGAAGAGTGCCAAACTGACACAAAATACGCCCGTCAAAATGCTGATCATCAAAGTTGCGTAACGATCCGATGAAAATTTTTCTACTTGGAGAGCAGATACCGCTAATTCAGTTTTTGGACAATTCAAGGGCCATAATTCAGGAGTGCCTGGGTGGATTTGGCAGGTTATGGAACTTGGTCGAGATATTATGCCCACCAACATATTCACCAAGTTTGATAAAGACCAGATGAAAACTCTTTGACTTAGACAGCGGAAACAGTAATTTTGAACAATTCAAGGGCCATAATTCAGGAGTGCCTGGGGGGATTTTGCTGGTTATAGAACTTGGTCGAGATATTATGCCCACCAACATATTCACCAAGTTTGATAAAGACTGGATGAAAACTCTTTGACTTAGAGAGCGTAAGCCCTTATTTTGGACAATTCAAGGGCCATAATTCAGGAGTGCATGGGAGGGATTTGGCTGGTTATAGAACTTGGTCGAGATATTATGCCCACCAACATATTCACCAAGTTTGATAAAGACAGGACAAAAACTCTTTGACTTAGAGAGCGGAAACCCAAATTTTGGACAATTCAAGGGCCATAATTCAGGAGTGCCTGGGGGGATTTGGCTGGTTATAGAACTTGGTCGAGATATTAAGCCCACCAACATATTCACCAAGTTTGATAAAGACTGGATGAAAACTCTTTGACTTAGAGAGCGGAAACCCAAATTTTGGACAATTCAAGGGCCATAATTCAGGAGTGCCTGGGGGGATTTGGCTGGTTACAGAACTTGGTCGAGATATTATGCCCACCAACATATTCACCAAGTTTGATAAAGACCGGATGAAAACTCTGACTTAGAGAGCGGAAACAGTAATTTTGGACAATCAAGGGCCATAATTCAGGAGTGCCTGGGGGGATTTGGCTGCTTATAGAACTTGGTCAAGATATTATGCCCACCAACATATTCACCAAGTTTGATAAAGACCGGATGAAAACTCTTTGACTTAGAGAGCGGAAACAGTAATTTTTGACAATTCAAGGGCCATAATTCAGGAGTGCCTGGGGGGATTTGTCTGGTTATAGAACTTGGTCGAGGTATTATGCCCACCAACATATTCACCAAGTTTGATAAAGATCGGATGAAAACTCTTTGACTTAGAGAGTGGAAACCCTTTGGACGCCGCCCGCCCGCCGCAGGTGTTCCCATAATACGTCCCGTTTTCAAACGGGTGTATAAAATGCTGTGAAAAATTATTTTAATCTTTCCTCCTTATATCTGCATGGGCTAACAATGTAAATCCAGATCAGCCAGCACATCTGTGATGTCAGATCAGGATCTGCAGTTCGCTTTGTCATTTATTATATTATTACTGACAAAAACACAAACTGTGCAGATCCAGATCAGACAGGATGGATGTGCCAGCAGATCTGGATCTACACTTGATAAGCATGTGATAATATGGGTATATTTGGAGAAAAAATGTTAAAGACCAAAATAATACATTACTGTAAACTCGCACTAAACTGTGAATAACCTGCTTTAAAATAAAATATATAAAGAAAAAACGACAGAACATACCTTTGTGTCCTTATACATAATTCTTTCCTGTTTAACTCGCCATGTTACTTAAAATCACGTGGCAATTTTCTTAATTCATACAATTTGTCCAGATTTCCAAAAAATCAGATTTCACAATGGAATGCGAGGATGAGATTCATGCATATCCTGCCCTTGAAATCAATACTAATGTAGGACTGCAAAATTCCCTGAGATTCACAGGCTCTCGCAGCATTATCATCCTTCAATTATTGGTTCTTTCCAGACCCGTAAAAAATTGCTTGTTATTCTGGGTTCAAAAAGTAGTGTTCTCATGCATGCATACAAATTTTATTGCATCCCTTATCTAAGGCAAGGCAGTCTTTACATCAATTTCTACTTTTACTAGACTAAGTGCAGCCATTCTAGCACAAGGTGGTTTTGACATCAATTTCTATTGCACCCCTAATCTCAAGCAAGGTGGTCTTTACATCTGTATCTATGCATTAACCCTGTGCCTAAAGTGTAGAATTGCCTAGGCGAATGATATTTATGGTAAAACCCCTTGTAAAGACCACCTGACATTAAGACAACCTTAATAATAAGACCACTATAATTTCAATATCCCTTTTTAACCCATTCCTGTACAGACACAACTTTATTGCTAGGGCGAACAGTTTAGATCCAGATCAGCACATCCGTGCCGTCTGATCAGGATCTAAATTGTTCGCTTTTTGATTTATTAGGTTATTTCCGACCAAAATGCGACCAGTGCAGATCCAGATCAGACGGCACGGATGTGCCGGCTGATCTGGATCTACACTGGTCGCACATGCGTAAAAATGCGTATATATCCAGGAAAGGGTTAAACTTTTGCTATATTTATCACCGGAAATTAAGAGCACCACTCTTTTATTTAATAATGACTACACTATGCTATCAGGATCTGACGATGAGTAACTAAAAATGCTTTTATCAACAACCTTATGAACCAATCAGATTCTTGCCTACAAATTCCCAAAAGCAAAAGATGATCGCCATAAATGTCTAAGTGTTCCGAATGTTTTGTATGTTCATATCCATGTATACACAGGGCTTTAAACCGTGGAAAGTGCCCTGTGTTTACATATTTTACTGAAGATTGTTGTATTTAATAGTAGTTCTGCATTCAATTCCACTGAAATGATGCCTTCAGATCATTTTGACCTTTGGCAATAGCATAACATATCATGCTTCCTGTGTTGAAAACCACTATAGCTAATAAATGGTATTTGTGGGCGATCCTCAGAACTAACAGTTTGTTAGATCTGACTATACTGAAATTTGTTTAAATAAGTAGGTATCTTGTCTTCTATTTTTGCCGTAATTCTCGGGCTTCCATTTGACCCTTACCCTTAACCCTTTACTCCATAGATACTCCTTTATCATGTGGGCTAACATTGCAGATCCAGATCTGTAAGAGGTCTTGTAACGTTTTATGTTAGATTCATTAGGTTATCCCATTCCTGTATATATGCATTTTTACGCGTGTGCGACCAGTGTAGATCCAGATCAGCCGGCACATCCGTGCCGTCTGATCATGATCTGCACTGGTCGCATTTTAGCCAGAAATAATGTAATGAATCAAATAGCGAACAGTTTAGATCCTGATCAGACGGCACGGATGTGCCAGCTGGTCTGGATCTAAACTGTTCGCCCTAGCAATAAAGGTGTATCTATACGGGAAAGGGTTATTGAAGAAGTGAACAGTGTAGATCCTGATCTTATGTCACAGATGTGCTGCATGATCTGGGTTTACACTGATGACACATGTGATAAAATGCAAAAACATGAACGAAAAGGTTAAAACACCTTGGTTTTGACTTTTAAAAGGCTTGAAAATGAAAAAAATGCTCTTTTTGACCCTTGAGAATTTCAAGCCGCATGTCAAATTTCCTTAAATTACAGACAAGGTTAAATTGTTTTGACTATGAGAAAATGCCATTCGTGACCCTTGAATTTCCTAAGTGAAACCCCAAATATTCTCTTTTTAATCTGTATCTGGTTTGTTTCTGTCAATTTCTCTCTATCTAACCACTCCCTTTCATACCATCTTCTATTTCTAAGGATTCCATTACTATGGGTTTTGTAATTTGATATCTCAAAAGATTGAAAAACATAGAGCAAGGAGAAGCCAGGTCATTAAAAACAAAGATTCAAGACCGGTCTCAAATATCAAGCATCTGATTGGCTAAAATGATGTCTAGTCGCCATTTCAGCCAATCAGATAACTGAGACTTTAGACTGGTCTCCCAGGCAGAATAAGTTTTATGATCTTGGTCCCAGGGCTTGTAAGACGTTTCAGTCGAGCAGAAATTAAACAATCTAGCAGGCCTGCTAGGGGGTTCCGGGGGGCATGCCTCCTCCTGAAATTTTGAAATTGACCATGTCATTTTCTGCATTTTGGGCTATATCTTAACTATTCAATAGCACTATTTAAAGGCCATTTTGTGGCATATTTTAATGCAAACATGTGTTTTATTCTAAAGTATCTTTATTACATGGCAGTATGACACTACCATGCAATACGGATACCTTAAACACATTTTTGCACTTAACATTCATAAAATGGATACACAACATCATGACTTTTTTTATCATATTATTCATACAAAAAAGGGAACTTCGATAAGACCTACAAAAGGCCAAGCCCTGAACGAGTGCTGAAAGCAGTTTGTACAAAATTTAAGAATTGCACAGCACCCGATTTTTTACTGGATTAGTTAATGCTGCAAAACTCATAGCATGCAAACAAGAACAAGCAACAGGGGACAGAAAACACAAAGCGTCAACACTGAAACTCACTCCTGGCCGTGAAATATTTAAACAAATTCGACTGCCGTCCAACTTTCTCTTTTTCATTTTGACAGGTCAGGTTTTCAAAACATATTGGACTGTGTTCACTTTTTTCTTAAACAGAGCGATCAAACTATCACAAATTATTAGAAAAATTTAACCAGTCTACAATGCGATCACGCTGTTATCCAACGCATTCTGAAACAGCATTTAAATAGCGCAGAGAACAAAGTGCCTAAAAGGATCAACATTGGCGAAAACACACGCATTGACAATGATCGATTTTTGAACCTCTAGGCATTTCAACCAAAACTTGGTGTTTAATGGCCATTTTGCCAGGCGACCGGCTCTTATTGAGAACCCTGCTTAACGCCCTTTGATGCTCATATGAAAGCTATAAATCAGGCTCCATTTTAAATTAATTTATAGCTTTGCATTGTTTAAAATGTTAACTCAATAAAGTTTATTTCCCAATACAGTCCATTTGTGCTGCTAGGCATTGCAATTTAATGGAAATCACACTATACTACAAAAGAAGTGATCAGTATTTTCATAAATAACAAATTTAATATATTAACTCATTTAAACACACTTCTTTAAAATTATTGATCTTTAAATAACTTATTGTTGAATTATAAACAATAATGACCAAACTTATAATAAATTAATTGTAATCAACATTATAACTAAATTTTAGTAGCAATAAAACCTTAACAGGTATTGTGTAGAACCAGGGCTCTCACTAGACTAGTAGAGAGAGACATGGGAGAAGTGGTCTCTCCCAAAAGTGACGAGACTTCTCCCTTATTTGAGCTATGGGAGACTATGCATAGACTATATATAGGGAAAGAATGCTGTTGACTGCAAACTTCTCTATAATTAAGTAAAAGTATGACAAAACATCTCCCTGATTTATAAGTCAAGTGAGGGTCCTGATAGAACTATAAAACTTTTAGACATTGAGTTTCCTTATGAATCTTAAAACAAAAGATGGCATTAGTATGTTTGTGTCTCAACCATATTACAATAATTGTTTAAATATAAAATGACCTTTTGATCTGAAAACACACATTTTTTTCTGCTACATATCAATTGGCAATTTTGAGATATTTTCAATCAGTGTGTGGGCTGCTTTCAAAAAAGGAAGTGTCTCCGGGTCCGGGTCCGGACCTCTAGACTTTTGGTCTAGAGGTCCGGACCCGGACCCGGAGACAGCCCATATAGAGTTGTCTCGGGGTCCGGGAAAATTTTTGTTTTATATATATAATGCAGTTTATGTGATATTTTCTCAAAAATGTTATTATTTATCATCTTATTGAATCATTAACATGTAATTAAGTCATTAAAATTTTTAATTAAAGTTTTTTAATTGATAAGTGAAGCTGTGATTGCATATTGCGTACATGATCTATCGTTGCTTTGTTGATGATAATTATTGAAAATAATATATAATTTAATAAATAAATTGATACACAATGAAAATTTGTTTGTGTTTTCATTATGATCCGACGCTTATTGTTATTGGATTATTATACTAAACAGATCTGTGAAAAACTACAGTTAGCTAGGTATTAATTGTTATTTTCGAAGTGATCATCAAAGATGTCCAGGTATCTTGATGGGCCCTAATTGGCCTGCTCAAAATATACCGCATTATTGAGTACTAACGCCTTAATGTGAAGATAATAAGGGCCGAAAGCTTTGAAGAGCAGGCTTTAAATTTAGAGTTTAGCGTCAGTTGTCTTGTGTAAGTGTTAGTGGGAAACATGGCACACAAGTTTTATATCGGTAAAAAATTCAGTGATTTTGTTTCTTAAAAAGTAAAATTAACTTGTATCAAAAACAGGAAAACGTGCAACTTTTCAACGAGATTCAAGAACTTTAAATGCTCAAAAAATGCCGTGCTCCAAATAAAAACTCTAAAGATAGGATTAAATACTTTGAAATCACGTATAGTTGTATTCATGGTGGCAAGAAGTTTAAAGCCAGGGGAGATGGCAAGAAGACGATCCGGTAAGAGTCCATCATTTTTTTGGATAATTAATACACGCCAACTAAAGTCGTGTGTAGTATTTAGCAGTTCCATAAATAAATCTATAAATTTAAATGGACACGGTCTTTTATATAGTAAAAAAGTTATTCCGAATATTTTCAGCTGAATTAAATCCGATTGAAATCCGCATGTTCCGTGGTTTATACACAGCTTACATCTTCCCACCCAGAATCCACACACTATAATGTGTTTATATGTTATTTGCTTACAGGTTTGATTATTCAATTTAAGATTCAACGCCGCATTTCGTGTTATGTGTCGTGCTGTAAACATTTTCACGAGTACAGAACAAGCTAGCGGCGTAATATTCGATTTTATTAACAATTATTTATTTGAAGCTAAACATGTATATTTATTATAACAATACAATAACAAAAGAGGAATAGTAAATGTTAAGTTGTATTATTAATAAAGATGAAAGGCAACAAACATTCATTTATTAAAGTTCTGTAGGTCGCATTTGGAGAGTGCCGTTGGTTACACTTTCCACGAGTAAAAAGCGACGAATTATTGGTCTTTCAAAACTGAAAAAAAAAATCTTATATGTAACATTTTAATGACTAAATTACATTTTTATAATTCATTAAGATGATAAATTATAACATTTTTGAAGAATATCACAAAAACTGCATAATATCTATAACAATAATTTTCCCGGACCCTGAGACAACTCTATATGGGTTGTCTCCGGGTCCGGACCTCTAGACCAAAAGTCTAGAGGTCCGGACCCGGACCCGGAGACACTTCCTTCAAAAAAATATACATGTATATCAAATTTCTCAGCAGATATCAAGCTGAAATTTCCTTAGCACATTACAAACAATCAAATAATGAAATTAAATCATAACTATTTTGCTACGAAACTTGATATATTCTTATCGATTGCATTTAACTAAGTAAGGAGGTATTCCTTTGTGGTCTAATGGATTTGTTTATATGTAAGATAATTTTTTCTCTTGAGGCCATCGTAAAGTTAAAAATTCGACCTGTCTGAAGCACCTTTGCAGGAAAGGAAGTGTCTTCGGGTCCGGGTCCGGACCTCTAGACTTTTGGTCTAGAGGTCCGAAACCGGAGACAACCCTTTTAGAGTTGTCTCGGGGTCCGGGAAAATTATTGTCATAAATATTATGCAGTTTTTGTGATATTTTCTCAAAAAATGTTATAATTTATTATCTTATTGTATCATTAAAATGTAATTTAGTCATTATTTTTTTAATTTAAGAATTTTATTTCAGTTTTTAAGACCAAATAATTCGACCTGTATAGCTTGTGGGAAGTATAACCAACGACACGTTCCAATTGCGGTCTAAAGTAATTTAATTGATGAGTGAAGCTGTGATTGCATATTGCGTACATGATCTATCGTTGCTTTGTTGTATTGTTGATGATAATTATTGAAAATAATATATAATTTAATAAATAAATTGATACACACTGAACATTTGTTTGTGTTTTTATTAAGATCCGACGCTTATTGTTATTGGATTATTATACTAAACAGACCTGTGAAAAACTAAAGTTAGCTAGGTATTTATTGTTATTTTCGAAGTGATCATCAAAGATGTCCAGGTGTCTTGATTGGCCCTAATTGGCCTGCTCAAAATATACCGCACAATTGAGTACTTACACCTTGATGTGAAGACAATAAGGGCAGAAAGTTTGAAGAGCAGGCTTTAAATTTAGAGTTAAGCGTCAGATGTCTTGTGTCAGTGGGAAACATGGCACTCATGTTTCATATTGGTGAAAAATTCATCGATTTTGTTTCGTTCAAAAGTAAAATTAACTTGTATCAAAAACATGAAAACGTGCAACTTTTCAAAGAGATTCAAGAACTTTAAATGCTACAAAAAGCTGTGTTCCAAATAAAAACTTACGACAGGATTAAATACTATGAAATCACTGTAGTTGTATTCATGGTGGCAAGAAGTTTAAAGCCAGGTGAGATGGCAAGAAGACGACCAGGTAAGTGTCCATAATTTTTTTTTGATAATACACGCCAACAAAAGTCGTGTGTAGTATTTAGCAGTTCCATAAATAAATCTATAAAATTAAATTGACACGGTCTTTTATATAGTAAAACAGTTATTCCGAAATATTTTCAGCTGAATTAAAACCGCTTGAAATCACCATGTTCCGTGGTTTATACACAGCTTACATCTTCCCAGCCATCGTCATGAATCCACACACTATAATGTGTTTATATGTTATTTGCTTACAAGTTTGATTATTCAATTTAATTAAGGTTCAAAGCCGCATTTCGTTTATGTGTCGCGCTGTAATAAACATTTTACGAGTAGCTTCCCTTTACAGAACTAGCGGCATAATATTCGATTTTATTAACAATAATTTATTTGAAGCTAAACATGTATATTTATTATAACAATACAATAACAAAAGAGGTAAAAGTTAAGATGTATAATAAAGATGAAAGGCAACAAACATTCATTTATTAAGTTCTGTAGGTCACATTTCATGCATTTGAAGAGTGCTGTTGGTTACGCTTTCCACGAACAAAAAGCGACGAATTATTGGTCTTTCAAAACTGAAATAAAATTCTTACATGTATGATGTAACATTTTAATGACTAAATTACATTTTTATGATTCAATAAGATGATAAATAATAACATTTTTTGAGAAAATATCACAACAACTGCATAATATCTATAACAATAATTTTCCCGGACCCCGAGACAACTCTATTAGGGTTGTCTCCGGGTCCGGACCTCTAGACCAAAAGTCTAGAGGTCCGGACCCGGAGACACTTCCTGCAGGAAAATATTATGAGGGATAACATGTCAGGAAAGGAAACAAAAGCAGTTTCACGTTGCTGATAGTCAGGCCAATACCAGAGGAGTGTATGTAGCACTGTATTTGCAATTTCTCAATTAAGATACTGTAGTGTCTTGTTATGTTTGTCAGAGAACAGTAATTTTCTTACATATAAGTCAACTTCCAATTCCTGTGACTGAGTGCTTTGAATAAATGGAATATCAAGATATGATTTAAATATGGTTGATGTTAGAAAATATATTTAGTAAGCATTAAAACCGTTCATTATTTTCTGGTCCATTACCACGTACGAGCGTTTGTTGATCACGATCGGTAATTAACAAATATTTACGCAAAATTACGAAGAAATATGTTTGAAATGAACTGTGTGATATATAAACAAAAAATACCTGCATGTATCTAAAGAAGTGTCCAAATAACCATTTCTTCCAACTGAGTGTGACGTAGAAAGGAAATAATTGTAAAATGTTTCTCAGCTGTCAATTTCATCTTGTCAGGCGTCTACTGATGCTGCTCAAACGGAAACTCAATTTGATTGGTTATTGTCCCAGCATCTTTTGGCGCGTAAAAATTACAAGTTCATTCTTTCCGAAAAGTACTAGGCCTATACCACTTGCAAAGTTACGCATCGTTACTTGATTGAAAAGAAAAGATTGACTTAAAAATGAATAAGGTACGGCCTATTCCGAAGGTAAATAAAAAAGCACTGATCATTTTTATAGCACTTAAGTCTTCATTGAACTTTTTCCAAACGTCATGATATTTTTTAATAAGTTAGAATTTTAAAATGTTAAAAAAATAATTCTAAATTCATCTAGATCTATTTTAAGTGAAGTCCGAGGCGGATTCACAGTGGTTCACTACGGTTTGTTCGAACCACCTTTTAGGCAGCAATATTTAATTTTCATTTGGATTTCGGCCAGAAAGCATTATCATGTAGTCTACTTACTCTAAGACATCAACAAACAAACCCCCTTTCTAGAAATCTTACAATCTACCTAAATAGTAATTGTTCTAAGTTTAAAAGGATTTAGAATTTGTGCTGATGTTCTAATTTTTAAATAAATTAGGTTAATTAGTTTAGAACAATTTCTAAATGTTTTTGTCCATTGTATTACATTGTCATTGGGTCTTACTATAATATGCAGTAATATGGCAAGCTTATTGCACAATTAATCTGATATCCATGGTTATCGACCAGTAACTATAGATATCAACCCGGAAAACATAGTTATTGACGATAACTAGAGTTACCGCCTAGTATCTATGATTATTGGTGAAAACCCTAGATATCGGGCGATAACCATATATATTGTCAATAACTATGGTTATCGGACCAATAACTATGGATATCGCCGAAAACTATAGTTACCGACCGAAAACCATAGTTCGCCCAATATCTAGGGTTTTCACCAATAACTATGGTTATCGGGCGGTAACCCTAGTTATTATTATTATCAAGTATCTGACCACCATCCTTCATTAATGTTGGTTTTTCAATGAGGTCATAGTAAGTGAGGAAATGTAGTTTCGTCAAAGGTCAGAAATGGATTGTTAAATCACATGGAACTAGCTGGTGGATCCTGATTCGACTCTGTTTTCCCACGCCCCTCTGCGAAGCATGCAGTATATCCAGGAAAACGAGTGAATATGCATTTTGCCATTTTCCCAAAACGGATGAATTATCGTCAGTGCTCGGCTTACTGAATAATGTAAGTGAGCCCCATCGATTAATCTCATTATTTGGAGTTAGATTTCAGATGTGCCTCTAGTAAAAACGCGGGAAAAGTTTGAACTGTAATAAACTGTTTTTTTAATTTTATTGAAATCGTTTTACTTTGAATGTTGCAGTTTGGGGAAAAATAAATAGCATCGACCTGGACCGTCGAACCTCAGAATTCGGGTTATCGTGCCGACGCTCTACCAACTGAGCTATCGAAGCCACCTGATTCGATTACTGCTTCAGTTGCGATAGGTGACATTTTCAATTTACAAATTGCTAATGTCCACAAGAGACTGCCAACATTGGGGTCAATGACCACAGCGGAGCTCAAAGGATAATTCGCCCGCCGACAACCAACCAGATCATGGGCGGATCCATAGGGGTTTCGGTGTGGTTGCTCGAACACCCTCTTCGAGCAGTAATATTTAATTTTAATGGGGATTTAGTCCAGAAAGTTGGAAATTATCATGTAACTCCCCAAGAATCCCCCAAAAGAATCCTCTTTTTGAAATCTTGTATCCGACTCTGCATTGGACCTCAAATCTCTATCAGTACTATCAATTTAGCAACAGACTCCACCTGATTCGGATACTACCATAAGAGATAATGTAAAATGTCCAAAACTGACATCAAACGATGACCCTTGGTAGGATAACAGCATGATTATTTAAAGAAACCGGTTTACTTTATCGTCCAACATGATTGTGCATATGAAGAGCATAAAAAACACATTTAATACATTTTAACAAGACTTTTTATTCTATTATTTATGATTGTTAGAATATCATTAGCAGAAAACGCGATTTTCATGCCACCATATTTAGTCTCATTGCTGCCAGAAATTCGGGTAAACAAAGTCCTGGGGAAGCATGCACCCGGCCTCTCTCACATTGTTGTTTATTCTAGCTAACTCCCTACTTGTCTAAGTCATAACAATTGTCAAAGCCAGTCGTGTAACTTGTCCCAATGCATCAACGTATCCTGCTAGGTACCCGGCATTATGGTTTTTTATTTGTTTATTTGTTGCTATTTATAGTAACACATGTGATAATTATTACTTTTTACACGGTGAGTTTAGAGATAACCCGTGGTTCTATACATGGCCTAAGACGGCGCCCACGCCGGTGCCGGTAATTTCTCCTTGTAACTCTTTAGAGCTTGTGCCGCCCAGTACACGTGCTGGAGAACCAAGTTCAATTCCTCGATGACCTTGTCGTCCTTGACCTTGCCGTCAGAGCTCACCGTCACGTGGGCATATGGTATGGCCATCTGTTTGGGAACAGCAATCATACCTAGAGCTCCTGTGAAAGTTCTTAACTGAATGCCTGCACGGGAACCTCCCAATGGTCCTGTAAAAACACAACAAAACACAATCCCCTGACAAAATTTCCACGAGGCCACGTGAAATGAGATGTTTAACATACCATTAACAGCAAATATTTATATGTTGAGAATAGAACTTGCTTATTTTATATTAAGATATAAACCATTATTTAATAATCAGAACATACATGTATCATTCAAATTAAAACAAGCATTTGATGAAAAGTTAAGAGAGTGATGAATAAGCAAAAATTTTAAGGATGCAATGAGGGTCACTTTGTCAAAGACTAACCAATATTCTTTATTTTATAAAATTGTTATTTCTTCTAACGTTTACTTACATAAAAAATACACACATAAAACAAAAACTATGCATCGACAATGACTGTACTCAATTAGTAAATCTTTTTGTTAGCGCACCATGCCGCCATTGACATGTAAAAGATGATATAGTGCATGTATTTATGTTACTATTTGATCATGGGTCGTCAGGACTTACTTCCAATGTAGTATTTGTATATTATCAAATGTAGTCTCAATAATTTGACCCCAGGAACATAACCATTTTACAAAGTAACTTTTTTTTATAGATGTCTGCCCTTTACATCTCAAGCAGTTAGGATCATAGTTGTGGTGGAAATCGCACTGCTTTAAATTTCCGGTTTTTTTCACTGCCTCTTGAAAATTTCAGCACTGCTATGTTCATTTGTTGTTATAAAACAAAAACAGTCTCAAAAGTATCAATAAAATAAAAACTATTCCACAAATAAAACTTTTAAACTTACAATTGTTTATGCCGTATACATGTTGATTTTAATGTGAAAACCAATGAAAGCGTCTCTTTTAAAAATCGATAATCTACAGTCAGGTAGACTTTTAGCGGCGAAACATAAAAACTGTTGACATGTGTGGAGGTTTATAAGTTTTTTCCATTATAAACGAACAAGTTTCTCAAAATGTATCACATATATTGATTCTAATTGGAATAAGCTTTTCAGGTATGTAATTTTTTGTAAGACATATAAGGTCTAAAAAAAACTATTTGAAGCCGTCAAAAGTTGCGACACAGATTCTTATCGCTGGCATATAGATCTAGAAGGAAAATTTCCGCATTGATTTGAATGCTGGGTTGCGTGCGAAGGGCGGACATCGTATATATAGAAAAGCCCTTGTTCCGCACAGTTAGTTGTGAAATATCAAATGTGGAATAAAACATCTCCATCTATCTCTCCAACGTTCACCAAACCATACAGCTATGCAATTCGCTATATAAGCACACTCAGTCCTTTGATTTTCTTAAGTATTGCAAACAATGTGAGTAGCATAAGCTATTTGCAAGAATAGGATGAGTTGGCGACGGACATCGTTTGTTACAATGCAATATCGAAAGAACGTGTGTATCTCCAAACGCGGAGAATAACAAATTTGTGTATAACTTGAACGTCGAAATATCACTCGAAAACCTCGAAATATCGCTCGAAAACGTCGAAATATCACTAGCGAACGTCGAAATATCACTTCTGAACGTCGAAATTTCACATGCGAACATCAACATATCACAGGCCACACCTACCCACCCAAAGTACTTTTCATTCGCGTCTGCTAACAGTTTTTTTAGAAATACAATCATTTCTCAATTCCAAAGACCTATATTATACATTTATATATATAGGTCTCTGTCAATTCTTAATAAACTTTTTGCGAATGATTGCATAAAGATCTTATTTTTTATCCGCTGCAGGAAATCATTATTTCTCTAAAACACTCTGCTTAGAAAGATAAACATAAACGAGTCTAATGAATTTGTAACAAGTTTAAAAGTTAGACGTTACAGGTTTCCCGATTCCCCCTTTAAATATCGTTAAGTGTTTGGGTTTGCGTTACAAGTTTGTGGCGCTAGACATTAATTAGTTTAAGAAAGAATTCAGTAAACATGATTTAAAGTTTGTATCACTTTTTAAACATTGTTAAGTTAATGAAATTAATGTACGGAAACCGGTTTTTACAACTAAACGCAGACAAGAACTTTTGCTGGGTGCAGGCCTGCCAAAACTTCTTCATTAAAAATCCGGAGATTTTGTCTGATTATGTCAATGATGAAGTCGACGACGATGATGATGATGTTGTTGTTGTTTTAATGTCTTGATGCTGTTATTAATAATGGCTATGACTAAACACAAATAATGATGATAAAGATGATAACGATGGGGTTGTCTTAACGTCTTTTTGCTCTGATCACTATGATTGTGACTGAAAAATGAAGATGATGATGATAATTTTTTTCTCATATTCTTCTTTTTTAAATTATATTCTTCAAAGAATTTTATAAATGTATTTTGCCGATTTTGTTAGAAATGGTTAAAAAGACTTGTGTAAAAATGACAGTATCATTCGTTAACAAAGAGCTGTTTCGTTAAGGTACACATTCGAAATCATCAAACATTGTTAACTTTTTTTCACCTGTTTTTGTACTGTTCATTTTTATATTAAAATATATTAAGAATACTGTCTAATTTAGTAGAGTGAATATGATCTAATATTTAAGATGAATGAATGAATGAATCTGGTTGGAACGAATCGGATTGGATCGATAGAAATTGAATAAATTTAATTAACTGAACTAAATTGAATTAAATTTGAATTCGAATTTGAACTGAAACGAACTGAAACAAATTGATATTTATTGCTATGAATGTTATTTGATATTATCAATGTTTTTATATTATTATCTGTGTAATATTAAATAAATGGTGTTACCCGTGAAGGGGCCCGAAAAGAATATTTAAGATCTACTGATTGATAGCCAATTACAAATATAACTTGCATGTTACGACTATACACAAAAAATGAGAATTATCTCTGATTAGTTATCAAAAATATTACATAATTATTTAACTTGACTTGGCCGCAAAACTTAATGGTGATTAATGTGTTAACGCAAAACTTTTTTCGTTGTTAAGTAATCATCTGAGATCATTGTATAACGTTAGATAGCAAAAAGTCTGAATAATATTATAATATTTTTATTTGCAATTATTCATCATTCACATACCGAAGACACGGTAGATATATCTCTGTGGCGCTTATTCCCAGGCTAGGCAGCGTAGACTGTAATAATGCATTTCCATTTTTGCATATGTACAGGCTCAGTCAAACCGAGTCAACAGCCAAACCGAACCTGCAATACCTATTTTGAGGTTTGTCGGTGGCTTTCAATGTTCTTTTCCAACAATTTGTATTATGTTTGATATATATTTTCTACCTACTCTGGTGGGTTTTTTTGCACGATGTATTCTAAGTTTATATATGATTCGAGAAATAATAATTTTGCTGAAAATAGGGTCTGTTGTTACATGTAGCACGTTCATTAGGAGGCAATTTGATTTTCCTATTGAATAAAGGTCGTACATACATTTTTACTGTTGGGTCAAGCCCTTAAAATCTTACATTTCTCAAAAGAACCAAATTAGAGACACATTAAAATATTAAAATCTCACTTCTATTAATTCGGCATTTTTTTCGAAATTGTATCACTCCAGTCTCTGTGGAACTTTGTTTACCATCTTTAAAAAATACAAATTGCTACTTTTAAACGCTGAAAATTTCTGTGGCTTACCTCTTACTACTCAAACCCTATATTTTCTCAAAACTCTTCCTTCTCCCCTCCACACTCTCTTCCTTCTCCCCACCCAACCCTCATCTCCCCAACAGGGGGGAGGGGGGTTCAAAACATGAGAACAATATAAGGCACGACCACCTTATACCCCCTTAACCTGTGGGCCTTCAGTAGTTCCTCTCACTGAAGTACCACAACCAAGTTACAATGCTATCTTATATCCAACTCTTAAGACATTTCAATTGGTTTGAATTCAATTATCTTATTTCTTCTTGGTAATCGACAGACAACATTTCCAAATAAATTAATTGATGGGAAAAAAGTAGAAACGATATGATGATGATGTTAATTTACCTCAAGTGCTGCAGATTCTGTTTTTTTTTTCTGTTTAAAGGGACTTAATTCAAATAATTTAGGTAATTCATCTAGGCTATATTGGGTTAACAATGGTTACGATGTAGGGACCCGCAATAGCTCAGTCGGTTAGACCGCAAGTTAGCAAGCTAGCGGACATGGGGGTCAATGGTTCGATTCCTAACAAAGATTATGAAATATTAATTAATAATATATTAAATAATATGAAATTACTAAAAAAATTAAATATTAAAAATTTAAAAAACATATACTTTACTGTATATCAAACGACTTCTAGCCATTGCAACTTTAGTTCTTGATGATATAAATCCTGCTTTTTTAGCGTTTGACGTTTGCTGTTTGTCGAAATTCATAATCAGGTCTACTAAATCATGCAATCTCTTTAGATGAGCAATGTGTCAACAGATGTTCATACAAGCAACAACTGTCACTCGTGACGCTAGTAGTTTTGTTGCATCAAAGCAAATGATATTTTGGTTATAGGTGAACGCCATCTTACACGACAAATACTGTACATCGTAGGTTCGCTTTGATTGAGCCTGTTCATGAGCAGTAATGAAAGGCAAGTACTGCCCACGCAGACTAGCCATGGGTTGAGCACAACTAGATATTTACACAAGTAAACAGTACCAATTTCGATCCATCTCAAATGGTGTGTATATGACAGTGATCATGGAATTGTCAATCGGATATTTCCAGAAAAATACCATTCCATGATCAGCAGCGGTTGGAACTAAACAGAATAAAATTTTGACAGGGAATCTGAGAATATAACACTGTGCATCACAGATAACGCCAAAGAAAACGTGATAATGCAGGAGAGGGGTGATTGAACAATATTCAAAGTTATGCACGCTGTAATATTGAAACATAGTCGCCACACGGCACACAAAAAATGCGGAATATGGGACTTTGAAATTCATATTGTATGTACGGCTGTAATCATTTACAAAATCTGTTCTTACGGAATTCATACATTTATTTGATATTATCTGATAATATTTTAGTTCAGTTGAACATACTCATCTGTGTGACGATGGATTATCATAGATTGCAATGATTTAACACACACAAACCGTGCATGCTTCCAAGAAAAAGATCACAATTAATTAATTATTTTATAGCTTTTGTCTAGGAAGTACAACAATATGCAAACGTTCTTCATCAGATCATCGCTTCATGTAATTTCAATATAAATCGATCATGAAAATGAAGAATTTGCTTTCATGCCTTTATGGTGCTATACTGTAGAAAACAGAAAAAAGAAACGCATACTGAAGTTGTTTTCTGTGTATCTTCAGAACATAATTCCTGGCATCCTTGTGATAGGGAATTCACTGTCAGGGTAGATCTTTATTAAAATAACTGTCACTTTTATAATTTTGTTTCATTGGTATTGCTCTGCAACATTTGTATGTCAGTGTGTGATATGTTTTACCTATGTGACAGAAGGTATGTTACAAATTAAAAGGCTTCCGTAGAAGTGTTATTGGGCTAAAAAGCTTTAGTGGTAAGTATATTACATAATTATGCAAAATGACATTCTGACACTAAACATGCTTGCTAATATAGGGGTTTCATTAAACTAATGTCCAAAAATCTTCCTATCTTGGATTTAGCCATGCTCGTCTCAGCAGTAATGAATAACGACGGCTGCGCCATATTTATTGCCAGCTAAATGGTGATCATGCATCTAAGACAGGTTACACTATTTCTAGACAACTTACGAAATAAAGAAAATGATAATCCAGATAATCCTGTCCATGAACAGGCTCAATCAAACCGAGCCTGCAGTATATATTCATATTTGTCGTGTTCGATGGCTTTCAAAGTTCCCTTTTCATCTATTTGTACATTCACGACAGCATTGTCTCAATAAAGTGAAATATGCATATGAGGAATCGCCACATCAAGACAACACAGCCACCGACGCAGCAGCCAAAGAGTACAAAGGAAAGGAGACCATGGGTTTATCAAATGATCAATTGCAAATGAGACACCGCAAACAACTAATAAAATGAGAACCTGAGGGGTTACCGCCTTGAAATGGTCATTAGCAAAACAATTTTTAAAATGAGTCTTTTAACCAGGATCTAAGGTGCACCAAAAATCCTGGATTGAGTAAAATATGCCTCTTCCCAAACGATAGTGTGCATATTGATGGTGATCACCAGGCCTGCTAAAACTTCTTCATTAAATTTTCCGGAGATTTAGTCTGAATATGTCAATGATGAAGACGATGATGATGTTGTTGTTTTAATGTCTTGTTGCCGTTGTTAATAATGACTATGACTAAACAAAAATGATGATAATAAAGATGATAATGATGGAGTGTTTTAATGTCTTTTTGCTCTGATTGTGACTGGAAAAATGAAGATGATGATGATAATGATGATGATGATATTTTTCTCATATTCTTCTTTTTAATTATATTCTTCAAAGAATTTATAAATGTATTTTGCCGATTTTGTTACAAATGGTTAAAGAACTTGTTTAAAAATGACTGTTGTCTATATTTATCACTCATTTTTTAACTTCTGTTAAACCTGTGAAGACCTGTTTTTGACAATTTTAGAATGAACATGCAATGCAAAAAGATGAAGCAGGTGTAACATCAAGGGTCTTGTTTGGTTTATGACACGCGGTTATGGTTGTGCCAGAGAGACTGAGGCAGCATGTCACTGACCACGTTCTCGTTATCTCGGAATAAATAGGAAATGTGCGACTGCAGTAAAAAAAAACTATTACGTTCTTCGCACATCTTTAAATTAGGTTTAATTAATCTTTTTTTGCAATTTCATAGATATCCGGAGATTTTGTCTATAAATCCGGAGATCCGGAGAAGTAACTTAAAATCCTGAGATTTCGGAAAAAGTCCGGAGATTTGCCAGGCCTGTGGGTGTTCCTTAACTAAGGTGTGCAACTGGATTTTCGTTTATAAAACTCCAGTTCTTTTATAAAATAATTTTTATTAACACTGAGATGCTTCCAAAATATGCACAAAAACAACGATAATCTAGTATTTACGTCTGTATCTAAAACGTTGAGGTATGCAGCGACGAGCTAAACTAGTTACTGCAAACAGGGCTTACCTATGGCGTAAGTGACAAAACTACATGGTTTCCAAGCGAGGGTCGAGGGTGGGATGTTGTCCAGCATGTTGGTAAGCCCCGGCGGTAAAGACCAGTTGTATTCCGCGCATACGAACACGAATCCGTCAAAGGTCTTCATCTTCTCGTTAAAGTCTCTGAATAGAATAGCATAGAATAGAGTAGCGTAGAGCAGAGTAGACTAGAGTAGAGTAGAGTAGAGCAGAACAAAACAGAATAGACTAGAACAGAAACCATTCGAATGGTATCGAATCAGAATCGAATCGATTCGAATATAATATGCTAGGCTTAGCAATGTAACACTAGTATCTGAAATGTTGGGATTACTAACCGGGCGCAAGGGCTGAACATAATACATCTTAAGTAATCGACATGCTAACTTACGGCGGAAGGGTTAAACTTTATAATACACCGCTAGTACCTGATATTCTGTGGTACGGCGGAAGGATTGAACATAAAGTTGAGGCACTGCTGGGTAGCCGGGAAGTCCATCTCCGCAGGATCTAAAAATCACATTATATGTTATATAAATGTTTCCATGTTCTGCTTGTACCGCATACCGTTCCGAAAGTCGTACTCCAAATGTAGCAACACGCTCTTAGACTACCATTTAATTTCAATCTCCTTCGCAGAGTTGTCGTTTCTTACACTCACTTTACATCTCTGCGAAAGGCTCAATGTCAAGATTTTTGACCAAACTTGACAGCCCTATTTTATACATTCATAATTATGAATTTGAACGCTTGAGGTAAAACAAATGGCAGAAATCTTCACTATCTTTCATTAAAACCGATGAAACCCAATCTATTGTAAATGTTATTGGTGAACTATTTTTTTGAGTTAAAGTAAAAGTACTTGAAAGTAGTCACAGCCTATAACAGAGGTGAATGTAATGAGCCGAAAGTGTAAGAGAGTGGGCTCATTTGTGTAAAGTGAGTGTAAGTAACGACAACTCTGTGAAGGAGATTGATGTAGCAAGTCAATAGACGCTGTCACGGATAACGGCCACAAGTCACGGACTGGACTAAAATTTTCCTAACACCGCGAATCATAACAAAACAACAATTTCAGATTAGTCATTTTTTATCCATTAATTCGATTGTTTTTCAAATATTGAAAATCACCTTTTACAAAAATACTTTTCAGGAAGAAATAAATTTAAAACAACCAAAAAAGATAAAACAGAATTTTACCCAGTGTTTCCACGTTATGATCTTTCTCGATGGCTGCTCGTACAAACTGGGCGACTTGATCATTGAGACGCCCTTCCCTGGTGGAGCTCATGACCAGAGCTATTGTCAGCTTGTCCGACATCACTCCTAAATTAAGACTTCCAAGACAATAAGACCACCATTTAATTCTCTAATAGATTCTACCTCAAAATTAAGGTCACCCCACTATTACCAACACTTTTGTCAAGTCCCAAATGTGGTCTTTATTGAGAGCTTTCACTGTATTTTGTAAACGCATTTATATTCGTGGGGTACTCGTTTTCGTGGGTCTGTCGATCCACGAATTTAAAACTCCAACGAAATATAGAATTGTATATATAAGTCATTAAAAAAAGAAAACCACGAATTTAACTGAAATATAGAATTGTATATATAAGTCATTAAAAAAAGAAAACCACGAATTTAACTGAAATATAGAATTGTATATATAAGTCATTAAAAAAGAAAACCACGAATTTAACTGAAATATAGAATTGTATATATAAGTCATTAAAAAAGAAAACCACGAATTTAACTGAAATATAGAATTGTATATATAAGTCATTAAAAAAGAAAACCAAGAATTTAACTGAAATATATAATTGTATATATAAGTCATTAAAAAAACCCCCACATATTTAACTGCCCACGAAAATAAATGTCGTTTTACCAATGACCACGAAATTTTATGGCCATGAAAATAAAATAAATCACATTATGTAAACCTTACATAGAATATAAGTAAATAAGAAACTTAAATAAAAAATAAATTTTATATACCACAGAGACGCTCACTGTAAATATCTTGCATCAATAAAATAACATGTTTTTCTTTTTAAAAGGTTTCGTTGATTGACAGATAAATTGAAATTATTTGGCTTCATAGTCGTTTATCGACACACGGGTAAACCATAACGCACCCTCTTCGTTTTTACTCAGAGTATTGAAACATAGATTTCCTTTACGCTTTACACTTTAAGTCTGCGTATTTCCTAAACCCGTGTACTGTTGTTTTGTCAGCAACATCACCAAACAATGGATTGTTATCTGGTGTCGCATAAGTCAGAATAGTATGTTTTTTTTTAAATTTGATGTGTAACTGGGTGTGGGCTACTAGGCTGGTTGGCGACCAACTTCACGTTGCCAAGCGGCCAACTTCACGTTGCCAGGCGACCAACTTCACGTTGCCAGGCGACCAACTTCACGTTGCTAGGCGGCCAACTTCACGTTGCCAGGCAACCAATTTCACGTTGCCAGGCGACCAACTTCACGTTGCCAGGCGGCCAACTTAACAAACATGGTAAATTTAAGATTGATGTATACATAGTTTACGAAAAAACAAGTAATGCATACATAGATAAATTATATGAATGTGTAGAATTTATTTCCTTCTTTTTAAAACATATTCTACTTTCTGTGCAAATGAATAAAATTCTTGTGTATTTTTAAATTGATCACTGTAAATTTTACGGAACCAATGTTTTTCTGTGCTGATGCGTCAACATCATTGCAGCTACATATATTCACTTTTCAAATCATTTTTCATGAAGTGCATTTAACTGTCAAGATTTGTAAAAGACTGCAAAGGAAAACATCGATTTTTAATATTTTAACGGCGTGAATCGGAGCTTGAGCGCTCTGGTTTACCAGTGTGATCATACGCCGCACCTTCATGAAAACTTTGTACGATATGGTATCATGTGGCAAATATTTTACACAAAGTCTGACAGAATTTGAAAAGAACTTGTGCATTCTGATATCTGCCACTATAAAAAAAGAACAATTTCCGATATTCCGCCATTAAGGTTCGGACTATACGTAGGTTAGGAAGAAACGATATATATACTCCAACTTTGGTAATTACCAGCTGTAAGAACTTGATAAAATATGAATGGCTTTATATGAATTTCATGTTTTATGTCGAAGCAATCACAGTGATCGAGATCATTAACACACTTCCGGTGTTGCCACCATTTACCCCATTTCCAGTTTTCTGCAAATTTCTCGACAGCCTTATAAATAAACATTTTCACCAACTAAATGGTATTAGTTGTCTTAAATAACATTGGAAACTCATTTGTTCAGTAAATTAAATTTTTCGTGACGCCACGTAAAAGTAAGGCGTCCTTTTAACATGTTTTCCCATTGGCTGTAATGCAATTTAGATGTTTTGATTTTATTGCTTCTATCAAATTTTGAGCTTTTGAATTTTGGCAGCAGAAAAAGCCCGAAATTGCAAAAATGTACTAGTGCTATTTTTCGACACCGAATGGTTTCAATTTCATCAATTTAAAATCTATGGTAAAAGTGGTAACTTTCTATCGACGGCCAGTTTCCAAATTCAGTTTTATAACCTTGGGCACAGGTATTCCATCCGGCAGGCGGGAAACATACCGAGTTGCGGTCACACCTTAGTGATTTGACTTGAAGGTGGTGGGCGATACAGTGACGATCCCCCCTAATGCCTTGACGGGACATGAATTCAGCGGACGTATATGACAGCGATCACTAACGACTTGACATGACTTGAAGGTAGTGGGCAGATATGACGATCAACTCTAACAACTTGATATTAACTAAGTCTGATTATTAATAGCGTTTTTATTAAAGTTTTAACACCCATTCAGCATTTGTACGGTAGATCCGCATTACTGTTGGTTAATTTCATCTCGTAAGAATACCCCTCCCAACCCAAAATATTTGTGTAAAGAGCATTATGTTTTTTTTTTCAGAAAAATGTGATAAAATTTCATACAAAAATTTCATACAATTTTCATGCAGGAAATTATTAAACGCACTTTACCTTGAACTTCTGAGCAAAGGTTATATCCAGTAAGTATGGCAGTCGAACAGAACCCTAAATTGAAGTGATAACATTCTAAATTGGTGTATTTGACCATAAGTACTTTTGAGATAAGCCAAATATGTCCCGAAGTTGTGCTATACTGTGAATCTATATTTTCTTTGCGTAAACTTAAACAACAAAGGCAAAATATCACCCCGATATATTTCTTTTAATTAATTATCAGAAATACCTACTTCGACGGGAGACGGACGTTAAAAAGACAAAATCCTTCATATGTGTATTAACACATAATTATCAGACGTTTAAATGTCAAGGCACTTAAGAAGTGAGAATAGCACATACAATATTTATACTTCACTCTGATAAAGGAATAGATTAATAAGATAAGGGTCCTGTTCTTAGTGCGGACACTTTACACGTTTGTTTTAACTTTTTTCTCATTTCGTGTTCTTACAACATTTTGTGACGCGAAGAACGTTGAAAGAATTTGACCCCTTTTTAAAGTATTCTGAGCCAAAATGAAAACTTACTAAAATAACATAGACACAAATGTTTTGTTTAGTGATGATATATCTTATCTTTAATTTAAGGTGTGGTATTTGAAAATATATGGACATTTAATAAACGAGAAGGTGTTGATTTTGTTTTTATCTTCACAAAGATCACGGTTATCTCCTCTTTTCTATAAAGTAATGAAATCGATATCTCAAACAAACTATTCGAGTTTAGAAGTTTATGGTAGTACACAAGGGAAACACAATAGTTTAAATTGAAATGTGACAGTCAGTCAAATATCATTTTTGAAAATTACCTCCCTTTTGATTAAAGAAAGCACAAAATCCAACGGTTAATTTGCAACAACCAATTTTTTTGTTGGCGTAGCTGTCTAAGCTTACTTTTGACCTAATTTATTAACCAATGAAGTGTTGTAAATAATACTCGTATTATATTATTATGCAGCGGGAAAATGAAATAAACTATTTCGATTGGTAGCTATTTATACCAAAGAGGCATCTAGCAGGGTGAAGAGGTATCTAGTGGGATTTCTAAACAATTAGTTTACACTGTTTGAAACGATTATTGCTGTCACGTTTTTAGAACTTTGCTATTCTGTTAAGTCGAAAAATGTTGAAATGAGGCACACTACAGTACTCGTCATTGGCTTCTTTGTAAAAAAATACAGTCACTCTTTTATATCAACCTATCCAAAATGAAAGTGAAAGTAAGTGGAAATGCCTTAAAGAAAACAATGTTACACTTTCACTGTAAAGCTGAAAATTTAAGTAATAAAATCTACGAGCTTGAACTATTGTTATAATTGTGAGTTTTTAGTTAATGGAAATATATCCCAGCTCTTTCAGTGATTAAGATGTTTACCCGTCTCTTAAATCTGGCAACTGCATATAATATGCTACGCGATATAAACAATGAGCTCGCTATTTAAGTCTTGAAATCTTCACTAAAAATATTTTATTCTTTCAGCAATTGATATATCATGTGATACATTATGTTATAAGAATAAACACAACCAAGACCTTTTACAATACGTTTCTTATATAAAACTCATTCTTTATCGCGACTGAGGATTGTACGATGTTCTCACAATAAGTCTTAAGATCTTTACTGAATTTATTTATTATCATGGTAATTAATACATCCTCTACTACCTTGTTTATCATGTTTAAGGTATTAATAAAGCAAATACCTTTAAAATCCATTTTTCATTATTATTAGATTCACATTTATAAACAAAATTAAAATCTATTTATCTGTTCCTTAATTTGTGAGGGATGTAATTTAACATTCAAATCTAAGTAATTCTAATAAAAAGTCATTGTGTAGGATTCACAATGAAATGATTTAATTTACAGGTAAATCAAAATGAAGTGAATAATAGCAGCTATAAACTGCATCATTTCATATACCATCTACGCCGTTTATCTTTTTTAAAGATATTTCTTGTCTGATATATTAGTGATATTTGCATTCACTGGCATCATTAATGTAATAGGAGTTTCCCATATTATTTTAACAAGTTTTATTTTGGCTCAGTATAATTATATAAAAATGACATGCTCCAAAAGGTTCGGATTCATAGCTTGTACCATTTGATAAATAGTTAACTTGCATTCTTTAAGTGTTTGTGCTGATCTTATTAAATCTCTCATTGAGTTTTCACTTTGAAAGCTACAACAGGGTTACTTTATTTAAAATTATCACTCTTTATTTTCGAATTTTCGAACGCCTGTTCTTTTTCAAGAAAAATAAAGATTTTTTTATTTAGGTTATATCAATTTTGATTAGCGTATTGTTGTTTTTCATGTTTATGTTTCATGTTCATGTTTTTCATGTTGTTTTTTAAAAAAAAACAACATAAAAACAACAACAATACGATTCAACACGGATATAACCTAAATAAAAAATTCTGTATTTTTTCTTGAAAAAGAACAGGCGTTCGAAAATTCGAAAATAAAGAGTGATAATTTTAAATTCTAACTGATTTCCTTTTTGGAAGATTATTTTATTGTGAATGTTATAACAGGGTAGTTAAAACGCACTACATTACAGGGTAAGATTTACGCGAGTGTGGTGTTTTGCCAGTTGTGTTGTTATTTTTCGAAAAAAGTGATATACGCATATCAGGAAATGGCAACATCCAGAAAAAAAAGCCAACCCAGCCCAAAAAAAAGAAATCAAAATATAGCATAGGTTTGAATATGAATAAACAAGCACACATTGTCTTGGTAAAGTAACTCCAAAAAGCGTTCTCAAAAAGCAGATGGCAAAGTGGCTTGTGCTGTGTACCCGGGCTTGTGCATATGAGTGTGACAGACATGCACCATACACCGGTTACATCTTACATACGCTCAATATTCGTTTTTCTATTTTAAAATTTGTTTATATATTTCCTGATTATGTTAAAAAATATAAAGCATTTTGCAGGAATTCAAACTTCTTTAAAACCGAACTTTCTTTTTATCCTGATGAGTTATTTAACTCGGCATATGATTCTGAACAAATTTTAACATTTGTAAACTTATGAAAGCTGTAGCTGTTAATGATCTTAAGGGGTTACCACACTCCTCCCAATCCTGTTCATCGATAAAAAGAAACTTTTCAAAATCTCAATAACGGCAAAATGCCATTAAATGAATATTTGCACAAATGTATGTTATTAATGTATTTTTATTTTGCAGATGGTAAGACACATTAGAACAGTGAAGAAAAATAGCGAGCTCTAAAAACTCCCTCAACTTCTATTTTCATAAATTCACAAAAACTAAACAACACAAAACATCATATTAAATGCCCACATGAGTAATATGATTCTGACAACAATTTATTGTGTCCTCGTTACTTACATATGTAAACTTTACGAGATATTACTAAAAGTGTGTTTGACCTTAAATTTTCTGGACGCTTCCTGGTTGCGTAAACGGATGACAATCACTGATTTCTCTTTTAGAAGTTCAATTTTTTTTTACAAAGTACACACCATTTTCTTGTCAGTATCATTGCACTCACGTGGGAAATTATGTTTTGTATCGCTTATTTTTGTGAATTTATGTAAATAGAATTTTAAGGAATTTTAAGGTCTAGCTTGTTTTCTGTACTATTCTAACGTGTCTTACTGTTTGCAAAATAAAGATACATTAGTAACATTCATTTGTGCAAAGTCTCATTGAACGGCATTTTGCAATTATTGAGATTTTGATAATTTTCTTTTTATCGATGAACAGAATTGGGAGGAGTGTGGCAAGCCCTAATAACTTTAAATTCAAAATACACAAGTACTATGTTATCGGGAAAACAACAGTTGTCGCCCTTTAAATATCAATCAATACTCATAAAAAAATGTAAAAAGTCTGAAACATTTGATTTATCAGACTCAAAATTCAAGTGCCTTCAGTCAAATTTATTGCCAACACTCGAATAGATTAGAATTTTATGATGCACGACATTTTTATCTCGAAATATGATCGTTACATTGAAAGCTGTGAATCAGTAAAATTTAGGACATAACTTCACCGAAGTATAACGCGTCGTAAGCGCGCTGGCTGAGTGGTTACGCTGTTGGATCAACACTCCGTAGGTAATAGGTAATGAGTTTGATCCTCAAGTTGCGTCTGACATTTCATGCTTCTTAGTGTTTCCGACCTCAGCACTTGTTCATTCTCAGGGAATGAATACCAGGACGTGTGTCGGTGCTAAAGCTTGTGTACGCTAAAGAACACAAGAGGGCCATGATGGCCCTGAATCGCTGATCTGAGTATGAAACTCAAGTTATTAACCAGAAACTGAACTTTTATTTTTAGCAACAGTGACCTTGACATTGATCACAGACACGTGGGTAGCAATCCCAATTTGTCTCTTGTTATAAGCTACCCATGTACCAAGTTTGGAGTCAATATGCCAAAGCAAACTCAAGTTATTAAGTGGAAACTGAATTTCTATTTTTAGAAACTGTGACCTTAACCTTGATCAGAGACACCTGGGTAGCAATCCCAAGCTGCCGTTTGATATAAGCTACTCATACACCAAGTGTGGAGTCAAAAAACCAAAGCAAACTCAAGTTATTAAGTGGAAACTGAATTTCTATTTTTAGCAACAGTGACCTTGACCTTGATCACAGACACATAGGTAGCTTTCCCAAGTTGCCTCTTAATTTAAGCTATCCATATACCAAGTTTGGAGTCAATAGGCCAAAGCAATCTCAAGTAATTAAGTAGAAACTGAATTTCTATTTTTAGTAACAGTGACCTTGACCTTAATCACAGACACCTGGGTAGCAACCCCAAGCTGCCTCTAGATATAAGCTATCCATATACCAAGTTTGGAGTCAATAGGCCAAAGCAATCTCAAGTAATTAAGTAGAAACTGCATTTCTATTTTTAGTAACAGTGACCTTGACCTTAATCACAGACACCTGGGTAGCAACCTCAAGCTGCCTTTTGATATAAGCTACCCATACATCAAGTTTGGAGTCAATATGCCAAAGCAAACTCAAGTTATTAAGCAGAAACTGAATTTCTATTTTTAGCAAGAGTGACCTTGACCTTGATCACAGACACCTGGGAAGCAACCCCAAGCTGCCTTTTGATATAAGCTACCCATACACCAAGTTTGGAGTCAATAGGCCTAAGCAAACTCAAGTAATTGAGCAAAGACTGAATTTCTATTTTTAGCAATAGTGACCTTGACCTTGATCACAGACACCTGGGTAGCAACCCTAAGCTGCCGTTTGATATAAGCTACCCATACACCAAGTTTGGAGTCAATAGGCCTAAGCAAACTCAAGTAATTGAGCAAAGACTGAATTTCTATTTTTAGCAACAGTGACCTTGACCTTGATCACAGACACCTGGGTAGCAACCCCAAGCTGCCGTTTGATATAAGCTACCCATACACCAAGTTTGGAGTCAATAGGCCTAAGCAAACTCAAGTAATTGAGCAAAGACTGAATTTCTATTTTTAGCAATAGTGACCTTGACCTTGATCACAGACACCTGGGTAGCAACCCTAAGCTGCCGTTTGATAAAAGCTACCCATACACCAAGTTTGGAGTCAATAGGCCTAAGCAAACTCAAGTAATTGAGCAAAGACTGAATTTCTATTTTTAGCAACAGTGACCTTGACCTTGATCACAGACACCTGGGTAGCAACCCCAAGCTGCCGTTTGATATAAGCTACCCATACACCAAGTTTGGAGTCAATAACCCTAAGCAAACTCAAGTAATTGAGCAAAGACTGAATTTCTATTTTTAGCAGCAGTGACCTTGACCTTGACCCTGTGGTCATGATTTGAACAACTTTTGTAGACATCAGTGCCAGGATGCTTCAGGACAAATTTGGTTAAAATCCATCAAGTGGTTTCAGAGGAGATGTTGTTTAAAGGAAATTGTTGACGGACGACGGACGACGGACGCCGGACGCCGGACAAAGACGGGTCACAATAGCTCACCATGAGCCTATGGCTCAGGTGAGCTAAAAATGATCCCTTCACAAAGAACCTAGGTATCGCACCTGGATTTCATTTATCTAAACCTTATATAACTATAAAATTTAAGACAATCGTAGGATTAGAAGGCACAATAGCTATCATACACAGCACTAGCTAAGAAAACTTACGCAGTTTTCCTTTCTATTATGGACTTTGAAAATGTTGTAAAGATAACACTCTTGTGTAGTTTGATAAGATGATTTTATTTTATGAGTTATTTAAATTTAAATTTGATTTTGGAGTTTTCTCCTTGGCCGTCCACGAAACATACTATTTGACATTCACGGCTGGCATTTAACAGTTTAACAGTCCTTTCCAGAGATCTTCAGACACGTTCAAAGAATCTTTACTGTAAAAAGAAACCTGGAACTTTATATTGTCATAGCTAACAAACGGTTCCTAGGACGGTGCCCAGGCTGGTGGCGGTGTTTTCGCCGAGTAAGACTTCAGAGCATGTGCCGCCCAATACACGTGCTGGAGCAAAATGTTCACAGCCTCGTTGATGGCCTCGTCCGTGACCTTGCCTTCAGGGCTCACTTTCTCGTGGGCTGAGCCAATGGATACTTGCTTGGGAACCGCTATCATACCCAGGGCTCCCGTGAAGGATCGAAGCTGAATCCCGGCTCTAACACCACCGAGCGATGCTGAAGATAGAATAATATGTAAAGAAATGTATATCGAGACTTAGTATTGTTCCGACGAAGTTTCAGTCAGAAGTCAGAATTGATAAGGTTGCCATTCTGGTCAAACTTTATCAGCTATAATATATTCGTTAAGCAATTGTTGAAAATAAACCAAAAATAGTAAAGGAAATCGATGATAAAAAACTAAATAAGACACGCACAATTACGAGAATTAATATTCGGCAAAAACTGAAATGTCATTGACTAAATAATTATTTCAACCATGATATCATACTATAGCGGGTAAAAAACGCCACCGAGTTTCAAATGTTCATAATTATGGTTAACGCATTCATTAGAAACCTCTGTTACATATGACATGGCAAACAAATCGACCTTTTCACGTATATGCGTTCGAAATTCGGTCGTTTAAATAAAAATACCAAATACATGCAGAACGGTTTAAGAGTTTTAAATCATTAAATGACGATTTATCCTCAAAAGCGACAGTCGCCTGATGTAAGATAGGTTCTAATGCATACATTTTGAAAATATTCGAATATTTTGAGTTGAATATTTCTCAAGCGAGTAATTCTAATGAAAGGAACATGCCACTGTCAGTTCTGTAAGGCCGTTTGTTTAAAAAGTGTATTTAAATATAACTTCTGTGTTATGTGATTCTCTAGGAATCGTTAGTTAATTCTTCAATCTCCACACTTCCTCAAGAAGTGAAGGAGCGAAAACTCTGTAAAGTTATTGTTAATTTTTACCCATAGAATAGTTGATAATGCCGCACGGTTTCCAGGCAACGGTTGGAGGTGGAATGTTATCTAGCATGTTGGTCAGTGCCGGCGGCAGGCTCCAGTTGTACTCGGCACAGACAAACACGAACGCATCGTAACCCTTCATCTTCTCATTGAAATCTTTGATATTCTGTGGTACGGCGGAAGGATTGTAGAAAAAGTTCATGGACTGTTGGGTTGCAGGCAGATCTATTTCCATGGGATCTAAAACATCAAGAAGTAAACCTCGTTACGGTGAAATGATTTTCTTGTATTTCTGTAATCTTAAGAATCATGCAGAAACTTACCTTAAACATGTAGGCAGGGAAGTAGAGATAATTTATATTTTATTTAAAATTTTCGGAAATCCCTATTTATGATATATTTTAAGTGTTGCTTTCCGATTTTGGTTAGATATCTAAACTTATAACATATTTTCGGTGTTTAATAAGCACTACTACAGAATTACCTATTGTTTCGACGACATGCTTGTCCTTCTCAATGGCCGCTCGTACAAATTTGGCGACCTGTTCATTTAAACGTCCCTCCCTGGTGGAGCTCATAACCAGAGCTATCTTCAGCTTGTCCGACATCTTGCTGGTCTCTATCTGGTCTTTGTAAGCCTTGTACATGAACAAAACATGCAAAGACTCTGTTCTGTTTTACTTCCCACTTTGGTTTACAATGTTTTGCAAGAAAAGTATTTTTGTAAAATTTTGTGATATAAACAATAATTGTTTGTACCACGCCTTGTTCACTACTAAACTTCTGACCGAAACAATTTAAAACAGATCAAAACTATAGCAGAACTGCAACATAAGCTATGGAAGGGGATTTATGCCATTTCGTTTTACTTTCGTTCTAGCGGTGAGTCGAAATGATGCCAAACGACAATACCACTCGTTTTGACGAAAATCTGCCTCCGTAAAAATTATAAAGGACGGCAAACATTTTTAGTATAAACGGCTAAAAAGCAAAATAACTACGATTTTACGGCTTGTATTTGTCTTTTTTTCGTTGTACACGTTGTCGTTACATCGTGTTTTTGGTGACTTATTCTTCTGTTTAGAGCAAAATATCGGCACAAAGGTTAAAATGTTGTTATAAAATGATAACAATGTGCAGCCTGACCGAGTATCGAACACAGAACCCATCGCGTTCAAAGACAGTGTTAAGAGCTTTGCGGACCATTTAAAACTCTTCTATTTGTTCGTTATTAGATTCGTACCGCGATATTTTACCCCAAAAGAATCGAAAATGAGTACCGCGATATTTTCTCCAAAACAATCGAAAATGAGTAGTGCGATTTTCCACAAAAGAATCGAAAATGAGTACCACGATATTTTCCCCAAAAGAATCGAAAATGAGTACCGCGATATTTTCCCACAAAAGAATAAAAAAAGGAATACCGCGATATTTTCCCAAACAAGAAGCGAAAATGAGTACCGCAATATTTTCTCCAGAAGAATCTAAAATCAGTTATGCGATATTTTCCCACAATATAATCGAAAATGATCACCGTGATATTTTTCCCAAAAGAATTGAAAATGAACACCGCGATATTTTCCCCAAAAAGAATAGAAAATGAGTACAAATGTTCTTTATATACAAAATTTCGAGCGTCTTACGAAAGACAAGCCATGATGCAACGGCCCTGATGCAACGGCCATACGTTCGGCGACAAGTATTTCAGGCTGGGAAAATGTGCAGCCAGAACGAAACTCGAACCCGATACCTCTCGCTTACTAGGCGCCCAAATTGCTCGCCTGACAGAGCTAAACCACAGACACCTGTTTAGGGGTCCTTTGCTGGCCCTATATGCCTATAGAGCTATATAGGCCTATATATAGGCTTACAGGTCACTAGATCCAAAAGTGGATCTAGAGACCTGTAAGCCTATATATAGGCCTATATAGCTCTATAGGCATATAGGGCCAGTAAAGGACCCCTAAACAGGTGTCTGTGAGCTAAACAGCGACAGTTTTTTCTAACCCGCTTTATCTAAGACGAAATGGCACACATCCGCCACCATAGTCAAAAATAGTCATCGTGACATTGCAAAGTGTACGATAAAGTTCTTATGTACTTATATTTCATTGATTTCTCTAAATATGAAATCTAATGTTCAAATCATGCATCTATCTACCATTGTTAACGACTTGAAAACAAAACAGACAAGAATTCAACTTATTGTTATGGTTTTAAAATCAATACAAACTGTTGGTAATAAAAATCCTCTTTCAAGTGCAATTTTTATACTATTTAACCAAACATTGTAACACGATAATGATATTCTCAAAAGAACGACTAAACTTTAGTTTTCACTAGTGAAGATCCTTAATGATAAAATGAGTATATCACACACTATTCATTTTTCCTGCACTGTTAAAACGAAAAACAACAGTACGTCGAAAGCAGCTGTGCTCCGATTTACACGTTCTGTGAAGTGCAGAATTCGTTTCCTTGTACTTTACTTAACTAAAGCACACAAACTTTGAATTTCTGTACAGTTACGTTATTTTAAAACAAAAGAGCGAAAGAAAACGGCTACCTTAATGTTGGTATTTACTGACAGGTCAGAGTACGAATATCCTCAGCGACGGTAATCCAAAACCTTTTTTATTCAGCTCTATTCATCGGAGATCAACGATGTGCATCAAGTGGTGTCCTGATTTGCGTATACATTAAATGACATGAACCTGCTGAATGGGCGCTTTTTCGTTATTCCCAATAGGCAAGCAAAAACTGGTTTCGCAAATTACAATACTTTAGACATAAAAATGCCGTTACTAAACTTTGCATGCACATTTTGAAGCACATTGCGAATACAAAGCTGTGTAAACTTTACACTGTAAATATATACTACATGAATGGAGATCATATAGTAAATTTTAATGCATTTCATTAACTGTCTTGTGATTCGGTTTTATTTGTGCAGTTTAATTTCTCACTTTCTTCTTCTCTCATATAACCGAAAACGATTGTTGTCTCGTTCAAATTATAAGTAAACCTAAACGTTATAAAATCATGAAATGAACTTATAATCTTACGACCTACTGGCCTTAAATCTTAAGCGTTTTACTGTTTATTAATAATTTACAAAACGCAATTTAAGCTTCATAGGTTAAGACTTAGGTTATTTTCACGGTATTTCGATCACCATATACGCAAAATCTTGTCCGCTCTGCATTCAGGCACAGATCTCTAAATTTTGAAAACAGAGCTGGGATATTCTAACTATGTGTAGAACCATTCAAACCTTAGCTTATTTCTGATTTTTAGTTAATAAAACTGATATCTTTCTTTAAATGTAGAAATAGGTTGGACGTCGACAATAAAATTCGGCTTTAACTAAAATAATCCTTTTTTTGTCTGAAATTTGTCAAAATTAGAAATTTTCTTTGAGTTTCCGGTTTAATTTTTAGTCTTTGGTGACTGGTTTCAGAAGTTGCTAGCAAAACACGCGTTGGCGGAGCAAAGCTTGACTGCTGTCACATATTGCAGCTTTGATCGTTCTTCGCTGCTATATGATTGTCTTTCAAACCAACATTATAAACGAACCACAAGGAAGGGCCTTACTTTGGAATTCTATGTGAGATTTTTAGTAGTCTTTGACCTAACAGTAGTCGATTACAGCCCAGTTGGACCACGGGTCAACCACATTCCGAAGAGCGTTTGTGGTCACCAAGGTCGATAAATGGTAAAAAATTAAACTATTTCATTCTAATTGTTATAGAATATTGCAGTTGACATGAGCATTATTGAAATAAAGCACGAGCAAGTAATCAAATAAGGATAATAAACTCCATTTAAAAACTGTCTCTGCACCAATAGGTTTTATTCAAGCTCAACATATCGGGCCATCATGTCCAGCTCATACCGTTTTCCGTTCCGTAATACATGTATCACCCCCTGTCTAATTTTCGAATTGTGTAGACTAAAGCCCTATTCCGTTCTAGCGTTTGTGGTGGCCTTGGTAGATTTATGGTAAATGATTTAACTAAATGTGCATTTCATTCGAAGTGTTGTAGAAACATTGCACCATGAAAGCACGAGCATGTAATTAAAGCAGGACACACATTTTGGCTACACATTTTTATGCCCTTACTGTAAAAGAGGGGGACATATAGGTTTGCCCTTGTCCATCCGCCCTTACCTCCCGTCCGTCCGAAACTTGTGTCGCACATAACTCAAAAAGTATAAGAGCCACAATCATGAAATTTTACAGGCATGTTGACCATCATGTGTGGTTGGGCACCTGGGGTTTTGTGTTTGGTCAGGCCTATTAAGACCAGAGTTATTACCCCTTATGCATTTCAATTATAATGCTTTCAGCATGTAATCTTGTGTCCCATGTAAGTTTAAAAGTATAAGAGTCACAGTCATAAAACTTTACAAGCATGTTGACCGTCATGTAAAGTTACGCACCTGGGGTTTTGTTTTGGGCCACGCATGTTAAGACCAGAGTTATGCCTCCTTATGCATTTCAATATAATGCATGCAGCATGTAATCTTGTGTCGCCTGTAAGACCAAAAGTATGAGTCACGGTCATGAAACTTTACATGCCTGTTGACTATTATATGTAGTTGTGCACCTGGGGTTTCGTTTTGGGCCATCCCTGTTAAGACCAGAGTTATGGCCCCTTATGCATTTCAAAATTATGCATTCAGCATATAATCTGTGTCGCACGTTAGTTTAAAAGTACTAGAATCACAGTCATGAGACCTTACCGTCATGTTGAACATCAAACTGCGCCCATATTAAACATTGTGAACTGCATTTGTTCTTTCTCTGAAAGTGTTAACCATTCAATTTACTGTGACCACAATATTGGCTTTTTGACAATGTCAATTGAGAGTGGGGGGCATCTATGTCCTATGGACATATTTCTAGTTCTCGTCTGTGGCAGATACCCCCCAAAATCTAATTTTAATGTAAGTTTAGACAGCAATTCATACGATTGCCTTCATTAAACATATAATTATCAAACAGTCACTGGGACTTCATTGTATGTAAAAGTGACCAAACAATTTAAATTCAAACATTATCTGGGAACCACCAAGCAATTTACGGACTCAAAAGTGACAGCTAGGATCTAGTAACCGGAAACCAGACAACATTCCGCTGATTCAAGAATGCAAGTGCGAGTATCTCGTTTTCCGTCACCCACTAAGCGTTCCAGAACATTTCAAAGAGGGATTGCTTTATCCGGCCACCATCCACTATTCTGTGACGTGCAAACGATGATATCGTATTCCGTCAACCACCAAGCCACCATGCGTTCCAGAAAATTTCACGTTAGGATTTCGTAATCCTTTCACTTACTAAAAACGTGCTCGTGAGGCCTCGTTATCAGCGAACCAACCAACAGTCAACTTTTTCGCAAATGCACGCGCGGATCTCGTTAACCGGAGCCCTCACCATTCCACATAGTCCAAAATGATGTCCAAAATGCACCCGAGGATCGCATTTTCTTTTTTGAGGAGTCTCCCAGCCCTCCACAGACTAACAAGTGCAAGCTACCGGATTATAAATGTACCAGCACTACACTGGCTTACAAGTGCAAATGAGGATCTCGTAATACGAAGATTACCCAGCATTCCACTGACTTAAATATAAACGCCAGAACCTCATCAATCATCGTGAAATCCATTCTTATGATATCGATATTTCATGGCTCTTACACGACAGCTGGTGTATCATTATTCACCAACAATTATTACTCCAAGATATCTTCGCTGAAGTAATATAAACTAGCAAAGACAGATGCATGTAAAATACTATTATTTCGTGGATATTCAGATTTCTGTGCTAAGCATATCGCAAAGCAACATGGCAGAAATTATGACTTGGTAAGCACTACAACGAATGATTTACCCATCGCCTGATATTCACGACTAATGTAACATACGAGGCCAGTGTAGACCCCGATCAGTCCGCAGTCTGCGCAGTTTGATAAGGGTCTACACTGATAACTAATCAGCTGATGAATTTTTGCAAAATACCCATATGAGCAATGAATACACCGCGCCAAAATCGATGAATGTCAAATCTGTTACTTTATTTCAGCAGGTAAAGCGTTCCAAAACACGGATTTAAACTTTGTATGGTATAACACGTTATCGATAACCATACAGTCACGTGACAGGCATGTTAATTACAATATGGTTTATCTGCATATATTTACAAAATTGATATCGCCATGTTTTGTTGACGAGTATTGATCACAGAAAAAGTATTTTATTCGTCACCATTTATCATCCTTGGATATATAGCAGAGCATCACGTGCCTGTCTACTTATCCATAATTAGTTATATTCTAGTTTCTAAGCCTCCGTGTTATTGTTGTGTTTATTTCCGTTTCGACTTCTTTTTGCTGTACTTCTTTTCAATCAATTCAATTAGTCGGCTTTCCTTTATTTTCTTCATCTGTGGCTCTGTGTATTTGAAAATTTTAATCATAGCACGCAAATGATGGTCAGAATCCTTCTCGTCCGTGATGTAATGGAAGAAAGAGTCTTTGAGAAACCTCAGTATCGTTTCCGCTTCTGTATCCGGTCGCAATGCATCCTGGTAGCTTTCTTGACGTCTGATCGTCTGCCATTTTGCTAGTTCCAGTTCTGTCCAGGCTAGTTTCTTGACTAGTTCAGAGATAGTCACTTTGCAGCCTCCGCTACTAGCCAGTCGCTCTAACTGTAAATAAGAAAAAGAAAGAAGAATAATCGTCGTGAAGAAAACTTTGTTTCAAATGTAAATAACATATACTCAATGTAATGTTAGGTAATTGACAACAGAACTGTATTAACTGTAATAATTATAATAAATCACATTTAAGAACGGCGGGGAGTTGGGTTGGTAGTCCCTGCACCTACACACCCCACCTGGCCAACCCTAGAAAGGTCTGAGATATGCATCTAAGGTGTAAAATATACTTCTGTTAACAAAATCTTATAATCAGCTGGTGCGAATATATTCAATACGTAATTATTCACACGGAAAAAGGCTTTTCAATTGTAGTTTTTTTGTTCTTGCTCTTTGCAATTTCCCAGACACTTAAGTGTGTGTTCAAAAAATTATTTTATCAAAATAGACGAAAATTGATATTTGAAGCACAACGAATACGACTTGTATTTGATTGATTTGATGGAGTTTTTTTTCACGAACAACAGTATAGCCGGTGCCACGTAGCACAACCTCATATCCACACAAGTAAACAGTACGGGGAAATTAGAGGTAGGTGACACAAGAGTAGGAGAAGAACCATCCTAACAATTGTACAAACGTTTTGAATATGTAAAATCAGAATCCAATAGACAAAATTTCCAAATAGATAAGTTAAAACGCTTGAGAAAATATTTGATTCCCTTAATATTTATAATGTTTTGAATAATATTTTGCGTTAGCCTCTAAAACGCGAATCATCACGCAATTGTCCAGCTTTAAAAACGTTTGGTTGTAGTTATATGTAAATTACGTAATGAAACCGAATGCTCTTTAAACGAGATTTACAACCTAGCAAAAATTCCAGAAACATGTTGGTGCTAGCTAAATTGTTTGGTAGGTACACAAGAGACCAACATTAGGCAAACATTGTTTTGAAATGTTTAATTTATATCTAAGAGAATGCTTTGAGTGTTTTCCATCTGTGAACAAAGTGTATCATGTCCTCCGAATAACAAATAATACCAGTGTTTTCTACATGAGTGTTGTCCAATATAAATAACTGGTGGCAATATTTGAACTCGGGTCATTTTTTTTCCTTCACCATCTTGAGAATCTAATATTTCTTATTTTGATGTAATGTCATACAGCCCCTCTTTTCTTCCTTTTAAATAGTATCAATCCCTTCTATTTTTTATTTCATGTCCTGTCGTGTCGTTCTCATTTTTTCCCTCAGGTCGTGTCACATACCACCAATTCATCATACCAGTTTCATGTTCTATCACAATATCTCTTATTTATTCACGTTGTATCACCTACCTCCAATTTCTTCATGTTCTATTACAGTATCTCTATTTATTTACATTGTATCACCTACCTCCAATTTATTCATGTTCTATCACAGTATCTTTATTTATTTACATTGTACCACCAACCTCCTATTTCTTCATGTTCTATCAGATTATCTCTGTTTATTTACATTGTATCACCTACCTCCAATTTATTCATGTTCTATCACAGTATCTTTATTTATTTACATTGTACCACCTACCTCCTATTTCTTCATGTTCTATCAGATTATCTCTATTTATTTACATTGTATCACCTACCTCCAATTTCTTCATGCTCTATATCAGTATCTCTATTTATTTAAATTGTATCACCTACCTCCATTTTCTTCATGTTCTGTCACAGTATTTCTATTTATTTACATTGTATCACCTACCTCCAATTTCTTCATGTTGTGTCACCTACCTCCAATTTATTCATGTTGTATCACCTACCTCCAATTTATTCACGTTGTATCACCTACCTCCAATTCATTCATGTTGTATCACCTACCTCCAATTTTTTCATGTTGTATCACCTACCTCCAATTTATGCATGTTGTATCACCTACCTCTAATTTCTTCATGTTCTCTCACAGTATCTTTATTTATTCACATTGTATCACCTATCTCCAATTTATTCATGTTGTGTTACCTACCTGCAATTTATTCATGTTGTATCACCTACCTCCAATTTATTCATGTTGTATCACCTACCTCCAATTTATTCATGTTGTATCACCTACCTCCAATTTATTCACGTTGTATCACCTACCTCCAATTTATTCATGTTGTGTGACCTACCTCCAATTTATTCATGTTGTATCACCTACCTCCAATTTATTCATGTTGTATCACCTACCTCCAATTTATTCATGTTGTATCACCTACCTCCAATTTATTCATGTTGTGTCATTTCGACATGTTTTGTCACCTACCTCCCCTTTCTTTTCTTTGTAAGACCTACCTGATATTTCGCCACGGCCACCTACTTCTCTACCTCTCAATTCCTCACGTTGTTTTACCTTTCTTCCTTTCCATTTCGTTACGTCGTTTCTCATACCTCCCATTTCTTCACGTTTGATCGCCTTCCTCATTGTTTCACGTTGTGTCACCTACCTCCAATTTTTGCATGTTTTGTTCCATACCTCTTAATTTTTCATGGTTGTCACGAATTTTCACGAATTTCACATTGTATGATATGGTTGTGCCGTCTACCTCTAATTTCCTCAGGTTGCTACACCTATCTTCCATTTTGCTCATCGTTGCACCTACTTATCACTTCTTCATATGTTATCTCATACCCCTCATTGCTCTTTTCATGTTGTTCCACCTACCCTCCAAAATCTCCTTTCGTCAAGTCTTGTAACTTACCCCCCCATTCGCCATCGTGTATCACATAACTCCCACGATATATCCCCGTATAATAATTGACATACCTCCTCCTCTCTCTCGAACCTGGCCGAATCCTGTCCCTTCTTGTACATCTCCAAGTAAATTCTCTGATGCTGCTTTTCCCGGTCGTCCATAACATTCTGCATAAACATTCCAACAGTTGTATTACAATTAATCAGTGATATGGTGCACGTCATGGGACAATGAGCTTACGGTCATAGTTTTCGAATTTAAGTTGTTAATATATAAATGGAAAAAAAACCCTCTTTTTTAAATTTCTTATAACTTAACAGTAATTTTCTTACAGATATAACATAATATATGATGTGATGTGATGTGATGTATGTGACGTGACGTGACTCGAACCCACTGGCTTTTGACAATTAATTCCCCCCTTACGCTGTTACACGCTTGTTTTTTTCGCTTAGAAAGTATAAGAAAATCGGTGGTACCACTTTAAACATGAAACATGTTCTTCCCTAAATAATAAAACTACTCCTACTCGGTAAAACAGCAGTACTTTGGAGAAACTAATTACATGGTTCGAAAGTTTGACTGATATATCTGACATATCTATTCTTTCACCTAAATTTACAATGATGAGTAAATACAAGACAGACAACGAGCATTGCGCTATTTCAATATGGTTAATTAGTAAAAAGTTTCTCAAGTGGAAGGAAATCACGTGAGGGTAGCGGTTTTCAGGAGGTGAAACAGTTGAAACATCATATATCAAACCAATGTTTGGAGAAAACGCGTATCATTAATGTAAAAGTCTTTAGTCCCAGAATATTACGTTTTTTTACAATTTGTTCGTCTACATAAAACCAAAGATAGAGGTTCGAGACACTTTGCTTTTACATCACGGACGATAATGGAGCATGCTTGGGTGTTGGAAACAAAGTTCATATTAATTAACAAAAGTAAGTACTAAATAATTGCAATTCGTTATCTGCAGTTCTGAATTCTGTGTGGTATGTAGTTCCATTTGCTAAGTTGTTATATATCACTTACACCGAGAGAATATGTTGTAAGTGATATATAACAACTAAGCAAATGGGACTTTTTGTTTTATTTTACCCTACCATATATGAATATTATCGAGCCATCACACTTTCAGCTGTTCAGAGCTGCTGAGAATGGGGTTATGTATTAGAATAATAGATTCCATGCTATGTATATGATTAGGATCGGTGCCCACAACATAGTATTACAATAAGTGTTTGTTACATTGCATTTGATACATATGTACGAGTCTGCAATAGATGATTTACTAGCTATACAGATGTATCAACGATTAGTTTGAACCACTGTAAACAAATCTCGGTAACTTTATTTGATATTCGTATGTGGGTAACAATGCCCCAGTCGTTCGCCATCTTGTTTAAAAACAGCTCTGTTTTTCATTAAAGTAATATCAGGTGAACGGCAAATGTTTTTCAGCGAATTATCGATTTTCTTGCACGAGTGAACACTAGAAACTCATATTTTCATATAGTCAGGAGTGAAAATACCGGTATCACTTTTTGGTGTTCACTCATAAAATCAAATCGATATTTCACCGAAAACTTAAAAACGACAACACCAATATTTTTTATGTCCCTTCGACAATCTGAAGAATGGAAAGGGACTAATAAGTTTAAAAAGTACAGTTTGTCAACCAGTTCCGGTTAATATTTATATCCGATCCGTAGTGGGAAAATATAATGTGATTTTGATTGTCAGATTTGACAGCTTTGTATTGGTTTGACAGAGAGAATAATTTTCACATGTTATCTGTCTTAGGGTTCAAAATAATTTTGAAAATAATGTGTAATAAAAAATAACATAATTGTGCAATAAATAAGTTATTGTTATTACAAAATATTTACAAAAGCAGTAAAAACGCTCATACCATCATATTTTGTATTGCATAGCTTTCAGGGGCGTAGCCAGCTTTTTTCAAATTGTAGACCCAAACAAGGTTCCAAGGAGCGTTTGCCCTTTTGTAAGGGGTCTAGGGGGCTAGCCCGGAAATAAGTGGAAAAATAGCAAAATGCGCAAAAGACACACTTGATTCGACCAAACGGCTCGAACACTGTACTATCCCCACCCCGTTCCTGTTTTTATTGTAATTTATGGGACTTTTGAAATGTCATTTTCTTGTTCAACTTGTAGGCCAGGGCCCACATGGCCTTATAGTAGCTACGCCACTGGCTTTTATTGCTGTTTTATTAGAAAATGACTGCATCTGGAAACTCTATAATTTGCTGAAAAAAATGTCGTGTTTACCGAGGATATAACCAAACTTTTCTCTGTTCTGGGAGCTGTTAGGTGATATATTTTATTATTGCGAACTAATAATTGATGCCATTTTTTTCAGCCATTCATTGCATGATTTGAAAATTTTGGCTCTTAAGGGCTTACCACACTCCTCCCAATCCTGTTCATCGATAAAAAGAAAATTATCAAAATATCAATAACGGCAAAATGCCGTTAAATGAAACTTTGCACAAATTTATGTTATTAATGTATCTTTATTTTTCAGATGGTAAGACACGTCAGTTTTTGTGAATTTATGTAAATAGAATTTTAAGCAATTTTAAGGTCTAGCTTGTTTTCTTTACAATTCTAACGTGTCTTACTGTATGCAAAATCAAGATACATTAGTAACATTCATTTGTGCAAAGTTTCATTGAACGGCATTTCGCCATTATTGAGATTTTGATAATTTTCTTTTTTATCGATGAACAGGATTGGGAGGTAAGCCCTTAAAATCTACCTCAGCTATGTGACATACGGATTGCAATGTGATATTCAAAAATGATTCCTGGCTTAACAGTTAACACTGGGTTTTAGTAAGACCCAGCTCAGCATAAAATTTTGTTATTCAGAAGGCTTACGTGAGAATCTAAATAAACTTTAAATTTAAAACGATTATAATCCTTAAAATAAATACAATACCATTTTTAAAAACAGTAATCATACACAAGTAATATATTTGTACATTTAGATGTGATTGATAATTGACCTGGTTAAGTAACCTATAAGCTGAAGGTGTATGGTTCGCTGTTAAAACAGTTCCAGTAAAACAGAACTAGAACAATTCCATAAATTTCAACATAGGAACTGTTCAATTCCGCCCTGTTGTTTATTTCCAATTCGTGCTATCGTGCTACAGAGAAGTTCAAGATTCATTATTCAACATTGCTCCCTGGGGAAAACTATATAACAGAGAGCAAGAGAGGGCAAACGGTGTCTCCTTTAACTTGTACATCAACTTAACAATACAATTAGAATACGGGGCACGCCACGGGTGTCTTCGGTAGTTACTTTATTTTCAACAATACAATAAAATTTAATAGATAAACTGAAACTATACAATAAGAATATGGGGCACGCAAAGAGGAAAGGGGATATTGGGTAATATTTTGTGACATATTTTGTTGTTAATTTATTTTGAAAGAATTTACAATTATTTTTGTTATAACTAACAGGTGATTTCGTGACAAATTTTGACCGCATAGCGTTTATTTTATCCCGAAAATCAAAATCAGCCATGTCGTCTGCTCCAAGTTATGACGTAATCTCAAGAATTGGGGTCAGCTGTCCGGAGGCACCATTTCCCGTGACGCGCCCCATATCGTCTTATAGTTCCAATCTAACAAATGTCAGAAATTATCCCATGTGAAATGCACACTATCGCGGATTTTCCTACAATCAAATTAACTCCAAGAGATCGATGTACCAGCAAGAATCTGGTTTTGAAGATTACATACCACACAGAACCAGTTTCCAGAACTGCAGATAACGAATTGCAATTATTTATTACTTACTATTGTTAATTAATATGAAATTTGTTTCTAACATCCAAGCATGCTCAATTTTTGGTCGTGATGTAAAAGCATAGAACCTAGACCATGTCAAAACATTTGGTAGTCCAATATGTCAAACAGTGGGTTGTTTTGCCGAAATATTGTAAGGATCTTCACTTAGTCTAATGAAAATGACACGTGTCTAAACACGGAGATTATTGTGGCCTTCCTCCTGAGTTTGTATAATGATGCTGGTGAATCGACCAGACAGACAAGTAAAACAATCAACAAAATGTTTTTTAAATTTGATACATGAATCGTTTTGTTTACTTTATTAGAATTTTTAACTGGAAAAAAACCATTAAACTCGCAAATACCCGTTGTAAGACCATTACACCGTATTATGCGACTGTCTACTTTTCCATTAAAGGCCCAATAAACTTTTCAAACAGCATATTTTTTTATTAACCTAAACATTTTAGATTTCACCTGTATGCATAATAACACAAAAAATAAATCTTACAATAAGAAAAGGGTATTGTCTTATTGATTTGCAGCATGTTTTGCGGATCGTTTATCTTAATTACAAAACAAACAGCGAATCTTTCCGAGCTGATTTTCGGCAACTCTCGGCAGGCGACGGTCGCTAATTATGCAGAAGTGCAAAAATTGATGACGTATTCCCCACTAAAAGCCGTTACCGGAATGGGTCCTATAACATGTACATCTTTCTTTGTTTACCTTGTAATGATCTTTCTATTTTGCGCCTCGTCTTTTTCTTCCATGTTTGCATGATTTTGTGTTTACAACTTTTATGCGAATGACGTCACCGCGTTCTGCGTTCTTACGTCCCACGTACGGAAAAAAACGATAACTTTTCGCCGAGTGATTGTAAACATTTGTTAGTAACTTTGTGGGCTACAAAAATACTGTGACGTTTTAATTCGGACCAGGTCTCAATGATTGGGGATTGTTTGAGAACATAAATATTTGGTCATTTATACTTTCTTTTGAAAAGGGTCAACGCGGTTAATTAATGTTCACAATGAAAAAAAAAACGTTTTGACAAGTTTATTGGGCCTTTAATGACTATAAGTATCAATACAAAATACACCATTTCAGCTGGTAACGATGAACATTTAGATGTCACATAGGGACATAGGGACAAAGAAGAAGGTTATTTAACTGTGAAATGCCTTGGTAGACAGTCGGTTGTAAAATTTAAACAACGACAACAACAACAACAACAACAACGACAACAAAGAAATCCCCACACAGATTTTAGGCCTATATCATGGTCCATAAGTTCACACCATACAACCACCGTGTTCATCGAAAATAATTTATTAACCTATTGTTTTATATTTTATTTTAGGTTTAGTTCTGTATTCAGCGACATGTAAATTTAGCCGAGGCCGTTATTATTAGTGAAGAGCAATCAATTTCGAAGTGTAAACAAAACCCAGCGTATTAGAATTTATTAAAAAAACACGTTGTCAAGTACAAGAATATACAATTGTTTTTGTCGATTCAAATTAAATATAAAATAACCAGATAATGGAGATATCCGACGTCCTGGTATTCGACAGAAAATTGGCATTCCAATGAGAACAAATGCAGCAATTTGTTGTAGACGACTGCTATACTGTCACCAAAGAACCCATACTTTAAGGTGTTTGACGTCTTTACTACACTAGGCCATTTCAAGATTATAGAAGTTTACAAAAATGCGTGAAAAGGCTCTATGCTACATAGTTTTACCACAAAATGTTATTTTATAATTATACTGTTCACGGAAGAACAAAAGCAAAACAAAAGACGCCGGACCCGGCATCAAAACTATACATGTTCTTTTACCGGTTCTTTCTGAAAAGTTTAAATGTTATTAATAAAGTGAATTCATATTTGCCTTGTTATTGGGCCGAGAGTATCATATTTGTCCTAGGTCGATGGCTAATATGCCTGGCGGAGGCCCGATAACATGACAAATATGAATTAACTTTACGAGAGTTTTATTAATTAACAAAATAAAAATATCAAATTCATATGAAGACTACATTTAGCCAATATGAGAAATTGCTCGGCAAATATGAGAATTGCTGGGCCAATATGAGAAATTGCTGGGCAAATAAGAGAAATTTAATGAATAATATTTCATATAGTAATGTAGTGAAAATATACTATACATGTAGTGAGTTACCTTTAGATCATTAGCTTTCTGTTCTAGCGTAGAAGCAGCTGTAATGGATTCTTCGCAGAAATTAGAAATATCGTCATAACTTTGTTTAACTTGCTTCAATTCGTCACGTAAACGGTTGATTTCCTCGTCTTTTGCCTGAACCAGCTGGAAATTAGAAATATTTTCAACGATGTGGTCATTTTATAAGGTAAAGTTAAATGAATAAGTGAAATCGAGGCAAATGCCTTCATACTCTTGAAAAAACACATAAACTTGTTTTCATTGACACTGACGCCAAACAATCTAATTATTCAAGCAAAACCTGTAAATAAATGCTTCAACTCGTCGCGTAAACGGTTGATTTCCTCGTCTTTCGCTTGAACCAGCTAAAATTGGAATGATTAACTAGTTGTTGAAATATTAAAACTGTTCACCAATGTGGTTAGTTAAATGAACAATGGAGATTCATGCAAACTCCGAAAATTCTTTCCAAAAAATCTATCATTCAAGCTACACATGCCAATATGTGCCCATTTATGAACAAAAGTGGCACCTAGCTTGGTATCCATTACGGTTATAATATTGTGCAGTATTGATAAGCTGGTTATATGAATTTTAGGCATTATAATAAACATGATCAAATTAAAAAATATAATGTAGACGATTGGTCCGTGTGTGTGTGTGTGGGGGGTAGTATGGGGTGTGGCTAGTCCTTCTTGAATTAGTCCTTCTTGAAACGTGACGTCGTACTTAAAAGTTTCATGTGTTGACCTCAGGGCGGAGCTAATGTAAAACGTCTGATGAAACAAGAGCAGTTTAAATACAGCCAAATCTGTCTTCCAAGACCACTCAGCGGAAAACCCAGAGGTGGTTTTTAAATGGAGTGGTATTTGTTCTTTAAATCAATCAGTGGGACAAATAGAAAGTGGTCTTAACCAGATGTGGTCTTTTTGTATAAAGTTGGTTTTTAGCACAGGTTGGACTATATGTTGAGGTAACATTAATTGAAACAAGAGTGTAAGAATAAAATAATCAATGCCTTTTATTGTCGGTCAATGTATGTTCTACTGAACAAAGAAAATAGTGTTATTCTTAGTCTTTGTCTTCTGTCACTATTCCTATCTCCCTAAAAAGGCAATAGGTCGTAAGTATTACTAAATTGTGTATCTCCCGTCGATAATAAGTATAGACCTAAAAAGGCAATAAGTCACTCGTAAGTATTACTACATTTTGTATCTCACGTCTATAAAATGTATAGACTTCAAAAGGCAATAGGTTATAAGAATTACTAAATTGTGTATCTCCCACCGATAAAAAGTACAGACCTCGAAAAGCAATAGGTCACTCGTAAGTATTACTAAATTTTGTATCTCCCGTCGATAAAATATATAGACCTCAAAAGGCAATAGGTAATAAGTATTACTTAATTGTGTATTTCCCGTCGATAAAATATATAGACATCAAAAGGCAATAGGTAATAAGTATTACTAAATTGTGTATCTCCCGTCGATAAAAAGAACAGACCTCAAAAGGCAATAGGTCATAAGTATTACTAAATTGTGTATTTCCCGTCGATAATAAGTATAGACCTCAAAAGGCAATAGGTCATAAGTATTACTAAATTGTGAATCTCCCGTCGATAAAAAGTACAGACCTCGAAAGGCAATAGGTCATAAGTATTACTAAATTGTGTATTTCCCGTCGATAATAAGTATAGACCTCAAAAGGCAATAGGTCATAAGTATTACTAAATTGTGTATTTCCCGCCGAAAATAAGTATAGACCTCAAAAGGCAATAGGTCATAAGTATTACTAAATTGTGAATCTCCCGTCGATAAAATATATAGACATCAAAAGGCAATAGGTCATAAGTATTACGAAATTGTGAATCTCCCGTCGATAAAATATATAGACCTCAAAAGGCAATAGGTAAAAAGTATTTATTACTAAATTGTGTATCTCCTGTCGATAAAATGTAAAGACCTCAAAGGGAAATTCGTCTACAATTTGGCTGTGTACTCACCTTTGAAGTTTCTTCATTTACATGTTGTTTATACATGGCTATTTCACGATCCTTCTCGTCACACGTTGTCTGCATCTCTCTAACCTGTCGCTTCAAATCTCTTAACAGAAGATCCTTTCTCTGTGAAGGGGTCTGGTAGCCATCCGGTGTGCAGCCCCTATGGTAGCCATCCCCTGTACTTTGGCAAGCCGAGCTGTGTGGTGTATGTCTTTCTTGAGAATGTTGCTTTTCAAAACGCAATCTGCTGGCTATTGTCTCTCTTGGCAGTTTGCTTGATCCGGGCACCACCATACACTCTTGTGACGTAAGAAACACGTGATTTCTACTTCCGTTAGTAGAGTCTTGAAACCTGTAACTATCACTTCTTTTATTGAACACCGAAGACCCCATATCAAATGTTTTACTTTTTGGAATTTTACTACTTTTCGGAAGGCTAAGTATAAGTTTTTCTTTCAAATCATCTGACTGCTCTCTGTTTTGTGATTTATCAGAGTCAGATCTGGTTTTATCCAGTTTTGTGTCAGTTGTGCTACATTCAGTTTCAGTTAGACTCTCTTCCACACTTACTTTATTGTTGGATTGTCTCCCTTTGTTCTCAAAGCGCATTTTCGGTTTCTCTTCACTGCTGTCGGTCATTTTAGCATCGGAGAGCATAACATCTTCATCAAATACAAAACCTTCGTCAGAGTAATCCAGACTATCAATTGACTCGGAGTGGTGGCTTATCAGTGAAATGTTCGAGTCCAAAAATGACGACACTGGTTTCGTCATAGATCGTACAGACATGATAAATATAGCAGACCTTTAACATCAGGACCCGGCAAAAAATCTTGTCAGCGAGCAATGTTAATATTTATTTTTCCTGTCAACCAGTCTTGATAGTAGCATCTGTTATGAACAATAGAAAATAAGTGAATGTTTTATTGTTCGCTAAAATTCATTTCATGCAGTAACATGGTTAGAGGTAAAAAAAACAACAACAAAATCTATTTTAATTACTTGTTCTGTTTAATTAAGAACCCTCGTCAGGAAAAAACCCATAAAACCGTATAAAACAACAGCAATTTTCTTGTAATATATGTTAATTCGTTTAAAAGTATCCAGTTTTATAATTACTTCCCTTTTAATTGAAGATTACACAGCACCAAACTTAAATTAAGTGGGAGGTAATTATTAAACTGGATACAATTAAACGAATTAACATGAAACGAAGTACACCTAATTGGCCTTGCATTGATTGACAAGCCAACAATCAATAAAGATAAAAAAGACATCAGATGATTGATTTCTAGGCAACAAAGTTATTTTCAAAGCCTCTCTTGACAAGGCAAAGAAACGAAACTAGCATAATATATCATTTATGACCAATTAGAACTCTGGGTGACTCTAAGGCATTGTATATCTTAATTTTCTTGGCGTTTAGTCTTTCATGCCACTTAGTCAGGCCGTTTTACCTTTCAGCATGGTCATGCGTCAAAATTAAATTTTAATAGAACAATTCCTAAAACTCACAAACCATTTAGATTATCATTAAGTGCGACATTTCCAGCGTGATTTCGTTCAGCAGACTGTGTCAATTCCAGGGAGATTACTCGCAGCATATCGTAAACTCTTAAAGGGAGATGTGCGAGCAGGTGTACTCGGTAAAATCGTAAACAGGTCGATCTATGTAACACTTACGTGTACTTGTCACTTAACTCTACATTTCAAACCCTCCAGGAGGAAGTTTTCGGTTAATTTTACCATTTTACCGGACCTGAAAACAATCCGCTGAAGAAATCCCTTTACAAAAAATGCATTCTATATGAAGCAATCATTCTATATTTAGCTCATCGCTGAGCTTACTATTCGTGGTGGCCCAGGCATTTTGAAACAAATGGCGACGTCGATAGTCGGCAAGGTACACCGAATGCGTATTTTGGTTGAAGTGATCACGTGAAAATCCCCAAAACCACCGCGGCTTTACGCGGGAAATTAAAAAATAGCTAACCTATGAGCGTCGCATAGGATAGGAAACACCATTTATATATCTTTTTTTTTATATAAAATATTGGTTTGGAATATTTCGGGTGTAAATCAATATTTGAGCTTCAAATAATGATATTCATCTGATTAATAGCCCTTTTCGCAAATCTGTTCCATTCATCAATCCTGCACATCTCCCTTTAAATCTTAGAGGGGTAGTAATTTTCAAAGATTTCCCGGGGAAATCAAACCACGGATTAATTTACCAACGGAAATGGCATCAAACGGGAAACCGTGAAATTTATACCCATAGTGATACCACGTTCAGTAAGTTTTCCTTGAATTTCTTGAAAACCTGAACATTATTTTGACGAATTGGCACTAAACATTGTAGACCATCATATGCTTATTTCAGGTATGAGTTGCTTTGGTATATTGTCCATGAATTTCAGAGTTCTCATGCAAACGGTTTTGTTTTAGTATGTGCTTGGTAATTAGAACATGAATTAGACTAAAATGATCTTGCAAACATTAACTACGCCCTTAGCTAAATACATTTCTTTACTAAAATTTAGATGGCAATAAGTATTTCCCCCAAAATTCTTTTTTTTTTGAAATTTTAGCCACTTTTCGCTATTTGCAATGTTTGTGACCTCTTAATTTTATCTTAAACTAAATCACTGATCGTTACATTCCAATAACCCGGCACTTAAATACATATAAATTAATCAGGAGAATTCTGTGCACGCTATCGCAGTCAGTTTCATTTGCCTTATAATATTCACAAAAACGCATGCTATAAAACTAATTGTTATTCGTATCGACCCGCTGTAACATATGTATCACAACTGATTTATAAATCTTGTATTATTCAGCTGTCTGATGTAAGCTATAAAAAAGAAAGCTAAATACCAAGGGTGTGAATTGGTCGGTAGAATAAGTTGTGCCCAAGGTTATAAAACTGAGCATGGAAACCAGTCTCAAATCTCAAGCATCTGATTGGCTGAAATGGCGACTGGTCGCCATTTCAGCCAATCAGATGCTTGAGATTTGAGACTGGTTTCCATGCTCAGTTTTATAATCTTGGGCACGGATAACGTTCCTGGTTTAAATGCGAAAGACTGCTGGAACCAGGGGTGAATCCTGAGGGGGTTATGTGGTGTAGCTCAAACTCACTAAATGGTTCAGAGATATTTAGTTTCCTGGGGAATTTTTGCCAGAAATTAAGACAAATCATGTTATTAGCCTAAAATGTCTCCAAACGAACTCCCTTTCCGAAAATCTTGCATCCGATCCTTTGAATGAAACATTTCATTCGCTACAAAATTTACCGTCTTGACGAGTCACTCGTGTGCAAAAGAGTCCACGTCGTAAGTTTTTTTATAATGATTTGCGTACGGAGTTCAAATACTCAATTTTGTTTGCTAAAGCATGGACATCATTATTTTCTTACAAGGATTATAGTTTATAACCAATTCAACTAAAGCAATATTAATTACGTTAAGCGACTTGGAAGAATTTTCTAATGGAAAACAATCTATTATTTTAGACATTTAGGCTCCGGATAAGATCTTTAGACATTCATTGAGTTTTAGCTTTTCTCAGTAGCTGTGCTAAATCCTTGATATTCAAAATACGTTCATTTCAGCAATTGTGCTCCGAAATGCTAGAAATTGCCCAATTACCCTTTAGTTGCTAGCGTTTCTACGTCATATATTATTCAGCATACTGATCGCCTAATTTTTGGTAAGCTACACATTTTGTTAATAAAGGTTACTCGTATTTAATAAAGGCTACTCTTGTTTAATTAAAGACATGCACGTGCTTTAGCAGAATGCACGTATTATCGGATCAAATTCTGGTCGTACTATGTGGCGGATGCATTTGACAGTTTCGTGATAAGCTAAATAAGGGAGAACCATATGTTGGCAATCGCGCACATTAGTCCGACCTACAAATGTAAGTCATTTCCTTTGAACTTGCAAGCGTCTTAAAAAAATCAACAAACAAACACAAATACTTACCGATAAACAAATCCGTTATTTTACTCCATAAGGAAAAGATTGATCTTAGAAATTCTGGCTTTGCGCATGCGTAGATTAACTACGTTTGAGATTATTGGGTTTCCGATACTGGCAGAATGTCGCTAGATATCAATAATCAGCTGTCACAGCCGTGTTTCTCCCACATAACACCTCACTTACTATTGGGGATCGTCATCTGAAACATGCATTTACGTAATAACATATTGAATTACATATATATTAGAACTGTGATCATATTTAATTTGCATATACATTTAGACAATGATAGAAACTTTTACCAAGATCATAAAACTGAGATAGTCTCAAATCTCAAGCATCTGACTGGCTGATATGCTAATCAGATGCTTGAGATTTGAGACTGGTCTCCAATCTCAGTTTTATGATCTTGGGCCTATGTTTGTTCATCCTGGTTAATGATGTAAATAATTTATTTACATAAAACAATTGATAAAATGAGAGAAAAAACTGTCACCTACAGATGGTGTGGTATCAATAATATTAAACAGTCTGTCGACCGTTTCTCTTTTATTCAGTCACGATATCGGGATGTATACGGATTTCAGTTTCATGTACATGGCTTTATGAGCGATGCGATACTTCGTACACCGGATCTAGACCGTTCGCGAGTAATTTATAACATGAATAATTCTTTCCGTTAATATACAAAAATGGACACATTCTTTATAGTATTGGCATATTTTAGTTTAAAGTTCGAATAAAACGTTGTGTGTTTTTAAAAGTCAAAAGTGATAAATGACATCCAGCAGAACGAATATTACACTGAATATATTGGTTAGGGCTGTTAAAAGTGCCAGTGCACTTGTATGTTTTACTAGCTAGCAACACAGAATGCATTTTACATGTACCTATCACCTTTTACTAAGTTATATCTCATTTTATCCAGATCTTTGAAGGGCCTCCGTAAATTATCCCGACGTCGCCAGTAATTTCTAATTAAGCATGTACTCCTGTACCAGCCCACAAGCGATGCTGCAGAGAACGACAAGTGTATGCAAGCCATTACAGAATACAATACAAAATAATCAAAGCACTGAAAGTACTAAGAGGTCAACATAACTACTGTCTGTACTGAAAATTAGAACTACTTTACAGCGGTTCTAAGGCCTGCATTGTGTTACTAATTTTTAGACCAGTTGAGACTGTAAAGTCAGAAAACTGATAACTCTGGGTTTGCCGACACAAAACGCTTTGTTCAAGCATTATTTTAAGTACACTTAATAGTAATTGATAAATATGTTATAGATTCCAATGAGGGTGGCCGTTCATGATAAGGGCGTTTTGGAGTGGTCCTAAATGAAAATGGGTCTATTTGGCCTGTAACCGTAAACATTCCTCTCTTTGACCAAATGCATTTATTCTGGTGGAGAATTAAACGAATTCGAAGAATGTCAGAATTCTAGCACAACATTTGGCGAAATTCAGAATGCCTATGTTTATTTAATGTTCCAAAGATATTTTTGTAGCTTCAAAAACACAATTGTACAGACAGTTAATGGAAAATTATAACTTTCGCAGTGGTTTTTAAATTGACTGAAATTGAACTAGACGCTATGACACAGTTGCACTGGTACACACTTGCAATTTCGGATGATTTACAGTCGTATTATGCTATTTCTGCTGTCAAAGTTTGAAAGCTGAATTCTTATTTGAAGGAAACGCTGAAATCAACAGGGAACAAATGCATTATAGTCCGTGGAAAATGATTTTAAGCTGTCATACACTTTCTGCACTTAATGGAAGATTGAATCTACTAGAAAATAGAAAGGTTGCGATGCTTGATTGTGGTAACGACTAAACTGTTCAATTGAGCAAATTTTGAAAATGTTTCTGCGGACGATTGCTATAAAATTTGATGAAAACCAGAAATAGGCGTTAGGGTGGCAACACTGGCTTTGTGTTCCCTATTTTTGATATAAGAGCTTGTGTTACATTCCGCTATTAACAAAAAGTTAAATTCATATAATGCCATTCATATTTTATCAATCACTTTAAGCTGGTTGTAATCAGTAGAGTGATTTATTTTCTGTTGACTGTCAGAAAACCACTTCTTATATAATAGTAGAGGTAAATCAATTGATTACTGGCAAAAAGCAAGCTAAGCTGTTCTTTATACAGTGTTGTAAACTGGAGTTCATTTCCAATCGTCAATTTGGTCCATTATAATACGATGACCGACAATTAGCCACAAATAGCAAATGAAAAGGGTTGTTTCAAGAGTTATATTTGTTTTGCGAATACATGATTTTTCCCACAGTTTTTGATAACGCTTGGACCAACGTCTGAATAAATTTTACATTTAGTTTTCACTTAATTATGAAAAGTTTCTTTCATTAAAACGATTTGTTTTCAAGTTCCCCAAGTATCTAGTACACGACAAATCGTCGAGAGCGTCGAAAGACACGTGATAAAATACGACACTTGACAGGAAATGTGTTAGAATTCGAAGGTTTAAAGAAAGGACAGTTGATAGAATTGTATTTCCGTCGAATTGAAAATGACAGTAAGCGGGGTTTTAAATGCGTATCTATTGTCCAAATCGCGGCCAATACGTTTACTTAAGTGATGTAATTCAGTGTTTTGTATAAAAACGAGATGCAATTAAGACAATTGTTGGCGATATCGTTTACGTTTTTAAAAAACGGAATCTCTAAAATAAACCCGTATCGGACGCCGGTAGTACTACTTTGTTTTTCTAGATATATACACGAGCCTACTGTTACCAAATCTGGTTTGTTACTTAATAATGTTGTATCCATGTTACACCTTTCCCTCCATGCTATTTGTTTTAATTGCAATTGTAGACCTTTCTTTGCCATACCGGGTCAAAGGCTTTTGAAATATCGTAGAAATATAGCACTGTATTATTTTGCTTAGATTCTGTTCTTTGAAACATCTCGTGATACAATTCAATAAATTGATTATAATGATGATTGAGTTTGGTTTTCTTTGACTATTATGGATTACATGTAGTTTGTTGTAGCAGGGATAATTGTAAATGGGTTTGTAGACGAAATCAGCAATATTTTCTCTCAAGGGAACTTTTGGAAGAAATTGGTCTATAACAACTAGTTTATGCATACATGTAATACCCTTCTTAAATAATAGTAGAGGTACATGTATGAAATTTGATGTTTTCCATTCATGATGAAAAGCAAACACAACAATACAAAACAAAACACACATTTATAAAAAGGATAAAAATTATTAAAATGTTTATACAAAGATTTCGCAAGATCTTTTGACATAATTTTTATCATTACATTTGCATAATTATATCGAACATATACATCAGTAATTTCGAACTATGTTTTGCTGTTAGTCAAATGTTAAATAATCGAATTGGGGAAAATTTACATTGTGTTCGTCGGCTGTAGATATGGATGCAAAATAATAAAGACAGCTAGCTAGCCTTTTCATCCGCAATGAATTGTTCGCATTTAACTAACGTTTTACAAAATATTTTTATTGATGCTATGTCTATGTGTTTATAACACGTCTATTATCCTATAAGATATTTTATACCTTTTTTCGGGATTTTTTTTACATTTCTTCGTCTTATAATCAGTAGACTCTTTTTTTAATAAATACCAAAAAATCTGGCAATTTAGACTTATTCTGACATTTTTGTTCTATAAACAGGTTTTTAACCATTATAAAAAATACTTGCTAAAAATGGTTAATCTTTTGGCAGTTTTACAAAGATAGCCGTACAGAGGAGAAAATACCATTTGCTTTTGTTAATTATCAAGTATACTCTTTGTAATATCAGACTCTGCGTTCATAGCAGTTATCATAGCAATTAGACGACCGAAATGTGAAGGTTGCGTGATGATCTTCAATATCCGCATCTGAATATATCCTAAATGAAGATCTTTCATATAACGTGTATGAAAATTGTTGTGAATTCCGTCTCTGTTGATTAACAAAGCAAATAGATGTTCATATTCCCTGCTCCATGTAACATCTTAAGATTTGCTGTTATTTGTCTTAATATTAAATATGGTTTAAAACAGGAAAAAGAGGAAACGTAAATATTGTAATTGATATGTTTAACCAAAACATCATTTAAGTATAACAATGAAATTTAATAGCTCTTAATTTCACAAAGGTAACTAATACAAACTCATAATGGATGGATCAAAATTGTACTGTTTATTGGTGAAAATACTGAATTGCGCTCAACCCGGGCTAGGCGGCGTGGGCAGTAATATACATTTCCATTACTGCCCACGAACAGGCTCAATCAAACCGAGCCTGCAATATTTTTAATATTTGTCGTGTTCGGTGTCTTTCAAAGTGCCCTTTTCATCTATTTAATAAAAAACTACATCATCACTTATCATTATCAAATAGAAATACATAAAAATGTGTAATAATCAGAATAAAAAAATAAATCACTCCCAATACTTATTTACATTGAACGCTGATTTCAAAAACGTATGTTAAAAATAATCTTTTTGCCAACGTTTTTTTTGTGTCTTTAAAAAAAATATTTTGCTAGTGAATCATAAGATGGACTCCGACTCGTAATCCATACAGAGTCTGCCAAATGAGCAACAACTTTACTCCTGTACTATTCATATGTGTGTCTGTTCTATGTCAAGAAGCATTTTTTTCAAACAACTTGAGCATCCAAATTTTAATACAGCGACAAGACACTATATTTCTTTACTTTTATTGGTCTGAAGTGGGAATTAATGTCGTGTTTTGAAAAGATGAGTTGCCCTTTTAACCGAAAGTAGACCAGGAAGTAAGTTTTTCTTAAATTTCTTGAAAACCAAAATATTATTTCGCCGAATTGCCCAGATGGTAGCGCCATTTAAATGCAGCAACCCGAAAAAACGATTGGGTCGTGTGGCACTGATGATGAACGACCGGAAACCGCTTTTGGTTCGAGTTGCTGCAATTAAATGGAGCTTGTGTGCGTCGGTTTTCAATGCGCGTTTTTGAGGGCAAAAGCATTTGAAAAAATGGCTGTTTTTTCGGCAGTTTTCCCTATATAAAGTACAGTTGGAATAATCCAATCTCTTTGAAATTTGCACGGTGTTTAGAGGTCTCTGAGGTGAGCTTATGGCCGGAATTTCAGAGCTCTAGACCGTCGGCGAGAGCTAGGGCGGTGTAAAACCACTAAAAAAACACAGCGTAAAATTTCAAAGTCCGAAAACGTTATACAGACGTATTTGGTGCTCGTACTTCGAACCTAGATGGTAGCGCCATTTAAATGCAGCAACCCGAAAAAACGATTGGGTCGTGTGGCACTGATGATGAACGACCGGAAACCGCTTTTGGTTCGAGTTGCTGCAATTAAATGGAGCTTGTGTGCGTCGGTTTTCAATGCGCGTTTTTGAGGGCAAAAGTATTTGAAAAACTGGCTGTTTTTTCGGCAGTTTTCCCTATATAAAGTACAGTTGGAATAATCCAATCTCTTTGAAATTTGCACGGTGTTTAGAGGTCTCTGAGGTGAGCTTATGGCCGGAATTTCAGAGCATTAGACCGTCGGAGAGCGCTAGGGCGGGTGTAAAACCACTAAAAAAAACAGCGTAAAATTTCAATGTCCGAAAACGTTATACAGACGTATTTGGTGCTCGTACTTCGAACCCAGATGGCAGCGCCATTTAAATGCAGCAACCCGAAAAAACGATTGGGTCGTGTGGCACTGATGATGAACGACCGGAAACCGCTTTTGGTTCGAGTTGCTGCAATTAAATGGAGCTTGTGTGCGTCGGTTTTCAATGCGCGTTTTTGAGGGCAAAAGCATTTGAAAAACTGGCTGTTTTTTCGGCAGTTTTCCCTATATAAAGTACAGTTGGAATAATCCAATCTCTTTGAAATTTGCACGGTGTTTAGAGGTCTCTGAGGTGAGCTTATGGCCGGAATTTCAGAGCTCTAGACCGTCGGCGAGCGCTAGGGCGGGTGTAAAACCACTAAAAAAAACACAGCGTAAAATTTCAATGTCCGAAAACGTTATACCGACGTATTTGGTGCTCGTACTTCGAACCCAGATGGTAGCGCCATTTAAATGCAGCAACCCGAAAAAACGATTGGGTCGTGTGGCACTGATGATGAACGACCGGAAACCGCTTTTGGTTCGAGTTGCTGCAATTAAATGGAGCTTATGTGCGTCGGTTTTCAATGCGCGTTTTTGAGGGCAAAAGCATTTGAAAAAATGGCTGTTTTTTCGGCAGTTTTCCCTATATAAAGTACAGTTGGAATAATCCAATCTCTTTGAAATTTGCACGGTGTTCAGAAGTCTCTGAGGTGAGCTTATGGCCGGAATTTCAGAGCTCTAGACCGTCGGCGAGCGCTAGGGCGGGTGTAAAACCACTTTAAAAAAACCCAGCGTAAAATTTCAAAGTCCGAAAACGTTATACAGACGTATTTAGTGCTCGTACTTCGAACCCAGATGGTAGCGCCATTTAAATGCAGCAACCCGAAAAAACGATTGGGTCGTGTGGCACTGATGATGAACGACCGGAAACCGCTTTTGGTTCGAGTTGCTGCAATTAAATGGAGCTTGTGTGCGTCGGTTTTCAATGCGCGTTTTTGAGGGCAAAAGCATTTGAAGAAATGGCTGTTTTTTCGGCAGTTTTCCCTATATAAAGTACAGTTGAAATAATCCAATCTCTTTGAAATTTGCACGGTGTTTAGAGGTCTCTGAGGTGAGCTTATGGCCGGAATTTCAGAGCTCTAGACCGTCGGCGACCGCTAGGGCGGGTGTAAAACCACTTAAAAAAACACAGCGTAAAATTTCCAAGTTCGAAAACGTTATACAGACGTATTTGGTGCTCGTACTTCGAACCCAGATGGTAGCGCCATTTAAATGCAGCAACCCGAAAAAACGATTGGGTCGTGTGGCACTGATGATGAACGACCGGAAACCGCTTTTGGTTCGAGTTGCTGCAATTAAATGGAGCTTGTGTGCGTCGGTTTTCAATGCGCGTTTTTAAGGGCAAAAGCATTTGAAAAAATGGTTGTTTTTTCGGCAGTTTTCCCTATATAAAGTACAGTTGGAATAATCCAATCTCTTTGAAATTTGCACGGTGTTTAGAGGTCTCTGAGGTGAGCTTATGGCCGGAATTTCAGAGCTCTAGACCGTCGGCGAGCGCTAGGGCATGGGAGAAAACTGTACCCGGAGTTAAAATAACAGTATCGGGAGTGGCAATAACGGTATTGGTAGTGCACATAAGGCTATGAACAGTGTACATACTGGTATAGGCCAAAATTTCAAACGTATCCTGCGGGTAAACAAGTGTATCCGGCGTGTAAACAATTGCATCGGGATGGGAGAAAACTGTACCCGGAGTTAAAATAACAGTATTGGGAGTGCAATAACGGTATTGGTAGTGCACATAAGGCTATGAACAGTGTACATACTGGTATAGGCCAAAATTTCAAACGTATCCTGCGGGTAAACAAGTGTATCCGGCGTGTAAACAATTGCATCGGGATGGGAGAAAACTGTACCCGGAGTTAAAATAACAGTATTGGGAGTGGCAATAACGGTATTGGTAGTGCACATAAGGCTATGAACAGTGTACATACTGGTATAGGCCAAAATTTCAAACGTATCCTGCGGGTAAACAAGTGTATCCGGCGTGTAAACAATTGCATCGGGATGGGAGAAAACTGTACCCGGAGTTAAAATAACAGTATTGGGAGTGGCAATAACGGTATTGGTAGTGCACATAAGGCTATGAACAGTGTACATACTGGTATAGGCCAAAATTTCAAACGTTTCCTGCGGGTAAACAAGTGTATCCGGCGTGTAAACAATTGCATCGGGATGGGAGAAAACTGTACCCGGAGTTAAAATAACAGTATTGGGAGTGGCAATAACGGTATTGGTAGTGCACATATGGCTATGAACAGTGTACATACTGGTATAGGCCAAAATTTCAAACGTATCCTGCGGGTAAACAAGTGTATCCGGCGTGTAAACAATTGCATCGGGATGGGAGAAAACGGTACCCGGAGTTAAAATAACAGTATTGGGAGTGGCAATAACGGTATTGGTAGTGCACATAAGGCTATGAACAGTGTACATACTGGTATAGGCCAAAATTTCAAACGTATCCTGCGGGTAAACAAGTGTATCCGGCGTGTAAACAATTGCATCGGGATGGGAGAAAACTGTACCCGGAGTTAAAATAACAGTATTGGGAGTGGCAATAACGGTATTGGTAGTGCACATAAGGCTATGAACAGTGTACATACTGGTATAGGCCAAAATTTCAAACGTATCCTGCGGGTAACCAAGTGTATCCGGCGTGTAAACAATTGCATCGGGATGGGAGAAAACTGTACCCGGAGTTAAAATAACAGTATTGGGAGTGGCAATAACGGCATTGGTAGTGCACATAAGGCTATGAACAGTGTACATACTGGTATAGGCCAAAATTTCAAACGTATCCTGCGGGTAAACAAGTGTATCCGGCGTGTAAACAATTGCATCGGGATGGGAGAAAACTGTACCCGGAGTTAAAATAACAGTATTGGGAGTGGCAATAACGGTATTGGTAGTGCACATAAGGCTATGAACAGTGTACATACTGGTATAGGCCAAAATTTCAAACGTATCCTGCGGGTAAACAAGTGTATCCGGCGTGTAAACAATTGCATCGGGATGGGAGAAAACTGTACCCGGAGTTAAAATAACAGTATTGGGAGTGGCAATAACGGTATTGGTAGTGCACATAAGGCTATGATCAGTGTACATACTGGTATAGGCCAAAATTTCAAACGTATCCTGCTGGTAAACAAGTGTATCCGGCGTGTAAACAATTGCATCGGGATGGGAGAAAACGGTACCCGGAGTTAAAATAACAGTATTGGGAGTGGCAATAACGGTATTGGTAGTGCACATAAGGCTATGAACAGTGTACATACTGGTATAGGCCAAAATTTCAAACGTATCCTGCGGGTAAACAAGTGTATCCGGCGTGTAAACAATTGCATCGGGATGGGAGAAAACTGTACCCGGAGTTAAAATAACAGTATTGGGAGTGGCAATAACGGTATTGGTAGTGCACATAAGGCTATGAACAGTGTACATACTGGTATAGGCCAAAATTTCAAACGTATCCTGCGGGTAAACAAGTGTATCCGGCGTGTAAACAATTGCATCGGGATTGGAGAAAACTGTACCCGGAGTTAAAATAACAGTATTGGGAGTGGCAATAACGGTATTGGTAGTGCACATAAGGCTATGAACAGTGTACATACTGGTATAGGCCAAAATTTCAAACGTATCCTGCGGGTAAACAAGTGTATCCGGCGTGTAAACAATTGCATCGGGATGGGAGAAAACTGTACCCGGAGTTAAAATAACAGTATTGGGAGTGGCAATAACGGTATTGGTAGTGCACATAAGGCTATGAACAGTGTACATACTGGTATAGGCCAAAATTTCAAACGTATCCTGCGGGTAAACAAGTGTATCCGGCGTGTAAACAATTGCATCGGGATGGGAGAAAACTGTACCCGGAGTTAAAATAACAGTATTGGGAGTGGCAATAACGGTATTGGTAGTGCACATAAGGCTATGAACAGTGTACATACTGGTATAGGCCAAAATTTCAAACGTATCCTGCGGGTAAACAAGTGTATCCGGCGTGTAAACAATTGCATCGGGATGGGAGAAAACTGTACCCGGAGTTAAAATAACAGTATTGGGAGTGGCAATAACGGTATTGGTAGTGCACATAAGGCTATGAACAGTGTACATACTGGTATAGGCCAAAATTTCAAACGTATCCTGCGGGTAAACAAGTGTATCCGGCGTGTAAACAATTGCATCGGGATGGGAGAAAACTGTACCCGGAGTTAAAATAACAGTATTGGGAGTGGCAATAACGGTATTGGTAGTGCACATAAGGCTATGAACAGTGTACATACTGGTATAGGCCAAAATTTCAAACGTATCCTGCGGGTAAACAAGTGTATCCGGCGTGTAAACAATTGCATCGGGATGGGAGAAAACTGTACCCGGAGTTAAAATAACAGTATTGGGAGTGGCAATAACGGTATTGGTAGTGCACATAAGGCTATGAACAGTGTACATACTGGTATAGGCCAAAATTTCAAACGTATCCTGCGGGTAAACAAGTGTATCCGGCGTGTAAACAATTGCATCGGGATGGGAGAAAACTGTACCCGGAGTTAAAATAACAGTATTGGGAGTGGCAATAACGGTATTGGTAGTGCACATAAGGCTATGAACAGTGTACATACTGGTATAGGCCAAAATTTCAAACGTATCCTGCGGGTAAACAAGTGTATCCGGCGTGTAAACAATTGCATCGGGATGGGAGAAAACTGTACCCGGAGTTAAAATAACAGTATTGGGAGTGGCAATAACGGTATTGGTAGTGCACATAAGGCTATGAACAGTGTACATACTGGTATAGGCCAAAATTTCAAACGTATCCTGCGGGTAAACAAGTGTATCCGGCGTGTAAACAATTGCATCGGGATGGGAGAAAACTGTACCCGGAGTTAAAATAACAGTATTGGGAGTGGCAATAACGGTATTGGTAGTGCACATAAGGCTATGAACAGTGTACATACTGGTATAGGCCAAAATTTCAAACGTATCCTGCGGGTAAACAAGTGTATCCGGCGTGTAAACAATTGCATCGGGATGGGAGAAAACTGTACCCGGAGTTAAAATAACAGTATTGGGAGTGGCAATAACGGTATTGGTAGTGCACATAAGGCTATGAACAGTGTACATACTGGTATAGGCCAAAATTTCAAACGTATCCTGCGGGTAAACAAGTGTATCCGGCGTGTAAACAATTGCATCGGGATGGGAGAAAACTGTACCCGGAGTTAAAATAACAGTATTGGGAGTGGCAATAACGGTATTGGTAGTGCACATAAGGCTATGAACAGTGTACATACTGGTATAGGCCAAAATTTCAAACGTATCCTGCGGGTAAACAAGTGTATCCGGCGTGTAAACAATTGCATCGGGATGGGAGAAAACTGTACCCGGAGTTAAAATAACAGTATTGGGAGTGGCAATAACGGTATTGGTAGTGCACATAAGGCTATGAACAGTGTACATACTGGTATAGGCCAAAATTTCAAACGTATCCTGCGGGTAAACAAGTGTATCCGGCGTGTAAACAATTGCATCGGGATGGGAGAAAACTGTACCCGGAGTTAAAATAACAGTATTGGGAGTGGCAATAACGGTATTGGTAGTGCACATAAGGCTATGAACAGTGTACATACTGGTATAGGCCAAAATTTCAAACGTATCCTGCGGGTAAACAAGTGTATCCGGCGTGTAAACAATTGCATCGGGATGGGAGAAAACTGTACCCGGAGTTAAAATAACAGTATTGGGAGTGGCAATAACGGTATTGGTAGTGCACATAAGGCTATGAACAGTGTACATACTGGTATAGGCCAAAATTTCAAACGTATCCTGCGGGTAAACAAGTGTATCCGGCGTGTAAACAATTGCATCGGGATGGGAGAAAACTGTACCCGGAGTTAAAATAACAGTATTGGGAGTGGCAATAACGGTATTGGTAGTGCACATAAGGCTATGAACAGTGTACATACTGGTATAGGCCAAAATTTCAAACGTATCCTGCGGGTAAACAAGTGTATCCGGCGTGTAAACAATTGCATCGGGATGGGAGAAAACTGTACCCGGAGTTAAAATAACAGTATTGGGAGTGGCAATAACGGTATTGGTAGTGCACATAAGGCTATGAACAGTGTACATACTGGTATAGGCCAAAATTTCAAACGTATCCTGCGGGTAAACAAGTGTATCCGGCGTGTAAACAATTGCATCGGGATGGGAGAAAACTGTACCCGGAGTTAAAATAACAGTATTGGGAGTGGCAATAACGGTATTGGTAGTGCACATAAGGCTATGAACAGTGTACATACTGGTATAGGCCAAAATTTCAAACGTATCCTGCGGGTAAACAAGTGTATCCGGCGTGTAAACAATTGCATCGGGATGGGAGAAAACTGTACCCGGAGTTAAAATAACAGTATTGGGAGTGGCAATAACGGTATTGGTAGTGCACATAAGGCTATGAACAGTGTACATACTGGTATAGGCCAAAATTTCAAACGTATCCTGCGGGTAAACAAGTGTATCCGGCGTGTAAACAATTGCATCGGGATGGGAGAAAACTGTACCCGGAGTTAAAATAACAGTATTGGGAGTGGCAATAACGGTATTGGTAGTGCACATAAGGCTATGAACAGTGTACATACTGGTATAGGCCAAAATTTCAAACGTATCCTGCGGGTAAACAAGTGTATCCGGCGTGTAAACAATTGCATCGGGATGGGAGAAAACTGTACCCGGAGTTAAAATAACAGTATTGGGAGTGGCAATAACGGTATTGGTAGTGCACATAAGGCTATGAACAGTGTACATACTGGTATAGGCCAAAATTTCAAACGTATCCTGCGGGTAAACAAGTGTATCCGGCGTGTAAACAATTGCATCGGGATGGGAGAAAACTGTACCCGGAGTTAAAATAACAGTATTGGGAGTGGCAATAACGGTATTGGTAGTGCACATAAGGCTATGAACAGTGTACATACTGGTATAGGCCAAAATTTCAAACGTATCCTGCGGGTAAACAAGTGTATCCGGCGTGTAAACAATTGCATCGGGATGGGAGAAAACTGTACCCGGAGTTAAAATAACAGTATTGGGAGTGGCAATAACGGTATTGGTAGTGCACATAAGGCTATGAACAGTGTACATACTGGTATAGGCCAAAATTTCAAACGTATCCTGCGGGTAAACAAGTGTATCCGGCGTGTAAACAATTGCATCGGGATGGGAGAAAACTGTACCCGGAGTTAAAATAACAGTATTGGGAGTGGCAATAACGGTATTGGTAGTGCACATAAGGCTATGAACAGTGTACATACTGGTATAGGCCAAAATTTCAAACGTATCCTGCGGGTAAACAAGTGTATCCGGCGTGTAAACAATTGCATCGGGATGGGAGAAAACTGTACCCGGAGTTAAAATAACAGTATTGGGAGTGGCAATAACGGTATTGGTAGTGCACATAAGGCTATGAACAGTGTACATACTGGTATAGGCCAAAATTTCAAACGTATCCTGCGGGTAAACAAGTGTATCCGGCGTGTAAACAATTGCATCGGGATGGGAGAAAACTGTACCCGGAGTTAAAATAACAGTATTGGGAGTGGCAATAACGGTATTGGTAGTGCACATAAGGCTATGAACAGTGTACATACTGGTATAGGCCAAAATTTCAAACGTATCCTGCGGGTAAACAAGTGTATCCGGCGTGTAAACAATTGCATCGGGATGGGAGAAAACTGTACCCGGAGTTAAAATAACAGTATTGGGAGTGGCAATAACGGTATTGGTAGTGCACATAAGGCTATGAACAGTGTACATACTGGTATAGGCCAAAATTTCAAACGTATCCTGCGGGTAAACAAGTGTATCCGGCGTGTAAACAATTGCATCGGGATGGGAGAAAACTGTACCCGGAGTTAAAATAACAGTATTGGGAGTGGCAATAACGGTATTGGTAGTGCACATAAGGCTATGAACAGTGTACATACTGGTATAGGCCAAAATTTCAAACGTATCCTGCGGGTAAACAAGTGTATCCGGCGTGTAAACAATTGCATCGGGATGGGAGAAAACTGTACCCGGAGTTAAAATAACAGTATTGGGAGTGGCAATAACGGTATTGGTAGTGCACATAAGGCTATGAACAGTGTACATACTGGTATAGGCCAAAATTTCAAACGTATCCTGCGGGTAAACAAGTGTATCCGGCGTGTAAACAATTGCATCGGGATGGGAGAAAACTGTACCCGGAGTTAAAATAACAGTATTGGGAGTGGCAATAACGGTATTGGTAGTGCACATAAGGCTATGAACAGTGTACATACTGGTATAGGCCAAAATTTCAAACGTATCCTGCGGGTAAACAAGTGTATCCGGCGTGTAAACAATTGCATCGGGATGGGAGAAAACTGTACCCGGAGTTAAAATAACAGTATTGGGAGTGGCAATAACGGTATTGGTAGTGCACATAAGGCTATGAACAGTGTACATACTGGTATAGGCCAAAATTTCAAACGTATCCTGCGGGTAAACAAGTGTATCCGGCGTGTAAACAATTGCATCGGGATGGGAGAAAACTGTACCCGGAGTTAAAATAACAGTATTGGGAGTGGCAATAACGGTATTGGTAGTGCACATAAGGCTATGAACAGTGTACATACTGGTATAGGCCAAAATTTCAAACGTATCCTGCGGGTAAACAAGTGTATCCGGCGTGTAAACAATTGCATCGGGATGGGAGAAAACTGTACCCGGAGTTAAAATAACAGTATTGGGAGTGGCAATAACGGTATTGGTAGTGCACATAAGGCTATGAACAGTGTACATACTGGTATAGGCCAAAATTTCAAACGTATCCTGCGGGTAAACAAGTGTATCCGGCGTGTAAACAATTGCATCGGGATGGGAGAAAACTGTACCCGGAGTTAAAATAACAGTATTGGGAGTGGCAATAACGGTATTGGTAGTGCACATAAGGCTATGAACAGTGTACATACTGGTATAGGCCAAAATTTCAAACGTATCCTGCGGGTAAACAAGTGTATCCGGCGTGTAAACAATTGCATCGGGATGGGAGAAAACTGTACCCGGAGTTAAAATAACAGTATTGGGAGTGGCAATAACGGTATTGGTAGTGCACATAAGGCTATGAACAGTGTACATACTGGTATAGGCCAAAATTTCAAACGTATCCTGCGGGTAAACAAGTGTATCCGGCGTGTAAACAATTGCATCGGGATGGGAGAAAACTGTACCCGGAGTTAAAATAACAGTATTGGGAGTGGCAATAACGGTATTGGTAGTGCACATAAGGCTATGAACAGTGTACATACTGGTATAGGCCAAAATTTCAAACGTATCCTGCGGGTAAACAAGTGTATCCGGCGTGTAAACAATTGCATCGGGATGGGAGAAAACTGTACCCGGAGTTAAAATAACAGTATTGGGAGTGGCAATAACGGTATTGGTAGTGCACATAAGGCTATGAACAGTGTACATACTGGTATAGGCCAAAATTTCAAACGTATCCTGCGGGTAAACAAGTGTATCCGGCGTGTAAACAATTGCATCGGGATGGGAGAAAACTGTACCCGGAGTTAAAATAACAGTATTGGGAGTGGCAATAACGGTATTGGTAGTGCACATAAGGCTATGAACAGTGTACATACTGGTATAGGCCAAAATTTCAAACGTATCCTGCGGGTAAACAAGTGTATCCGGCGTGTAAACAATTGCATCGGGATGGGAGAAAACTGTACCCGGAGTTAAAATAACAGTATTGGGAGTGGCAATAACGGTATTGGTAGTGCACATAAGGCTATGAACAGTGTACATACTGGTATAGGCCAAAATTTCAAACGTATCCTGCGGGTAAACAAGTGTATCCGGCGTGTAAACAATTGCATCGGGATGGGAGAAAACTGTACCCGGAGTTAAAATAACAGTATTGGGAGTGGCAATAACGGTATTGGTAGTGCACATAAGGCTATGAACAGTGTACATACTGGTATAGGCCAAAATTTCAAACGTATCCTGCGGGTAAACAAGTGTATCCGGCGTGTAAACAATTGCATCGGGATGGGAGAAAACTGTACCCGGAGTTAAAATAACAGTATTGGGAGTGGCAATAACGGTATTGGTAGTGCACATAAGGCTATGAACAGTGTACATACTGGTATAGGCCAAAATTTCAAACGTATCCTGCGGGTAAACAAGTGTATCCGGCGTGTAAACAATTGCATCGGGATGGGAGAAAACTGTACCCGGAGTTAAAATAACAGTATTGGGAGTGGCAATAACGGTATTGGTAGTGCACATAAGGCTATGAACAGTGTACATACTGGTATAGGCCAAAATTTCAAACGTATCCTGCGGGTAAACAAGTGTATCCGGCGTGTAAACAATTGCATCGGGATGGGAGAAAACTGTACCCGGAGTTAAAATAACAGTATTGGGAGTGGCAATAACGGTATTGGTAGTGCACATAAGGCTATGAACAGTGTACATACTGGTATAGGCCAAAATTTCAAACGTATCCTGCGGGTAAACAAGTGTATCCGGCGTGTAAACAATTGCATCGGGATGGGAGAAAACTGTACCCGGAGTTAAAATAACAGTATTGGGAGTGGCAATAACGGTATTGGTAGTGCACATAAGGCTATGAACAGTGTACATACTGGTATAGGCCAAAATTTCAAACGTATCCTGCGGGTAAACAAGTGTATCCGGCGTGTAAACAATTGCATCGGGATGGGAGAAAACTGTACCCGGAGTTAAAATAACAGTATTGGGAGTGGCAATAACGGTATTGGTAGTGCACATAAGGCTATGAACAGTGTACATACTGGTATAGGCCAAAATTTCAAACGTATCCTGCGGGTAAACAAGTGTATCCGGCGTGTAAACAATTGCATCGGGATGGGAGAAAACTGTACCCGGAGTTAAAATAACAGTATTGGGAGTGGCAATAACGGTATTGGTAGTGCACATAAGGCTATGAACAGTGTACATACTGGTATAGGCCAAAATTTCAAACGTATCCTGCGGGTAAACAAGTGTATCCGGCGTGTAAACAATTGCATCGGGATGGGAGAAAACTGTACCCGGAGTTAAAATAACAGTATTGGGAGTGGCAATAACGGTATTGGTAGTGCACATAAGGCTATGAACAGTGTACATACTGGTATAGGCCAAAATTTCAAACGTATCCTGCGGGTAAACAAGTGTATCCGGCGTGTAAACAATTGCATCGGGATGGGAGAAAACTGTACCCGGAGTTAAAATAACAGTATTGGGAGTGGCAATAACGGTATTGGTAGTGCACATAAGGCTATGAACAGTGTACATACTGGTATAGGCCAAAATTTCAAACGTATCCTGCGGGTAAACAAGTGTATCCGGCGTGTAAACAATTGCATCGGGATGGGAGAAAACTGTACCCGGAGTTAAAATAACAGTATTGGGAGTGGCAATAACGGTATTGGTAGTGCACATAAGGCTATGAACAGTGTACATACTGGTATAGGCCAAAATTTCAAACGTATCCTGCGGGTAAACAAGTGTATCCGGCGTGTAAACAATTGCATCGGGATGGGAGAAAACTGTACCCGGAGTTAAAATAACAGTATTGGGAGTGGCAATAACGGTATTGGTAGTGCACATAAGGCTATGAACAGTGTACATACTGGTATAGGCCAAAATTTCAAACGTATCCTGCGGGTAAACAAGTGTATCCGGCGTGTAAACAATTGCATCGGGATGGGAGAAAACTGTACCCGGAGTTAAAATAACAGTATTGGGAGTGGCAATAACGGTATTGGTAGTGCACATAAGGCTATGAACAGTGTACATACTGGTATAGGCCAAAATTTCAAACGTATCCTGCGGGTAAACAAGTGTATCCGGCGTGTAAACAATTGCATCGGGATGGGAGAAAACTGTACCCGGAGTTAAAATAACAGTATTGGGAGTGGCAATAACGGTATTGGTAGTGCACATAAGGCTATGAACAGTGTACATACTGGTATAGGCCAAAATTTCAAACGTATCCTGCGGGTAAACAAGTGTATCCGGCGTGTAAACAATTGCATCGGGATGGGAGAAAACTGTACCCGGAGTTAAAATAACAGTATTGGGAGTGGCAATAACGGTATTGGTAGTGCACATAAGGCTATGAACAGTGTACATACTGGTATAGGCCAAAATTTCAAACGTATCCTGCGGGTAAACAAGTGTATCCGGCGTGTAAACAATTGCATCGGGATGGGAGAAAACTGTACCCGGAGTTAAAATAACAGTATTGGGAGTGGCAATAACGGTATTGGTAGTGCACATAAGGCTATGAACAGTGTACATACTGGTATAGGCCAAAATTTCAAACGTATCCTGCGGGTAAACAAGTGTATCCGGCGTGTAAACAATTGCATCGGGATGGGAGAAAACTGTACCCGGAGTTAAAATAACAGTATTGGGAGTGGCAATAACGGTATTGGTAGTGCACATAAGGCTATGAACAGTGTACATACTGGTATAGGCCAAAATTTCAAACGTATCCTGCGGGTAAACAAGTGTATCCGGCGTGTAAACAATTGCATCGGGATGGGAGAAAACTGTACCCGGAGTTAAAATAACAGTATTGGGAGTGGCAATAACGGTATTGGTAGTGCACATAAGGCTATGAACAGTGTACATACTGGTATAGGCCAAAATTTCAAACGTATCCTGCGGGTAAACAAGTGTATCCGGCGTGTAAACAATTGCATCGGGATGGGAGAAAACTGTACCCGGAGTTAAAATAACAGTATTGGGAGTGGCAATAACGGTATTGGTAGTGCACATAAGGCTATGAACAGTGTACATACTGGTATAGGCCAAAATTTCAAACGTATCCTGCGGGTAAACAAGTGTATCCGGCGTGTAAACAATTGCATCGGGATGGGAGAAAACTGTACCCGGAGTTAAAATAACAGTATTGGGAGTGGCAATAACGGTATTGGTAGTGCACATAAGGCTATGAACAGTGTACATACTGGTATAGGCCAAAATTTCAAACGTATCCTGCGGGTAAACAAGTGTATCCGGCGTGTAAACAATTGCATCGGGATGGGAGAAAACTGTACCCGGAGTTAAAATAACAGTATTGGGAGTGGCAATAACGGTATTGGTAGTGCACATAAGGCTATGAACAGTGTACATACTGGTATAGGCCAAAATTTCAAACGTATCCTGCGGGTAAACAAGTGTATCCGGCGTGTAAACAATTGCATCGGGATGGGAGAAAACTGTACCCGGAGTTAAAATAACAGTATTGGGAGTGGCAATAACGGTATTGGTAGTGCACATAAGGCTATGAACAGTGTACATACTGGTATAGGCCAAAATTTCAAACGTATCCTGCGGGTAAACAAGTGTATCCGGCGTGTAAACAATTGCATCGGGATGGGAGAAAACTGTACCCGGAGTTAAAATAACAGTATTGGGAGTGGCAATAACGGTATTGGTAGTGCACATAAGGCTATGAACAGTGTACATACTGGTATAGGCCAAAATTTCAAACGTATCCTGCGGGTAAACAAGTGTATCCGGCGTGTAAACAATTGCATCGGGATGGGAGAAAACTGTACCCGGAGTTAAAATAACAGTATTGGGAGTGGCAATAACGGTATTGGTAGTGCACATAAGGCTATGAACAGTGTACATACTGGTATAGGCCAAAATTTCAAACGTATCCTGCGGGTAAACAAGTGTATCCGGCGTGTAAACAATTGCATCGGGATGGGAGAAAACTGTACCCGGAGTTAAAATAACAGTATTGGGAGTGGCAATAACGGTATTGGTAGTGCACATAAGGCTATGAACAGTGTACATACTGGTATAGGCCAAAATTTCAAACGTATCCTGCGGGTAAACAAGTGTATCCGGCGTGTAAACAATTGCATCGGGATGGGAGAAAACTGTACCCGGAGTTAAAATAACAGTATTGGGAGTGGCAATAACGGTATTGGTAGTGCACATAAGGCTATGAACAGTGTACATACTGGTATAGGCCAAAATTTCAAACGTATCCTGCGGGTAAACAAGTGTATCCGGCGTGTAAACAATTGCATCGGGATGGGAGAAAACTGTACCCGGAGTTAAAATAACAGTATTGGGAGTGGCAATAACGGTATTGGTAGTGCACATAAGGCTATGAACAGTGTACATACTGGTATAGGCCAAAATTTCAAACGTATCCTGCGGGTAAACAAGTGTATCCGGCGTGTAAACAATTGCATCGGGATGGGAGAAAACTGTACCCGGAGTTAAAATAACAGTATTGGGAGTGGCAATAACGGTATTGGTAGTGCACATAAGGCTATGAACAGTGTACATACTGGTATAGGCCAAAATTTCAAACGTATCCTGCGGGTAAACAAGTGTATCCGGCGTGTAAACAATTGCATCGGGATGGGAGAAAACTGTACCCGGAGTTAAAATAACAGTATTGGGAGTGGCAATAACGGTATTGGTAGTGCACATAAGGCTATGAACAGTGTACATACTGGTATAGGCCAAAATTTCAAACGTATCCTGCGGGTAAACAAGTGTATCCGGCGTGTAAACAATTGCATCGGGATGGGAGAAAACTGTACCCGGAGTTAAAATAACAGTATTGGGAGTGGCAATAACGGTATTGGTAGTGCACATAAGGCTATGAACAGTGTACATACTGGTATAGGCCAAAATTTCAAACGTATCCTGCGGGTAAACAAGTGTATCCGGCGTGTAAACAATTGCATCGGGATGGGAGAAAACTGTACCCGGAGTTAAAATAACAGTATTGGGAGTGGCAATAACGGTATTGGTAGTGCACATAAGGCTATGAACAGTGTACATACTGGTATAGGCCAAAATTTCAAACGTATCCTGCGGGTAAACAAGTGTATCCGGCGTGTAAACAATTGCATCGGGATGGGAGAAAACTGTACCCGGAGTTAAAATAACAGTATTGGGAGTGGCAATAACGGTATTGGTAGTGCACATAAGGCTATGAACAGTGTACATACTGGTATAGGCCAAAATTTCAAACGTATCCTGCGGGTAAACAAGTGTATCCGGCGTGTAAACAATTGCATCGGGATGGGAGAAAACTGTACCCGGAGTTAAAATAACAGTATTGGGAGTGGCAATAACGGTATTGGTAGTGCACATAAGGCTATGAACAGTGTACATACTGGTATAGGCCAAAATTTCAAACGTATCCTGCGGGTAAACAAGTGTATCCGGCGTGTAAACAATTGCATCGGGATGGGAGAAAACTGTACCCGGAGTTAAAATAACAGTATTGGGAGTGGCAATAACGGTATTGGTAGTGCACATAAGGCTATGAACAGTGTACATACTGGTATAGGCCAAAATTTCAAACGTATCCTGCGGGTAAACAAGTGTATCCGGCGTGTAAACAATTGCATCGGGATGGGAGAAAACTGTACCCGGAGTTAAAATAACAGTATTGGGAGTGGCAATAACGGTATTGGTAGTGCACATAAGGCTATGAACAGTGTACATACTGGTATAGGCCAAAATTTCAAACGTATCCTGCGGGTAAACAAGTGTATCCGGCGTGTAAACAATTGCATCGGGATGGGAGAAAACTGTACCCGGAGTTAAAATAACAGTATTGGGAGTGGCAATAACGGTATTGGTAGTGCACATAAGGCTATGAACAGTGTACATACTGGTATAGGCCAAAATTTCAAACGTATCCTGCGGGTAAACAAGTGTATCCGGCGTGTAAACAATTGCATCGGGATGGGAGAAAACTGTACCCGGAGTTAAAATAACAGTATTGGGAGTGGCAATAACGGTATTGGTAGTGCACATAAGGCTATGAACAGTGTACATACTGGTATAGGCCAAAATTTCAAACGTATCCTGCGGGTAAACAAGTGTATCCGGCGTGTAAACAATTGCATCGGGATGGGAGAAAACTGTACCCGGAGTTAAAATAACAGTATTGGGAGTGGCAATAACGGTATTGGTAGTGCACATAAGGCTATGAACAGTGTACATACTGGTATAGGCCAAAATTTCAAACGTATCCTGCGGGTAAACAAGTGTATCCGGCGTGTAAACAATTGCATCGGGATGGGAGAAAACTGTACCCGGAGTTAAAATAACAGTATTGGGAGTGGCAATAACGGTATTGGTAGTGCACATAAGGCTATGAACAGTGTACATACTGGTATAGGCCAAAATTTCAAACGTATCCTGCGGGTAAACAAGTGTATCCGGCGTGTAAACAATTGCATCGGGATGGGAGAAAACTGTACCCGGAGTTAAAATAACAGTATTGGGAGTGGCAATAACGGTATTGGTAGTGCACATAAGGCTATGAACAGTGTACATACTGGTATAGGCCAAAATTTCAAACGTATCCTGCGGGTAAACAAGTGTATCCGGCGTGTAAACAATTGCATCGGGATGGGAGAAAACTGTACCCGGAGTTAAAATAACAGTATTGGGAGTGGCAATAACGGTATTGGTAGTGCACATAAGGCTATGAACAGTGTACATACTGGTATAGGCCAAAATTTCAAACGTATCCTGCGGGTAAACAAGTGTATCCGGCGTGTAAACAATTGCATCGGGATGGGAGAAAACTGTACCCGGAGTTAAAATAACAGTATTGGGAGTGGCAATAACGGTATTGGTAGTGCACATAAGGCTATGAACAGTGTACATACTGGTATAGGCCAAAATTTCAAACGTATCCTGCGGGTAAACAAGTGTATCCGGCGTGTAAACAATTGCATCGGGATGGGAGAAAACTGTACCCGGAGTTAAAATAACAGTATTGGGAGTGGCAATAACGGTATTGGTAGTGCACATAAGGCTATGAACAGTGTACATACTGGTATAGGCCAAAATTTCAAACGTATCCTGCGGGTAAACAAGTGTATCCGGCGTGTAAACAATTGCATCGGGATGGGAGAAAACTGTACCCGGAGTTAAAATAACAGTATTGGGAGTGGCAATAACGGTATTGGTAGTGCACATAAGGCTATGAACAGTGTACATACTGGTATAGGCCAAAATTTCAAACGTATCCTGCGGGTAAACAAGTGTATCCGGCGTGTAAACAATTGCATCGGGATGGGAGAAAACTGTACCCGGAGTTAAAATAACAGTATTGGGAGTGGCAATAACGGTATTGGTAGTGCACATAAGGCTATGAACAGTGTACATACTGGTATAGGCCAAAATTTCAAACGTATCCTGCGGGTAAACAAGTGTATCCGGCGTGTAAACAATTGCATCGGGATGGGAGAAAACTGTACCCGGAGTTAAAATAACAGTATTGGGAGTGGCAATAACGGTATTGGTAGTGCACATAAGGCTATGAACAGTGTACATACTGGTATAGGCCAAAATTTCAAACGTATCCTGCGGGTAAACAAGTGTATCCGGCGTGTAAACAATTGCATCGGGATGGGAGAAAACTGTACCCGGAGTTAAAATAACAGTATTGGGAGTGGCAATAACGGTATTGGTAGTGCACATAAGGCTATGAACAGTGTACATACTGGTATAGGCCAAAATTTCAAACGTATCCTGCGGGTAAACAAGTGTATCCGGCGTGTAAACAATTGCATCGGGATGGGAGAAAACTGTACCCGGAGTTAAAATAACAGTATTGGGAGTGGCAATAACGGTATTGGTAGTGCACATAAGGCTATGAACAGTGTACATACTGGTATAGGCCAAAATTTCAAACGTATCCTGCGGGTAAACAAGTGTATCCGGCGTGTAAACAATTGCATCGGGATGGGAGAAAACTGTACCCGGAGTTAAAATAACAGTATTGGGAGTGGCAATAACGGTATTGGTAGTGCACATAAGGCTATGAACAGTGTACATACTGGTATAGGCCAAAATTTCAAACGTATCCTGCGGGTAAACAAGTGTATCCGGCGTGTAAACAATTGCATCGGGATGGGAGAAAACTGTACCCGGAGTTAAAATAACAGTATTGGGAGTGGCAATAACGGTATTGGTAGTGCACATAAGGCTATGAACAGTGTACATACTGGTATAGGCCAAAATTTCAAACGTATCCTGCGGGTAAACAAGTGTATCCGGCGTGTAAACAATTGCATCGGGATGGGAGAAAACTGTACCCGGAGTTAAAATAACAGTATTGGGAGTGGCAATAACGGTATTGGTAGTGCACATAAGGCTATGAACAGTGTACATACTGGTATAGGCCAAAATTTCAAACGTATCCTGCGGGTAAACAAGTGTATCCGGCGTGTAAACAATTGCATCGGGATGGGAGAAAACTGTACCCGGAGTTAAAATAACAGTATTGGGAGTGGCAATAACGGTATTGGTAGTGCACATAAGGCTATGAACAGTGTACATACTGGTATAGGCCAAAATTTCAAACGTATCCTGCGGGTAAACAAGTGTATCCGGCGTGTAAACAATTGCATCGGGATGGGAGAAAACTGTACCCGGAGTTAAAATAACAGTATTGGGAGTGGCAATAACGGTATTGGTAGTGCACATAAGGCTATGAACAGTGTACATACTGGTATAGGCCAAAATTTCAAACGTATCCTGCGGGTAAACAAGTGTATCCGGCGTGTAAACAATTGCATCGGGATGGGAGAAAACTGTACCCGGAGTTAAAATAACAGTATTGGGAGTGGCAATAACGGTATTGGTAGTGCACATAAGGCTATGAACAGTGTACATACTGGTATAGGCCAAAATTTCAAACGTATCCTGCGGGTAAACAAGTGTATCCGGCGTGTAAACAATTGCATCGGGATGGGAGAAAACTGTACCCGGAGTTAAAATAACAGTATTGGGAGTGGCAATAACGGTATTGGTAGTGCACATAAGGCTATGAACAGTGTACATACTGGTATAGGCCAAAATTTCAAACGTATCCTGCGGGTAAACAAGTGTATCCGGCGTGTAAACAATTGCATCGGGATGGGAGAAAACTGTACCCGGAGTTAAAATAACAGTATTGGGAGTGGCAATAACGGTATTGGTAGTGCACATAAGGCTATGAACAGTGTACATACTGGTATAGGCCAAAATTTCAAACGTATCCTGCGGGTAAACAAGTGTATCCGGCGTGTAAACAATTGCATCGGGATGGGAGAAAACTGTACCCGGAGTTAAAATAACAGTATTGGGAGTGGCAATAACGGTATTGGTAGTGCACATAAGGCTATGAACAGTGTACATACTGGTATAGGCCAAAATTTCAAACGTATCCTGCGGGTAAACAAGTGTATCCGGCGTGTAAACAATTGCATCGGGATGGGAGAAAACTGTACCCGGAGTTAAAATAACAGTATTGGGAGTGGCAATAACGGTATTGGTAGTGCACATAAGGCTATGAACAGTGTACATACTGGTATAGGCCAAAATTTCAAACGTATCCTGCGGGTAAACAAGTGTATCCGGCGTGTAAACAATTGCATCGGGATGGGAGAAAACTGTACCCGGAGTTAAAATAACAGTATTGGGAGTGGCAATAACGGTATTGGTAGTGCACATAAGGCTATGAACAGTGTACATACTGGTATAGGCCAAAATTTCAAACGTATCCTGCGGGTAAACAAGTGTATCCGGCGTGTAAACAATTGCATCGGGATGGGAGAAAACTGTACCCGGAGTTAAAATAACAGTATTGGGAGTGGCAATAACGGTATTGGTAGTGCACATAAGGCTATGAACAGTGTACATACTGGTATAGGCCAAAATTTCAAACGTATCCTGCGGGTAAACAAGTGTATCCGGCGTGTAAACAATTGCATCGGGATGGGAGAAAACTGTACCCGGAGTTAAAATAACAGTATTGGGAGTGGCAATAACGGTATTGGTAGTGCACATAAGGCTATGAACAGTGTACATACTGGTATAGGCCAAAATTTCAAACGTATCCTGCGGGTAAACAAGTGTATCCGGCGTGTAAACAATTGCATCGGGATGGGAGAAAACTGTACCCGGAGTTAAAATAACAGTATTGGGAGTGGCAATAACGGTATTGGTAGTGCACATAAGGCTATGAACAGTGTACATACTGGTATAGGCCAAAATTTCAAACGTATCCTGCGGGTAAACAAGTGTATCCGGCGTGTAAACAATTGCATCGGGATGGGAGAAAACTGTACCCGGAGTTAAAATAACAGTATTGGGAGTGGCAATAACGGTATTGGTAGTGCACATAAGGCTATG